>JADLZN010001830.1:45439-732872 GCA_018155175.1 Sinocyclocheilus anophthalmus | reverse complement strand
CCTTGAGAATGCAGCCTGTTCATTATCATAATACAGTCAGTCAAGCATATGGAAAAAAAATATGTAGTAAAAAAATATGTAGTAAAAAATATGTGGTAAAATCTGTTAAGCCGTTAAGGTTAAGTGTTATCACTGTATCGCCGTGATGTAAAACATTTTGTTTTATGTGGATATTGGAAAGTGAGTGAAGTAAATAATAAATAATATTCTGGCATTCAAATACATCTTGAATACGGAAACATTTGATTTTGTGTCGTATGAGAGACCCAACGTTGGTTTCAGTTCCGTTTTAACCTAAATTAATTCTTTTTGGCTTGTCGTTTATATTGCTATAGCCTAGCTTCTTATATTCTTAATTCTTGTTCTTTTCTAAATACAGTTAATTGAAATTATTTGTTGTGGATGCGGGGAACTAAATAGCTAGCTATGTTTACGTGTTTATTATAATGTTTGTAAACCTTTCACATCGGCAATAGGTTATTTCTGAATGAAATAATAAAAATGCGAATATACGCAAACTTAGTTTTTTTCCCCTAAAAAAAAAAAAATGTTTTTATACAGTAGAGTATTTTTGAACCATGCAGAAAACAGTTTTTGTTAAATATTTGATAAAATTACTGAAAAAGAAACTACTTTTTAAAGTACTTTTTTAAACCTTTTAATGATTGTATAGTTAATCTGTCAAAATTCTTACGTCGGTTAATCGGTTGAACTGGTTTAAAATGAACCACCTTTAATTTTGGTCCCAATTTTTTATCAATTTTTACTGTTAGACCCCTGTATGAAGAATATTTTGGGGTATAATATGTCAGGTACATTTATTTGCGATCCTACGTTACATAAATTAATTATAGGTCCGCACCCACTAGTAAAAAAAACTATTATCAAAAACATATATGGGTCCTGAATAATTTTGGTTCTGACGACATATATACACAAATACAGTGGGGCAAAAAAGTATTTATTCAGCCACCAATTGTGCAATTTCTCCCACTTAAAAAAATGAGAGAGGCCTGCAATTTTCATCATAGATATACCTCAACTATGAGAGACAAAATGAGAAAAAAAAAAAAAATCCAGAAAATCACATTGTGGGATTTAAAGAATTTATTGGTAAATTCCTCTGTAAAATAAGTATGTGGTCACCTACAAACAAGCAAGATTTATGGCTCTCACAGACCTGTAACTTCTTCTTTTTAGAGGCTCCTCTGTCCTCCACTCGTTACCGGTATTAATGGCATCTGTTTGAACTTGATATCAGTATAAAAGACACCTGTCCACAAACAGTCACACTCCAAACTCCACCAAAGAGCTGTCAAAGGACACCAGAAACAAAATTGAGACCTGCACCAGGCTGGGAAGACTGAATCTGGCAATAGGTAAGCAGCTTGGTGTGAAAAAAAAAAACTGTGGGAGCAATTATTAGAAAATAAAAGACATACAAGACCACTGATAATCTAACTCGATCTGGGGCTCCACGCAAGATCACACCCCGTGGGGTCAAAATGATCACAAAAACTGTGAGCAAAAATCCCAAAACCACACGGGGGACCTAGTGAATGACCTACAGAGAGCTGGGACCAAAGTAACAAAGGGTACCATCAGTAACACACTGCGCCACCAGGGACTCAAATCTTGCAGTGCCAGACGTGTCCCCCTGCTTAAGGCAGTACATGTCCAGGCCCGTCTGAAGTTGGCTAGAGAGCATTTGGATGATCCAGAAGAGGATTGGGAGAATGTCATATGGGTCAGATGAAACCAAAATAGAACTTTTTCGTAAAAACTCAACTTGTCGTGTTTGGACGAGAAAGAATGCTGAGTTGCATCCAAAGAACACCATACCTAATGTGAAGCATGGGGGTGGAAACATCATGCTTGGGGCTGTTTTTCTGCAAAGGGACCAGAACAACTGATCCGTATAAACGAAAGAATGAATGGGGCCATGTATCGTGAGAGTTTGAGTGAAAACCTCCTTCCATCAGAAAGGGCATTGAAGATGAAACGTGGCTAGGCCTTTCAGCATGACAATGATCCCAAACACACCGCCCGGGCAACGAAGGAGTGGATTCGTAAGAAGCATTTCAAGGTCCTGAAGTGGCCTAGCCAGTCTCCAGATCTCAACCCCATAGAAAATCTTTGGGGGAGTTGAAAATACGTGTGCCCAGCTTTGACAGCCCCAAAACATTACTGCTCTAGAGGAGATCTGCATGGAGGAAGGGGCCAAAATACCAGCAACAGTGTGTGAAACCTTGTGAAGACTTACAGAAAACGGTTGACCTCTGTCATTGCCAACAAAGGGTATATACAAAAGTATTGAGATGAAATTTTGTTATTGACCAAATACTTATTTTCCACCATAATTTGCAAAATAAATTCTTTAAAAATCCTACATGTGATTTTCTGGATTTTTTTTTCTAATTTAGTCTCTCATAGTTGAGGTATACATATAATGAAAATCACAGGCCTCTCTCATCTTTTTAAGTGAGATAACTTGCACAATTGGTGGCTGACTAACTACTTTTCCCCACTGTATATCTAAGCTGAAATATTTTATAAAGTCATTTACAAACAACTAGAAAGCGACCAAAATCTCTGACTTACGTCTGCTTTCATAAATGGCACGTGACTTCTCATAGAGGTCGTAGGGGTCCGGCTTGCCCAGGTGGAAGGGCTCTGTGTCCGGAACAGAGGAGCGATGGAGCGTCTGGCCGGGATGAGGGGCACCGTGGGGGAGCAAAGCAGCCGACAAGCTGGTCTGGGGGCTTCCTTGAGTGTCCCACTGTATGGACAACACAGATATGGACTGGTTTGAGTGGATAATATACATACATGCACCAAAAAGAAGTGCAAATCTCTCATGTACATCTTTTAAAAGTTCAAGAGAAGAACATTTGGCATATCATAAAGGTGACCCCTGTCATTACTCCTGGCCTCTTTCTGCGAGGAGAAAGTTTAGCAGTCCAATCGCTCTCTGGAGGTTCAGTGGGGGAGATGAATTAAGCTCTAAGTGAGGGACTAAAGTGTGAAGCGAAGTATCTGTGCTACAGTCATGCGCCCCGGGGGCTAATGGATCCTATTTCCTGTGAGCTGTTCATTTCACCTGCAGCTCTCTCCGCTTAACCTGCCAATTCCATTACGAGCCCTGAATCCAGCAGAACTGGACGGCTTCTCACACCGGGATGAAAATGAACTCACATGAAATTAGATATTCTAGAAATACCTAAATGTGCTAAATGAAATGTTGCATTACTTTACAAGGCTTTGGAGAAACTTAACCTGGGATGTATAGTCCATTTAGTTTCGCAACCAACATTTGTGGATATGCAATGCAATTAAGACATGTAAAACTATGGGACTATGTGTGCGTGTTGTCTATAGATATAATATATACAAATAAATAATAAGTATTATAAAAAAATTAGATACTTTTTGTATCAAACAGTATTATTATAGTAAAACTAAACTAAAAACTAATAGTTAAACTTACCAAATGAAACTAAAGTTAAAACCACAAAAAAGTTTAATCAAAATAAGATCAAATGTTAACTGAAATATATTATATATGTATATATTATAATATATTTATATCTTATACATAAATGGCTACAACTGAAAGAGGTTAGGGTAGACATATATACACCATAAAAAAATACTACTATACCACCCATATAAGTAATTAATAGATTAAAATTTTTCTATGATTGATTCTATATAATAAAATTATATATTATATATATATATATATATATATATTAGTAGTATACACGCACACATATACACACACACACACACACACACACATATATATACAGATATAAAAAACTCTTAGCTGAAATATTTGAAAATATTTTCTAAAGTTATTTATTAGTTAAACTTGTTAAACTAAACAAATAACTAATAAACTAAAACTGAAACTAAATTTAAAACCACAAAAAAATTGTTACTCGAAAAATAAAATACAATATATACATATTTTATTTTTGCTATTTGCAAAGGCAACACTTTTTCATTTTAATTTAGTTGAACTTAATGTACTAAAATAAACTGAAAGAAAAAGTTAAAAACAAATGTAGACACATATACTACAAAACACAAAAACAAAAACTACTAAAAATGACAAAAAAATTTTAAACTGATAAAATTTTACTAAAAACTTTAAAAATGCCATGAAATGAAAGAACACTATTGGAAAATAGTATGGTATTTTATGATAAATATTAGGAATATATGGATAATACCTTTACTGGCCATAATTTTGAAACATTCTAAAAGGGTTTGTAAATCATGTAAAAGTGGCTCGCATTTCAGTCAGTCACGTTCTACGTTACGTCAGTCGTGACTGACGAATTGGGATCTCGCCCGAGAGCCCAATCACCTTCGAGTGTAAACTAAACCAGCCCCCCCCCCCCCCCCCCCATGGACACTGGCTTGCGTGTTTCGCCACGCGCACCCCGCCCGCAGCGCGGGTATAAAAGGAGAGCGAGTGCAAACGCACATCAGCTTTTCGCTTAGGAGCCGAGCCTTCTACAAGACGAATCTACGCGAGTGTTTGGAAGAAACAGCTGGCGTTGGTGTTACGGCGCGTCAGCGGGGGTTGCCATTCAGTGCTGCTCATCTTCGGTGTGCTGCAGCTGCCATTCTGTGGTCTCGCCACGACCTCCCCTGGGCGCTTCAGCGCTCTCTCTAAAAGAGTGTTTCCTTTTTTTCCCAAAAGAGCAAATGTCTAAAAGAGCTCCACGAGCAATGGGCGTCTTTTTAAAGATGGCTTCCCGCTCGTGCGTTTCTGGATGCGGTCGTTTCCTGCCTCCATTGATGGTCATGATCGCTGACTCGCGTGCCTGGGTTAAGCAAGTGAAGCAGCGCTTCAGAGGAGTCATGTTCTCAGTGCGGGAACATAACCATCACAACGTTGCGGTTTAGATACCTCCTCATTAAACGGGGGGGTATCCCCCTTGCCATGCCCCGCTCTAGCTCTTCCGGTTCTCGGAGGGCTACTTCGGTTCATGGTCAGGGAGACCTGAGGGTTACGGTGAGAGCTTCCCTGTCGAGTACGTCTCCGCGGGCCTCTCATTCCTCAAGCATGGCGCACCACCTGGGGTTTCCGGACGAGTGTGCTGGGTCCTCAGACAGGGCAGGGTCCAGCATCTTGTGTGGGACACAGGCAGAGGACAGGATGTCGATCGCTGCATCGGAGGGCGAGCTAGGCTCTGGAGATGAGGAATCGGCTGCGCTGCCACCGTCAGGGAGAGCGGCGTTGCCCGAGTCAGATCCAGAGCAGACCGCTATGCTTTCCCGGGCCGCCGAAAGTGTCGGGCTGCACTGGAGGCCTCCTCCTTCTCCCGAACACTCGAGGCTGGATTATTGGTTCCTGGGGGCGCAGGCCGGGCGTCGGCGCCTCCGGTTTCCATTCTTAAGGAAGGAAGAGGAGTTACTAAGCTTGGGAGGCACCTTCTATGCTGATACAGACTTGGTGCCTCCTCCGTCCTCACCACCCTTGACGGGGGGGCGGCCCAAGGGTATGTGGACATCCCTCCGGTTGAGCACGCTATTGCCATGCAGCTCTGCCCACAAAGCGCCTCCGCCTGGAGAGGTAGTCCACGCCTTCCATCCAGGGCCTGTAAGTTCTCGTCCACGCTGACGGCTAAGGCTTACAGTGCTGCGGGACAGGCCGCTTCCGCCCTGCACGCCATGACCCTCCTGCAAGTCCACCAGGCCAAAGCGTTGAAGCAGTTGCACGAGGGTGTGGCTGACTCAGGTGTGCTGCAGGAACTGCACACGGCGACGGACCTCGCGCTTAGGGCGACGAAAGTCACGGCGCGGGCCCTGGGTCAGACGATGTCCACATTGGTGGTCCAGGAGCGCCACCTATGGCTGACCTGGGCGGATTATGAGGGAGACCGACAAGCATCGCTTCCTGGACTCCCCGATCTCCCAGGCCGGCCTATTCGGCGAAGCGGTGGAGGGATCTGCCCAACAATTCTCTGCCGCGCAGAAGCAGACGGAGGCTTTTCGACACATCCTGCCCCGGCGGTCTGCTGCTGTCTGCACCCCACCGCCGGCTGCAGCCCCTCTGTCTGCTCGTCGTCGAGAGCGCCCTCCTGTGGCCTCCATCTTCGCTCCAGCTCGGCCGCAGCAGCAGCTTTCACAACGGCCGCAGCGTGGAGCTGGTCGCGGGAAAGCGGCGCAGCCCGTCTCCGCCCCTGCCAAACCCGTGAAGCACCAAAGCAGGCGGCGTCCCTGAGACGGCCGACCCGGAGCCCTTGGATCCTGCTCTTCAGGAGATGGTGACCGCACCACTCCTTCCCCCGGTAGAGGGCTGGGTGGAGAAACTTTTGTTCCTGGTTTTTTATGTTCCGCCGTTGGCTACCCAGCCAGTGGTGCCCAAAACCTCAGCAGAAGAGAGGTTCCTTTTTCTCCGGGTGCCAAGAGGGCGAGGATGGCAGTGCGCAAGACCCAATCTCCACATGGCCGTCCCCCTCTCCCCTCTCTTCAGTTCAAGGACGCTATGCCTCCTCACGAGCCCCCTGCCCAGCAGTGGAGCCAGGTAAGTGGCGCGCCGCGCACTCAGACCCCACCCTGGGACGCACGGAAGCCTCCCGGGTTGGGTCCCTGTGTTCCACTGCGCTGCCCCACTGCAGACAAGACAAGGCTATGCGATTCAATTCGCCCGGCGCCCTCCCAAGTTCAGGGGCATTCGGTTCTCCTCTGTGCTGGACAGGGATGCTCCTGTCTTGCGTGCAGAGATCGCGGTCCCGCTGGCGAAGGACGCGATACAGCCGGCCCCTCCAGCCGAGATGAGGTCAGGTTTCTACAACCCATACTTCATCGTACCCAAGAAAGGCGGTGGGGTACGACCAATCCTGGACCTGCGCGTGCTGAACTGGGCCCTTCACAAGCTCCCGTTCAGGATGTTGATGCAGAAACGCATCTTTCAATGCGTCCGTCCTTTCGATTGGTTCGCAGTGATCAACCTCAGGGTCGACTGGGAAAAGAGCAAATTCTCCCCGGTGCAGAGGATCTCTTTTCTCGGCATGGAGCCGGACTCGGTCAACCTCTCGGCACGTCTCTCAGTAGAACGTGCGCAGTCGATGCTGAACTGCCTGGGATCCTTCCAGTGCAAGACGGCGGTTCCACTGAAAGAGTTTCAGAGGCTCCTGGGGCATATGGCAACCGCAGCAGCTGTCACGCCGCTCGGGTTGCTTCATATGAGACCGCTTCAACGTTGGCTCACGACCGGGTCCCGAGATGGGCATAGCATGGCACTTACCGGGTTTCTGTCACCCCGTGCTGCCGTCAGACCTTCAGCCCGTGGGCAGATCTTGCCTTTCTTCGGACAGGGGTGTCCCTTGGGCAAGTATCCAGGCATGTTGTTGTGTCAACAGATGCCTCTGCCAGGGGCTGGGGTGCCATGTGCAATGGGAATGCAGCTGCGAGGCTCCGGCCGGGGCCCCGACTGCAGTGGCATATCAACTGACTCGAGTTGCAAGCAGTATGGCTAGCTCTGCGCCGCTTCAAATCGCTGCTGCACGACAAGCATGTACTGGTCCGTACGGACAACACAGCGACCGTTGCGTACATCTACCGACAAGGTGGTCTGCGCTCCCGTTGCTTGTTGCAACTCGCCCGCCACCTATTCCTCTGGAGTCAGAAGCTTCTGAGGTCGCTTCGCGCCGTTCACATACCAGGCGAGCTCAATCGTGCAGCCGAAGAGCTCTCACGTCAGCCCACCCCCCCCACCGCCCCCACCCCCCCCACACCCCCCGCCCTCGCTGGAGAATGGAGACTCCATCCCAGGACGGTCCAGCTGATTTGGAGACGTTTTGGGGATGCTCAGGTAGACCTGTTTGCCTCCCCGGACACGTCCCATTGCCAGTTGTTTTACTCTCTGTCCGAGGGACCCCTCGGCACGGACGCACTGGCGTGCAGCTGGCCTCGGGGCCTACGCAAATATGCGTTTCCCCCAGTGAGCCTTCTCGCACAGACACAGTGCAAGGTCAGGGAGGACGAGGAGCAGGTCCTCTTGGTAGCGCCATATTGGCCCAGTCGGACTTGGTTCCCCGAACTGATGCTCCTTGCGACAGCCCCTCCTTGGCAAATTCCTCTGAGGAGGGATCTCCTTTCTCAGAGAGGGGGCACCCTCTGGCACCCGCGTCCAGACTTGTGGAATCTCCACTTGTGGTCCCTGGACGGGACGCGGAGGTTCTAGGTGGGCTACCTCCAGCGGTAGTAAACACCATCGCTTCAGCTAGAGCCCCGTCTACCAGACACGCTTACAAGCTGAAGTGGAACCTGTTCGTCGGTTGGTGCTCTTCCCGCCTGGAAGACCCCCTGTAGATGCCCGATCGGAGTCGTGCTTTCTTTCCTGCAGGATGGGTTGGAGCGAAGGCTGTCTCCCTCCACCCTTAAAGTGTATGTTGCCGCCATTGCCACACATCATGAGGCAGTAGACAGTAAGTCTTGGGGGAAGCACGACTTGGTCATCAGGTTTCTCAGAGGGGCAAGGAGGTTAAATCCTCTGCGCCCTCACCTGTTACCCTCTTGGGATCACCCCTCGGTCCTGGCGGCCTTGAAGGGGGAGCCCTTCGAGCCTCTGCAGTCAGTAGAGCGTAAGTTTCTGTCGTTGAAGACAGTGCTCCTAACCGCATTGGCCTCGGTCAAGAGGGTAAGGGACGGAACCACCTGCAGATTCGCTGCTGGAATTCGGGATTAGGCGGGCTGCCGACTCTCTCACGTGTCATAGACCACCCGACTGGAAATAATTATGGGATCCAGACCGATTCGTGCCAACACGTTCCCACCGACGCTTTTAGGGAGCAGGTGGGGAACTTGCAAAGCACGGCACGGGAAGGAGGTAGACCAGCCGATCGCATCTGCACTCTGCGCCCGTTTCAGCCGGCCTAGCTGAGCAATATGTATCGGTGGACCCCGTACGATAGAGCTAAGGACCTCAGCCAGCTCTTTGTCTGACTCGGAGGGACAGTCAGAGAGGGAAGGCTGTATCCAAAACAAGACTTGCCCACGGGTGAAGTGGCAGGCTAAGAACTATAAGTCTTAGCTACCAGGCCAAGGGTTACCTTGCACCGATCGGAGTGAGAGCTCACTGATACGAGCAGAGATGGATGGCATATTCTGGGCATATGGCGCGGGGCGCCTCAAAAGTACAAAATCTGTAGAGCTGACGGCTGGGCGAAGTAACTCGCTAACACTGCTTGCGAGATTCTATAATCTCCGTGTAGTGCCTGTGTCCTCTTGTGTACTCGCCTCAGGTAGGCAGTAACACCGGACCTGCTCGGTGTCGGTCACGCTTGCTGCGCCATTCCCCTCTACGGACCGGATACGTGCGCTTTTTTGCTCCTCAGTTCAGTTCCCCATGGCGAACCCTGGGGGAGTTCCTCCCGCACCCTCGGCGGTAAGGCGTGGCGGAGCGCCAGACGCCAGACTCAGCACTCGTGTGCATGCCCAACAGGTAAGGCCATGTGCTGACGTCTAGTGCACACCCGGGGGGGGGTGTGTAGTGATATCCAGACAACATGAGTGTTATCTTCAACGGTAACGTGAGTCCGCCTTCACAGGTAAGCCCGTGTTCTCTGCCTGGCAGGGGTCGTACCCGGCCATCTCTGCTGCGAGAAGAGTCATATACACCCACCAGGCGGGTTGAGTCTACCGCAGGTACTTCCATATGTAGCACTGCCCTGGGCAGTCCATATGTGTAATTCCACATAACACCTCCTATGCGCAGGATGTGGCTTCCGTAGCGTTCCCAACTGGGTGCACTCCGGGACCCAGGGAGTATCCAAGGTACCACTGTATGGAACAGCAGTGGCGGACACCTCTGCCTAGCCACGGTCCTATCTTCCACCCCAGCTGGTGTGCGGGGACTTGCCGACTTCCGCAGGGCGAGATGAGATCCATGATGACGTCAGCAACTCTGTGTGGCGTTTCCATCGGGATACCAATTAAGTCATCATTGACGGAACTGGTAACAATCCAGGGTGTTAGAACGTGGACTGAAAGGTGAAAGGGACCGTCTCGGTTACGGTGTAACCCTCGTTGCACAGTGGACGTGTAAACCACTGATGTTAGCCGGCCGGGGAAATAACTATACTCTTCGGATCCTCAGCTAAAAACGATGTGCGTTTGAGAAGCACGCGCTCTACTAAGGTAAACCGACGAGGGGGTCGCGTGGGTCTCGTGGCGAAACCCACTGCACGCCAATTCATTGGCTTGTTTAGTTAACACTTAAAGGTGATTGGGCTCTCGGGCGAGATCACAATTCGTCAGTCACGACTGACGTAACGTCTCCGTTCCCTCCTTCAGGGAACGAGGGTTACACAAGTAACCGAGACGTTTCTTTTGTAAAATAAATAGTCAGTGAAAAAACAAATCCCACAGATTTGGAGTGACATGAGGGTGAGTAAAAGATTTCAGATTTTCATTTTTTTTCGAAGTGTGAACAACTCTCGTAATATTTTAAAACTTAAAATGAATCCATTTTCAGAAATGAGGAGTTTTGTTTTTAAGTCGGCCAGAGTTATAAATCACACGGCAGCATGATTGAGTCGGCAGGTCTCGGGGACCGAGGAGGAGGAATATCAATTGAGTATCACCTGCATAATCTTTGCTTGGAATAATTTCTCTTCATGATAAACACATTCAAGCGTGCTCCACCTTCACAAACACACATATTAAAGAGGCACACTTTGCTGTCAGTTAAAGCTTTTTGTTTGCTAATGCAGCAGCACAAGAGGCATACTGATTGAGCACGCCACCCATGGCGACTGCGGTAATGCATCTGTCACCCGGGACATTTCCATGTCGAGTTTCATCAGAGTGTTATCCAGCGCGCCACTGAACACGTGCTGAGACTGAGAACTTGTGGCTGTCGTTTGTCTTTAACAGCGATCGGAGATTGATGCTGCAATTGCTCTGAGCTGCAAAGGGATTTCAGCCATCAGACGCTGGTCTGAGATCACTGCTAAAGGGCAGCAGCTAGCCGGAGGTGTGCGGGTGCTCAAATCCTCTTACGTTTCATTAAAAAACATGATTTGATCATTTATCCAGCAAACGCTGAAGCTGAATCACAACTGTCAAAATTCCATCAGCGTATCTGCTGAAATGAGTAATCAATTTGTACTGTATTACATAGCAAATATTGGCAAAACCATTTTAAAGGCAACAGTATACACTTGTACATATGTGTATGAGAACATTTATAACTTTTAAATGTTTTTGAATGAACCCCCCGGACTACTCTGCTTGCTCTGTCCGTTTTGTTCAATATTTATAGCTGTGTTGCAGCGCAGTGGAAGAAAGCACGTGTGACTGTTAATGGAACCGAATGTCATGTGGTCGAATCTGTATTGAAGCCTTACTTTACAACCCTTTGAATTTACAGCAGGTGTCAAGGTCAGTTTAAGAACATGCAAAAATAAATATTAGTTTGAGAAAGCAAATATTTCAAATCATTTACCTGTTTTGTGGGATCCCAGGGTGTGTAGAGGCCTGACAGAGAAAGAAAGAGAGACTGATTAATATCATTAGATCTAAGGAGTAATAATTCATAATTGTCACATAATATTCATCCATTTTTCTCTTCACTTTGTTGTCCTGTAGGCGGTGAGGAAAGTTTATTGCATTTATTTGCAAGGTAATTACATCATTAGCTTTGAGCAGATGCCAAACTCATCTTAAATAAAAAGACTAAAACTGAGCCTGCCAAACAGTATTTCGTATCGTAAAGGAGACAGAAGACACTAAACTAGATTTTTGACTTCCAGTCAGTTCTGAATGATTCTGAAATAAGAATGGCCAGAAATGCTTTTAGCATATGTGTTGAATCTATATCACTTTATATCACTCAGCATCACTGGCCTCATTCGTATCGGACAAACATCCGTAGTAAAATGTCTAAGTATTAGTATTAGGATAATCAGAAAATTAGGAAGAAATTTTAGGATTATGATCACTTACAAGAAAAATAAATGGAAATGAGCATTTTTACCATTATTATAACAGCACATTGTATATGTGACTCGCGCTATATCATATATTATGTACAGTACTGCAAAAATAATTTTCTTAATTAGTTTGTCATAATAAAAATGAATTGTTATTAGTGATATTTTCTGATTCTAGTAAATACATCAGAAAACTCATTATAGCAAGATACTTTATTTATAGACATACTGTATACCTTCCTGAGATAAACATTTGCATTCGATACTACGTTTATTTTTCAGACTCCACTGACATGTTGTTTTTCTTGTTTTATTAAAAAAGTTCCAATGGGGTCAGAAAAACTGATTATAGAATAGTGTGTCTATATTAATAATATTGCATAAATGACCCAAATTACATCTAAATCAACTTTTTTTTTTCAAACAATTAATGAAAAATATGACATTATAAATAAAGTTTCTTACTGACTACATTATTTACATGTACAGAAATCCATTTTAATGGTCAGACTGGGTGGAAATAACTGTATAGTTACAACCACACATTTCACTTTTTACAATATGTAAAGAACTACCGCAATACTGTTTTATTCTGAGTTCTGAGTATGATATGCATTTGTAATATGACTGTCTGTGATATGAAGGCGGTTGTTTAAGATTCATCTGCAATGTGATTAAATCATGCAGGCCAGAGGTGCTATGAGAATAATGAGTTACAAGGCCGACTTTTCATTTCTCAGTCTCGTACATGTTTCTTTCAATTGCACAGCCTATATTGTGAGTCTTTGTGCTTCTCTGTGCATGAAAATGTGCACGCATGTGTACGTCTGGATATGTGTATGTGAGCATTTGTAGGGGAGCTAGACATTTTTTTGCCTACTTAAACTAACAGGATTACATCAAACGCTACATGACCAGGACACGACTTGGCAACGAAGGGCTAAACATAAAGCCTCGGGCAAACGTGCACAGTCGTGACGCTCCACAAGTCCTCCTCCTCCCCCGGTGCATCACAAAAGAAGCCATATGGACAAGAAAAAGCAGAGAACTTCGATCTAGCTTGTGTTCAAGGCTTCAAGGATTTGTTCTCTTATTTCTTGATTGCCGCATTCGGACTTAAACACTGAAACGACCTTCAAAAAATTCAAACTTCAAAGTTGAATGCCACGTTCTGTCAGTGGCCTCATGTGTCCTTGGGTTTCATTCATGTCGTGTGTCTCTCTCAGGTGAAGTCTGAAAGGTGAGTCAGATGGAATCACGAGGGATTCGGGGAGACTGTCAGCTCCGAGTTCTCCGAGACCCAGATGGAATAGAGCCAAGAGAATGTAAGAGAGCTGTCTGCACTGCTGAAATGCCACGGCCCTGATGATATTTCCAACAGTACAGGGAGTCAGAGGAATATAGTTATCACCTCACACCTGCCTGTCCAGTCCTACCTGAGATGTCAATAATCCTCATAAAAGAAGTGCAGAGAGGAAGACAGACAGTGGATTTGTGCTCTGACTGCTGCACTAATAAGGTAGAGAAATGGGAATCGTAAGGACAATTCTGGTTCCTTAATGATTCTTTTAGTACTCTGGGCAAATTTGGAGATAAGAAATACATTTCTTATTGCATTTACCTCCCTTGGCAGTCTGTTGCCAAATGAGATAATTTCTGATTCCAACAGAAATAAATGTAGTGAAATTATTGCAAAAGTTGCATTTATGCACTTGGGTGCAAATGCAATCCAATAACTTCTCCTAAGTAGGTCTGGGTGATATACTGAATATTTGCAGTATGTACATTCATTATGATTTTGCTGGCAGAATTGCATATATACTGTATATACTGTGTGTGTGTGTGTGTGTGTGTTGTGTGTGATTTCTGCAATATATATATATAAAATTTTGTGACTATGTATGTTATGTAGTAATTACAGAATTGGGCTGAGATACTAAATAAACAAGACATAAACCCGCATCAATAAATATATTATTTTTTGTTAATTAGTGTTGAACAGTAAAGAACAAACCCCCAAGCCTTGAATTTATTTTCAAACTAGATTTTTTTACTTTAGCATTGTTGGATATGCCAACAACTAACTGCTAATATAAAAAATAATGGTCCTTTGAGTTCAGTGGTTATTTAGATTTTATTTATATATATTATAAGTATTTATTATATCTTTGGAATTCATTTGAATTTCATTTCAGTTTACGTTTAGAAATTTGTTACAAGCCAGCTTTTGTCATTGTAATTAGTTTTTTTATATTTTTATTTAGTTTTAATTTGTTTATTTCAGGTTTTTTCCCCCCCTTTGGCCACATAATTTTGTTTATTTCTGTTTTAAGCTCTAATTTTCATGTAGATTTTTACCAAATTTTTTATATCAGCTTTATTTCAATTACCTTGAAAATCATTTAAATAGTTTTAGTTTACAACAACAACAGTGCTCTGATAAAAATAAAAACAGTAATTTTAGTCAAGTAATACCTTTAAAAATATATGATATTTATGATATTTAAGAAATATCAAGATATATACTGAATGACAAAATATTGTTCTTTTTTTTAGCTATATCATCCATCCCTAGTCCTAATTAAACACTAATAAATAAAAATATTTTATTATTTGAGGAGAAAAGAAAAGAAAGACTGTCTATTTACCATCTTTGAATTCAGAATTCTCACCTTGTTCTGGTGTGAAATTATGCTTGTCTTGACATTTACTTGCCCATTCATCCCGCTGCTTTAAATAGATATATTCATGTAAATTTATGTAAATTATGATAATATAAACTCTTAACGTCACCAAGAATAAATTACATCTCCTCAATCAGCATCTATTTCAGAGTATTCCCTCAGTGACACCTGCTGGGAAGCAACACGCTCTGATTGGCCTGTTCGCCGAACGCCCCGCCCCCCTCGAGTCACTCTGCGTTCTGATTCGTCTGCCTGTTTATGTCCACAGCTCAGTGTGGGAGTCGTACTTTAATTAGAGAACTGGGGAAAAGAACTGTGAACATGGCCGGCGCTGACCGAGCTCTTGGCAGAACGCCGGCAGGAAACTGAATGGTCTGGCACTTAGCCAGTGATTCACACGGGACAGTCTCTCGCTCCCTTACAAGAGGCCTTGGAGTGGTTGCTGAGAGGCCCTTTAAGACCGTAGCCTTCGATATAGTCATGAAACATGCAGAGGAGGTGAGAACAGACGCACAGCGTAATTGACAGGAAGCGTGGACGGAATTACTTGATTGATAGTGGTTTAGTCTTAAGAACACATATCAGGTTTACTGTACACATGGACAGACTGTAGCCTTCTTCAAGATAGTTTTTATTAATTGCCTCATTCATTTTCATTCTAAGAATATCCTAATTAAGAAGGGTGATAAAATATTACGCTCTGCATGGACATTTTAATGAAAGTAAGCACTCCGATAAGTGGACTTGCATGGAATTAGTAGATTAGCTTGGCTCCAGTCTGAATATGCTAATAACCGTCACCAGCTCTTGCCAAGAGATGATACAGTGTGCAATCTTGCGAAGGCTTTGCTAAAATTGCCCAAAAACAGCTCATCAGCTTCAGTTATTCTGAAAGAAAACAGCTCGAGTCTGAGAAATTGAGATGTACTGGTTAGTTTGTGAGGCACAGCACATCTAGAAATCTATAATAGGAATGTTTCTCTCCTCTTATTTCAAAATCTTGCTGAATCAAAGCTTAAGGCAAGTTCAGAGCGCTTAGAAAAGACTAAAAACCGAAGCACACAAAGTTACTTTCAGCATTTCAACCAAAACTTTAAAGGAAAAGTTCACCCAAAAATTATATTCTGCGTTCTTTAAATAATGATCATAATTTATGCCAAACTTGAGGCAAATTAACTAATTTAACAGTAAGTATTGGGTAACATTTTTTTTTTTTTTTCCCCCCCCCCCCCCATTTGTGACCCTGGACCACAAAACCAGTCAATAAGGGTAAATTTTTGGAAATTGAGATTTATACATCACCTGAAAGCTGAATAAATAAGCTTTCCATTGATGTATGTGCAAAAAAAAATCAAAATATTGAGAAAATCGCCTTTAAAGTTGACCAAATGAAGTTCTTAGCAATGCATATTACTAATCAAAAATTAAGTTTAGATATATTTACGGTAGGAAATTTGCAAAGTATCTTCATGGAACATGATCTTTACTTAATATTCTAATGATTTTTGGCATAAAAGAAAAATCGATAATTTTGACCCATAAAATGTTTTTTTGGCTATTGCTACAAATATACCCCAGAGACTTAAAACTGGTTTTGTGCTGCAGGGTCACATTTAACCACAATGATTTTTGTTGTTTAAAAAAAAAAAAAAAAACTTACATTTTGGTTTGTTTTGAACACAAAGCTGTCATGGCTTCTGAAACCTTGGAACATGCAGGTTTTTGGAGCTTTGAACAGCTCTTGGTCACTATATGCAATGTTTTGTTGTTTTGAAAAAGTGCAGTGTATGATTTCCTCAAAATTTCTTCTTTTGTGTTCAACAGAAAAAAAAGACAAATAGAGTAGATACTGACAGAAATTTCAATTTTCAGTGAACACTCTACTTTGCCAAGGTCTGACGTAGATTTCAGGCAACCTTCAGCACGTTTCTGACGAACTTGGTTTTAAAAATGAAGGGTGGAAATGTGCGCACCTGCTGCTGCTCCTCTCTGAATGACAAGCGTAGCCTCTGCTCCCACTGCACAGTCCTTGAGCAGCTGCACCACCTGTGTGTGGTTGAGTCCTTGGAGACCCTTCTGATTAATCTCCACCATCAAATCTCCTTCACATAACCCCGGACAACCCTGCGGCTCCAGAACCTGATCCAAACGTATAGAAACAAATTATGACACATATTGTGCTTGATTTATATAAATATATATAACTGATCATTTTCCAAAAAAATCATACAGAATTTTGTTGTTCTACAAAAACAACCCCCCCCCCCCCCCCCCAAATAACAATACTTTACATATTTAGTGACAAAACAGACCGCCAGACAAGGATAGAACAGATAGATAGATAGATAGAACCTGATCCAAACATGTAGAAACAGTTATGACACATATCGTGCTTGATATATAGAAATATAAATATATATAACTGAAAATTTTCCCAAAAAATTATATATAATTTTTTTTTTCTAAAATAACAACAAATAACATATTTAGACAGACAGACAGACAAACAGACAGATATAGGTGGGGCTTGCTGGACCTGCACAATAAATCGAAATGGAATCAAAATCCCGATTCGACAGAAGCTGCGATTGTCATGCGTATCTTTCAGAGAAGCACGGTTCTGTGATCAGTAGTAAATCTCCATTCAAAGGCCAGAGGACGCTCTCGCGCTGAAACACCAAATACACCTCGCAGAAGAAACCCAGAAAATGCTTATCGCTGCAGCTGAATAAACAGAAGATTCAACTGCTTTCATTGATTCAACGTGACTAATAAACACACGACTACGGCAATATACGGTTTATCTGAGTTATTATAATTTTCATTAAAATAAAGTATATTTATAATGCAATGCCTTTATCACCTTTATCGCAAACGATTTCTTCGATTTCATAATCGCGCAATAAAATCGTTTTTTTTTGCGTAACTTGTCAGTGAACTACGGCTATGTGTAGAAAATTCTGCTCCATCTGAAAGCACGTGATGATGATTTCCTGCTGATTACAGACCCGGCTTTAACAAAATGCGCATGACAATCGCATTCCATTAATCATGCAGCCCTACAGACAGGAAACAGATAGAATGATAGCAACGATAAAATGATAGCTAGATAGATAGATAGATAGATAGATAGATAGATAGATAGAACGTTTTTTTCATTGTTTTATTTATGCATACTATTTAATTTGAGTTTGAGACCCCCGATATGAAAACGTTTGTTCAAAGAGTAACATGGATATCAGTGCACCTGTTTGACTCTTTGCCCTGTGGGACTGTCGGCGATGGTGAACCCAAAACCCTCTGTGCCTTTGGTTATAGTGAGACTCAGAAGTTCAGGGGCCACTTGAGCGCCGGTGGTTGCGCCTGAGGAAGACGCCATGGAGACGCTGTCATCGGGTGGGGGCCCCGGTGTGGTCAGGGATGGAGGCTGAGAGCCGTCCAGGTGTGTGTCTCCAGGATGGGGATGCGAGGTAAGGCCCTCACCATGCTCGGGTAATCTCTACCTAAGACGTTTCAGTTTTTTTTTTTCCCCCAAAGACATGTACTCCATGTAATTTTCATAGTTGTTCCTTCCATTGAGCAGCAATGGGTGATCCACTAGGCCCAAAGGGGGCATGGAGGAACTAGCGGAGGGGTCTTCTGGGTCATAAGGGAGAGGGTAACCTCGACACAGCACCAGGGTGACACTCTGCCCAATGGGGACGGACTGGAAAAGCTTCACCACATCAGCATGGGTGGTGCCCAAAACACAGATGTCATTGATGTAGACGATCACATCACCTGATGAAGAAATAATGAAAGAAATGAGAGAACTAAACAAAATATGAAGCGTCATACTCCCAAGTGCATTATGTCATCACTTTCATATCTACAACTCGGTCCGAGAGCGTATATCCTGAAATTGGCTTAATTAAGGATATCGGCTCATTACATTTTACTGTAATTTTATGCTAGGATGACCATAAGTCCTCTTTTTCACAGACATGTCCTGGCTAGAATTTCTAAATTGCCTAAACTGTACGGTTTTGGTTTTGTTTTGCTGTTGACATGATCTCTGCAGACCACATACATTATATGTATGCATATTTACATTATTTTGACCGTTCTCGCTCTCCCGCCTTCTTGCACACCATGATTGGTCGATTATGTACAATGCCTGCATGCTATTGGTCAAGCTACATTTCAGTCATTACTTCAGCAAGTATGAAAGCCCTGTTTAAATGCATTTGTTCCTTATTAAAGTACACTTTGTTAGCTTAGCAACATGCTAATGTTAAATACTATTTTGTTAAATACATTGTTTGTGTTATTTATCAGCCGAAAAAATATTGTTTTGATAATTCCAACATTATCAGAGCTATTATGAACAGAGCTATTATTTTTTGACCCAAATGTTTACTAAATCATATCATTTCGGATTTAAGTCCTCTCCACACATACACAAAAATTTTTATTGCTTAAGTGCAGACAGTTGTAGACACCAACCGAGCGAGCTATCAGCAAAGCTGGCCGATAATGAGGCATCTCAGTAATAAAGACAACCTGAGGCCTATTGAAACTATTGAAACAAACCAACTGTGTATGTGTGTGCGGAGTAGAGTAGGACTTCTATAAAAGGACCCCGTTCCCCCATCAAAAGCGGATAAAACACACAAGATCCCACCAAAGCCCAAATTGCAATGCTAGCTGGAGGCATATGCAAATAAAGCCACTGCCAGCATCATTATCTGTGAGGGCCTTGGGAAGTGATGTCATCTTCAGACCACACAGATGTGATACACTTCTAAAGTTAACACATGATCGAGGAAAGGAAAAAGCCATCCAGAAAGGTAGAGTCGCAGCGAGGACGCAGCAAGTTTCCCATACTAGGTTAAGAGTTCCTCTACAAGGGAATAGAGAACTTATGAAAAAGCAGCAAATAAGCCTTCGGCGTCTGCCTGTGATGACTCACTCAAAGATGCTCTTCATCACAGAAAAACACACTGCGACAAGCGTGACCTTGCGCTAGCTCTGTGCAAGCTATTAGGGGCTGTTGTCAAGCGGTGGCTACAGAGATAATGATGTTTCCTAGCCCATGCGCTGAGGGTTTTCTCCTGAGATCTCAGGTCACGGCTCAACACTGCATATCTATCGATTAGTGTCTGTGTATTAAAAGGGGGCATAATTTTCAATTCGTAATTCCAAACAGTCCGGTGAAATTGGACAATTAGGCCTGCAGGCATTGTTTGTTTTCCTTAGCAATAGTAACTATGGTTGGTGTGACAATCACTGGTAATAAAACGGAAAGGTGTGACAAATTCAGAAAACAAATTGTTAAATAAAGTTAACCTAAGGTAACTTGAATGTGAACTACTGATAAATCTGTAAATAATAATTAATATTTTGATGTTATAATATATGTAGTATATATATATGCTATATAAAAAAACAAAAATATCTAATTATATATAAAATATATTTCCACAACTATTAAGTTAATTGTTAATAATAATTATGCTACTATTCATTAATTATATTTAAACATTATATTATTTACATTGTTTATATTAATTACTATGCACCCCCACACATAATTTACTTACATTTTCATATAATAACACTTATCTGTTTTTTATATTATAGGAATATTAGAAAAATATATTATTATGAGGAATTATTAATAAAGCACTTTACATCAAAAAAATGCATATTAAAATGTTATGTCCACCCACACACCCACACAACCACACACACATATTATACAGGTATATATGTGGTATAGATATATATATATATTATAGATATATATATATATGTATAATGATAGAGTGCCCCCACCTGTAAATATTTTGTATAGGAATATTTAAGAAGTACTGACACAACAGATTTGTGTTGACAATTACGCCGCACCACAGAAGATATCTGACATAACTCCTAGCTTGGAGGTGCGCTTCATTTATATTAGTGACCGAGTTACCACCTCCCACCCTGCCCCGCATATCGAGGTCCTGATTTTGTGGTGCGCGTATAACCCCCCTCTGCACGCATAGAAAGTATTAGACAAGTGATTGAACACACACGTGACCGCCAGCGATCGACGGAAAAAGACGATGGCTCGGCAATCAGTTGTATGTTCAGGCCTGTTTAGTGGCGGTGTTTCGATGTACTTTATGTTGTGATGCTAACGAAAAACAAGGTGATTACCGAATAAAAAGTGTGTAGTTGTTGAATTGATCCCTGCCCTTGAATTGTGACATATGAGTGTTTTAATTTAAGTTAATCTACAAGTATTATTATTTATTTTATTGTATAAAGTTATTTTATTGTCCCTTCATTAAATTAATCTCTTCTAGTTCTGATAAATAGCATCTTTCCCCCCCCTTTGTTTTTTTTCTTTTCTTCTCTCAAACCCCGACTCACCACATATCCACACACTAACCCAATTCTCTCCCCCACCCCCCCAAACATACCACATGAACACTTAACTATGCTCCCCACACCCATTCTCTTGAAAAAACAAAATCTGAACCCACTAACAATTTTGCACGCAAAGCAAAATGACATTGCACCTGCACATGCCCTATCCACCAAACTATGCACAATGATAAACCCCCAACCCGAATGCTCATAATACCACTTGAATCGTATCTCAATCATATCGTTACAACAGTTGGCCAATCCCTCCTTTAGCCTAAAAAAATCCCACTCTTTAACACCTTGCATCACTACTACGTATATACTTTAACATCACTGGGCCATCCAAAAACATGACACTCTCGCCACACATCTGACCCATCCCTGCTGAAACGGCCCCCCGCTGACCCCCCCTCCCCTTTCTGCCCCCCGACCCTCTCCTCCCACCCCTGCTCATCCCCCTCCTTCCTCCACCCCTGCTCACACCCGCACACTCACTCTTCACCCAATGCAAAACAATACAACATATGTCCTGAGGTCCTGATTTCCTCGACCTTCTCACCTGTGTCCATCTTGCCATCTTGGGCTGCAGGTCCCTCAGGTATGACGCTCTTGACCTGTAGGAACTCGTCCGGCTCGTCCCCACCAATGATGGTGAAGCCGAATCCCATGTTGCTCTTCTGTAGCACCGTGGTGAGGAACGTCCCTTTGAGTTGTGTGGCATCCCTCGTGAATGGAGGCTTTTCTGCGAAGACAAACACATATAAACAATCAGAGGAATACACGGCACAACGCACAGCCATCTCTACTGCATGGTCTTTGGTGCTTCGGTCAAGCTAAAGTGAAGTGAAAGTAGGGCACACCTGAGCAACCCGAAACCGAGAAACACCAATAAAACCAACTGGGTGAAGATGGCATATATGGGCCACAGAGAAAAGCAGTACCTCTATATATTGTGGGCAATGGCAGCGCCGATAGGCCTTGACTTTGCATTTGCTGTTGCTGTTGCATCCTTCGTTTGGCCTCTAGGACGGGGTTCTCAAACTGTGTCCTTCTGTTAATGTGGCTGCGGGGCAGAACGAGCAGATATTTAATCACGGGGACCCTCCCTCCCTCGGCACGCTTATTGAAGAGCATGACACGGATGATTCGGGGTCAGATTCGTCTAAAATTTGAAAGAAGAATTCTGAAGAACTTACTCAACATAGTAACTGCCATAAATAGGGTCATCTATTTTCCTCCCAGCCATATGGAAGTTCTGTAGAACAAGAAAAAAGGAAAAAAAAAAAAAAAAAAAAGGATGGTCGACACCTCGTTGCAAATGTTGTTTATCCCTGTTGCATGTGTATTTAATGTAGTCTGGGTTTTATTTTCTGTTTCCTTGCATAGTTTTGTTTTAAAACAATTAAAATGTATATGTGTGTGTGTGTGTGTGTGTGTGTGTGTGTGTACACACATTTTCACATTTCAATTTTAATTGTTTTAGTTTTAGAGAAACAATAACAATACACACATGTATATAATACTTGACTGATGAAGTATACATACACATACATTATGTTAAAATATCACTATTTTAAAAATATTAAAATATTATAATACATTTGAAATTGATAATACTTAACAATATTTAAAAGATTTCTGCACAATGCGTTGATAATAATTATATTAAACAATCTATAAAAATCAAAAAAATTAAAAAATTAAAAATCACAAAAAGTTTAGAATGTAGATACCATTTTAATATATAAAGGTTTACAATTATAAAACTATCACAAAAATATAAAAGATAAAAACGATGAAACTAATAAAAAATGACAAAAGCCCCATAACCAAATCTATTAACATAATCTAAGATTCAAACTCAAACTGCAAAAAAAACAAAAATAGCTACAACTCAAAAAAAATGAATACTATAATATAGAAATAATGACTAAAAACATGCGTGGTCGCTTATGAGATTTTATATAGATAGATAGATAGATAGTATAGATAGATAGATAGTGATAGATAGATAGATAAGATAGATATCCCACAAAACAACAACAATATAGTTATAATAACTATATATTTTTTATCTTCATTTCTTTTAACGATAATTTATATTTTTGTATATGCTAGATATTATATCTTTTTATTCATTTATTCTCTATATTCTTTATTTGCTTAGTCTAATTTAAATAAACATGTGATATTAAATTATTTTAAACTTTTTTATCATGCCTATGTAAAGCAATTGGAATTAGAATTGTTTATTAAATGTGCTACATAAATAAATTTTCCTTGCCTTGATATTGCATTATTTAATCAGGCTTCAAGTGAATTATTACCATAATTTCATATTCATAAATGATTACGACAATGGTTGAAAGGTGAACCTGAATGTATGAAACCTTCAGAAGCAACAAGCTTAAAATTAGCTATTTAATGCACTGCACGAAGCATGCATGTCATGAAAACATTCCTCACAGTTTTCATTATACTGAAGCCCAGTCCAGTAAATCAATAAGCCCAAGGATGCCTGCAGTGTATGATAAAACACAGCGCAAATCAGTCTGGACGTCTTTTAAAAACACATTCCCTGCGCATGCCAGAATTTGGACTCCCAAACGTATCCCAAACAATCCAGCCGGCCGTTCACGCTGGCAGTCAGTGTGTAAAACAAAGCTTAATTAGGACACACAGCGGTAAGTGAGGGGAGGTTTGGCAGCCCGAAGGTTACAGCCAACATACTTTCATGCAATTCAATCTGCCTGAGAGACACAAAACAAATTAAAGGTCTGGCGAGATCACCATGACAACAAAGGGCTGTCATCACGTGCGGCATTCAAGATGTTTTTTCCTGTGTGTGCTGTTTTTCAGCCAAATTTGTTGTTATTGAAACATCAAGAAGAAATGGGCTACATGCGCAAACTCATGCAGTAATTATCAAAAACATCGCCAGTGGGACATGCTGCAGTTTTTGCCAGCGTTCTTCAAAACATGTACATATACGTGCAGAAGAAGTCATCTATGCATGTGTGAATAAACTGTGTGCACTAAACATGCACACAAACGCAAGGCTAAACCACCAAACAGTGCTTGAGAAAACCCTAAAAACCACTCATAAAGTAGCAACCATTTTAAACGCCAACACCTAGCAACCTTCTATCAATGTCCTAGCAATCACTCAGAACACCCAAGCCACCACCAAACAATGCAATAATAACCCATCAAAACTCCCTAGCAACCACCAAACAATGTCCTAACAATCTCATAGCAATCACCTGAAACGGCCTTACAATTACTCAGAATGCCCTTGAAACTACCTAGCAACCAGTCAGAACACCCTAGCAACTACTAAACAATGCTTGATGAACTACCTAGCAAACACCATTTAGAACTCCCTAACAACCACCAAACAATATCCAAGCAACCACCAAACAGTGCCCAAGCAACCCCTCAGAACTCCCTGACAACCACCAAACAATGTCCAAACAACTGCCAAACTATGCCTGAGCAACTCCTCAGAAGTAAGAACACCTAGCAGTTTACTTGTAATGCCCTGGCAACTAGGGTTGGGTATCGTTTTTTTTTTTCGATACCGGTGCCAAATAGATACTTTTAAAACGGTTCCGGTGCCTAAACCGATACTTACTAAAAAATAAATAAATAAAAATTTCCACAAAAATTATGGATTGGCCATTAGCACTATAATACAGAATGTCTGTTTCATTCATACTGGACGCCAGAAGGCACCCTCGCACAGAAAATCCACATATCCACTCACAGAAGTAGCGGAACTCATGACCCTCCAGGAAATACCTTATATGGACAAAGGCATCACTATTATAGCTGTAACGGAGTAAACAGAACATATAAACATTTTGAATAATAAAACAAAGACAATAAACACTCGACTGCGACAATATAGTTTATCTGTGTTTATTGCAAGTCATCTCTGGTATTTTCAATACTAATTAAGTATATTTATTATATGGAACGATATTCCGGACATTTTTCAAATAGAATAGCAAATTGTATTTTCTATTGCGTTTTCAATATGTGGACGCATAAATTGTGACATAATCCAAATGCAATTGCAAATCCTGCATTAGCGTTTGCTTTTTCGCTTTCGCGAACGCACAGTGACTGTCAAATTTCAAATGAAAAAGCAAAGTCTATTTGCAGCTGTATTTCCCATGTCTTAGGAGTTACGAGCCTGCCATATTTAAATAGCAATATTAATTACAAGTTTGCTTTTTCACTCTCGCTGCGTCGTGCATGTATCCTGCCAAAACTCAAATGGAATCGCAATTCCTGTTGCATTTGAATTTCCGACGTCCCTGCATGGAGCTGTCAATCAATGTGGAGTGGGCGGGGCTAATACGAGGGGGCTTGTTTGTGTTGGGGAGGTGACGTCCCTCACCGACACCGTGCCGAATGCTCTGATCAATTGAGGTAATCGGTAAAGGCTCCGCTAAAGGCAGCTACCAATCAGTTTCGTACCTGTGTGAACGAACAGACAGTGCAACCTTCTTGGCACAATACATAATTATGTCTTTTTTACCCCAGATGTAGTGATTATCCCCTGCTAACAGCGGGAGCAACAATGGTACGCACGATAGGTCAATATTCACTATAAACCAAACGCTTTTCTCCTGTCTCAGCATCTCTCCGTTTACTCTCACTTACACTTTTAATCCATAATAGAGAGTCACACCTGCCTCAAGACCTTTTACCGTTTGCACTCCACTTGATGCACTTAAGCAAACAAACTAATCTATACTTATTTTCCACCTTACTTTATATTTTATTCAACAGTTTTAATCCGTTATGGTGTTTGCGTCCAATACGTGGCACCAAAGTGTTGCGCCTGCCTCAAGATCTCTCGCTATTTACAGCCACTGGACACCGCGATTGATGCACGTGATTTTTAATGTTATCTTGCCTTGGCTGTGGCGTGTTCTGTGACAGCTGCAGCTAGATCTGACTGCTGAAGGGTCATCTGGGGCAGGCAGAGTAAGAGTAGCAGCATTTACTGTTTTGTCACATGCATCTATCGGATCGTAAACAGACAAACATCGGATGTAAACATCTTGAGGCAGGTGCACATAGGCTATTAGATAGGAATAAGATAGGTGGCAAATAGGTAAATACGTGTAGATTTGCTCTGTTTGTTTGTTTGCTTAAGTGCATCAAGTGCAGTGCAAACGGTAAAAGGTCTTGAGGCAGGTGTGACACACTCTCTATTATGGATTAAAAGTGTGAGTGAGAGTAAACAGGGAGAGATGCAGAGACAGCTGAAAAGCATTTGGTTTTGATCTATTGTGCGTACCGTTGTGGCTCCCTCTATCAGCAGGGGGATAATCGCTACATTTGGGGTAAGAAAGACATAATTATGTATTGTGCCAAGAAGGTTGCACTGTCTGTTCGTTCACACAGGTGTGAAACTGATTGGTAGCTGCCTTTAGCGGAGCCTTTACCGATTACCTCCATTGATCAGAGCATTCTGCACGGTCGTCTGTGAGTGACGTCACCTCCCAATAAAAACACGCCCCATAGTATAGTCCCGCCCCTCACATTGATTGACAGCTTTCCATGTAGACGTCGGAATTCAAATGCAAAAGGAATTGCGATTCCGTTTGAGTTTTGGCAGGTTACATGCGCGACGCAGCGAGAGTGAAAAAGCAGACTGGTAATTAATATTGCTATTTAAATATGACAGGCTCGTAACTCCTAAGACATGGGAAATACAGTTGCAAATGGACTTTGCTTTTTCATTTGAAATTTGGCCGTAGCTGTGCGTTCGCGAAAGCGAAAATGCAAACGCTAATGCAGGATTTGCAATTGCATTTGGATTATGTCACAATTTATGCGTCCACATATTGAAAACGCAATTGAAAATACAATTTACTATTCTATTAGAAAATTGTCCGGAATATCGTTCCAATCCATTGCTAAGACTATGTATTCTTTTTAAAGTATCCTATGGAACATATTTTTCTGCCTCATTCTGTGACAAGAAGCCTCATCAGATCATAAAAGGAAGCATTTGACTGGTGTTGTGGAGTAAAAGGGTTAATGTTCTCTTTTGTTGGACAACAGGTTTATAAATGTGAATACAAGGGAAGTTTAGCTTTAGGCATTTTAATTCAATCATGTTTAGCTTAGTTAACGGAAGGATACCTGCTGCTATCAGAGCAAGTGTAATTACTGCATTCACGCGCTCCTCGGATGCTCTCATTTCCCCGAGTTGTGCTTTTAAGTCATTTGTTGGATTTGTATTATTAGAGCTTTCCGACTTGAGTTCACGTGCATTTTCCTCACCCCCCAACAAAGCCCTAGCAACCCGTCAGAACTCCCTGACAACCACCAAACAATGCCGAAGCAACCACCAAACAATGCCCTAGCAACCCCTCAGAACACCCTAACAACCACCAAACAATGTCCTAGAAGTGTAAACTCAATCAGCTCCCTAGCTCCTGAGCTCATGGATCAGTAGATCGTGTACACGAATTCGGTCACTGGTAAGTTCCCTGACTCGCTGCACGTTGGGACAGTGATCACTCGAATTCCAGTGACATAATTACGTACAACGTCAACGGACAACATAGTAGAACGTCATCACTGGAATTAATAAACAACAGGCAGGACCAATCTAATTTTTATATTATTTTTTTATTCTCTTTAAACACATCGTTCTGGTACAAGTTCTTACAACATTTCAGCCGAATATTAATTATAAATGTTAATTAGATGTGTTCAATTCCTGTCTAGCGATGTGTGTTTATGTTGAAATATACTAAAAAACGGTTTGTCTTTTCAAATCTTCTATCGCGTGTCATTATATTTATCGAGTTGGCTCGTGTGGTTTATGTTTCGTGCTTACGAAATGTGACATTATTTCCGGTAAGGGAGCATAGTGAGCGCCTATGCTCCCTAGTTTTTGCAGTGCATTGTGGGATTTTTCAGGGAGCGAACGTTCCAGTGCACTGGAAGGATTTCGCGATTGAGACAGCCCTTAAAATGGCCGACTCCCTAATCAGTGCCCTGACTACTGAACAAGGGAGCTGACTGAGACGCACCCATAGAATGTTGTATCAGCCACAAAGAACACCTTAAGAATTACCTAAAATTACCTCACGAGCATTCAGAATACCCTAGAAACCATCTAGCAACATTCTAGCAACCACTCTAAACACCCTAACAACCACCAAACTAATAGAATGCCCAATCAGGCACAAAGAACACAGTAGCAATTAGGGCTGCACGATTAATCGAATGCGATTGTCATGCGCATTTTGTTAGTAAAGCCGGTTCTGTAATCAGCAGGAAATCATCATCACGTGCTTTCAGATGGAGCAGAATTTACTACACAGAGCCGTAGTTCACTGACAAGTTACGCAAAAAAGACGATTTTATTGTGCGATTATGAAATCGAAGAAATCGTTCGCGATAATGACAACTGTTTGCATAGCTTCTCAGTGAACTACGGCTCTGTGAAGTAAATGCTGCTCCATCTGAAAGCATGTGAAAATAGCACATTTAATAACATATTTTTACTCCAAACTCACTTCATAACGTCAGTCGAGTGTTTGAAATAAATCCTTCTGTGAGATGATGTGGCTTCTTACACAGAATAAGGCACGCAACATATTTCATAGTATTTAAGCAGTGATAAAGGCATTGCATTATAAATATACTTTATTTTAATGAAAATTATAATAATAAGAACTCAGATAAACCGTATATTGCCGTAGTCGTGTGTTTATTAGTCACGTTGAATCAATGAAAGCAGTTGAATCTTCTGTTTATTCAGCTGCAGCGATAAGCATTTTCTGGGTTTCTTCTGCGAGGCGTATTTGGAGTTTCAGCGCGAGAGCGCCCTCTGGCCTTTGGATGGAGATTTACTGCTGATCACAGAACCGTGCTTCACTGAAAGATACGCATGACAATCGCAGCTTCTGTCGAATCGCGATCTCGATTCCATTTCGATTTATCGTGCAGCCCGAGTACATCCACGCTGAACTGACCTTAATAACTAGAAGTCGACCGATAGTGGATTTTGCCGATACCGATAGCTAGGTTGGACCACACTGGCTGATACAGATTAATTAACCGATAGTTTTAAAATTGATACTGAACAAAAACTAAAATAGTGCTTTATTAACAAAAACAGTACTGAACCATACTAGTAGTACTAGTAAAAAAATAATAATAATAGTAGTAAATGTTGAAATGAACACACTCTAACAAGGAACAATACATACACAGCTTTCATTAATCTTAATGCAAATGGACTCTTATTTTAAAGTGTTACCATTTCAATTCAACTGTCATGCTTAAAGATGCACATCTTTAAATATATACACAAAGGCTATAGCATTAAAATTATATACATATGGATATTTTATGTATACTCTCACACTTTAACTGCTTCTATTCTTTAACACTTGATGATTATCTAATCAAAATAAAAGCGCAGCGCTGAGTCTAGGAGAACTCACCGGTATCACACACACTCCGGACGCGTCGCGTTCAACTCGAGCAGCGGTCTAAATTTGTTTATTTAATCACCAAACAGACACAAGTTTACTAGAAGAATGAACAATGAGGCATGGATGAGTTTGAGGTTCGGTGTTTAAAAAACGGAGCAAACGGAAAGAGAAAGCGCAACCTATATTATAGCTCTATAAATGAAGCACACAGACTTTATTCGAGCCACAGAAAGACAAACGTTTTGCTGAAAATCCACAATACACAATTCATTATGTACATTAACAACGATTTGGGACAAATATGTAATTTAATGGAAAACTATGTGAATGGCGTTCTGTGGCGCAGCAGGATTTTCTGTCGGTTGCATTTAAATCCGCGTCTGAAGTTTTCCGCTCTTTTCAGCGTGCAGTATCACGTGTCTAAGCAAACAGCACGTGCTGTCAGTGATTTCCGCCTCTTGAGGCTGCTCTCGTACTGTATAATGACATCAGACCCTTCTCAGCCGCTCCAGCAATGGACGCAACCCGGAAAACTATCGGCATGGATTTTTGTCGATAACCGATAGTTCCAGCAATCAACTATCGGTGCCGATTAATCGGCAAAACCGATACATCGGTCAACCTCTACTTTTAACTATTCAGAATTATCCTAGTAACCACCTAGCAATATCAAAGCAACTGCTCAGATGCCCCTAGCAACCCCTAAGCAATGTCCTAGCAACCCTGCAGTAGTAAAAACACTTATCAATGTTATTGTAATGCCCTAACAACCACTCAGAACTCCATAGCAACCCCGCAAAAGTAAGAATACATAAGGTGCATTCCAATTGACAGGCTCCCTACTAGGGCTGGGTATCGTTCACTGCTCCCTACTCCCTAAGCACAGGATATCTGTTGAAGTGGACTTCTCTGACAATAATCGCTCATTTGGAACGCCCTGGAACGTCATCAAAGAAAGGCAACGACGGGGTCAAGCAGATTATTATATAACATAAATAAATATTGTAATTTATTTTACTTTCAAATTTAAATACATATAAAATACATTTACAATTATGCATCTAATAAATATAGTCAAAATGTACAGTATATGTTTAGACTGTTAACAGATTGTTGTGGTCTCATCTCGTGCGCTTTCCCACATGCAGCCTCAAAGTTAACTCTCCTGAAGTAAATAAAGTAAAATAAAAAAATGACAGAGCCTCAGTTGTTTCTCTTGACTTATTTTCACCTATTCATACAATACAATATGCAAATGTAACATTAATCACCATAACCATTCATAAATACTCTCATTTGAATAGTAATAACAACATTTATTGTAACCCCTCTATTTCAGAGCTTTTTAAAAACTCTTTCAACGGCTCTGTTCCATTGTTAGTTCTGACTGGTGACGCGGTGTGGAATGACAGTTGGGTGATTTTTCCCTCTCCACTTCCTGTGAAGTGATGTATTGATGTTCCCTTATTCCCTATGCCATTCGCAGTGCCCTTCGAACTGAACATGTTCACTCCCTTTGGATTGGAATCTCACTTAAAATGATGGAATACCCTGTGAAGTCCACTTCGCAGTCCACTTACGGTCGAATGAAACGCACCTCTAGCAATCTTATTGTAATGCCCTAGCAACCACTCATAACTCCCTAGCAACCCCCAAACAATGCCCTAGCAACCCCACAGAAGTAAGAACCATAGATATATATACACGTAGATGCCTCATTAGAGACCGTTTCTATGGGCCGCGATATGTAAGCCATCTGCCATTTTGGAACGATCTGCAAACCCTCGAGCGGAAGTTAACTGTGTGCATCTACAATAGCAAGTTATGCACATGTATACCTTTAAATATTCATTGATTTATTTTGGATGAACGACGTCAAGTTGACCGTTCCAAAATGTCGGATGCGTCAATGTATCTGGTGCAGTCGAATGTGGAATCTATACATATCTATGGTAAGAACACCTAGCAATCATATTGTAATGTCCTGGCAACCACTCAGAAGTCCCTAGCAACCCCCAAACAATGCCCTAGCAAACCTGCGGAAGTAAGCAATCTTATTGTAATGCACTAGCAACCACTCAGCACTCCCTACCAACCCCCAAACAGTGCCTTAGCAACCCAGCAGAATTAAGAACACTTAGCAATCTTATTGTAATGCCATGGCAGCTACTCAGAACTCCCTAGCAATCGGCAAACAATGTCCTAGAAGTGCAAACTCATAGAATGTCTTATTAAGCTCACAGAGCAACATCCTAGCAACCACCAAACAATGCCCTGGCAACCATTGAGAACACCCTGGAACCACAGTGGACATTTTTTATGGACAATGCTGCAATTTTTTAAATGTAATATTTTTCCTAACACACATTTTTGTGTGTTAAACAAGTAGGTAGTAAACAAGTGAACAAACAATTAAACAAGCAAACAAATGTCATGCTACAGCCTCTGCATTGACACACATAAAGAGGGTCTACAGACATGCCCTCAAAGCAGGTTTTTTACTCATACTGTGTCAAAAGAAGCCATGCTGTGTTCAGATATTCATTAGTTGAGTGAATGGATGCTGCGCTGAACAGAACGTTGGGCCGGAGGAGGCAGGAGCAGGTGTGACGACCAACGAGGTTCTCGCACCTCCCTAGGAGGGTTATAGCAATCAATTCCCTCCTACACACACACACACACAGCAACCTTCTCCTCACAATCAAAAACCAGTCTCATATTTAGGGTTTACATTAAGAACAAACCTTTCCCAGGCTGTCATCCAAGAGGATACATGATGAGCCTCTTATATGTCACATACACCACTTTAACTCAGAAAGAAAGACGAGTAACACACCAGATGGCGACACTTTCTTAATAGAAAAAAGTGAGAAGTGTGACATAACCTTGGCTCGAGTTACTGTAGTTTTCTTTTAAAGATCATATCTTGGTATGGAAGAAATTAGAGCCAAATGTTAAATATTTAATCTTACTTATAATAGGTAATATTTATTACTTCTCTTTATAATGTCTATTTGTAACTTAGAGGGAGGTGGAAATAACATCCAACTAAAAATGATTATTTTTATTAACATACTCAAAGTTCCTGCACATTATTGCAAATTAGAAATGTAAAAAAATATATTATATGGAATACAAATATGGAAAACAGGATATGGTGTTGTGCTCTAAGGCAGCTGTTTTAATAAATAAATTATAAACAACAAATAAATAATATTAAAAATATTTGAATATATTATCCACTGAACAACGCAATACCTGCAAACCACATTTAAATGTAATTGAATTTACATATTATTACCTTATGAGGTATATTTCTATTAATGTACCACAACTAGCAACCATAAAAAATTAATCCTATTCAAAATGTTCGAAAATATACTTACTCAGCGTTCCCACCATTTGCAAACCCACACCCCAATAATTAAATATTTCATTCCTAATTTGTTATTAGCTTCTATAATACTTAATAGATCACCTACCCAACACATTAAGAAAATAATTCATTTTTTAATAATCAATACAATATAAATAATAATATTGAAAATATATCACCTACTCATCAATGCAATTTTTTAAATAATTATAATTCTATAATTTTTAACAGATTAATAATGTACCATATTTGGAAAATTATTCTGAAACATCCATGTTTTTTTATTTAGGACCTTTTGGACCCTTCGAGGTTTTAAAAACAATGATCTAACCCAGACCACCTTAAATATTTTTTCTCAAGCCTCCTTAAATCAATGGTCCTCCATCGGCAGTTGCCATGGCAACTATGGGAGAAGTCTCTTTTTCAGGCTCTTTTATTCACTGAGTGGCTTATGTATATTTGAGTGCATTGAATGCTCAAGTGTAAATAGGAGCGTGTGCATATGTGCCGGATGCGTCTTTAAAAGTCCTGTGAAATTTATGCTCTCAAAACCAACAAGCAGGGCTGATTAATTAGCAAGCAGAGTAAATTTTGGAGCGTGAGAACAATGGAAAAATTATTCCATTGTTGATAAATTAAACAGGCACACCTCTAAATTACACCAAGAATTGTGAGTAACATTGATTTTGACTGCAAAATTAGGTAGACACAGACAGATCATCTTTTATCTAACCTTTGATGGGAATTTACGATGAAACTGTGCTGCCTCATGAGGATCATAAGCTAACAGACATCTGAATTAAATTCTGAATCATGTACATGTCTGAACTTTGAAGACAGACGTGGATCAAATTTGCAATGCAGAGTGATTTCTTCGCAGCAGTTATTATTGAACATAATGGAAATCAATCATGATTATGTGTATGAGCTTATGTTGCTGCACAGATGTGCCCAAAAAATAGATCTATGCTGTACTACAGAGAGGGATATTAGTAGTCATGTCACAGAGAGGCATTAAAAGGCCTGTGGAAAGAGATATTGATTTCTCTGGCCCCATTAAATTGCATTTTAATTCAACAGAGGGTTTCAAAGATGGTAGATTTGGGTACACAGAGCCACCATGCATGTTTAACAGCCTGGCTGAGAAGAAAACATAAAAAAAATACAGGTTTTGAGCAAGCTAATGAATGTATCATGCTGACTTGTGCTCCATTTTTAGAGCACAGGTAATATGATAAGTGTGAATGAAGAAATAAAAAGATGGACCGATGGATGGACGGACGGGTGGATGGATGGATGGATGGATGGACGGACGGATGGTAGAAGAATGCAGGTTAGATGGCTTTATGGATAAATGTATGAACAAAAAATAATGAATCAACGGAAAGGAGGGATGAAGGAAGGAAGGAATAAATAGCTTTCTGGTCAAATGAATGAATGAATGAATGGAGGATAGAACCTCAAACAATTGGTGACTGAATGAACAAACAAAACAGAAAAGAGAAGAGAGAATAGATAGCCTAAAAGATGGATGGATTAACAAACAAAGGAATCAATATGCAAATGAATGAATGAATAGAGGACAGATGATTAATGAATGAATAAAACAAACAAACCAATGGAGAAAGTCTAAACAAATAAACTAATGAATGACTAGAATGAAGGATAAATTACTGCTTCATGAATGAATGAATAGAGGATAGATCCTCAAACAATTGGTGACTGAATGAACAAACAAAACAGAGGATGGATGGAGAAATTAATCAATGAGCAAACAAATTAATGAATAGAGAATAGATAGCCTAAAAGATGGATGGATTAACAAACAAATGAATTAATATGCAGAATGAATGAATGAATAGAGGACAGATGATTAATGGATGAATTAATTAAACTAACAAACCAATGGAGAAAGTCTAAACAAATAATCTAATGAATGACTAGAATGGAGGATAGATTACTGCTTTATGAATGAATGAATGAATGAATAAACAGAGGACAGATCCTCAAACAATTGGTGACTGAATGAACAAACAAAACAGAGGATGGATGGAGAAATGAATCAATGAGCAAACAAATTAATGAATAGAGAATACATAGCCTAAAAGATGGATGGATTAACAAACAAATGAACAAATGAATTAATATGCAGAATGAATGAATGGAGGACAGATGATTAATGGATGAATTAATTAAACTAACAAACCAATGGAGAAAGTCTAAACAAATAAACTAATGAATGACTAGAATGTAGGATAAATTACTGCTTTATAGATGGATGGATGGATGAATGAATGAATGAATGAATAGATGGATTTATGGAAGCATAGATGGATGAATGAATGAACAAATGAATGAATGCATGAAGGGTACAAGGATGGATGTATGAATGTAGGTTAGATAGCTTTATAGATGAACGTATGAACAAAAAAATAATGAATGAATGGAAAGGAGGATGAATGAAGGAATTAATAATTAGCTTTCTTATCAAATTAATAAATGAATGAACAAACAAAGAAATTAATGAAGGATAGATTTTCAAAGGATTGGGGGGGGGGGGGGGGGGGGTACTGAATGAACAAATGGATGAATCAATAAGCGAAAGAATGAACGAATAGAAGATAGATAGCTAAAAAGATGGATGGATGAACAAACAAAGGAATAAATACACAAATGAATCAATATGCAAATGAATGAATGAATTAATGAATGAACGAGTGAATGAATGAATAGAGAACAGATGGCTTAATGGATGAATGAATGAACAAACTAACAAACCAATGGAGAAAGTCTGAACAAATAAACTAATGAATGACTGGAATGGAGGATGGATGAATGCTTAAAAGATGAATATATGAATATATTTATGATCGCACAAATAAATAACTGAACAAGAAAAGGAATGAGTATGTATACAGTGGGGTAAAAAAGTATTTAGTCAGCCACCAATGTGCAAGTTCTCCCACTTAAAAAGATGAGAGAGGCCTGTAATTTTCATCATAGGTATACCTCAACTATGAGAGACAAAATGAGAAAAAAAATTCCAGAAAATCACATTGTAGGATTTTTAAAGAATTAATTGGTAAATTCCTCGGTAAAACAAGTATTTGGTCACCTACAAACAAGCAAGATTTCTGGCTCTCACAGACCTGTAACTTCTTTTTTTAAGAGGCTCCTCTGTCCTCCACTCATTACCTTTATTAATGGCATCTGTTTGAACTCATATCAGTATAAAAGACACCTGTCCACAAACTCAAACAGTCACACTCCAAACTCCACATGGCCAAGACCAAAGAGCTGTCAAAGGACATCAGAAACAAAATTGTAGACCTGCACCAGGCTGGGAAGACTGAATCTGCAATAGGTAAGCTGCTTGGTGTGAAGAAATCAACTGTGGTAGCAATTATTAGAAAATGGAAGACATACAAGCCACTGATAATCTCCCTCGATCTGGGGATCCATGCAAGATCTCACCCCGTGGGGTTAAAATGATCTCAAGAACTGTGAGCAAAAATTCCAGAACCACACGGGGGGGCCTAGTGAATGACCTGCAGAGAGCTGGGACCAAAGTAACAAGGCTACCATCAGTAACACCCGCGTCGCCAGGGACTCAAATCCTGCCGTGCCAGACGTGTCCCCCTGCTTAAGCCAACATGTCCAGGCCCGTCTGAGTTTTCTAGAGAGCATTTGGATGATCCAGAAGAGGATTGGAGAATGTCATATGGTCAGATGAAAACAAAATAGAACTTTTTGGTAAAAACCCAACTTGTCGTGTTTGGAGGAGAAAGAATGCTGATTTGCATCCAAAGAACACCATACCTACTGTGAAGCATGGGGGTGAAAACATCATGCTTTGGGGCTATTTTTCTGCAAAGGGACCAGGATTACTGATCCGTGTAAACGAAAGAATGACTGGGGCCATGTATCGTGAGATTTTGAATGAAAACCTCCTTCCATCAGCAAGCGCATTGAAGATGAAACGTGGCTGGGCCTTTCAGCATGACAATGATCCCAAACAAACCGCCCGGGGGGAGGAGAGGAGAAAGGGGGAAAAGAGGAAGGAAAAAAAGAAAAAAAGAAAAGAAGAAAAAAAAAAGAAAAAGAAAAAAGAGAAAAAAAAAAAAAAAGAAGAAAAAGAAAGAAAAAAAAAAGGGAAAAAAAAAAGAAAAAAAGGGGGGGGAGGGGGGGGAGGGGGGGGGGGGGGGAAAGGAAGGGAAAAGAAGGAGAGAGAAGAGAAAGAAGTAGGGGGTGGGGCGGGCTGGGTCCCGCGGGGCACACAACAAACAACGATTTGTGGTCCAAAAAGGGAAGGGGGTTGTGGTGGGTGCATTCAAACAGTCATCACAACAACTCCCTCCAATAATTTTTCTATATGATGATGTGGTTGAGTCTGAGACCTGGCTCTCGTTTTGAGACTGGCCTAAAGGCCACTCCAGGACCCGTTGAAAATTGAAATACAATATGCTTCCTTAATTCTTTTACGCGACCACTCTTCGTTGCCCGGCGTTGTTTTTGGGATCATTGTCATGCTGGAAAGACCCGCCACTTTTCATCTTCAATGCCTTGCTGAGGAAGGAGGTTTCACTCAATATCTCTCGATTAACATGGCCCCATTCATCTTTCCGTTTTACACGGATCATGGCGCCTGGTCACTTTGCAAAAAACAGCCCAAAGCCTGATTCTTTCCACAACCCCCCCCATGCTTCACAGTAGGTTAGGGTGTTCTCTTTGGATTCAACTCAGCTGCCGTTCCTCCTCCAAACACCGACCAAGTTTGAGTTTTTTATTAAAAATAATAATATACCAAAAGAGTTCTATTTTGGTTTCATCTGGACCATATGCATTCTCCCATCCGCTTCGGGATCATCCAAAGCTCCCTAGCAAAACTGCAGAACGGGCAGGGACTGTACATGGCGTAAACAGGTGACCGTCGGGGCCGGCAGGAGTTGGGTCCCTGGCGACGCATTTTTTGGTGTTACTGGTGGTAGCCTTTGTTACTTTGGGCCCAGCTCTCTGCAGGTCATTCACTAGGCCCCCCCGTGTGGTTCTGGGATTTTTGCTCACATTTCTTGTGATCATTTTGACCCCATGGTGTGAGATCTTGCGTGGAGCCCCATATTGAGGGAGATTATCAGTGGTCTTGTCTGTCTTCCCTTTTCTAATATTGTCCACAGTTTATTTCTTCACACCAAGCTGCTTACCTATGGCAGATTCAGTCTTCCCAGCCCGGTGCAGGTCTAAAATTTTGTTTCTGGTGTCCTTTGACAACTCTTTGGTCTTGGCCATAGTGGAGTTTGAAGTGTGACTGTTTGAGGTTGTGGACAAATGTCTTTTATACTGATAACAAGTTCAAAAAGATGCCATTAATACAGGTAACCAGTAGAGGACAGAGGAGCCTCTTAAAGAAGAAATTACAGGTCTGTGAGAGCCAGAAATCATGCTTGTTTGTAGGTGACCAAATACTTGTTTTACCGAGGAATTTACCAATTAATTCTTTAAAAATCCTACATTGTGATTTTCTGGATTTTTTTTTTCTCTCATAGTTGAGGTATACCTTTGTTGAAAATTACAGGCCTCTCTCATTTTTTTTAAGTGGGAGAACTTGCACAGTTGGTGGCTGACTAATTACTTTTTTGCCCCACTGTATATATACTCCATTCCTTTTCTTGTTCAGTTATTTATTTGTGCGATCATAAATATATTCATATATTCATCTTTTAAGCATTCATCCATCCTCCATTCCAGTCATTCATTAGTTTATTTGTTCAGACTTTCTCCATTTGTTATTTTTTCTTCTTGTTAAGGCATTTAATCCGGCACCTCGGTCTCTATTCATTCATTCACTCGTTCATTCATTAATTCATTCATTCATTGGCATAGTGAGTCATTTGGTTATTTATTTCCTTTGTTTTTTCATCCAATCCTCTTTTTTACGCTATCTATTCTTCTTTCGTTCATTCTTTCCGCTTATTTGCTTCACTCCATTGTTCATTCAGTCACAAATCCTTTGAAAATCTATCCTTCATTAATTTCTTTGTTTGTTCATTCCCTTTCTTAATTTTGATAAGAAGCTACTATTCTTTCTTCATTCATCCTCCTTCCTTCCTTCATTATTTTGTTGTTCATACGTTCATTCTATAAGCTATCTAAACCTACATTCATACATCCCATCCTTGTACCCATTCATGCATTCATTTCATTGGTAAAGGGAGGAAGAAGAGGAGGAAGAGGAAGGAGAGGAGGACAGGAATGAGGAGAGAAAAATAAAGAGAAGAAAAGAAGAAGGGATCGAAAGGATAGTCAGGCAAGTAGTTGAGGGGGGGGAGACTTTATCAAATTGGGTGTGTGAGGGGAAGGAATGAGAATGAAGATACTGGCAAGAAAGATTCAATCTCCAGTTATCATTCTGTGCATTTGTTTGTTAATCCATCAATCTGTTGCTATGTATTCTCTATTCCTTACTTTGTTTGCTCATGTGCATTTTCTCCATCCATCCATCCATCCTCTGTTTTGTTTGTTCATTCAGTCACCAATTGTTTGAGGATCTGTCCTCTGTTTATTCATTCATTCATTCATTCATAAAGCAGTAATCTATCCTCCATTCTAGTCATTCATTAGATTATTTGTTTAGACTTTCTCCATTGGTTTGTTAGTTTAATTAATTCATCCATTAATCATCTGTCCTCTATTCATTCATTCATTCTGCATATTAATTCATTTGTTTGTTAATCCATCCATCTTTTAGGCTATGTATTCTCTATTCATTAATTTGTTTGCTCATTGATTAATTTCTCCATCCATCCTCTGTTTTGTTTGTTCATTCAGTCACCAATTGTTTGAGGATCTATCCTCTATTCATTCATTCATGAAGCAGTAATTTATCCTTCATTCTAGTCATTCATTAGTTTATTTGTTTAGACTTTCTCCATTGGTTTGTTTGTTTTATTCATTCATTAATCATCTGTCCTCTATTCATTCATTCATTTGCATATTGATTCCTTTGTTTGTTAATCCATCCATCTTTTAGGCTATCTATTCTCTCTTCTCTTTTCTGTTTTGTTTGTTCATTCAGTCACCAATGCCATAAATTCAATCCAGCTACCTCCCAAGGTAGAATACTTAAACCAACATTCATTTTCCGCCTCCGTCTGATCTCAACGATGGAGTGGCTTCGTAAGAAGCATTTCAGGGTCCTGGAGTGGCCTAGCCAGTCTCCAGATCTCACCCCATAGAAAATCTTTGGAGGGAGGTGAAAATCCGTGTTGCCCAGCGACAGCCCCAAAACATTACTGCTCTAGAGGAGATCTGCATGGAGGAATGGGCCAAAATACCAGCAACAGTGTGTGAAAACCTTGTGAAGACTTACAGAAAACGTTTTGACCTCTGTCATTGCCAACAAAGGGTATATACAAAGTATTGAGATGAAATTTTGTTATTGACCAAATACTTATTTTCCACCATAATTTGCAAATAAATTCTTTAAAAATCCTACAATGTGATTTTCTGATTTTTTTTTCTCATTTTGTCTCTCTTAGTTGAGGTATACCTATGATGAAAATTACAGGCCTCTCTCATCTTTTTAAGTGGGAGAACTTGCACAATTGGTGGCTGACTAAATACTTTTTTTCCCCACTGTACTTAAGGATGTGTGAATCAATAAAACAAATGAATAGAGGATGGAAGGATGGATAAATGAATGGCTATATGATTAAACAAACGATTAAACAAGCAAACAAAAGAATGGATAATAAATACTTAAAGGATGGGTGTATCAACTAACAAAAAAACAGAGGACTGAACAAACAACAAATAAATCAACAAGTAAATGAATGAATAGAGGACAAATGGCCTAATGGATTAATAAAAAACAAACAAAAAATGGAGGAATGTTTACATATGGATGGATAGATAGATGAATGGAAGGCTTAGCTACAGTGCCTTGCGAAAGTATTCATACCCCATTCATTTTTTCACATTTTGTTATGTTGCTGCCTTATGTTAAACTGCTTTAAATTACTTTTTTTCCCACATCAATCTACACTCCATACACCATAATGACAAAGCAAAAACAGAATTGTCACAACTTCGTAAATGTATTAAAAATAAAAAAACTGAAATAAGTACATTACATAACTATTCATACCCTTAACTAAATATTTCGCTGAAGCACCTTTACAGTCTCAAGTCTTTTTTGTTTAATGCGACAAGCTTTGATCATCATCATTTGGCAATTCTCTGCCATTCTTCACCTCATCTCTTCACCTCTCAAGCTCTGTCAGGTTGGATGGGAACAAATGCACATTTTCAGGTTTCTCCAGAAATATTTGATTGGGTTCAAGCCCAGGATGGGGCTGGGCCACTCAAGGACATTCACAGATTTGTCTATAAGCCACTCTTGCTGTGTGCTTAGGGTCATTGTCCTGTTGGAAGGTGAACCTTTTGCCCAGTCTGAGGTTCTGAATGCTCTGGACTGGGTTTTCATTCTTGTTTCTCAGAGTCTGAGAGTCCTTTAGGTGTTTTTATGCTAAATCCAACTGTGTTTTCATGCGTCTTCACTGAGGAGAAGATTGATTATTGCCACACCGCCATAAAGACTGTATCGGTGGAGTGTTGCAGTGATGTTTTTCCTTCTGTAGGTTTCTCCTATCTGCATATATGTTCATGGAGCTCAACTAGAGTGACTATCGTGTTCTTGGTCACCACTCTAACCAAGACCCTTTTCCATCAATTTCTCAGTTTGGCCAGGAGGCCAGCTCTAGAAAGAGTCCTGGTTGTTTCAAACTTCTTCCATTAAGGGTAACAGAGACTACATGCTTCTGTGACCCTTCAATGAAGCAGATTTTATTCCTGAAATTTTCCCCAGATGTGTGGTTTGACACAAACCTGTTTCTGAGCTCTACAGGCAGTTCTTTTGACCTCAGGGCTTGGTTTTTGCTCTGATATGCATTATCAGCTGTTAGACCTTTAATTAAGACGTGTGCCTTTCCAAATCATACCCATTCAATTGACTTTGCCACAGGTTAACTTCACTCGAAGTGTATAATATCGACGACATGTGAAACCTTTCCCAGATAATGGAATCATTTAAGTTTTTTATTTTTAATAAATTTGCTAAGATATTAAAAACATGTTTTTTGCTATACCATTATGGTGTAATGGAGTGTAGATTGATGTGGGAAAAAAGTAATTTAAAGCAGTTTAGCATAAGGCAGCAACTTAACAAAATGTGAAAAAAATTAAGGGGTATGAATATTTTCGCAAGGCACTGTATATGAACAAATATACATTGAACAAATGATTGAAAAAACAACCAAATGAATGGAGGATAGATACTTAATAGACAAATGGATGGATGAATGAATGAATGAATGAATGCTATCATATATAGATTGGTGGCTTTATGGCTGGTTGGACATATGGTTGAACAAACAATAAATAACTAATGAACGAATAAACAGATAAATGTATACATTTGCTGAATAAACCTGTCATTCACAAACACAGTGTGCAAACATCATGATCTAGTAGTTTGTCATTCTGGATGTTTCATGAAACCAGAGCACAATCTGATCGTGTTCTGACATCACGAACAATCCCACAAAATAGAAACCTCCCCCTCAGATTTCATGTTACAATCTTTTACGCGTACATCTCCGGAGGGAAAATACAAGTAGAGGTCACAACATCAAATTTCTCCAAGCGTAAAAGAGAGAAACACACTCACACATGTGTTAACACACTCAAACACTCACCATCTTCCTCACACTCCTCTGGGGGCTTGGCTTTCTTTGCTAGTCGAGGGTCGAGCCATGACGTCGTTTTGGTATTGTGACTGAAAAGAAAAATATTGTTAGGCTACCATGATACGAATTAAAAGTGCCTCTATGTGTGTTATGTCAGGCAAACTTTGGTACAAGCCTAACTTTGAAATGTAAAACATTCTAGACTAGATATCCCAGAAGGCCTCAGTCACAGTGGCTGGGGGGTTTTCCAGTTAACACAATGACAATCAATACTTTTAATAAGTCCCTTGTTTCTCATTAAGGACAGATGGGAGGGAGACGAACATCTCTCTCTTGCTCTTAAGAACACTCTTTCCTCAGCTACTCTGGCAGAATCAGTTTTATTGATTCATTTATCATCATGATTCATGGCTCAGCAAAATCCAATGTGTCAGTTCATCCCTAAAGTGGTACCATGTGATATATACTGAATAATATTGTTATTTAAAACTAAATAAAAAAAATTTAATACAAATTCATGCATTATTTATTTATACAAGAACATTAAAACAAATGTTCTAATGTACTGCAGATTTAAATATCAACAGCAAAAATGACATTAGAATTGAAAAATTTCAATAATTCTGTGAATCAGTTCAAAATCGGTTTCAAGGAATCGAGTTATAAAAATCTTAATCTGATTTGCTTGCATCATCACTAAAATGTTCATGAAAGTATATGTGCAGTATTGAATGTATTAAAATGGGTTAGTAATAAATAAATAAATTAATTAATTAAGTTTTTATTACCAGTAATATTATATATTTTTATATTACATGTATTATATTATATACTAATTTTTCTATAAATATAAATTAAAATATATTTTTATTTGTTATATCATCCCTTCTAGAATTAAACATTTTGGTAACATTTTGCGAAAAGGTTATGTTAACATTAACATGTTTACATCATTAACATTAGTTAATTTATTTCATGTAATGTATGAACTAACATTATCCAACAATGAGTAATATATTTGTAATTCATTCGCATTTATTACTCTTTCTTAACAGTAGTTAATAAAAACACAACTGTTTCATGTTAGTTCATATGAACTCAGGTGCATTAAATAATATGAACAACGATTTTTTTATTTTGAAATGCATTAGTAAAGGTTCAAATTCACAAGTAAGATTAATAATGTTTTATGTACTTCAGGCTAACTAATGGATTAACTAATGTTAACAAATGAAAACTCAGTGTAAAGTGTTACCAATATTTTAAATCAAACTGCCTTGTTTGACTGAAATGATGAAAAATGTATGAAAATATGAATTTACAATTAATATTTATATATTAATCAAATTATTTATTTTAAGTAATTTTACATTAATTAATACAAATTAATTTCAATAAATTTCAGAGGCAATTACTTAAATTTAATTCCATCAAAAGAATAAAAAACAAATTATAATTTTAGCTACAGTACATTTCCAGCCTACCATGTGCTGAAGTCCAGCAAATAATTTCCAAAATGCAAAATGCAGTAAACTGAACTGCACTGAACTGAATGAGCTCAATACGGCACACATTAATAATTCAGCTATCCGTAACTATCTGTAAAAGAGGACACTGCAACAGGTAGCGCTCCATATGCTCAAACCTCTTTCATTATGAAGTGTGCTTTGAAGTGCACTTCACTCACTCTATGAAGTAAACTTCTCCTTTCTCAGTGTAGGCCATCTCCCAGTTATCTGGCAAAGGGCCCATTTCGTCATTCTCCTGGGAGTCCTGTGGGGACTTGGGGGCGTCTCCTTCCTCCTCAGGGGCATCTGTGGCGGTGAGGATGGGGGTCTCGGGTGGGCACGGCTGGACAGGCACATCTCCGGAAGCGTCAGTGCTCTTGTCCTCGTGTTCACTCGATTCTGTGAGGGAAAACAAAAAGAATCAGTGTTGAGCATGACCTTCTGACTGAGAGACTTATTTGACAGTAGAGTGTCGTAAAGGATGGTACAAAAAGATACGAGTACATAAAGTAAACAAGTAATGACTATTTTTATGCACATTTAGGAATATTGGATGGAAACGCCAAGATGCGCAACAATTCGAAAAATGCGCATAAAAAAAACTTATGCGCACAATTGAGTAGGATAAATGTTTTATACGATAAGAAAAAAATGTGCATAAACTACAATGGGAACACATTTACTAAATAAATTCCACCATGCGCATCGAAAAAGTCATGTGACTTTGCACGATGGGACAGGAAAACTTGACTAAACAGCGGATGTCGTCAAAGTATTTCAGTATGATTGTCTTACACGACTGCGTCCCCAAACAGCAGGCATCCACCTCCAAAAGCAATGACAGCATTTATTGTGTTTCGTCTGCTCGCTCTGAGGCGCAAGTAATTTATCATATATGAAAATTATTATATTAAGTGGCTTCTCCTACTTTTTTAGTTATAGTTGTCGTTTAAGTAGATTTTAGTGCAGTGATCAGGAAGTGACGAAATTTGTTCTTTTTGAATCGTTGGATGGAAACGGCTTTATTGCAACTGTTTTATGCGATATTCCAGTTTTGCGCATAAATTAAATTCACATCTTTGAATGGAAACATAGCTACTGTCAAAATTAATTCTTACTAAAAAGCCTTACCAGCCTTACTAAAAAGTGCCTCATCAGCTCAGTATGATTCAAAACCTCATCTTGGAGTTACGTAACAACTGAAAACATCTTTCATTAGCCCACATTCATAATTGACTCAGTCGGGTCAGTACTATCTCAGTAACAGTGGTAGGTCGTAACCTGGTGTGATGGCGATGCCGTTGCCATTGACGACTGGGCTCTCTTCCTCCTCCTCTTCTGGTGGCTCAATGCTGTCCTTCTCCATGTTGCTGACGGACTTATTCCTCTTCCTTTTTCCCTCTGCACTGGGTCGGGCACCGGGCAAGAGTTGGTCCGTCACATTAAACAGCATCTGCGTGGGTTCGGCAGGAGGCTTTGGCGTGCCATAGAAGTTATCTAGAAACAACACATTTTGGGATTTAATCTAGGAAAAATCACTTTCGCAGCTACTTTGCATGCAAAAAGGTGAAGTCTGACTTGAAGTAACTTTTCAATAACTTTGCTGGGGTAATTTTTTTTCTGAGTGATGTTTGCCGTTACGGCACCCTCGTTCACCGGCGACTAAATCATTTCATTCAAGATTGAAAAGAAATCATGTGTATCCAGGGAAATCTGTTTAATGATTAAAAACTGAGCTCCTGTGTGGTTACGGCACAGGCTTTACGAATTCATTTGCAGGTCTGTGGGGACGGAAACAGAAGAGGTGAAGTTCATAGATTCATTTAAATTACACCCTGTGACCCAGAATTATAGACTGGGAGTGGACAAACTTCACCTCAACAAAACCACATGAAATCTATAAAATCAATATACAGTACCTATATACTGTGCTGACTTCTATTTAAATATACTGTTAAATTAAAAAACAGTTTTTACTGTGCTGACGTGAACCATGATTTCATGCTAGCTATTAGTCAGAGACAGATGGTTCATTCTAGAGAGCATTTAATTGGACAAATATTTGCATGCACAATTTTTCTTCTTATTTCATGCAAAAAAAGTCTCAATTGCCCATCATTGAAAACACAGTAAAAAATGTTTTTTAAAAACCTTGATCTTGAGCTTGAGCCTATTATCAATTAAAATTTCGGCTTTCTATTTGAATATATTTGAATATGTAATTTACTCCTGTGATACAAAGCTGAATTTTCAACAGCCATTACTCCAGTCTTCACTCAACTCACGATTCGATTCGATTTACGATTTTGATTTCACGATTCGATTCAATTCACGATTTTTTTTTTTACAAAAATGAGATTTAAGACAAATTATAAATTAAATGTGTCCTTTTATTATTGCTTGGAAAAAATACTGTACGTTTCTTTGTGAAATTTAAATATAAAACTATAATAATATACTAATATAACACTTTCATATTATTGGTCTTTTGTTGGTTTTGATTGCTTCTAATGTCCTCATTTTTAAGTCGGTTTGGATAAAAGCGTCTGCTAAACGACTAAATGTAAATATAATGTAAATGTAAATAAAAAAACTAATTGAAATTTTAAAACAAGCACCAAATCAAATAAATAAGTAATACAAATAAAAGAAATCTCTTCATAAAAACGAACTAAGGCTTTGGCTGTGCTTTTTTTCATTTAAAATCGGAGGCAACTACTGCATTTTAATCATGATCCAAACAGAGATGCTGCGTACATGCAACATGATCAGTTTTTAATCTAAATTACATTGTATAATTTCGAAATTTGAAGCAAAAACAGTATGGTCTGACTTCGGTTTTGTGAAACTATGCATAAAAAATATCTGCATGAAAAAGAAACAGCAGACGGGCTGAATGAGAACACAAATTCACTCTCTGACAGCGTTGTGCGCTACAAAAGCGTTCCTTGGTTTGCTGTAAAACCAAAAACCAGCACTGCACTTATGAAACTTTGAAATGATATAAGGAACCAGAGGCAAATACCATCGCGAGACAGTAAGTTCCCCTCCGACGTACATCCATATAAACTCTAGCCCTAATGAATCGCGATTGGTTCTATAGCACTCAACCGATTTGAATCGTCACATATTTAAAACCGATTTTCAACCGGCTCGCGGTTAATCATTACATCCCTAGTCCTTAGATGTCACTTGATCATCAATGGGTAGTATCTGCTGTTTTTCCCCTCAAGAAATATTTCGTATTATTATCAATGTTAAAAACAGTTAATATTTTAGTGAAAACCTTGATACATTTCAGCAATGTTTCATTAATATAAAGTTTAAACAGCATTTATTTAATATAAAGTTTTAAAAAAACTGCATTTATTTAAAATCAACATTATTAGTGTCTTTATTGTCACTTTTGATGAATTTAATGCAACCTTGCTGAATAAAAATATTAATTTCTAAACAAAAACAAAAAAAAACTGACAGTAGGTATATGCTAAAGGTTAATTTGCAACCTTAAAAATTATGATTATTATTTACAATTATTTTGGTATTTTTGCATTAATTTGATAGGAAAGTAAGTACTGGACAGACCCCCCCCCCCCCGAAGTCGAAATGGAGAGAAAGGGGGACGGGGTCGGAAAGGTCCACGAGCTGGGATTCGAACTCGGGACGCTATAGTGCAACAGTTATATGTTGGCGCGCTGCCACGAGGCTATCGGCACTGACTTAAAGGGGTTCTATTATGCTCTTTTACAAAGTCTTGATTTTGTTTTGGGGGTGTACTAGAACAGTCTCTCATATTAGGTTGTTCGAAAAACGCATTATTTTCACATATTTTACATTATTACAAAACCTCTCTCCCCAGTCTGGCATGAACGGCGCGAATAGTTCCTGTATCAAATGAAGGCCCGCTTCTGAAATACGAAATGTGCTGTGAATGGTTAGCTGGGCCAGTGTGTGTGGTGATTGGCAGCACTCGGCGCCTGGTCGGGAACTGTCATGCCCCTTACCATAGCCGCCTTCGAGCTTCAGGGTAAATATTGCGTCAAAATCAAATAAATTTGAGCGCGATTTAAACCCGGATGATTGTAACCACTAAGTTCGTCTGCCTTAGGAAAGCTAGCATGCCTCCGACATAGTGATAACACTCGTTGACTTCTCTACTGCAGCTCAACCAGGTCTCGTCCCATCACAAATCCCGTAAAATATGTGTTGTAGTCCAAACAAGTAATTCGTTGTAGTTTTTGAAAAGTGATTTATGTTAAATAAAATCTCCTTTTGAAGTGGACTTTGAGCTTTGTAACTTTGCAAATCTTTTTTATGCTCAAACATTACAGACCAACTAAAGTTGAAAAAGCGAAAAAGCATAATAGGACCCCTTTAAAAAAAAAAAAAAAAAAAAAATGTAAATGAACAAGTGAATCAGGCATCACAACATTCTCAGAAACCAGTATGAAAGGGGAAAATAAATATTTTATATATATATATACACTTTTTCACACCACTGTATATATATTATATATATTTTTTTTTTTTTTAAAATTAGGGCTGCAAATGATAAGTCGAGATTAATCGCATACAAAATAAAAGTTTGTGTTTGCATAATATATGTGTGTGTACTGTGTGTTTATTTATTATGTATATATAAATACGCACTCATACAGTATATATTTTGAAAAATTTACATTTATTACATGTCTATATTTATAGTCATATAATTTATATTATAAATAAATATATTTCATATATAAAAAGCATACAGTATGTGGGTATTTATATATGCATAATAAATATACCCAGTACACACACAAATATTATGTAAACAAAAACATTTATTTCGAATGCGATTAATTGTGATTAATCGTTTGACAACACTACTAATAATATAATATAATATATAATGTCGATATATACTGTAGTAGTAGTATATATATTATATATACACAGTAGATATCATTTGATATGGCTTAAAGATTACATAAACAGTTTTATCAAATTATTAAGATTAAGTGAGTACTAGCTGACTGCACAGTTAATCTAAAAATAAAGGAAACTCCCCCTAATATTCCGATAATTGAGATGATTCCCATTAAATTAAATTTTTTGAAACTATCAAACACAGCTTTCTTCATTGAAATATAAAAACATTGTCAACAAACGATGATATTTGATCGTTCTCGGGCGACTGGATAATTCTCGCAATGTCATGTCAACAAAAGTTTGTCTTCTAACCCACTGCAAGAAGGTCTATGATGCTGTGATAGCGCAACAGAGTTCATAGGGGACGGAAAGACTCGTGTCTGCGCCCCTCAGGACAAAGAGAAGAGAAAAGAAACCTGCGTCTGAAAGTAGTCCACACACCCCAGTGTCAGCACTCAAGAGACCAAACTGCACTAGTTCTGAATACCTCTGCTCAATGTCAAAGATACGTGCTCCTTCTTGCGGTAACATGGAGCAAATTTAAGGAAATTCATATTCCAGGCCGCAATAGTGTAACAGGTGTTTTATAAGCTTTATTTGGAGAGGTAGTGATTTATTGGGATGTGGAAGGTTTAACAGTGTATTTCACTTACCTTCGTATGTTCCACTTTCTAACAAAGCCCCACTTTTCTCTAATTCCATAAACCGCTCAACGCTCACAAAGTTGTAGTCCACACCTGGGACCTCCCCCTCTTTGGGCTGTCTCGTTGTGCCTGCAGACAAAAAAAAGTCTGTCAGAATATTTAAGCTATACACAAGACTAAGCAAAATACAGCCTCACAGAAATGTACTGTCAAAGTATCACAGTAAGTTATGATACAATTGATTCACAAGGTAAAAGCCATGTGAATCTTAATTACCTTAAACTATGATAATCATATACCATGGTATTTAGCCAAGTAAATTTTTAATAATTATTTGCAATACATAAAATACAATAACAATTTAAATTTAAGTTGAAGCATATTTCACAATTATAAAATATATTTATTCAGAGATACACAGTAATAAACAGCAATATTTATCTACATATTTTAACAAACAAAAAGCATTTTGATTTTGAATTTGAATCAGATTCTGAATCAGATCCACTGAAATGGACAGCTGGAGTTTATTCGCAGAAATAACTCAGTTTAAGGGGGAAAAAACACACATATATAGCCTGAATGGTTTTTCTTTTCTTTTTTTTGTGGGAAAAATGTATCGATTTATTCAGAATTAAATTTATGAAAAGTGCCAGTTAAGACATTTATAATGTTACATAAGATTTCCATTTCAAATAAATGGCAGGTTTTTGAACTTTATATTAAATAACTTCCACAAAACTATTAATAAACGCAACCAATTTCAACATTAATAAAAAAATATATTTCTTAAGCACCAAATCAGCATATTGATTTCTGAAGGATCATGTGACACTGAAGTCTGGAGTAATGATGCTGAAAATTCAGCTTTGCATCACAGGAATAAATAAAAATGGTCTGGTATTTTCTGGAGCAGCATTTAAAACCAAATAAGGACAAACAGTCACTTAAAAAAACACTAAGCAATAAAGTAACTGTGAAAACTTGCAAAGTGTCGTTTCCAAGATCCATATTGACTGTTTATGTAAATTGGGTGCATAATTAATGCATTAACTGAGGCTGAGTCTTCTGAGGGTAATCAAACATTCTTAAGAAATCAGGCACTGGGGATTTGCAAGATGCATACTTAGCAACGATATCATAATCCAGTCCCTTGAGCTCTCAACCAAATCATCTCTGATTTCTCAAAACTTTTAGTCTGGAAAAAAAATCATCCAGCTTTTGGCTTGTGAACTTCCCAGCAAAAGAAAGAGTCCATCCTTGCTTTTTGCTTTTGCAGGTTGGCTTTAATGACGTTCTATCATGACCAATAATCAGGTGTGAAACAGACATTTATTATTGAATACCGAGGGGAAAATACTTGAGCATGTGAACCATAAAAATATGAAGCTGACTAAATCAAAAAGTCAGTTCAAGTTTCTGTGAAAAATGACAGTGCATTCGAAATGAGGGTACTTTTATTTAATTTAGCATTCTTATTAATTCTAGCAATTCAAAGGACAATTTAAGATTAATCAGGTGGGTAATTAATAGCGAGATTTGATTTGACTTCACAGAGTGAGCACAGATGTAACGGATGGGTCATCGGATGAGGCTAATGATCTTAATCAATAATAGCAGTCAGCTTGCAACCGAGACATAAAATGAATATGAAATGCCACTGAGAAAATCAGAAAACATTGAGAATCAAATATATTATGAATATAATATAAAAAATTATAGTATTATCTATATATATATAGATATATATATATATATATATATATATATATATGCTGCACATAGTAGATATAAATGACAAATTCTGCATTAATTACTCAGCCTCATGTTGTTCTAAACCTGTAAGACCTTTGTTCATTTTCAGAACACAAATTAAGATATTTTTTGTGAAAGCTGAGAGCTTTCTGACCCTGCATAGACAGCAACGCAACTACCACATTCAAGACCCAAAACGGTAGTAAGGACATTGTTAAAATAGTCCATGTGACATCAGTGGTTCAACCGTAATTTTATGAAACTACGAGAATACTTTTTCTGTGCTAAGAGAACAAAAATAACGACTTTATTCAACAGTTTCTTCTCTTCCGTGTCAGTATTCGACACACGTTCACGAGTTGAATCACTGATGTCACATGGACTATTTTAACGATGCCCTTACTACCTTTCTGGGTCTTGAACGTGTCAGTTGCGTTTCTGTCTATGCAGGGTCAGAAAGCTCTCAGATTTAATCAAAAATATCTTCATTTGTGTTTCGAAGATGAACCAAGGCCTTATGGATTTGGAACAACATGAAGGTGAGTAGTTAATGACAGAATTTTCATTTTTGGGTGAACTGTGCCTTTAAGAAAACTATCAGTGAGCCGCTAGCAATGAATATAACCGAACAGCAGAGATTCAGTCAGTCATACAGGAGCTGAACTGTCTGTGGATAAAGCATTATCATTCACATATGGAACAACAATAGTCCAGTCAGACATCATTCTGGCTGTTATTGCCATACAATTGCTAAACTGACACCATCACACTGAATCAAACTGTCTGAGATAAACTTCCTACATGCCCAGACATAATTTTCATTATAATTTCCATAATATTACCAGTCATAAACAGAATATGGACACATTCAACAAAATAAAACACTTTTTTAACAGCAAATAAGCTATAGCATTTATTTTGAGCACTATAAGGAGTTTCTGGTCACATTTTCAGCTGGTCAAGATGGCAGACCAGCTGACCAACCAGTTAAACCCACTAAACACCTGCTTGGAGACTAGATACACCTAAACTCAGGATCAGGAACTGACACGAACCGGATTTGAACTCGTAACACCCGCACAAGCAACATATGCTGTACCCGCTGGGCCATGTCTCCAACTAAAGCAGATTTAAAAAATCAGTCCCAACAGATTTTTAGCTTCTACATTATTTGCTTATATAATATGGAAAGCTTTCAAGCCAGTGCTGATAAAAGCTTTTGCCTATATCTATCTGGTTTTTCAGGACACACTTAAATAACACTTTTCCACTATAAAGTCAAGGAGCTCATTTCAGATTCAGAAGGCAGATATGCATTACCTCAGATCTAGAAATCAAAGGTTGGAGTGTATTTCTGGACTAGTGTGAAGTCTTTGAACAGGAAAAGTCAATTTTGCTTTTAGGGCTAAAATGACAGACCATATGTCTTGTTTTGAGAGGTGAAGGTACTGCTGAATTATGAAAGTAAGACAAAACGAATATTTTTACTAAGTGAGAGAGAGAGACTGGGAATGAGAGACGAGTGCATCACACACAGCTTATGTAATATGCAGACAGCAATGGCACATTGTGGTCTAAAACATTGAAATATTCAAGGATATACACCTGAACATCATTTCACCAGCGATGAGCCTAAATATAGTAGCTGTGAATCCTTTTACAAATTCAGTGGCTCCCCCGAGATGACGGCCTAATGCCGAGAAGATATTTTGTGCATAAGCTGTACAAAGCAACAGGCCTTCTTTGAACTGTCAATTATTCTAGTATGTTAATATTAGTGCAATACAAATAATAATTAAAAGTAACCATCTAACAGCTGCATACTGTAGCACTGCATTGAAAACAACCTTAGTAACCACATAGCAACACCCTGGTAACATTTACAACACCCCAGCACTGATGGCAAAGTTTACATAGGGACGCGCACACCTATTTTAAGAAAACAATAAGAATAGAAACGCACCACCCCCCACCCCCCCTCCTCATAACATAGCAACAATTAGATAGAGACAGAACGACAGACAGACAGACAGACAGATAGATAGACAAGACAGACAGACAGACAGACAGATAGACAGAGTGACAGACAGACAAGACAGATAGAATGACAGACAGACAGACAGATAGACATATAGATCAATAGACAAACAAACAGATAGAATGACAGACAGACATAGAATGACAGACAGACAGACAGACAGACAGACAGACAGACACAAGTTGCTTTAGCTCAATCTTGGTTTCTATTGTTTTTAGCATTCAATGCTAACAGCTAACATTCCTGTTTAGTTCATTGAACAAAAATTCTGACAACAAACAATTTAGAATATGTTTCTAACATCAGACAGGACCAGACAGACAGACGATAGACAGATAGACAGACAGACAGAAAGATAGATAGATAGATAGATGGACAGACGGACAGACAGACAGATAGATAGAATGACAAACAGACAGATAGAATGACAGACAAACAGACAGATAGAATGACAGACAAACAGACAGATAGAATGACAGACAAACAGACAGATAGAATGAGACAGACAGATAGAATGACAGACAGACAGATAGAATGACAGACAGACAGAAAGACAGACAGACAGATAGATAGAATGACAGACAAACAGACAGATAGAATGACAGACAGACAGACAGACAGACAGGACAGATAGATAGATAGATGATAGAATGACAGACAGATAGATAGAATGACAGACAAACAGACAGATAGAATGACAGACAAACAGACAAACAGACAGACAGACAGAAATACAGACAGACAGAAAGACAGACAGAAAGACAGATAGAAGAACAGACAGACAGACAGATAGAATTTAGACAGACAGACAGACAGACAGATAGCCAGCAGACAGACAGATAGATAGAATGACAAACAGACAGATAGAATGACAGACAAACAGACAGATAGAATGAGACAGACAGATAGAATGACAGACAGACAGACAGAACGACAGAAAGACAGAACGACAGAAAGAAAGAAAGAAAGACAGACAGACAAACAGACAGATAGATAGAATGACAGACAGAACAACAGACAGAGAGACAGAATGACATACAGGCAGATAGAACAACAGACAGACAGACAGACAGAATGACAGACAGACAGACAGACAGACAGATAGAATGACAGACAGATAGAATGACAGACAGATAGAATGACAGACAGATAGAATGACAGACAAACAGACAGATAGAATGAAGGACAGATAGAGATAGAATGACAGACAGACAGATAGAAAGACAGAAAGACAGACAGAAAGACAGACAAACAGACAGATAGAATGAGACAGACAGATAGAAGGACAGACAGACAGATAGAGACAGACAGATAGAATGACAGACAGACGGATAGAAGGACAGACCAAACCGAAGCTAGAATGAGGGACAAGACAGATAGATGACCGGACAGACAGATGAATGACGACAGAAAGATAGATACAGACAGACAGACAGATAGACAGAGTGACAGACAGACAAGACAGATAGAATGACAGACAGACAGATAGAATGACAGACACAGGGTACGGATAGGGGACAGACAAACAGGAAAGATAGAATGAGACAGGACAGATAGAATAGAAATGACAGAAGACAGTAGGAATGACAGACAAGAATAGAATGACAAACAGACAGATGAGGATAGACAGACAAACAAGACGATAGATGAGACAGAGACAGTAGAATGACAGACAGAGTAGAATGACAAAACAGAAAGAAGGAAATGACAGACAAACAGACAGATAGGAATGAGACAGACAGATAGAATGAGAGACAGGACAGGGATAGAAGACAAACAGACGATAGAATGACAAACAGAAAGATAGAATGAAAGACAAACAGCCAGATAGAAGGACAGACAGGACAGATAGAATGACAGGACAGGAAAGATAGAATGAGCAGATAGACAGAATGAAAGACAGACAGATAGATAGAATGACAGACAAACAGACAGATAGAATGAGACAGACAGATAGAATGACAGACAGACAGATAGAATGACAGACAAACAGACAAACAGACAGACAGACAGAAATACAGACACAGACAGACAAACAGACAGACAGATAGACAGACAGACAGACAGATAGAATGACAGACAGACGGATAGAATGACAGACAAACAGACAGATAGAATGAGACAGACAGATAGAATGACAGACAGACAGATAGAAAGACAGACAGACAGACAGAAAGACAGACAAACAGACAGATAGAATGAGACAGACAGATAGAATGACAGACAGATAGAATGACAGACAGATAGAATGACAGACAGATAGAATGACAGACAGATAGAATGACAGACAGATAGAATGACAGACAGATAGAATGACAGACAGATAGAATGACAGACAGATAGAATGACAGACAGATAGAATGACAGACAGATAGAATGACAGACAGATAGAATGACAGACAGATAGAACGACAGAACGACAGACAGAACGAACGACAGACAGAACGACAGACAGAAAGACAGATAGAATGACAGACGGGACAAGGGTGGACCAATATTGCCATTTCCCAGGGGGGGGGGGGACGCGTCCTGGCAAGGATTTCTATATTGCCTAAAATATCTAGGTTTTGGCTTTGTTTGCGAGTGCAGACCGATCGGTGTATGACATAAAAATACCTCAAGAGCATTTTGAAAGCATAAGGAACCGTCTGTATGGCATTTTTGGTGTCATACACACCGATCGGTCTGCACACGCAAACAAAAAGCCAAAACATAGATATTTTAGGCAATATAGAAATCACGGCCAGGACACGTCCTGGGAAAATGGCACATATGGTCACCCTAAGACAGACAGACAGATAGAATGACAGACAGACAGACACAAGTTGCTTTAGCTCAAGGTTTCTCTCATTTTTAGCATTCAATGCTAAAAGCTAACATTCCTGTTTAGTTCATGTAACAAAAATAACATAACATAACAACATAACTAACATAATTTAGAATTTGTTTCTAACATTAAATCACCACCATTACTAAATTCATCCCATATGTATTTATCCATCTGTGTCATTACAGATTTATGTGGATCATCTCAGAGATGTAAAGGCCTCTATGGAGGAGTGATTTCAGTGTTCCGACAACACACTTTTACAGTGCAGGTCCAGGGAAACATAATGCGCTGACAAAGGCAATTCAAATGCGCAAATGCCTGCATCTGTATGCTGACAAAGGGCTAAACATGACTCAGAGGAAATTACACGGAAGCTTTGCTGATATTCATATGCATCATGAATATTTATATCTTAATAATCAAATGGAAATACTGTACAGTTTTCTCCTTAAGTATTTGGGGTGGGATCTCTTTCTTTTGGAGAACAAATCTTGTGATTTAATCAAATCTTATTCATTTACAACATTCAGAGAATATTATGCAAACAATACGTATTTAATGGCAAGATTTAACAGCAATGACATAAACAATAAATCAATACACTTTCATTTACACAACCCCTTAACTGTCACCGTCCCACCTATGGGACGCTTGGCGCTCTTATTTTATTGTCCTTTTTCTCTATGAAATATTTTAGTAATGATCATAAATTAAATATCGTTTGAAAGCTTAGAAGCCCAAGATTCATCCTGTGAAAACCATTTTGAAATCGGAAATGGTACTTTAAAATCTTAGCGGGTGGTGTCAACAGTCATGTTACAAAATGCATTACGGTCTTTTACAATCAAAACTTTTTATAATCTTGACATAAGACATATAATTGGAAAGGTCTGAGTCTCAGGATTCCATATTCGGTGAGTTATTGAGAGTAATATTGACAGAGATATCTAGACATTTGTGACAGAAAAATGCATAAAAAAAATTCACTGGAGTTTTGATGGCACCTGGTGGCTATTTATGGTATAACTCCCTAAATAAAATCTCACAGAAACCTCAATTTTTTTTCATATCAACTTCAAATTTGGAACAGAACATATTTAGACATAAGGCTTTATTTATTTATTTATTTATTAGCAATTTTAGAGTAAAACCTGTTATGTAACATTTATTTTATATAAAATATAATACAAATTGTACAGTGCATTTTCTTTATAGTAAATGTAAACTTCTATAACTTTTTGATATTTACATTTTTTTAAATAATTCCACTTCTGCAATAATCTGCTGACTGTCTTCTTTAAAAAGAGACAAACCTTTCCTCTGTATTCCAAAGTGTTTATGAATTATAACAATTTAAGTTTGAATAGTGCCCTTTAATTCCTATTTTAAAAATTAATTTTTAATGCCTATTTTAAAAATGGGGGGTGACAGTTAAGGGGTTAATTCAATTTAATTGATTTAATCAAAAGAAAAATGTTCCATAGGTAATATAAGACTTCAATATTAAACTACCGGTACTTCTCCTTTTCCAGACAATATGCTAAGACAACATCAAGTAGGCGTTATTGCTCAAAAAGTGGCACAAAAGTAAAACTAACAAATTAACAAACAAACACATAAATAAATAAAAAAGAAACCTGTGCAGAAACTGCTAGTGGAAAAGAAATTATACACTTCACCTCAAAGAGCCTGAGGTGGGTGCTGATCTGTCTCGGCTAATGCATCTGTTCAGAGGACTACCTGAAGAGCCCTGATTAAATACATCCATGGGGTAAATCTGATTATAACAGGGAATAGAAACTGGCTTAGTTTCTCTCTCTCCGCTCACTCTCATGCGATTATGGCTGATGTGATTATGAGAAATGATGAGAGAAAATTGCGTCCAGCTTTACCTGTTTTCATTTCTCTGCTTGATTACCTCCTTATATCAGCTTCACCTTCCCATGTGAAACAATCTTTCAGGTGCGACTGTTTCACACTTGCAGAGGCTCCGCCGTCCTGTTTCAATTCCCTGTCAAAGCAAATCAACTGCAAGGATACAAAAGGCACCTCTGCTCTGGCTTTACTTCATAGTTCTGAGCCACAGCAGCTCATTCTTAGCCTCTCTCGCTGTCTCCATTCATCTCCTCAGGAATCCTCTGCTTTAAAGTCGTCAGCAACATCTCTTTGGATCACTTGGATTGCGAGTGACATTCCCACCTGCTAAACAAAGCCCTGACAACTGATGCTCCAGACAGACGCAGACAAGCCTCATTTAAACAACAGCGTGCAGAAACCATATTCACCAGGAAGACTGATCTGTGATGCAGCAAAATGAACCCAAACCAAACACTCTTTCCCAAATATATATTTGTCAGTAACAGGAAAAATGCACTATAGTTAATTCTCCAGAGAACAGGAGTGTTAGGTGGCGACAGCTTTTAATACACTAACAGAAAATAAATGAGAAAAAAAACGTTGCTTTTTGCTCGAAGAACGTACACTAATAGATTGAAAGTAAGCACATTATCTAAAAAAAAAAGATTTTCTTTTAATTTTATAATTATTTTGTATAATATTTTTATAATATATATAAAAAGTATCTGTTTATATATTATATATACACAATTCTGTTCCTAATTACTAATATTACACAATTCATATATACATACATGTAATAAAAGATGTACATACAAATAAATTTTTTACATTTCATATAAATACTTGAACTACTACTAATATAACATAAATCATATCAATGTATTATTATAAGATATATTATTATTTTAACGTTAATTATTATATTTTATAGGTTAAAACTAATAATTATTAAAAGTCTATTATTAAATTTAAAGTCATTAATATAAATCCTTCTGAATTATGACTAATTATTAATATAACAGTATAATTGATAGATTAATATATATACTATATATATATATATATTTATTTATCCCATTATTAATAATACCAATTATTATTTCTTATCCATTATATTATATTATAATTACTTATAATATTATTATTGCTATGTTTTTAGAATTGTTTAAATAATCTATTTATTTAATAAATAATTTAATATGTGGTATTGTTTTATATGTCAGCGTAATTATTAAACAATTATATTTCTACTATTACCTGTAGAATAATAAAGTCTTTTAAAAAGCTTAAACTTAAAATTCCTACATATTTTGGAACTGAATTTTGAAAAGTTATTACTAACCGCTGAATTTTTAATGACAAAATGCAGTGTGATATTTTTTTTTACATTGGAATATTCACTGTGTAAATACACAAACATTTTAAACTGCACCACTAAAATGCAACAATTTAGTGCAATTTAATGTAATTTTTTTACATTTTGTATCAGAGACATTTGTCATGAATATAAATCTATGGAGCAGCCTGACACAGTAAGACTGAGTTGAGTTTGGGACAGGACTAAAGTATAACGTCCTTGCAAATAAAACTGTTAGTAGCTAAGTTGAATGAACAACAGACCAAACATCAGAAGATAAAAAAGCACTGCCCCACCAAACAGCAGGGAGGTTTGAAAAGTCCTTCTTTGAGAAGTCAAAGAAGGCGAAACAGGTAAACTAATGAAAGAATCGAGCATTGAAATATATTTCCAGTCAGCACAAATGACTCTATGCAGGTTGAAGCTGGATGAAGGCTGACACCGAGGCCCTGCCCTTGTGTAGCGTCTGTGGAAGCGCTTGAGGCGTTGATGAGTGCCGGGCTGAAGGCCTGAAATTTGCCTGTAATGGCCTGCAGCCTCTCTGACACTCGTGACGGGGGGGTCATGTTCCCTCTAATCTGCGGTCAATCCAACCTTGAAGCCCAGTGCTGCTCTGTGCGCTGAATCACTAATGTCTGAATGGAAGTAAAACAGATCTCAGGGTGAGTAGAGGTGAAGGCATATGTGAGATACGGGTGCACTGGAGTGAATGAGCCTATATGGGTCGACCCAGGGGATTTAGCAGCAAACACGAGGCACTGCGCTTTTGAACACGATGCAGGAAACGGCCCTTCAATCATGGCTATACATTGAAACGCTGCTACTGAGTGATTAAACCTGTGATTCATCACATCGTAGGTGAACCGTAATGGATTGAATGCCATCAAATGCCTTTAGAAACCAAGGCTAATAAGGTGAACCTTCACTTGGAGGAGGAAACTTACATTTGACTGAAAAACTTGTAATGAAGCAGCAGCCAAAAGCCTTATAACTAGGCACTAAGAGAAGCACTGGGTATCCAACCTGATTTCCATATTCATTTAGATTCGGACTCAAAGTGTTGATATGAACTGATATCAATTCAGTTTTCTCAAATTAATTCAAAAGCCAAATGTCTGTAATCTCTGTATATTAAGATTGTTCAGCAGAAATCAACACCACAATGGGATGCTAACCAGTGTTATTATAGTTAACTAAAACGGAAACTAAAATGAAAACCATAATAAAATAAATACATTAATTAATAATTTGTTACTGGAAATAAAATAAATAAATAATACATCTTTCAAATTTTTCTACAAATTTTGAGCTAGTTGTCAAGAAAACATTTCTTATTTTAATGTAGTTTAACTTGATGTACTAAAATAACTAAACTGAAATGTAAATTAATGAACTAGACATATAGTAAAAAATGAAGACTATAAAATGTCACCACAAAAATTACTCAAACTTGAACTAAAATTGAGATGAAATGCAAAAAGTAAAAAAAAACTATAGAGTATCTCTATGATACTAAAAGAAAGCTGGTTACATTTACAAAAACACAAAAATTTTAAACTGTTTATTAAAAACAACAACATATTAATAAATGCTTATTATTACTATTATTATGATTTATGTGATTATTCATCACTGTAGTAAGCTGTTTATTTTTGAGTCTTCAACGGATCAAATGAAAATAATGAGCTTAACACCATACTTTACCTCAGCCCACCAGCAGGTCACACATGTGTCCACAAATCGAGTTAAATCCCCTTTTCTATTGGCTTCACACCCATATGGCAGTCTGTATAACTGACTTCTCATGTCCAGGTGCTGACCTGTGGAGCAAGCGCTTAAGGCAAGGGGGCAGTAACAGAAGCCTTTATGGAATATGTTTGCGTCGAGAATCAGTTCAATCCAGGCTTTAAACAGAGGGTCAGACGTGCAGCGAGCTACTAACTGTGCTACCACTGTCTGCTTTCAGCATTTCAGCTGCATATATATATTAATAATATACAATTTTTGGTCTTTGGTATAAGCAGTGAGGAAAAAAACAAACAAGATCACCCAATATCAATTACATAAAAAGATTTTTCAAAAATAAGATTTTAAAGAACGTGTTAAAACATAAGAAGGTTGGCATATATCTGTAAGTGTATAATACGGGTATATTTATAATATATAACACACACACACACACACATATATATATAATATATATATGTATGTGTGTGTACACTAGTATATACTAGATTTATACAAGTAACATAATTTATTTTCAATATAATATTTACATTGCATTTCAATTATATTTTTTATATATAAAGAGAATTATTATAGAATAAAATATTATGAAAATCCATGAAAGCTTACTAATATATAACCTATCTTTAGTGAGGCATTTATTGATAAAAGTGCAGTAAAAGACCTATATAATATTAGCACAATATTTAATTCAATATATAAAATATATAAGTCAATTCCATGCTATTCTTTTGAACTTTCTATTAATAAAATGCATCATAGTTTCCTTAAAAACTTTAACCATCTTAATCAAGGCAACAACTTTTTTTTTTTTTTTTTTTTAAGTTATATTAAATAAAAATGATTTCTAAAGGATCAGGTGACAACTGAAAACTGGAATAATGATGCTGAAAATTCGCTTGCATCACAGGAAAAAATAACATTAAAACAGAAAACTCACACCATTTTTTAAATAATATTTCACAATATCTGTTGTTAAAATGTAAATAATTTGCATACCTCCATATACAAACTTAATAGTTAACCCTCTACCGCATGGTGTAGCCATATGGCAACATACTCTTTGTGTTCATTTCCTTGCCAATGTCTCTTTAAGAGAACATTCTCGCTTTTATTGTTGGAAAGAGAAGACCTTAGTTTAGCCAATGATGTGCTTTGATTAAGTCACATGACATGCAATTTCTGTGGCGAGATTTCTAACAGACTGCCGTCTCTTGTCGGTAGTTGCTGAAAGCAAACTAAAGCGTCAGTAACAAACAAGGACCAGTCCTTTTCACTTCTACAAAAAAATCTAAAACATCACTGTTATGATGTTATGATGACATATTCACCTCTCAAAAAAGTTTTTATAAAATTAGTTTTTGGTAAATCATTCAAATGTATGTGTTGCCAAGCGGCAACACTGTGCAATAGTGGAATGACATTATTACAATAGTTTTGTGATTTATTTGATGAATTATTGTCACATAAAAATGAAAATAATTTGGAATTTAGGCCCCATCCACACAGAGACGCTGTAATGTATGTTTAGCTGTATACGCATACATTTTGTATCGTATAGGCGTTTCGTCCAGACGGATCCGGCGTTTTGGGAGAGTGAAACCGATATTTTTTGAAACCGGGTCCCAGAGTGGATAAATCTGAAAACGCCACCCTTGCGTTTTCGTGTGGACAGCGAATCCCTATATTTTCTGAAACGATGACGTCATCAGCCCACGTCTCGCCGCTAGTCAGACACCGCTACGTCACGTAACAGCAACAAACACTGAACGATTGTCTTTTTATTAACTAACATTAACACAGATTAATATATGTATTCCATGTTCGTTTGTATACCGCGCGCAAGGTTTATGCTCCGTTTTTAGTGTATCTCTGTGTCAGAATTACAGCGCCACATACTGGTCTGGCATGTATACTACATCGTTTTGTGTCGGTTTCGTGTGGACGCAGATATTTCTTTAGACGAGGGGGAAAAAAAGATTGGATAGGGAAAGCTCTGGCTTCGTGTGGACGTAGCCTACATCAACAGACATTTTTTTCTGACATTTTTACTGGAAAACAAAAAAAGATTTTTTTGCAGATTATCACAATGGTTTGCATTTGTGAGTATCAACCTATGCTGCCATATTGTGTGAAAGCTGACAAACCACAAACCAGAACACATGAAAAAACCCTCAGATTCTTCAAAAACCTATTTCATTTCACCTTTTATTCACCTCTCGTGCAAAACAAGAATTTATAGTCTCCATCTCATATATGTTCAAAAAGGCGTAAATAATCCCAAACCTCGATGCCTTCATTTTGATTTATGCCTCGGCTGACCAGATCCAGCACCAGTGTCTATTGGCTGTATCACAGAGTCCCATCACTAAGTGAGTGCACTGCCTGGCTGCCACGGAGGATGAGGAGACTCATACATCAGGGTGACGTCGGGGGAGAGAGACTGAAAGGCCATTTAAGAGTTTCATTCTGTCACCCAGCACAGCCGTAAGCCGCTTCGGCCCTGACAAGCTCTCTCCAACCGAAGCGCTGCGAGTTTGCCTTGAAGAGCACTTGCTTAGGCTCCGACGTCGCTCCTTCTCCATATTTAGGATGTCGCATCATAACGGGACGCTTTATTACCCTGATTTCCTGTGTATGTATGAAGTGAAGCAGTGACGACAGCTCCAAACGCTCTCAGTGTTTCTACCGTGAGTCATCTGTAAACAGCACGGATGTTATGTAACCGACTTTCGCCGGAAGCTGGAATCTCTGCAAACTGGGGGAGATCTCAAAGTGGGCAAACAGGGTGTTTTTTGTTTTTTTTTTCCGAAAGAAAATCCAACAAACTCCAGAGGAGCAGTGGGAGGGTTTCCGATAAACCTGTTTAGTGTAGCTACAGCAGCAGGCATTTCAACTGATTTCTGGGCTTCTATATTGAGTATTTCTTTTCAAAATAGCTGTAAATTATAAAAGGTCTTTCTGGAGTTTCATTTAAGAATTATTACAAACCTGAGCAACATGGAATTTGATTTACATGATGAAAGGAATTACATTGACATTCAAATGATGATAATTCTACATAGAACCGAATGCATATGAGGAAGACTAGAAATGCAACTTCAACATAACAAAGAAAGTCATCCATTGAATAATTCAAACATAAAGGTAAATACATTTATAGACATTTCTGAAACTGCCTGACTCATCATTTTGAAATGTAGTTAAATATAGCAATAAAATATAAATTAAACTTTTAATTACACATCTCAAACCATTTATTTCATGTCTTATTTAAAAATGGTTTATTAACAAACTGTTTAATTTAAAATGTGTTTACATATAACAACTCTATTAATTTGTGAAAAGTGATTTATTCACATTTTTGTTTGAACTGTTTAATTAATTTAATTCATTTTAAAATGTAGTTTGATATAAGAATAAAATAATAAATTAATAGCAAATAAATTAGTTAGTACCTTTTTTTTTAGTAAAATTTCAAGCTATTAGACATTTAATCCATGTCTTATTTATTTGGCATATTAAAAAAAAGGTTTATTCAATATTTTAAAGATTTTTCTTTGTTTACATTTGCATATATATTTAATTACATAGTAGACATGTTCAAAATGCATGAATTCAAACTATTTCATTTGTGTTTTATTTGTTAATTTAACAAACGTTTAATTCATGCTTTAAAATGTTGAGAAAAATTGATTAAAAAAAAAAAAAAAAAAAATGACAAACAAGTTGAGGAATTCCCTCTTTATTTATTTCTGTCAGGACCACTATCGTCAATATAACTTACGATTAGCATACATTTTAGGTCTGGGGAATGGTTCTGTTCTGGGCAAACACTCCCTGCCCATCCACGCAGCCTAGCATGGATAGGAGCAGGGAGAGCAGAATACCCCCTCCTAGGGTAACAGAACAGAACCAACATCTGCGCATGACGTCTTTTGGACTGTTGAACAGAAACACCCACCCACTGCAATGATAGAGATTAGAATAGCCAGAACAATATTTAATATAACTCCGACTGGATTCGTCTGAAAGAAGAAAGTCATATACACCTAGGATGCCACGAGGGTGAGTAAAACACAGGCCAGTTTTCATTTTTGGGTGAACTAACCCTTTAATAAGGAGTGGATCTGGTGCGAATACGTGTTTGTCTGCCCAATTAACTGTGTTACTGCAAAGTCCTGACTAGACGAGAGGAGGAGCTGGGGATGGAGGTGGGTGATTAGTTCCCGAGCAAAGCGATAGCTGCTGAATAATGACTGAAGGGACCTTATGAAGGGAATTATGATTGGTGTCATGATCCTATGGGTAGACGTGGATCAGCTGAGTGTCAGGTGATGCGAGCTTGACTAACATGGCCTTCCAGAACTATCACTACGCTCCATTTGTAAAATCAGAAAAGATTTAATCATTTTAATTTTAAAATTAACAAAATGTTAAAATCAAACTGCTTTAAATGTCTATTCATTTGTGAGAAAGAGATTATTTTCTTACATTTTTGTTTGATTTATTCAATTGATTAATTTCTATGTTTTATTTATAGTATATAGTATACTTTAAACTGCTTAATTCATATTTTAAAATGTGGTTAAATATAACAAATCAGTTCTTACTGTCTAATAATTCTTATTATGGTTTTAATTCTTCTGGAAAAGTGATTTATTTAATAGAATTTTTGTTTGAATTATTATTGATCAATTGATTAATTCCTACATGATTTTAAGTGGCACTCCTTATTAAAGGGTTAGTTCACCCAAAAATGAAAACTGGCCTGTGTTTTAGGCACCCTCGCGGCATCCTAGGTGTATATGACTTTCTTCTTTCAGACGAATCCAATCGGAGTTATATTAAAAATTGTCCTGGCTGTTCCAAGCTCTTAATACATGGGGGCAGTGGGGGTGGGTTTTTGACTAAAGTTTGCAAGCAGTCCACATGAACAGTCAAAGTAAAAATGCGACTGGGGGGGCGCGGGGGGGGAAAGGGGGAGCCCAATGAAGAACAGATAGGGGCCAGGGAGTCACCCAATGTGGTGGCGTACTTTGCAAGTAGCAGTGCCTCCATTAGCAAGCGTGGGCCATAAAGCTAGTTTAATTAGGCTTTTTGTAAGAAAACTATCCATATTTCAAACGTAATAAACACTTTTCTCACACTTCATCGAACCGTAGTACGCGGAAGACGTTCCGGCGGATGACTAACCCTTTAAACCCAACACAAAAGTGTAGTTATAAAACTGCCTAACTAAGTAAATCTGGATTCAGTCAAACATCATTTATCAAACAACTGCATTGCAAGTTCCTTCATAAAAAACAATACTGTTAATAAACAGGTAAATGGTGCATTTCCAACATAGTTCAGTGTTTTTCATAGTTCAGCACACTGTCTTCCGCCTTCATTTTCCAATGTGCACAGCGAAGAATAATGAGTTATTTGACTGGTCAACTCCCCCAAACTTCAAAGGACGTCATGCAGTAATGTTACTCTGATTGCTACAAGAGTTCTTCCAGGATTGTAAGCGCGAACAAGACTGTCAATCAAACAGCTGGAATCTATGAGCACATCAAAGCCCATCTGAGAAAACAAGCGGCAGACGCAGAGAAGGCTTATGATGCTCTGTCATCCATTTTTCAATATAGCACAAATTAAATAAACTCAGGAACGAACAAAAGAATCAATATGACATACCAACACAAGATCTCTCCCATACTGTTATAGATGTTCCTCATGAGCTGGATTGGGTTTTAATTCAATTGAAAATGTTAATAATAAAAATATTGATATAGAATTTTGATCTAAACTATATTACATTACTATTTGAATAAAAATGTATTTTATTTTTTATTGTATTCTTTTTTTAAACCTGAATTTTAAAAAAAAAAGTCCAAATTTAAATGTGGATTAACTTTCAAAATGAACAAATAAAACATGAATTAAATAGTTTGAAATATCTCTTACAATGTAGTTAAACACATTTTTATAACTTCATGTAAATAAATAAATGACATTTTCACAAATTAATATATTTGTGATAAATCTATTTAAATGGACCATATTCTTCTCACAGACTTCATGCAATTAATTTTTTTTAAAATAAAATGTAAAAGTGTATTACTGTGAATAAATTCAATAATTACATAAACATTCTAAGTAATACATATTTTTAATAATATAATACATTTTTATGTGTATAATATATATGCACATTTATTTTATTACATTTATGATAATACATTTTAAATAAGAACATGCCATTTGATTTAACTACGGGCCATATGTTGTTTATAGTCTAGCCTGCTCACCCACACTGACTCCAGTCTTCTTTACTTGAAAAAGCCAAACAAATACTTCCTTTTCTCTGTGAACATCTCAACAATCTGCAGCTCAGGCTAATTATCACATCAAAACACTGGTTTCAAGAAATCAAATCAATGATCTGGAGCCGTGTATCCTACAGAGTGCTACTGTTTTGTGTGGTTTGGTTTGTTAAGCGAAGAAGAACCTCAAACAAAAGCTTTTGTGAAAGTCTAAGCAGATCCACAATCTACCATTTCAGTCTCGGATGAAAATATCGATCGGTTGATATACTTTAAATCCGCCTTTGACGTTCACAAGAAACGTCCACTTACGCGCGAGCGCAGAATCGGTCTTAATGAGGCCAGCTGATGGTTAAAAGATGATTTCAAACTATTCAGACAGTAAAAATGGAGGCAATGATTCAGGAATGGATGAGTCAGATGTCCTGCTTGTTCATATTATGAAGCTTTGAAGAGGCTCACGGTTGGATAGAGCACACCTCATTTCAGTCGCTGGTCTGGTGCGAATACATGTTTACAGTTGTCTGCGCAATTAACTGTGTGTGCAAGCACATGAAACTGTGCCTTCAGCTGTAACAGTGATCCCAATATCAGCTCCAGTTCACCAATTTAAATTTGACTTAAAAAAAAAAAAAAAGTTCAAAATGCAGCTTGAAATTGTCCATTTACCTCCCATTGCTGATTATACAACAGGTTTGTCTCTGTGTCCTGGAGATGTCAATTTTCAGTCTCAAGTGTCTCTCAGTGGGATCTACAGCCTCGTATTTTGTCCACCTGACAGTCCGGCGGTGAACACCTGCAGCATGCATAATGACTCTCTGCTCTGCTATATAACTCTCCTCTAAAGAACAAACACTCTGAAAGTGTCAACACTTTTTAAGCACTACAATCAAAACGTTCACTTTATATTAGCTGTGATGATTTGTTTAAAGATTCATTCAAGTAAAAACTGAATACATAATGCCAAACCATTTTTCAAAGTGAGACATTCATACATTGTTTATCAGGAGTCCCGCAACAACCCTACAACTAACTAAAGAAAAGCATCAAACAGCACAGGCAAAGTAACTTACAACTGTTGATATGCACACCATTACAATTTTTGAAGTGTAATGATAATCTAGCTATTATTGTGACAAAAATAAAACTATATATATTAGAGTTGTAACATGTCTTTCGGTTCAGTATGCATTTGTACCGAACAAATACAGCATTGTTTTAACCACTGCACAAGTGACGACCCCCCACATTGAAACAAAGTCTCCTCTTTCAAATATGTGTGAGGCCAATCTTTTCAGAAATGCGCATAATACACGTAAAAAAAGTATTCAATTCTGTAGTTTTTACAAAATCATGTCTGGCAGATTGTGGTTGCAAGGAATAATTACCACGTAACAATACAGAAAAACTGTAACACATTTTACGACCAAAAACGTGGTAACCATTGTTACAGTATAAAACTGTAATTTACAAACAAGAAAATTTGAATGTAAACCAGTAAATTCAACACACAACACTGCTATTAAAATCTGTTTTCTTACCGTAACATTACTGACAACCAACACCATAGTAATTGCAGGTGGTAAACGCGAAAGCCACATAACGAATCAAAGCTATCACCAAGTAGAAGATCCACAAGTTGAAGTATATACTAATATATAGAAGGTACAGAGTCATTCGCGCAAACACAAAACACCATCATGGTAAAACACATGAAACTGAAATAATGCAATAAAAATTCATTTAAACAACAGAAGATGTAACAAAGACCAAACGTACATAACTGATAACAAAAACTATTAAAAAACATGATTATTTAAACAAAATACTTTTAAATGTGGATTGTCACGCAGGGAATTCTGGGAATATCAGTTTACAGTTTTTGACTGTAAATTTTACATTGATTTGTTCTTTTTTACTTCTAAAAACCTGTACAATTAACAGCATTTTACTGTAACATTACATGAAATGTCTGGTTAGATCTTTTACAGTTTTTCCCTGTATATAGTACAGGAACTTACTGTTAACCTAATATAACCTGTTTTTTTCCGTAAGTGATTTTGACAAAATTTTACTGTTAAAATATTACACTTATTTATTCGACGTTGACATTTTGGCGCGCTTGATGTGGCGTGACAGATTGCTGTATAAACGCTTCAGCGAAGCACGATCATCCCTTCATCTTTACTACTAGTTTTAACGTGAAATAAACATGAACAAACATCTCATGTAATCGCTCGATCAGTATTTCAACCGTGGAAAGATGTCAATAAAACAGCTTGTAAACAAAATGTCACGTAACATTTCATTAACCTCAGGCAAGTCAACAGTGTCCACAGCTTGTAAGTTTGCTAGAAAAATTAAGTGCAGAGAAGAGCACTTTGTGAAATATTACACTATATACTCATTATATTTTACTTTATCTGTTAGTGATGTCTTAATTATTTAATGTATGTTTAAATAAATCTGATATGAAGCAAGTTATGACAGCCACTGTGTAAATGAATATATTTCAACAACAAATAGAAATGTTATAATTTAGAAGTTAATTTAAAAACAGCATTATGTGCAATTTACATGTTTGCATACAAGTTGAGTTTTGATTATTATATTTAAAAATAAATAGTAATTAAATTAAGTTTAGGCTCTGTTGTTAATTGTAACCTTATAATAAATAATGTAAATGGCTCCATATAATTTAGAGCAGAAGCTGAGGCAGATTTTTATCCCTAGGAAAATGTTAATTATAACTGAACGCATTTAAAGAAAAAGGAATTTGTTCAGTAAACCACTGTGTAAGTAAAAAAAAGCAATTATATGTTAGTTTTGCCCGCAGCTGTGCCGAAACATTCTTTATAATATATTAATATATATTATATATATTATATATAGATATATATATAGCTATATAGGATATATATAGATAGAAATATATACAATATAACAATGCTTTCTATTGTTCAAGAGCCAAAGATTAGCCATTTATTATTACTACTATGGTATATGTAACACACCCCACACTATCGTATATATAATAGTGTATTATACTGTGATATGTACAGTAAGATACTGTAAAATGTGTATGCAGTATTTTACTGTAAACCGCAAAGGATTATGGGAGAATATACGGTCACTACTGTATTTCCTGTATGTACTGTATGGTAAAAATCATGGTTTACAGTGCACTACCACAATTGGATTGTTTTTACAGGTAAAAAATGATTAAACTAAATGAAAATAAACTCTACAGTACTGATACTGTAAATTAAAATACGGTAATAATACTGTAAATAAAATACAGTAAAGACATTATTGTACTGTAAATACAATTACAGTAATAATACCGTAAATATTTTTACAGTAACTTACTGGCATCCAGCTGCCAGTAAATTACTGTAAAATTTACAGCAACCTATTTACAGTGTATATATACAGGTGCATCTCAATAAATTAGAATGCCGTGGAAAAGTTCATTTATTTCAGTAATTCAACTCAAATTGTGAAACTCGTGTATTAAATAAATTCAATGCACACAGACTGAAGTAGTTTAAGTCTTTGGTTCTTTTAATTGTGATGATTTTGGCTCACATTTAACAAAAACCCACCAATTCACTATCTCAACAAATTAGAATATGGTTTGACATGCCAATCAGCTAATCAAAACACCTGCAAAGGTTTCCTGAGTCTACAAAATGGTCTCTCAGTTTGGTTCACCGGGGCTACACAATCATGGGGAAGACTGACAGTTGTCCAGAAGACAATCATTGACACCCTTCACACGGAGGGTAAGCCACAAACATTCATTGCCGAATATGCTGGCTGTTCACAGAGTGCTGTATCATGTTAACAGAAAGTTGAGTGGAATTTGTGTGGAAGAAAAAGATGCACAACCAACCGAGAGAAGTGCAGCCTTATGAGGATTGTCAAGCAGAATTGATTCAAGAATTTGAGTGAACTTTACTAGGAATGGACTGAGGCTGGGGTCAAGTCATCAAGAGCCACCACACACAGACGTTGTCAAGGAATTTGGCTACAGTTGTCGAGTTCCTCTTGTTAAGCCACTCCTGAACAACATCAGAGGCGTCTTACCTGGGATAAGGAGAAGAACTGGACTGTTGCCCAGTGGTCCAAAATCCTCTTTTCAGATGAGAGCAAGTTTTATATTTCATTTGGAAACCAAGGTCCTAGAGTCTGGAGGAAGGGTGGAGAAGCTCATAGCCCAAGTTGCTTGAAGTCCAGTGTTAAGTTTCCACAGTCTGTGATGATTTTGGGGTGCAATGTCATCTGCTGGTATTGGTCCACTGTGTTTTCTGAAGTCCAAAGTCAACGCAGCCATCTACCAGAAAATTTTAGAGCACTTCATGCTTCCTTCTGCTGACCAGCTTTTTGTAGATGCTGATTTCATTTTCCAGCAGGTTTTTCCCACACTGCCAAAAGCACCAAAAGTTGGTTAAATGACCATGGTGTTGGTGTGCTTGACTGGCCAGCAAACTCACCAGACCTGAACCCCATAGAGAATCTATGGGGTATTGTCAAGAGGAAAATGAGAAACAAGAGACCAAAAAATGCAGATGAGCTGAAGGCCACTGTCAAAGAAACCTGGGCTTCCATACCCCCTCAGCAGTGCCACAAACTGATCACCTCCATGCCACGCCAAATTGAGGCAGTAATTAAAGCAAAAGGAGCCCCTACCAAGTATTGAGTACATGTACAGAAAAATGAACATACTTTCCAGAAGGCCACCAAGTCACTAAATGTTTTTTTTTATTGGTCTTATGAAGTATTCTAATTTGTTGAGATAGTGAATTGGTGGTTTTTTGTTAAATGTGAGCCAAAATAAAAATGAAAAGAACCAAAGACTTAAACTACTTAAGTCAGTGTGCATTGAATTTATTTAATACACGAGTTTCACAATTTGAGTGAATTACTGAAATAAATGAACTTTTCCACGGATTCTAATTTAGTGAGCTGAACTGTATAGATATATATATATACACACAGTATACACACACACACACACAGTATATATGCAATAAATATATATACAACCCTCTACATTGCGAGTAAATAAATCACTTGCATATGCGACTAAATAATGTCTAACATTAGCCACTGGCTAATAAATTCTTAGATTTTACAAGCCAGTATGTGTGTGAGAGGCGTTCAACACATTTTTTCACTCGATAAACACGCTGACTGAGCGCTTGAGAGTTTCGCTCTCCGTCAAATTAATCGTCGAATTTCACTTCGATCCCCGCGATCTGTTACTATTTGGATGCGCTCAAATGAGAATGCATGTACTAACTGGAATGCGCAGTATGTAGCACGTAGCGCACCTGTATTTGACGTACCGTGAACTCTAGTGTGAAGGCTCACGACTCGCCATCGCTTTGCTGATAGTGCCGTTTCTCACATGTGCAAAGAGAGAGAGCGAGAGTCTTGCATGCCACGGTGAATCAACGCGCTACATGTAAACCATATTCTTCGTTGTATTTTCCTGTCAAAATAACAGAGATCATTTAGAATTATTCAGCTTTTAAGAAAAAGCAGAAGATATGCCGGTTTCTCGGAAGTGGGCGGAGCTAATGTGCGAACAGCTCTCGTTGGTTGGCGCTCATCTATTACCATCCCTGTTCTGATTTCAGCAAATCAGTTCCAGCGAACGCTGACAACGTGATTAATATTTCATGAACTCAGCCGGATAGTAGTAGATAGTAGTATTCTTTGTAATAATATACTATGACTATGACCAACAATATTTAAACACCACTACCAGTCCTAAGTTCAGTTAAAATTACAAATATGCATTCATTCATGGTTACCAATTTTAGTTCTAATAACTAGTTCTATCATTAAATAGTGCTTAATTACCATAATATCATAATATAATGCTTAATTGGCTGAAGTTAAGAGTGCACATTCAGTTATTAAGAGCTGCCATTTTTACAAAAGATAAGCTGATTGGAGTCGGAATGCGTGTGTGTGTGTGTGTGTGTGTGTGTGTGTGTGGTAGTGTGTACCTACTACTTTACCATAATTTTGGGGGACAAATTGTACCCAAAACATGACCAATCCCCCCCCCCCCCCCGGCAAAAACCTCAATTGTGTATGTTCTCATTTTTAAAACTGTTATAAAAATAAAGTAAACAAAGTTTTTTTTTTACTTTTGAAATTGTAAAAAATGCAGAAAGTTTTCTGTGAAGGATAGGGGTGGGTTTAGGTTAAAAAGTGTATAACTATCTGTATACAAAAACAATAGAAGTCTAGTAATGTCTCCCTTTCGATAGTAAGTAAACGTATGTGTGTGTGTGTAGTGTGTGTGTGTGGTGAAAAATAGGATATCAGTATGGCGAGTAAACAAAAAAAATTACTAGCCAATGGCGATTATATTGCCAAGGTGTGCGTAGAGGGTTGAGATACACACACACACACAATTTATATACACACACACCACACACACCACAATAAATATACACACACACACAATATATATACACACACAATATATACACACACACAATATATATATTATATATATAGATATATATATATTATTTATAATATATACACACAACACAATATATACTATATAGTATAATGCATATATATATATATATATTATGTACACACACTATATACTATATATATATATACTATATATATATCTATATATATACTTAATATATATATCTAGATAGTATATAATAATATACACACACACAATATATGTTAATATATATATATATATATATATGTTATATATATATATATATATATATATAATATACACACACCACAATATATATATATATATATATGATATATATATAAGAGAGAGAGATAAACAAACACAATTAGATATAGATATAGATATGCATAATTATAATAGAGATATATATATACACAGCACACAGTAGAGATATGATAGAGATATATGCATACATAGAGATGATATATACGTATATATGCGCTAATTAGTATATATCTAAGTATATCATTACACACACACCCCCCAACACGACACATCACAATAATGTACACACACAAAAAATATATATAAACAGTTCACACACACCACCACCATATATATATATATATACTATATATATATTAATACACACACACAATAATATAATATAGCCACAGTCACAATATGATATATATAATAAACTCTATATTTACAGTGGGGGGGAAAAAGTATTTAGTCAGCCAGCAATTGTGCAAGTTCTCCCACTTTAAAAGATGAGAGAGGCCTGTAATTTTTATAATAGGTATACCTCAACTATGAGAGACAAAATGAGAAAATTTTTTTCAGAAAATCACATTGTAGGATTTTTTTTTTAAAGAATTATTGGGCAAATTATGGGGAAAATAAGTATTGGTCATAACAAAAATTTCATCTCAAATACTTTTGTTATATACCCTTGTGTGGCAATGACAGAGGTCAACAGTTTTCTGTAGTCTCACCAAGGTTTGTTGCACACACTGGCTGGATTTTTGGCCTCATTCTCTCATGCAGATCTCCTCTAGAGCAGTAATGTTTTGCGGCTGTCGCTGGGCAACACGGATTTTTAACTCCCTCCAAATATTTTCTATGGGGTTAAGATCTGGAGACTGGCTAGGCCACTCAAGGACCTTGAAATGCTTCTTACGAAAACACTCCTTCGTTGCCCGGGCGGTGTGATTGGGATCATTGTCATGCTGAAAGACACAGCCACATTTCATCTTCAATGCCCTCGCTGATGGAAGGAGGTTTTCACTCAAAAACTCACGATACACGGCCCCATTCATTCTTTCGTTTACACGGATCAGTCGTCCTGGTCCCCTTTGCAGAAAAACAGCCCCAAAGCATGATGTTTAAACCCCCATGCTTCACAGTAGGTATGGTGTTCTGTGGATGCAACTCAGCATTCTTTCTCCAAAAAGTTGAGTTTTTACCAAAAAGTTATACTTTGGTTTCATCTGACCATATGACATACTCCCAATCCTCTTCTGGATCATCCAAAATGCTCTCTAGCAAACTTCAGACGGGCCTGGACACGTACTGGATTAAGCAGGTGGACACGTCTGGCACTGCAGGATTTGATTCCCTGGCGGCGCAGTGTGTTACTGACGGTAGTTTTTGTTACTTTGGTCCCAGCTCTCTGCATGTCATTCACTAGGTCCCCCGTGTGGTTTTGGGATTTTTGCTCACAGTTTTTGTGATCATTTTGACCCCACGGGGTGTGATCTTGCGTGGAGCCCCAGATCGAGTTAGATTATCAGTGGTCTTGTATGTCTTTTATTTTCTAATAATTGCTCCCACAGTTATTTTTCTTCACACCAAGCTGCTTACCTATGCAGATTCAGTCTTCCCAGCCTGGTGCAGGTCTAAAATTTTGTTTCTGGTGTCCTTTGACAACTCTTTGGTCTTGGCCATAGTGGAGTTTGAAGTGTGACTGTTTGAGGTTGTGGACAGGTGCCTTTATACTGATAACAAGTTCAAACAGAAGCCATTAATACAGGTAACCAGTGGAGAACAGAGGAGCCTCTTAAAGAAGAAGTACAGGTCTGTGAGAGCCAGAAATCTTGCTTGTTTGTAGGTGACCAAATACTTATTTTACAGAGGAATTTACCAATTAATTCTTTAAAAATCCTACAATGTGATTTTCCGGATTTTTTTTTCTCATTTTGTCTCTCATCGTTGAGGTATACCTATGATGAAAATTACAGGCCTCTCTCATCTTTTTAAGTGGGAGAAATTGCACAATTGGTGGCTGGACTGAATAAATACTTTTTGCACCCACATGTGTGCTATATATATATATATATATATATATAATATATATATATATATATATATAACACACACACACACACACACTTATAATACACACAAAATGGGATCTATAAACTAAATTTTGGATGCTTAAATCTAAAAATATAATTATCAGTATGACATTGGTCATAAAAAGGCTATTTTGGTAGTAATCTTCATCATGCTTAAACCACATGCAATTCTTGCACGAATTACACAATGCAGTTTAAGAAAAGGCCAGTGTAAACAGAGTCAAGTCGAAAGCTGAATTTTAAGCTTTGCAATACAACAGTTGACCTACAATCCACAGAGTTCATTGCATTGGAAAAGAAAGCCACGATGCATGTGAAAGAGACTTAGAAACATTTACAGGAAATAGATTATCTTCTCACCAGCTCTAAACCCATCAAAATAACTCGCGTCCTCTGTTACAGTCACACAAATGTCTGTTCGTCTCCGTCGATGCACCTCACAAACAGCTAACTGTCTAAAATGATTATATATCAGTGGTTGATGGCTGACAGATACTAATAGGGTTTTGCTAAGCAGTAGGCGTGCGCTACCAGAGGGACGCGACAATTGCATTTGACTGGATGTAGAAGATACGAGGTGGGGGTTAGAGAACGAATATGAAAGTCTAATTGTAAGTCTAACTGCCCTGCGGAAGGACAGGCCCTTTCGTGATGCGTTCTGTCGTCTGCTCATCAAAGTGACGGACGTGATCCGACAGTGCCACAGCCTCAAGTGAGACCAAAGCATGATTTTGCACAGTCACCGTTTGGTTGGTGGAAATAACAGCTGATGCGGAAGAGAAACAGTGAAAAACTAGAGAATCGGAGCGCGGAGAGGGGGCTCATTGCCTATTGTCATATGCCGTGTGAAGTTACAAGTAAAGTGGTGTTGTGAGAAATGAAACCGGTAGTCCCTTGAGCTCAAATAAAAGGGTTTTCAATTTTACTGGTACTTACATATCTTTTGATTCATCTAAAAGGGCATAAATTAGAGAGGGAAACGAGAGTGTTGGGAAAACTATTTACAAAATAGAGTGTAGTTTACACTGTAGCTGCTTCTGTTCTTTAAAACAGCATTTGAAACCAAAATATGCTACACTGCTCTCACATGACCTCTTCATGATGCATGCGAGTGTCTTCCAGTTCTCATTTTAGAAATAAATTTGGTTATTTTGCATTTTTAATTCAATGTTATTTAAAAAAAATATCTTTAATTAATTAACGTAACTAATGTTAATAAATATAATAACACAAAATAAAAAATAAGAATTGTAATCTTTTAATAACTTGTATTAAACTCAAAATTAGATATACAGCATAATATACATATATAAATAAAGATAGACGCACAAATAAAAAGGTAAAATTTGTAGAGAATGTCAAAAGAATGATGGAAATATTAATATAATGATTAATATACCTAAATATAGAAGTCATATAATTAATTAGGTATATATCTATGGATATGGACCAGTAAACTTAAATGAAATTTAAGAATGGATACAAGTTATATATATATAATATAAAATAAAGAAATTGAGAACTGTATATATTTAAATAGTTGCGAGTTAAAGTACATGCATATTTATATACAGTACATACTGTATGTATATATGTATTCATATGGATTCATCTGCACTTTCCCAAGAGTATTTTACTATGCAAATTGTCTAACCGCTTAAGTACGATCTAAACTCTAAATTAAAAAACACAAAAGCTGACATAATTTCACAGACAAGCACACTTTCCATGAATAGTAAACGGTAAAGACTGTTCCATAAACCCAGTTATGAAATTACCGAGTGTGTGTGTGTGGCAACTAGTGAGACTTGTGAAATGAGCCCTGTCAGTGCAGTGCGCTCCAGCCAAGAGTGAAGGTACACATCACATATCGACCGGCCTGTAGTTACACCTCGTGTGACCACGATGACCAGCGGGATTTGATTCTAAACATGAACACAAACGCTCCAAGCTACACAAGCCTAAACTGATGCATCACTGCATCCCAAAATCATGCATTGGCACATCCGGTTCAATGGCAAGACATTACGTAGATTGAAAAATTGAGGTCAGTAAATAAAACTAAGAACAAATGATTTCCAAAGAACTGGAAAACTAACCGTGAAGAGCAATTTTCTGCACCGAAATGGAGAACAGAAATCTATACCAATTCAAAAGCACCATGTAGTGTAATCATGTCCCGACTGCACCCATCTCTCTCTTCTTCCCTGTGGGACAGTTAAACTATAATCAAACTCTATCTGGCATGTTTTTAATAAAGCAGCACGATCACATTCAGTTACCTAGGTCATGTTCTAGCTCTCCTTCTCTGCTTTAACATTCACAAGACAAATGAACAGCTTAACATCGCTTTGTCTTGTCTTGTCTCTTTCAATCCAGCCTCCGAAACATCTCATAGCAAGCTGTTCAGTTACACTAATGACTCTCAGTATGGGAGAAATAGCTCCAGAAATACACGCTCATGACTGCACTGCACAGGCATAAATCAAAGGCATCATTTCATCCAGCCGGTTGGTGATTGTGATGTGTTTGTGCACCACTATGGAGGGGGAGGGGGAAACATCAGCAGGCAAGCCTGGAGAGGAAATGGTGGTTGCCTTGGAAACCCTAGGCTGAGGAAGAGAGGGAGCGAGAGAGAGAGACAGGAAGAACAAGTGAACAGGCGAGGAGAGTATACATGCAGAGTTGACCCAAGCATCGCTGTTACCAGTTGTTTTTGTTTTGAGGTAAAAAAGTCTAGTAAAATAGATCTGTCTATACAGGGTGTTAAAGTCTATATGCATTTTATACATTAGTGTCATGTGTGTGTGTGTATAAAATAGCACTTAACCCATTTAAGCCCACCGGCAACTATAGTTGCCGCAGTTTATAGTTGTCATTTTCCTTTTGTAAGTATTTTTCTATTATGTTATTCATGTTTTATTTCTCAGTGACATGCAAGCAAACAACCAAATAAAGGATTTCAAGAGAAAAAAAAAAAGGTATTCACTTCCTTCCTGTCACATGAGGCTGTCAAGTTCCTACCCTTACTTCCAGGAAGCATGGCGAAGGCAACCCCTCCCAAAGATGAGGTATACTGTATTAATAGGTTAATAAATCAAGGTTATTGGTCTTGTTTTCTGCTTTTTGCTTTCATAATATCCCACCTAAAACATAACTTAACCCTTTAACTGACATCTCTACTGTACAGTAGACCTTAATTTGATAGGGAATAAATCTGTCAAAAGGAGGAGATGAGAGAGCAATCTTTCCTCAGCTCAACTACACTTCTGTGTCTGCTTTTGCCATGCCAAGTCTGTTACAGACTTCCGTCACTCACACAAAAGGAAGAATGGAAAGATAAAGAGCTAACGCATAGGATTAATTGCTGTAGATGATCTTTTTCTCCCTTTTATGATATTATGTCTTGTAAGGGGCAAAATATTGAGGCCCCTTTATCCAGTTTGGATGTGTTTCATTCTAATTGGTCAAGGACCCTAATTCATTTTATGACTAGTAGCTTATGATTCCATTATAATGTTGAAATTCAGACAAGTAATGAGTTTACATTTACATTATTATATGAAATTACCTACTACAGTCAGCCATTGAATACTGTGGGCCTAAAAAAATGCATAGTTTTCTTTCAGGTATACATTTTTTATTATATAGATGTAATATTGTCTTCATTCTATTTATTTTTATTTAGTTATTTTAATTTAACTAACATCTCTAAGAATGAATATACCTGCATGTTCAATAATAAGTAAATAAATAAACAACCATGGGTGTAGCCTACACATGATCATTATTTAAATAATCATACATTTTAAAAATAATATCATTCATTTCATGAATATCAGGTACTTTTGTCAGGGTTAATCCATTTGACCTAATCATTATGTGCCTATTCATAAAATTTGTGATATTTTACATATTTACATCACTAAGTATAGTATGCAAATATGTTTATGTAAATGTATAAAGCTACTTGTACCTTCACTGTAGTACTCCTTGTAGGCTTCTTGTAGGCTACTTATACTAAAACTGGTTGCGTAAAAAAGTTCACCCACAATTGAAATTGTGTCTCAGTTATTCACCCTCAAGTGGCAAACCGAGGAGATTCTTTTCTTCTGTTGAGCACAAAGAGAGATTTGCAGAAGTTGGGAACCAAACAGTTTACAGCTAAATTTTCTTTCAGGTATACCTTGGTCTTATAATAGTTGTTTTCTTTTCCTTCATTCTTTTATTTGTTTGATTGAACCTTGTGATACACAATACCTGTGGGCAACTTAATGCTGCCATACTTTGTTCTGCCTATTTCCCACTTTAAGACAAATGGATGTGCTGTGTTTTCATATTCAAGAGATTATAAGCTAGATGCAACTTTTTTGGGTTTGCATCGAATATTTTTCGACTTTTATGCATGATAAATTTGTTTATGAATAAAGATTGATCTGTTGAAAGCAGTTATTTTGAGTTAGATGCCAAATGCTCTCATCCTATTCAAATGTGACGATGAAGGGGTGCATACAACATATTTGCCCATCGGCAACTATAGTTGCCGCACATCCAAATACGATTTTCAAGAAAAAAAAAAAAAAACCCTGGGGAAAATAAATGCAGAACATGTTCACATAGGACTCTATTAACATGACTATATGCATGAACCATTTAGAAAAAATTGGGCACAAATGGGTTAATAATCCAAGTTCATTTTAATTTAAACATTTTCTACTACATTATTGAAATCAAAAGATGTATATATTAATATTATTTAACCTAAACTAACATTAGTTAGCAGTTTTAATATTACAACTTTTTTAACAAATATTAATAAAAACTGTAACAAATCTTTTGACTCTTAGTTAATGTTAGTTATTGCATTAACTAATGTTAGCTAATAAGTGTTACCATATGGCTCAAAATAAACAAAAAATCGTAACTATTAAGCCCAATTTAAGCCCAATTTATACTTCTGCGTCGAACCTACGCCGTAGCTTACGCATAGACGCACACCCATACGCCGTAGCCTGACGTGCACCTCTCCAAAAATCTAACAGCGCGTCAATTCTACACAGACCACAAGCGCTGTGATTGGTCTGCTAGAACCCCTACCTCCCCTTCCCACCCCCCTCCCTCCATATGTACTTGAGTTTTGTGTGCGTTTATGTGCACTTTAATATTTTAATGTTACACCTTATATAAAATAAAACAAAGCTAAGAACAAGTGTCTTATCATTTATTATACTACATAGCATTACGCAACAAATAATGTTGATCTGCCGTGGTACAAGTCCTTGTGCAGATTGAAAGAATGCCATCATCTCCTGTTCCGTTGTTGTCTCCTTTTTGTAGTTTTAAATAATGATTTAATGATTTGAGATTTATTTGCCGCTGTCACGGCTATAATGCTTCTCCGACGAGCCGCTTCTTCTTCGGCTTTTGCCGTGGTACTGCGGGTTACACCAGCAACATGCTCGTGGACACTGCTGACTAGCGGTTTGTATGTGTACTGCACGTTGACCCGGACAACGACGCAGAAGTATAAATGAAAACTGACACATAGCCTACAGCGTAAGGCTACGGCGTAGGTCCGACGCAGAAGTATAAATCAGCCTTTAGGTTCAAACTGTGAACCAAAATAGCAAAGCATTTATGGTCAACTTTTCCACCCGTACGAAAATTTTCATGGTTTTATTATAGTAAAATTGTAGCAACCATGCTTTTTTTTTGGCGTACTGATTACCATTCATATAACCACAATACAATGGTTAAAATATGGTTAGTGTTAGAAAACCATGGTTAATTTGTGGTTACCATGGTTTAACTATAGTAACCATGGTTTTATTTGAAGAAAAACCACAGTTAATTTGGTCACACTTTATTTTAAGGTCCAATACTGGCTATTAACAAACAATTAACTATGCCTTTTGCCTCAAACTACTAATTTGCTACTTATTAGTTCATTGTTTTGTAAGGGCAGTGTCAAGGTTCATCAAAATATGTTTCTTATTCAATTCCTTCATATGAATCTTAAATTAATCGGAAAACAAAACAAATATTGTAAATGAGGTAATGGATAGAAGGTTTTTACTGTCCATAACATTCTAACGCTAAAACAAGTCATAACTAACATCAAGCAGGTGGTTAGCTAGGCAACTAGCTAACATTAGTGACCACTACCTAGCTAGCCTCTGCTAGCCGGCAAAATTGCACCACAACCTTGTATGTCGCAATTCCTTTAAACTGTCAAGCATTTGGGACTGACAGCATCAATCTAGTCCAAATGTGTGGACTAATGAGAGACTTAAGAGAAATAATCTGGGTTAAATACAAGTTATGATCGCTGTGTTGACAAAAACACACTTGTAAGCACTGTACATTTTCTCCACAGAGGTCTCAGTGCATTTCTGTCAACACATTTATGTTTGTTTTTACAAAGTGAGGTATGAGTCAAATTTGTTGCATATGATTTCCAAACACTGCTAACATTCCTGTCATTTACCTCTAACTGGAGAATGACGCTTTGTTCTTTCTATCTGGTTGCATCATACATTGAGATGGTAACCAGACATATCAGGGAGGTTTTGTCTCCATGTTTCTCCCATAACCCCCCACACAACAATAACAACTTCCACAATATAAAAGGTTGGCTCATTTTAGCTGTAACTACCTTCCCTCACAGATCTGCTGGCAGGTTCGGAGAGCCTGTCCTCACTCTCTTTCCAAAGTGACAAACAATAGTTCCATTAATACATATAATCAGACCAAGAGAATGTTTTGTTAGAAAAATACTACCAAAAATACTAAAATAGTACAACAAAAAAATAGGCACTTCCTTTGCCCTAACTAGGCACAATGCAACAAGCAATTTGTCTGTCCACACTAAATATAAAACTGCATAGATGGTAGTTAATGTACAGTCATGAGGAGCAGAATTCTGGACCAATGAGATTTCACAGTGGGCGGAGCTACTGTGCAAAATGCCATACCACTTGTCGATTGTTGTGGTCAGATGAAAAAGTTGTTCTGTTGTTCAGATGTTCAGGGTTGTTGCATAAAACTTAGTGTTACTACATCACACCTGGTAAGGACAATGTGGTTTAGTAGGTTCCTCTGGAAGTTCCTCATCAGGATTTTGTTCACCATACTTATGGATATGAAAAAGACCGATGCTAAGAAACCCAAACTATTTGAATGCATATCTACAGGTTACTCACACGGCACAGTCCGGAGGTAGAGGTTGTCACGTATTATTTGTTGAAGCTCGTGGTCCACTGAACCCTTCTGGAACCGTAGGTTGAGATAATGCCGAAGATCTTTATCCACAACACCTCCTGAAAAATGTCAATTAAAAACAAAGTAAGTTAACTTGTAAATGCAGAACCTAAGACACCCATACAGTTCTTTTAATGAAGTTAAAGTGTGTAGCTCCCCCTCATTATATTTTCTTGTCAATTGCTGACAGGGTGTACAGCCTTGTAGAGTATGGTTGGGTAGCATATAAAATACCCCATACATAACATAAAAAAATCATCAATAATCTAATTTCTATATTTGATTACAAGTTGTCCATTAACAGTGGTGCCATTGATTAAAACTAGTATTTTCATCAACAAAAATGGTTTAATGTCAGTTATTTCTATCTTCTGCTGTAGTGTGTCAGTAGGAAACATCAGCTTACATTTCCAAACATTCATTTAGCCATTTAATTGTAATAATCCAGTGAGATTTTTGTCTGACAAAAGGATCTGCCAACGCCAGTGGCTGTCTGGAAATGAACATGCAGACGGAACACACTAAATCCAGACTAAATCCAGAAGAACTGTGGCAATGTCTCCAAAACGATTCAAGAAACCTACCTGCGAAGCTACAGTACTTTTAAAAGTTTTAGGCACTTGTGTAAAATGTTGTAAAATGAGGATGCTGTCAAAAATTATGACATAAATAGTTTTTCTTTATCAATTAACTTCTATTAAATAAATTAAATCAACATTTGGTGTAACCATCCTTTGTGTTTAAAGCAGCTTATGCCCTAGGTGCACTTGCGCATAGTTTTTTCAGGTAGTTTTGCAGGTAGGTTTCTTGAAGCATCTTGGAGACTTTGCCACAGTTCTTCTGGATTTAGTCTTTCTCAGTTTGTTCTGTTTCTTCATGTCCTTCCAGACAGACTGATGATGATCAGATCTCTGTGTAGCATGCCCTGGTTGTCAGACATCCTTGTGTCAAATAAACTCTCACTGAATTAGCCCAAATTAATGCAAAATGAATGTTGGGACATGTACCTGATGTTTCACTACTGACCCCTACAGCAACAGATAAAAATAGGTAACAATTTACTTGAAGGGGTGTGCATAAGACTGACATGACATCTACATAATCATGACATGACATATGTCTTGAATATTAAGGTTTTTTATGCATGTTTATGACATTTGTCATTAAGTGTCATTCGCTCAGTTAGGTCATTTTTAATGCAAATATGACATTATGTAACCTAACCCTACCCCTACTCCTAACCATAGCCCATAACAAAGACATTTCAAACAATGTCATCTTTGCATTAAAAAATTACATAACTGAGCGAATGACAATTAATGACAGTTGTCATAAACATTCATAAAAAACCGAATATTCAAGAGCAGTGGCATGTCATTATTATTCGGTGTCATGTCATGATTATGACGGTGTCATGTCATGATTAATGAAGGTGTCATGTCATGATTATGCCACACCCTTCAAGTAAAGTGTAACGCATAACTAACTTAAAACCATTTTTAGCTGGTGAAAATACTAGTGTTTTAATAATTTTGGCCACCACTGTATAAATATAATTTTTAAAATGTGTCTACGCTAGACAAAGTTGATGGTTTGAATGCATAATGGTATGTTTGAATGAGTGGAGTTCCACAAGGTTCACTCTTAGGTCCTTAAAAATTATGTTTGTTTTCAAGTTTCTCAGGCACTTCATGAAATCCCTTAAGAGCATGTAATACTTGGCATGCATGGTCATTATGTTGAGTCTGAATACTTTTTCAAAGCTGTAAGGTGGGGGGGGTCCCCCCCCCCCCCCCCCCCCCCCCCCCCACATTCATGCAGGTGATATTTGGAGCTGGTTTCAATGGTTTCAATTTAATATGAATAATTGTCTTTTAAATACAACATGATTCCTTAAAAATTCCCTTTACTGATGCATTCAACAGACTGTGTTGTCTGGCTTATATTTATCAGACAGATAGTCTTCCAAAGGTTCCCTAACAACATCTTGAGCAAAAGTCCCTGAGAGACACCAAGACAAATGCTGAAAATAAAAGGTAGCTTGAAAACTTGTGCTTTCTACCTTTTCTCTAAGGTGAACCAAGGACAGAAAAATGACAAATCATCTCGCGCTACTCTGCCCCAAGAGAGCTAAGCAGCTCTACCTTTTTTTTCCTTCTCCAATCATAACCTTGACCATTCGGCACAGCTAAGCATGGATACACTGCTTGGAAATTCAAAAATCCAGCACAGTGTGAGAGAAGATCCTTTGAGAATAAAAGCATCTGGCATAAACCTGCACACCATTTCACAAGTTCAGAATACATTACATCTCACTGTCACCAGTTAACAAAGGCAAAAACCTGGTACTCCAAAATCCGTTCATGGAAGGTGTCTAAACCAGTTTTCCTTTCTAACATCACCATAATCTATTTCTCATAAAGCTTGAACAATCACCATTGTCAAAATTTTCTATTGTCAAATCTCTGCATGACATTGTGAATGGAAAACTCAAGTAAAAAATTAAATAAAATTGCAACAATCAAGCTTGCACAGCTGTTGCGGCGGAAAGGACACTTCAGAATGCCGTCACACCATTCCAAGGAAGCATCTCACAAGTAGACTTCTTTGGTCAGGAATCCTAAATAAATATCTCACTTGTCATCATCCATAATTATAATGGCTCTCTCCTCCCCCTCTTTCCCATAAAACTACTGTATCCCAATTGTAATTCCAGCGGTCCAGATGATGCGCTCCTCAGTCACTGGCTTGGATCTACTCACCCCTTCCAAAATCCTTGTAGCTATTCCCCTTTATGCTTTCAGTCCCATTTTTAAACTAGTCCTTTATACATCAATGGATGCAGCAGTGATGGAGTCTCCCGTTCTGCAGCTAATTTAATCCAGAGGAGAGAAGGAACGCGGGAGGAGGAGGAGGAGAAGAAGAGACGGAGTCGTCGACAGTCAGGAGACAACAGAGAGAGGGAAAAAAGGTTCTGCCAGCCGAGAGCCTATCACAATGAAGCCTGTATTCTCATTTGCTGGGCGGATAGTGAAGTCTAATATCGCCCCCTAACTGCAAACAACGCTACTGCAATGGATGCGGGTGAATGTGAGTTATACAGATGCTTTTGGACACACCACCAAAAAGGCCAGCTTGTTCACACCAGATGCTTCCTGCTAGTTGACATCGTGTGAACTTGTTGACCTTGTGAACACATCAGTGTCAAGAGAGAAGACGGCAAGTAGTAGCGCGCACTCAGAGAGCACAATGACCGGCCAAGTCCAGCTGGAAATTAATAGGCTATTTAAAAATTACTTAGTGTTATGTTAGCGTGCTAACAATTGCATTTCTTTAAAACTGGTTAGTCATAACTTTGCCTACAAATTAACACATGCTTTAAGGACAATAATTTAAATAATTATATATTTATTATATAAAGTATATATATGTAATCAGTATTATCTATGTATCTATATGTTGTGTGCATTAACTTACATCACACATACATTCTACCTTATATCTTTAACTATTATATATAGACCCCTAAATTCACATGCTTTTTTAAAGCCATAGTTAGTGGGTCCCAATCTGAGAGACATAAAAAAAATTAGATAATAGCTAATATATAATATATAATCCTAATTAATCCGAAAATATGTATTAAATAACAAAATGCTAATTATAAGCATAAAGAGCATGGAGGAATTTTATTGGACTCATTTGCTAGTGTCCAAGTAAAATAGCAACTATTTTAAATATTTTAAATCAGTAAAAAGCATATTTCTTTATTGTAATATCTCCTAATTGTCAGATTACGAAACGTTTTCTCTTGTGCAACACTTTTCTTTTAAATTTAGATAATATCTAAAAAGATAATATCTACATCCTAATATATAACAAACAATATTTATTAACTAACAAAAATGCTGTTCGAGCAGAAAGAAGCAATGGGGATTTTTTTGGACTATATTGCAGTGTAACAGTATGAAAATGCAGATATTTAAATTATTTTAATATTACATAATAGTTATTATTGTAATATCTCCTAAGTGTTAGTTTACGAAAACTGATTTCTCTTATGCATACAATTGTTGTTTTTTTGCTCTTTTCAACAACAATTGCCAACAACTAGCAATGTCAAACAGCTAATCATGGTTCTGCTTGGCTGTAACGTAACAAAATAAGGTTAACTGAAAAGAGTTCAATTTCCTGTTTCACAAAGAAACGCATCAACACAAAGAAATTGCATCTGCAAACAGTTTTTAGGCAAGAATATGTGGAACTACACTAAAACCACAATTTCCTTACATATTTCCTTGTTTGTGGCAGCAGTGACAGATCGACAAGCTTATACTAAAATCTCATGCATTGGAGGATATTGACGGTAAACTGAGATCAACATTTTGTTCCAAAAGATTTGATTTCAGTGTTCAGAGGCTTGCAATTGAGTTTTAAATGTATTCTGGTCATCACGAAGCTTGAAATTCTGATTGTTTGGAATATGAGGATGAAAATTATACAGCAGACAGGAGTAACAATAACCCACAGTTATGGTGAGGCACGGTGACCTTGATATAACCCTTCAGAAAGGAATTTCGTGTGGGTGAACGAAAAACAACAGCATCCAAGCTGGTATGCGAAACATCTGCACGCAATGACTGTGGAGAAAATTATTAAGTGCTGAGGAATGCACAGGAGGCGTTTCAACTGATCTCAGATCACTTATGTTGCTCGGCCTGTGAAAAAAGAGGCATATCTGCTTCATGACTCAGTCAATATTACAAGGAGAGAGTCGGAGGTCACAGCTGAGATTTTGTGGAGGAGGACAAACCTTCGACTCGTGAGAGAACACGGTCGCTTCATTTGTCAGCACGACAGATGACACAGTGGGCAAAGGCATGACGTGAGGGTGAGAGTGAGTCGGACAGCTGTTAAAAACGCTCTCCCTATCTCACGCTCTCACTTTCGCTCAATCCCAGAGGACACCTCTTTGTGTCATCCATCAACCACTTCTCCACAAGTGATGACAGATGCTTGTTGATTAAACAGTCAATAAATTCAAAGACACACACGTACATAAACAAACACAGAGGTACAGACACTAGATGTACAGTTCTGGATGGGACATTGCGATCATGTGTAATCGGGTTGATTTATAACCTAAAGAGGTCTGCATGGAGGCATGCCATTTCTGCCTCAGAGAAAAACAAAAAAGGTAACTGTGATGTAAAATTTCTAAATTACGAGAAACTAAGTCATAGTTATAATATATGAGATAGGCTATAAGGTCACATTTTAAGATATAAAAAATCAATTGTAAGATATAGTCACATTTTGAAATATAAAGTCATATTTTGAGGTAAAAGACTCCATTGTGAGACAGTCACATTTTGAAATTCAAAGTCACAATAACTAAGTCATAATTATGAGAAATACAGATGAGAGTCTTTTAGTCGCAATGCACATGAAGTCGCAATTACAAAAAACAAAAGTCAAAATTATGAGATAGTCATATTGTGAGATTCAGTCTCAACTATGAGATATAAAGACTACATTGTGAGATATAGTCAATTTTTGAAATTCAACGTCACAATAACTAAGAGAGAGAAGACTATATTTTGAAATATAATCATATTTGTGAGGTTTTAAGAAGTCTTAAATGTGAGATATGGTAAAAATTTCAAGGTATAAAGTCACACTGTGAGACAGTCACATTTTTACACAAAGTCAAAATTGCAAGAATTTAAGCCATAATTATTAAATATAAAGTCACATTGTGAAATAGAAAGTAATATTTTGAGATATAAAGTCACAATTATGAGAAACTACATCATAATTATTAATTATAATGTGACGTTGTGAGAGATGACACTCAATTGTAAGAACAACTTATGAGATCACATTTCGAGATATAAAGTCACCCTGAGATTTACAGTACAGGTGCATCTCAATAAATTAGAATGTCATGGAAAAGTCCATTTAAATTGTGAAACTCGTGTATTAAATCAATTCAATGCACACCGACTGAAGTAGTTTAAGTCTTTGGTTCTTTTAATTGTGAGGATTTGGCTCACATTTAACAAAAACCCACCATTCACTATCTCAACAAATTAGAATATTTCATAAGACCAATAAAAACATTTTTTTGTGAATTGTTGGTTTTCTGGAAAGTATGTTCATTTACTGTTTATGTACTCAATACTTGGTAGGGGCTTATTTTGCTTTAATTACTGCCTCAATTCGGCTTTGAATGGAGGTGATCAGTTTGTGGCACTGCTTAGGTGGTTTGGAAGCCCAGGTTTCTTTGACAGTGTCCTTCAGCTCATCGGCATTTTTTGGTCTCTTGTTTCTCATTTTCCTCTTGACTACCCCATAGATTCTCTATGGGGTTCAGGTCTGCTGAGTTTGCTGGTCATTTAACCAACTTTTGGTGCTTTTGTCAGTGTGGGCAGGTGCCAAATCCTGCTGGAAAATTAGATCAGCATCTTCAAAAAGCTGGTCAGAAGGAAGCATGAAGTGCTCCAAAATGTCTTGGTAAACGGGTGCAGTGACGTTGGTTTTCAAACAACACAATGGACCAACACCAGCAGATGACATTGCACCCCAAATCTTCACAGACTGTGGAAACTTAACACTGACTTCAAGCAACTTGGGCTATGAGCTTCTCCACCCTTCCTCCAGAATCTAGGACCTTGGTTTCCAAATGAAATACAAATCTTGCTCTCATTTGAAAAGAGGACTTTGGACCACAGGGCAATAGTTCAGTTCTTCTTCTCCTTAGCCCAGGTTAAGACGCCTCTGACGTTGTCTGTGTTCAGGAGTGGCTTAACAAGAGGAATACGACAACTGTAGTCAAATTCCTTGACATGTCTGTGTGTGATGGCTCTTGATGCCGCAGCCTCAGTCCATTCCTTGTGAATTCACTCAAATTCTTGAATCGTTTTTGCTTGACAATCCTCATAAGGCTGCGGTTTCTCTCGGTTGGTTGTGCATCTTTTTCTTCACACTTTTTCCTTCCACTCAACTTTCGTTAACATGCTTGCATACAGCACTCTGTGAACAGCCAGCTGCTTTGCATGAACGTTTGTGGCTTACCCTCCTTGTGAAGGGTGTCTTCTGGACAACTGTCATATCAGCAGTCTTCCCCATGATTGTGTAGCTAGTGAACCAAACTGAGAGACCATTTTGAATGCTCAGGAAACCTTTGCATGTGTTTTGATTTGATTAGCTGATTGGCATGTCACCATTTTCTAATTTGTTGAGATAGTGAATTGTTTTTTTTTTGTTAAATGTGAGCCAAAATCATCACACTTAAAAGAAGCAAAGACTTAAACTACTTCAGTCTGTGTGCATTGAATTTATTTAATACACGGGTTTTCACAATTTGAGTTGAATTACTGAAATAAATTAACTTTCCCACAACATTCTAATTTATTGAGACGCACCTGAATTTATGGGACACTAGTCACTTTGAGACATTAGGTCACCAGTATGGGAACCAAGTCATAATTATGATATAAAAATTTACATTTTGCGATATAGTTACTACTATGAGAAACATCCTTTAATTTGAGATATAGTCTACATTGTAAAATGTGAACCTGGACCACAAAACCAGTCAAAAGGGTCAATTTTTGAAAAGAAATTGAGATTTACACATCAATAAATAAATAAGCTTTCCATTGATGTATGGTTTGTTAGGATAGGACAATATTTGGTCGAAATACAACTATTTGAAAATCTGGAATCTGAGGGTGAAAATAAAGTTGTCCAAATGAAGTTCTTATTAATGCATATTACTAATCAAAAATTAAGTTTTGATATATTTACGGTAGGAAATTTACAAAATATCCTTATGGAACTGATCTTCACTTAATATCCTAATGATTTTTGGCATAAAAGAAAAATCCATAATTTTGACCTATAAAATGTATTGTTAGCTATTGCTGCAAATATACCCGTGCTACTTATAACTGGTTTTGTGCTCCAGGGTCACATATATAAAATCACATTTTGATATATAAAGTCATAATTACAAGAAAATCAGTCATAATTATGAGATAAAAGTTATATTTTGAGATATAAAGTCACAATATAGTCGCACTGTGAGATGTAAAGGCTCAATGGTGAAATATAAATTCACATTTAGAGATATAAAGTTACAATTACCAGAAGCAAAGTCTCACTTGCGAGATTGTGTTGGGAGATAGTCACATTGTAAGATAAAATCACAATTACAAGAAATTAAGGCACAATTACAAGGTTTAAAGTCACAATTACCTTTATTTTTCACTCTGAGGCAGAAAGAGGTTTTCCAAAGGTCTGAGCCACGACACCTTCCATACGATACGGTTAACACTCTCTGATAAGGTGGGAATATGTCACCATATTGATTTGTTCTCACTAGAGAGGAGGTTAATAAAACATTCCAATGAGTTTCAGCAGTTTCTTTTGACAGCATAATCACAGCTGACACCACTGCCCTCACTGAGGACAGCTGAGCAGCGTATCGATCGCCTGAAAGTTTTCCTCCCGTGGAAAGTTGTTTGGTGCTAGAGCCCTTCAGCTCAAACTGACTAAAGCAGAGAGCCGTGATAAAGCTCTGGACACGGAGAGGAAAACCACGTGTGATGCCGGCCAATCAATATCTATTCGCTACCACCGACTCCTACGAGAGGCCAGATTCTGCATCTTCTTTGAGTAGACACAAAGAACACACAACATTTCTCGCTCAGCTCTTTGTTTCTTTCTTCAAAGGCAGAGATATCCAAACACTGTACTGTACTGTGTACTTACAGCTCATTTTAGAAAGCTGGACTGCTGGAGCTGTGATCTGGTAGTCTGGTACATCAAGCCATGGTGCTCATTTGGGTTTGAATCTGGCTGTCTCCACTATCTATATCAATAAAAAAGGCCAAATAAAATGGTTAAATCTATCTTGAGAGACAAAACCATAAAAAAAAAATGTTCACAAAGCACATTGGAGCACAATGTACCTCTCTGGCACAAAGTAGCTTGAAAATCTACAATCAGCAAAAGGAAGAAAAATGACCCAGACACCTGCATCTGAACTCACATATAAGGCACAACAGCCTTTTGTCTTTTTGACTCGAACAATCCACATTAACAACTAGGCGTGAATCCAAAACGCATAGCCGGAGCTATCAATCTCTTCCCTTTGTTAAATGAAGAAAAGAGAAAACAGCTAATTATGGTTCTGAAGATCTCCGTCTGACTCACTTTGTTTGTCCTGTGATGATGATTCACATTACAAAACCACTCGCACCTCTAACTGTAACAACCCAAAGGCAACAAAATTGGTAAGACAAATGGCAATATACGCGAATTTGAAGTGTATAAAGTGCTGGAACTAAAAAAAAAAAACTAAGAAGCAGTTATGGCCTATAACCATTAAATTCTACACTACTTTGTCTGAATAAAAAAATTTAAAAAAATACTTTAAAGGAATAGTTCCCTCAAAAATGAAAATGTACTTACTCTCAGGCAATCCAAGATGTAGACGAGTTTGTTTGTTCATAAGAACAGATTTGGAGAAATTTAGCATTACTTGATCACCAATGGATCCTCTGCAGTGAATGGGTGCTGTCAGAATGAGAGTCCAAACAGCTGATAAAAACATCACAATAATCCACAAGTAAGCCACACGACTCTGTGGGTTTGCATGTTTGTGATAAACAAACCCACCAATAAGACAATCAATAATTAAAGGGTTTTTTAATTCAAACCATTGTTTCTGGCTAAAATACAAGTCCTCTATCCATAATATTGCTTTCTCCAGTGAAAAATGTGTCTTTTCTGAATCAGGAGAGAAATATGCAATGATGAATTTTTTTTTTATTAGCATGCAGCTTTTTCCAGTTAATTGGCATGAATTAATAAATTGCAGTCTGTGGATTACTGTGATGTTTTTATCAGCTGTTTAGACTCTCATTCTGACGGCACCCATTCACTGCAGAGGATCCATTGGTGAGCAAGTAATGCTACATTTCTCCAAATCTGCTCAGATGCAGAAACAACCTCATCTACATTTTGGATGAGCTGAAGGTGGGAACATTTTCAGCAAATTTTCATTTTAAATAAGAGTTCATTGATAGCACATAGGAAATCTAAAGATTTAAAAAATCATATTAAGGCTTTAAAATATCATATAGACTCTGAGGTGTGTTCTTTTGACAAAGGCAAGCAAACAACCTTCAGGTATAGTAGTCCAGAACACAACTGATTTATACAACAAGGTCTCCCTGAATAAACCAGCATCTGACAACAGACCGAACAAAGAGGTACAAAGATAAAGATTTCATTTATGTCATCCATCCTGCACTGTGTTCAGGTAAAAGTGATGAGAAAATGTCTATGATGTCTGAACCCTATCAATGGCAAAGACTTTGATCAGTCAGAATTAGTCTTTTTGAAGATGAATGAGCCTTTTCCTCTCTGTTGACTCCACAAAAGATGGATGAGTTCAGGTTGGTCTTTCTTCTAAATGTAGAAACTGAATCGTTGAACGTCACTTTAAGGTTTCAATTGCTAAAATGATGACAATGAGAAATTGGGCCTGGAACTTGAAGTGGTTAAAAAAAAAAGCACAGGGAACTAAAACTATGGGAACCAAGCCATTTTCAGATGGAAATGGCATTATTAGTGGTGATTGCTATTGCTTATACATTTGGAGTTGAACAGAACCCTAACCATTTGTATGAAACTTCAAAACAAACTTCTAAGTGATTTTTTTGTGTGGTTTGTCTGGTATGCAATATATCACCACTTCAACAAGCATTGCTCAGATGACTGGCCCTAGATGCATAAAATCAGGCCCAGATTTTAAAGGCGTTGATGTCATGTCAAATATATGTGTCTTTGTCACACAATCATCTGGGACATCGTCCCACCCAATCGGTGCTGCGATCTCCCACCATCTGCTGGAGGAAGGTCACTGTTATTTTTCCTAGAAAAACATCTTGAACAGGCGTGTTTGCGGTATTAAATAATCTTCTCTATGGCCAACGCCACTGGCCTGATTTCATGCCATTGACACAATTCTCTCTTCTCCCAAAGCATCTATTCCACACCAGCAGAAAGTTACACAGTTTATCATGTTTCACTAGTGTCTGTATTGTGTGATGTATCTGTCTGTTGATCTTTCAATGGAACAAATGGTGCAAGTATTTAAGAGTTTTTAAAAGCATGTGTTATAAATCTATAAAAGCGCTTATGCTAATTCTTCTGTGGAAAAAAAGTGTTTGTAAATGGGAAAAAAATAATCAATAATACTACAACATGATACACCTGCACAAAAGGCAAAAATGAGGCATTTACAATGAAAGTAAACAGGACCAATTTATGGAGATTTTAAAAGCAGAAATGTAAAGCGTATAATTTTAAAAAAGCAAATACATTCATGTATTATTATCTACAAATTGTGTATTATTTGAATTGTACAAATAATAAGCAACATTAAAATAGAACATACTTGGACAAAAGGCCAAACGGAAGTGAAACAGGCCAATTTTGGAGATTTTAAAAGCATAAATACGAAGCTTATAATTTTATAAAAACATTTTTCTCTGAGTATTATTTGAGTTGTAAAGCTGTTTAAAGCATAATTTTTGCAGTCATTTTACATTGTCATAGCAACGACTTACTAAAATTAGATATACTTTCACACAGGAAAGGTCAGTAAGTGATTTTTTTTTCACATAAAATCCTGTTAGCACACATTGTTTACATCTTGTGGTTGTACTACTGAAACAGAGTATTTTGATGTTTACAGGTTTGCCCCATTCACTTCCATTATAAGCACCTCACTGTAACCTGTAAGAAAATACTGTGAGAAATACTTTGACATAAATTTTTGTAGTATTCAACATTATATCATAAATACATGTATTGTATATTCCTTTAGTAATTACAGTTCCAAGGCAGTGTGTAACTGACCTGTCTTGCTCGAGCCTGACTGAATGCATTTTCCACCTCCATCCCGTCCAACACAACCAAAGACAAAAACAACAACAGTTTGAATTTCAAGTAAATAAATATGCTCTGGGGATCAATTCTGGATCTCCGTGACAAAGCACATGCTCTGGGGCATTGAACAAGACATTAAAGTCTACAGCTACATAGTGATTACTGCACAAAAAGACCTTTCTCTGGCAGCCTCTATGACTCCAGGCTCTTAAAGCATCGGTTTTGTTTTGTATTCCACGCGAGCAGGCGACACCTCTTTAATTTGCGTATGCATCTCTAATTCCAAAACAAACACTTCGCTCGTCTTAATATTCTCCACAGCAAAAAATACGGAAACTGTGGGCTGCAGAGCAAACGTCGAATGCAAACAGTCCATACACAATGTATTACAGTGATACACTTTTATACAGCGCTACATGGTACTGAAATTAAAGCTGATTTCAAAAGTCTAGCATTTTTAGTAGGCTGTGGACATTTATTTATTTTGCAAAATTCTGGGATAAAACACACAGCATGAGGCTGCATACTGCGTGGACTCCCTTGACTAAGAATATTTTTCACTTAAAAGAACAGAAGATCTCATTTTTTATTCATTTTTATTTAAGTATCAGATTCAAAGCCCTTCTCGCTGATATAAACATTACCATTGCCTGGATCAATTAATTTATTCAAAATCACATTAATTAATAAATGAAATTCACTCATAAAATTACTTGACATAGCATGAATGAGCATGTTTATCATTTCTGAATTAAAATTCATATGGAATTTAATGATTATTGATAGTTAAAGAAAACAATTAAGACATATTCAACCAACATTTTGACCTTTTAAGGCAAGGTTAGTTAGATCAAATGCAAACGGTGGTTTGCAACTACCAAAACAAAAAAAACATTATTGTATACCAATTTATTGCATTTATATTTATATATATATTCATAATATATATATATACTATAGAGAATCAGATATATATTATTCTAGATATATAAGAATATGCCCTGTGTGTGTGAGGTGTGTATTAAAAAACCTTTTGAAAAAAATAACACAGATTATGTAAGGAAAATATGCTATTTTTACCTGACAGTTACACCACATGACATTTTTAGAGTTAAATTAAACTAAAAACGAGTGTAAACTAAACTATTACACTAAACTGACGCATCCAATAGCTACATTTTTCAAAACCACATGAATCCAACATGAATAACAGGGTTATTAGTTAAACATAACTAAAAATTTGAACCTAGAAAGAATGATCATGAATGCAATGAATGAATGAATGAATGAATGAAAATGAAATATTCCATGAAAAAAAACTAAAGCCAACGAAAATAAAACATCATAACAAAAAAACTTTTATGTAGATAATCACCAAGGCAACACTTCTCATTTTAATTTAGTTTAACTTTATGTACTAAAAACATAATAAAAACAATATAGACATATTAAATACATACCTAAAAAAATAAAATATAAACATTAAATATGACAAGAAAAAAACTCTCTCAAAAACATTTACTCAAACTTAACTAAATGCAAATGGAAACTATAAAAAATATTTTTTTAAAAACTGTAATAGTATCTCAATGACACTAAAATAACACTGATAAATACAAAGATTTTCTAAAAGCTTGGTACTTGTTTGATGACTTAAAACAAATTAAAACCACACAGCAATTGTAGGACATAAGTGGTATGCTGCAAAGTAACATCAGCATTTTTGTTACAATATTAAAAGCAAAAGATCCTTGGCTGGTATTCATCTGCACTGAAAAACTGGAGCAACAAACCTGCATGTTCATGACTACAATGTGTGCATCTCAAGGTAACAAATACAACAGAAGAAAGAATATAGAGCGAAAGACTCGTGCATTTAAAGGGGTCATAGGATGCTACATGCACACTTACAAGTTGTTTGAACTGAAATGTGAGATGGTAGTGTGTGTACACAACCCCCCTAAAATGATAAAAAAAATCCACCCAGTGTTTTTTTTAAAATCTGGTTAAATGTTTGCCCCTTTCTCAAATCGAGCCGCTCTCAGATGCCTGTCTGTGTGACGTCACCCCTCCCACGATAGTTTGATTGACAGTAGCGTTTCAGCACAGACTGGGCTGGTGTCTTACCTTAGACCCGCCTGAGTGAACCGTCATCAGTCCTCCATTGTTTCACCGCCGGAGCAGATGTAGACAACAATGACTCCAAAGCGATTGAGGTGTTCTGTTGTTGGATGTAGTAATGAACAGCAGTCGTCGTTTACTCCCTCCATATGAGCCGCTGAACTCGCAGTGGATTACATTTGTTTCTGAAGGGAATGTGCCCCCGATCTACATAAATGCATTTATGTTCGCTCGAATCATTCGTGATCCGGCCTCATCTACAGAAGAAGTGAGTATAAGTTTTTTAATGAATCTTTGCAAATCGCCTTTCCTAATAATGTGCTAATTAGCAAGTTTCACGATGAATGCTGCTAAAGTAAACAGTCTCTCTGAGAGCAGCTCGAAAGAGAGGGGCGGGGTCAGCAGAGCTCATTAACATTTAAAGGAAAATGCTACAAAAACGGCTTGATCTGAAAAGAGCTGTTTTTGACAGGGTAAAAAGGTGTTTTTTACACTACCATTGAGAAATTTTAACCAAATGATGTTACAGACTTTTCATTAAGACCTTAAAGAATCATATCAACTTGTGGAAAATGGGCATCCTATGACCCCTTTAAGATAAGGCTATCCGAGATGCACGGGTCCCTGCAGCGTAGAGAGCACAGAGGCTAAATTAACTGCAGTAGCGTTCACGTCACGACAGATGGCCAAGCGTTTTTATGCACAGATCTAAAGGATAAGAACCCACATCATAATTAATTATTTACTAAATATGTTTTTCTCAAGCGGATAATCAAAGTAAGCCAGCCAATGTGAGAAGCAGTGAGAAACTGTTTCATTAAAAACCATAATCTTGCTTGCGTGGTCTCCAGCGCCCGCGTTTGTCATATTAACATTCAAGGCAGCTGTCTTTGACATCTCGTGCGCTTGTAGTCGTGACTTAATAATGGATCAAAGAGGTTTCTGCGCCCTGATTGGCCGAGGGTAAACCCACTTCAAAATGGCAATCACATCACAAGTATATCATTCTGTCTGAAGGGAACCTTGCAGTTCTGTCCGGTTGATTGCAATCAGTCACTGTGGTAAGCACATTAAAACCATCTTTAATCCCAAATAGCTGCCTAGAGGGATGTCAGATTGATCTGCTTTACAAATTAGGTGGCACTTGTGCTCCACTTGCTTAGTGAGTGGAAGACTGCAGAATATAATGCTCTGCGCTGCTAAAGCATTTTCAGTTTTCATGATTAAGCCGAAAGGTGCGTTTCAACCTTTAGGTCTAGACAAAATTGCCAAAATAGCTGGAAAGTTACATTGCATAACACGCAAAAGCATTCACAGCTCTCTTAGGGAATTGTTTCCAGATTTGCGACCAGCCAAGAGACAGTCTGTGTCTAAATATGTAGCGTTATTACAACGAGGAGGACAAATGGTAGAGGTATCAAAACAGCTCGCTGTATTAAAGGGATAGATCATGCAAAATGAAATTATTTCATCATTTACTCATCCTCATGCTGATATTAACCTGTAAGACGTTCTTTCTTCTGTGGAACACAAAAGGAGATGTTTAGCAGAATGTTCACGCTGCTCTTTTCCATACAATGAAAGTAAATAGTGATCTTTGGTTCACATTTGTCTCGTAACCTATTGCAACATGCTGAATTTGACTATGCACATATTCATAAATTCCATAAACGAGAGGACGGTCAATATAAAACTATAATTTCATTCCACAGCCATGCAGTGCCAAAAATGTAATTATGAACTGAGCTCTCTTCTCCAAAAAACAAATTAAACAAGTAGTAGTTTATGGAATAGGCCATTTAAAAAAAAAATCACTTCACAGCCGCCATCTGCTGTTTGAGCCCACAGAGATAAACAAGTAAACAACAATAATTTCGAATGCCTCTAGAAATGTGAGACTGTGAGATGCAGGTTCAGTTACTTAACTACAGGCAGGTGGGCAAAGTTTTCCTTGTGCTTTTCACAGAAATTGTTCAATTGTTAAAGATTAAATGGTTTAACCGATGCGGATAGAAATGCACTGGCTGCTATCAATAAAATGTGCAGTTTAAAGGAGTTTGGGGTAAGATGTGCCACTTCTTTTTGTTTTTTAATCTAAACTGTGCTCTAGGCAACATTATTCTCACTAGGGTTAGCTGACAAAGTATAAAATATTTTTGTTTTGGGGGCATTTTTGCATTTTAAATTCTAAATGAAAATTTGAAATTCTGCTTTCTAACTGAAATACACTGAAGTTTATAGTGGAATACGATGTACTGAAATAACTAAAACTAAAACCGAAATAAAAATAAATTAAACCTAAACAGTAAAATAATAAAAAAAATACTAATAAGAATGAAAAAAAATTTTATTTAATAAATCTAACAAAAAAAATAAAAGATTTATCTATATAAAAAAAAAGGTTGTATAAAAACCCCGTTTTTTCGTTTAAAAAATCCTCAAATAGTAGATAATACTTCACGATAACATTGCTTCTGGACACGGATAAAATAATCCTAAAATGAAAATACGTTTCGCATATCACCTGAAATTCAATTAAAATAATAAACATTGTTTTATAAATTGGCAATTCATTAACATAATGTATAATATAATTTTTCTAACAAAATAATTTTGCTTTAACAAATTCATTTTATCTGAATACCATGTAGAAAATATCCATTCTTAGCATAAAAATGTTTCACATTTCTCATGTGCATCTCTCAGTCTAGATGGAGGTGATGGGTTCATTCTAAATATATGATAAACATTATGCACAGTTTGCTAGATTAAGGGATGACACATCTTACCCCACTCATATGTACTCTTTATAGATGTAAAGGAAAGTGAGATCATAAGAGATGAGAGACGATGATGAAATATTGAAAAACACAGATGAAAGAAAATGACTTATTTAAAATGACTAAATGCAAGATGAAATACCAAATCTATCTCACATCTCCAAGGAAAATGCCGACCATTATGACAGAATAATGACTGCCACAGATAAATTACGCTTCAAAGCAAAATAAGTTAAACCCCCGAGGCTGCAGAAATCTGCTCAGAGTCATGTTCGTGTTAATCAGCTGGCAAATCCATTTGTGCAAACTGAACATGTTATATAACCAATTATTGCACTTCACAACTGAAAAATAATGAGATTATATTGCTGATATTTAAAAACCGTCAACGCATCAAAAAGTGTCTCGGAAAACCGAAGGTCACAGCATCAAATTGGTCAATGCACTGAGAACGAAGTAGTGTAGCGGCACAGGATTACGAGAACACTAAACCAAATATCTGCCTCAGGAGATTAAATGAAAACATGAAAGACGACTGCTAAAATGAGACATCAATAGATGTGCTTTATTCCAAATCAAACGTGCTGCTACACATAAATGTGATTGTATGAAGGCAGCCTAGTTGACTACTTAGCTTGATATTTATATAACTGTCAGAACTGGGTCATTATGACAAGTCGGGCATCAAAGTCCCTGTAACCACCAAGCCACAAACGTGAGTCCTGCACATGCACCAACACACACCAACACAACACACACCATCTCCTCCATCACATCAAAGCAAGATGGGCTGAGACTAAAAAAAAATCACTGGCCAATCAAATCTCACAGCATATGATGCACATGCATCTAATACCATTATATACTGTATCACATGCATATAATAACTATTACCTACTGTATTTGTTCATGTAATGTCAATTATTATACTTAAAGGGATTCCAATAAAAAAAAAAAAAAATCCAAAAATGAAAATTAATTTCAAACCTGTATGATTTTGGATTAGGCATGGGCCGGGGTTCCGGGTTGCTGACATTTTTATCTCCCTACCCTATCACCATGACTTGTCCTACCAGGGGTCTTACTGCGCATGCGCCAACATCAACTATGCGTCGTTTTTCATGTGAACAAAAAATATTTAAGTGTACTCGATTATTGTAAGGGTTGTTTAGGGTTGGGGTAGGTGTAGACCTTAATAAAACACAATCTAATAGGTAGAACAAAATATGTATTGTTGGTTTCCTGTAGCTCTATCCCTTCTAGCTACAACCGCAAAATATCCCAATAATTACTGTTTTTGCATTATTGTAAGGCGTAGGTTTAGGGTTGGGGTAGTTGTAGACGTTAATAAACCATAATTTTAAAAGTAGCATTTTTCGTTGTCGAATTGTACAACCCACTGTTTCAATGGGAGGTAGCAAAATCTGACAGGGTAGCACAAATCGACAGAACTATGAGAACGGTATGAATTTTGACGGTGTGATAACCTTAAGCAAAAATATCAGGGTTTCACGGTATCACAGTATTGTCGTTACAGCTCTAAATTGTGTTATTTTTAAATGACTGGGTAAAATTATTATTTTACCCAGGTATTTAAAAATAACCCAATTTAGCGCTTGTTTGACGAGCTGCTCTGTTAATCAAATTCATGTCTATGAAATGATAACCTAACTAAATGATATGCAAATAGAAAAATATGTCGATTAATATATAATAAAATTAAATAACTCTGTAATTACAGATTTAGGTGAAAAAGACCTGTCAGTCTTTACTTTTACTCTTTTATGAAAACAAATACGACTGTTCCTAATCATTTTTGATTTACTCAAAAACGAAAATACAAACTATAGGAACAGTAGAATTTGTTTCCAAAAAAGAAGAAAAATAAAGACTGACATCTTTATTTAACCTAAATCTGTAATTACAGTTATTTAATTTTAGTTATATAATTAATATACATATCACTTATATCATTTCATATAATTTAGTTATATAATTTCATATACATAATTTGATTTAATAAAACCCAATTTGAAGCAAAAACAGAATGTTATGAAATGATACTACATGCCCGAACGAAGCAAACAGCAGAAGCTCTGAATGAGATGCAGATTCACTTTCTGACAGCAGGAGGCGCTTCTGGAACACCAGATTCCTTGGTTACCGCTGTAAACAAAGCAGAGCTGTGCTGAAACACTGCTTTAATATGAACTATACAGAGATGAGATGAAAAGAAAATACCACGTAAACTTTTCTGAAGACAGTCAGTTCCCCTCAGAAACACATTCATATAAACCCCCAAATCAATATTGAGGATTTTCTTCCAATAGCCCGTGAATCATGAACAGTGATTGATCTGCCTGCTACAGTATTTTTCTATGTGCGTCCATCTTCAGCGTCTCTGGCCTCTGTTAAAGGGCGTTTACAGACTTCATATTTTCACAAATTACATTTTGGAAAATGATTGCATTGCAACGCAGTTTGTGCAAAGTCCAGAACAGAGACGAGTTGCTTCCAATAAGACAAAAAAAACGGCCGGTTGCCGATCGCGTAAGTTCCAGGGGCAGCTCCTTAGTTCGGCAGCCCCGTTCACACACGTGACTGATCGCTCGCTCGCACCAACAGGAGGAGGATCGTGTTAATCTCTACACTGCACTCAACCTGAGGGATTCCTACATTTTCAGTCTTTTGAGGAGACATGAAAAACAGCGCACAACGCAGGAACGGTATAACGGAAAATATTAACGGTTTTGAAACAGTGAAATTTTCAAATCACGGTATACCTTGAAACCAGTAATCGGACCATGCCTACTTTGGATTGTTCACCGAAAAAAAATTTCAAACGGGTGCGGTAGCTAGCCATTGACTTAATAGTATTTGGTGTATTCTTTTGTTTTGAATACCATGAAAGTCAATGAGGTAACATTTGGAATGTCATCATTACTCTCTGTTCCAAAACCTGGAGCACAAAAACAAGGCGGTTTTTTTTGTTATACAAATGAAAGTCAATGGGTGCACATGTTGTTTTGGATCCTTTTTTTTTGGGCAAAAAGTAGGGTAATTTCTCTAAAAATATATTTTTTGGTGGTCCAGGTTTTGGAAAACACTACATCTTAATCACCAATCCAAACCTGTACAATGTTGCTTAAACCTTTAGGAGGTTTGTTTCTTTTAAGCATTTTGACAAAAATAATCAAGTATTTTGTCTATATACAAGAAAGCTCAGGAGATTCTGTGTTTTTGAGGCGCCACCAATGGCTTCTTTCACTGTATGGACAAAAACGTTAATTGTGCAAAAGACTGCCGTTTTAATCACCATTCCACAACTGTTCCAGTTTGCTTTATTTTGTGGAACACAAAATGAAGATATTTGATGCGAGGACCATAATGAGTGTTTTGGTTTTTAGACCTTTTTTCCCACAAAAAACGCGGCAGTGAGGTTCCAGTGTTGTTTTTGGACACCATTGACTTTATTGGATAGACCAAAAAACTGTTTAATTTCATTAAAAAAAAAAGATATATATATATACTAGATATATATATATATATATATATATATTTTTTTTTTTTTTTTTTTTTACAGTTTGGAACGACATCATTTACCCCTCACCAATCCATAATTGTATGATGACAACTATTTTGGGGCGGGGGGGTCAAGCATCTCTTTGAATACTGTTTTTGCATTAGTTAGCACAATCAAATTACACAACTGTTAGAAAAAGCATCAATCGAGTAGGGTGTTTTCGATAGAAAACAAGAGAATTTTGTAATGAAATTGTAATGAGTCGGGTATAAATCCCAAATATGGAGAAACAATGTAATATTACATAGGTTTTAACAACCAACCCACAAGTCGATGGGCTTACCATGAAAAAAATCTATGTGTTTCTAATGGTAGTCCATCCTTGAATTCAAATGTCCTACTCTTTCAATCATTCAAATGAATTTATTACACTAGTCTCTGTGTTCCTACACCATTTTATAAAACGCCTGTTGGACAAGTTCCCAAAACCCTGATCTTCAGCAGCCAGTCAATATTTAATTTACTCTAGACACCTAGACACAACCATTGCATGCATCAAGATATTTATTGCTTTCACTTGGGAGTTGGGGATGTTCTCCAAAGTGCTGGCCCGGGAAGTTTGCTTCAAACAAGGACAAAAAAACACTGCAACTATACTATAAGCATTGTTGAAAACTCAGCACTGTAGACCTGAAGACAGCTGCGCGTCCTCAAATCCCATCACAGTAAGTCAACATCTGTGTGAGAGATAACATCACTCCTCACTTTCACATGGGCACTTCCCATCTTCTCTTCACCACTGAAATCCATTGTTTTTAAGAGCTGCCTCCTTATGGCAAGCCATTTTAACATTCATTACTGAATACTACTGGTATGTATTCCAATAATCACTTGCATCTTTTCCAATATTCTAGTTGTTACTTAGTATACTGTATAGCTTTACTAGTACTAGAGACACTGTTCTTTATCTCTATTGTTATTAGTAACATTTCTAATCTTACTAGTTACAGTTGTTTTTTGCTTGTCACATGTAATGGCCAGGCAGAATGACTACTTTGTAGTTTAATGAAAATCTGATTGTAAAATGTTACTAGTAACAACCAGAATACATCCTAATGTCTATTCAATTGCTACAAGTAGTATTATTTTATATTTATATTGTTAATTCGATTTTATTTAGATTTTTAAGATTTTTCATTTAGTTTGAATTTTAATAATTTTATAATTTATTTATGGGATTAAATGTAATGGTATGATTTATTTTTACTCTAAGTTTCGTTTTAGTAATTTCCAGTTAATAACCTCTTTGATTCTTTAAACGTCAAAAACTTAATTTCACGTGTTTCAGTATACCCGATGTAACATTTTGGTATAATTTTTGTTTGTGAGGTTTACGTCGTTTTCATTGAGATTTACATTCCTTATTCCTATTTCATTTTTTTTCGCTTGTTCATTAACAAAAAATGTTTAATTACTAAATCTGACACCTTATGCTCTAGGAAAACTTGGGAAACTACCAGTACTAGTATTGACCCTCTTAATAAGCCACCTCAATTCTTTTTCTCACTCTATCATTTAGCCTCCGTTTTTTCCTCCTTCTCCTTCCCGTACCAATTATAGAGGATCGTACCCCTCTCCCACCACCAACCCCCCAACTCCCCCCTTCTCCCCCACCTTTTCTTTTATTATTTCCAATTAGCATAGGTTTACGCAACAAATTGTCTCTCGTACGTTACATCAGACGAGGTAAAAGTACGCATTTGTATCCGACTAATCCCCCTCTCTAAGTCTCAGCAACACAACACCACTTCCCTCCCCCCTGTGAAAAGCGATTACCGCCAGGAAAATGGACTAGTTAATTGTCACTAGAGTGATAGCGACTAGTAGCAAAAGAATAAGTTCTACAGTAGAATGTCTTGTGATACTAGTAAACACTGGCTTACTTACTAGTCATTAAAAAAAAATTGGCATTAGTAAAATACTGCTAATGTTTACTACTAATATAAGTAGTAGTAACTTAATGTCTACTAGTTAGTGCTAAGGATTAGTGACAGTGGACTAGTTAATTGTCATTGTAGTGATAGTGACTAGTGGCAAAAAAAATTGTACTAGAATGTCTTGTGATACTAGTAGACACAGGATTACTTACTAGTCATTTAAAAAAAATCAGCATTAGTAAAATACTGGTAATGTAAAGGCTACTACAAATATAAGTACAAGCAACTTAATGTCTACTAGTTAGTGCTAAGGATTAGTGACAGTGGACTAGTTAATTGCCACTGTAGTGATTGTGGCTGTTAGCAAAAGTACTAGAATGTGTAAATATTAGTGACTAACTGAAAAAATATGAGCCATTACTGGAATAGTATCTAATGAATAGTTTCTACTGAAATTAAAATGATTCTAGTAAACACTGGATTACTTACTAGTCATTTACTAGACCAAGTACTAGTAAAGTGCTGCTAATGTATATTATTATTATAAATACTAGTAACAATAGCTACTAGTGCTAAGGAATCAATCAGTACGTTTACATGGACAACTATATTCTGATTTTAACACGATTAAGACAATACTCTGATTAAGAATCTACCATGTAAACAGAGATTTTTGATTACCTTAATCCGGCTAAAGTCATACTCGAAGTTAACACAAATCGAATTAAGACATGTTGAGTATTCCTATTTTAGTCGCATTATCAAAGTGCAGTATAGTCATGTACACACCTTAATCACACTATTACCGTTGTGTAGGACTTTTCGCCGCATTTTGCGACAGGATACGCACATGGCAGTGGTCAACCGTTTGACGGCAAACAATACCAAGAGCGATAAAACATGCAATCTGTGTGCTTGTATAGCTGCCAAATGAGTACTGCACTTGAAGCTTTCATAAAAAAAATTAAAAATGAAACACCCAAAACTGTATATGGCATCAGTGGTGTAGTCTACGTGATACGCAGGTATACGCCGTATACCCACTAGGAAATGTAAAGGATTTCCGTATACCCACTTTAAAAAGCACGAGGTTACGTAACAACATCGTTTCATTCATAAATTCACCCTGTCCATGTTGCGAAGCACCTACTTCTTGAAAATCATGCTGTGTTTCTACTGATGACCAGTGCTATTGCGCAACTCTTGCACAGCACTGAATGTGAATCACTAAAGGAGATTTCAAACTATTCAAACTACACTCTTTCGGTGTTTTCGTAAGCCTGCCCCTGAAGCTGCTGCCGTTTCAGCGAGCAGTGACAGATCAGTCAACTGTACCGAACGTCTTTCACACTGGCCTCTGGACATCAGATAGTCCCTACCTGACATGGTCATGATCAAATACGTTAGCTTTGATTGGCGGCATAAAGGAAAAGTATGCAAATATTTGTAAATTTAACTGTCTGAAAACGAAAGTAAATGAAGGGAGTTGAAAGATTTCTTATCCTGTGGCACCCTCTATAGTGGGACTGCAGTGTCCTCTAGAGAGGGCATTTTTGCTCAGCCAATGCAAGTCTATGGGAAATCTTTGATTTTTGATATTTATAGAAAACTTTAAGTCTTATCAGCTTGAAAAGATATAGAAAGAAACTACAGATCAGGTCCAATGTCTCTGACGAGTTTGGTGCCTGTAGCATTAAAGCCCTAGAAGGATATACAGTACAGTTGAAAATTATTGGTCTCAGAAGAAGAATAATACGTTTAAATAGTATAACAGTATGTTGGCTTTCTCAAGGCAACATAGCTAATAACTTAAGTAACGTTAGTGTGGTGGATCAGTGAATGCGAGAGAAGGGGAGAGATAACACACATACTGTGTATGTGTCTACAGCAGTTAAACCGAATACAATGTTTAGATCTCATTGTTTCAGATGATGAGATAGATGAGAACTCCTGACCAACCTTGTGGACTGAAAGTCAGGCTAGGGATTTAAAAAAAAACAGGCACTCTTAAATGTGCATTGAAAATTGGCAGCTGATAAAACCTATTCTCCAGGGACCATATTCTTAAGATAAATGTAACTGGCTGAGATAAATGATTAACACTAAACAGTAAGAAATCAGTCCAGTCTCCCCAGCTGTAAATGTCATTGGCTGTTAAAATCTTCTGTTGCTTATAATAAATTGACATGTTGATATCACATAAGCAGTCTTTCAGAATGCTCTCAGTTACATAGAAACATATTGTATGAATTAGTGAGTGTGGTGCTTATGGGGTGTCGCTGTGGGACTGTGAGTATGAGGCTGGGAGGGAATATTAGAGTATACCCACTACAAAAAAATAGACTACAACAATGTAGGCTCATATGAAAGATGAAATTACAGTATGTTTATACATGAAATTCTGGAGGGAACGTTGGATGGCGCCGCGTGGGGACGTAATGATGTGTGCCATTAATTGATTTATGTACTTTAACATATAAAACGGGAACATGAAAGGAATATTCTAAAAGCAACTAATGTAAACACCTTAATCATAATATTGTCTTATTTAGAATAAGATAAATAATTAGATTACTGATGTCAATGTAAACGTAGTCAATGTTAACACGGCTTGCCACAGCCACCGTGCAATTTACGAGGTCAATGAAATTGCCTTCAAATATTCGCCCAGTTCGCCCATGGCAGACCCGCGGGCCAAAATATCTCCGACACGGGGCGGAACACCCCCCGCCCCCTCGCGCATGATACCACGGTCCTTAGAATCCAAACAAAGCTCAAATTTCATTGACATGTTTCTGTGCCACATTTTGTAAGTTCTGTTACCGGGAGCGACGATGGAACGTTCGCGGAGGCTTCAATCGATAACCACAGCGATCACGCGCGGGATCTGGAATGCACCTTTGTGTGTAAACAGGATTTCTGCGGGAATAATGTGCAGACAGCAGCCCCAGACAGCGGAGGGGTCGCGCTCTCTCTCTCTCGCTCTCTCACACCGAGAGACAGCGAACGCGCTGATGTTTATCCTCACCTTGCTTTACGCACTTCAGCCGGAACGGGTCTTTGCAGTGCTTGATCACGGCCAGCACATCCCTGATGGTGAGCCCCGCCACCGGTGTATCGTTGACCTCCAAGAGCAGCTCGTCCTGGGACAGCTTGCCGCTCTGGATGGCCACCTTACCCGGCTTCACCTCCCCAAAATAAGGGAAATTGCCGTTCTCGGCGCCCCCTTTCAAGTCGAACCCCAGCTCGCCCTCCTTATTCCTGGTGAGCACCGCTTCGTGGACTTTGTTCGTCCAGTGGTTCTTCTTCTTCAGACTCTTTGACATCGCTGACAATTGACGACTCGCCTACCAGTGTTCGGCTGCTGGATGGCACCTCATCCCTGCCCCGGTGTGGCGTATCGCGAGTCCCGAGGCGCGCTCAGATCCTCCGCGGCTGGCCGCTGCTCGTAGTGTCCATGTTGCATGCAGAGGAGTTGCGCTGAGAGCTGCAGCAGCAGTACGCAACTGTATGGAGGAGCACGCTCGCTTACACGCTGACTGCCGAGTGACCCGGATGTGATGTCTAGGAGGAGGCAGGAATGCTAGTGCAAGACGAGCGTGCATTCCTCAAAACGGGCTTCAAGTAAAAGTGAGCCTTGGACGAAAAGGGAAGGAAAGTGCGCGATGAGAGCTGGCTCAAACAGAAGTTGTGGTGTTTTCGATTCCCAAGTTTATGGAATCGATCGAGTCGAATCCGAGTTTTTGATTCAAGACAAATACATAGATTTATAAGAAAAACGTGCAAAGTATAATTTGACCCTTTTTTGTTTGTTTGTTTTACAAAATATCATCTTGTTCGATTGCAAGTTTTTTTATTTCCAAGTTTGTAGAATCGATCGAGTCGAATCCAAGATTTGATTCAAGACAAATATATAGATTTATAAGAAAAACGTGCTAAGTATAATTTGATTATGGTGACTTTAAAATATATATAATATATATATCATGGTCCGATTGCAAGTTTTATTCCCGTTTTGAATCGATCGAGTCGAATCCAAGATTTAATTCAAGACAGATATATCTGGATTCATAAGAAAAAAATTGCATGTTGATCCTTTATGAGTTTTTCTATGTTATAAATTAATTATTTTTTGGTAGTAAGACCAGTAAGTTTCCATTAAATCATAAAACTATGTCTATTCTTCTATGTTTTTAACAAAATGTGTTGAGTGACTCATAAATTAAACGATTATGTTGGTAGGCTAGTGTGATTTACAACATCTTCACATTTTCTATAAAACACTACTTTATTTGCGGTTATTTATACGAAATCTGCATAAATTAAGTATAATCATTTAAAATATTTTTTTAATACATGTACAGCTTTGCAATGCAAGGACGTTTCATTTAATATTAAGGGGACTGAGGGGGTTTACTGTAAGTTTATGTAATAAAGAGACTTATATTAAGGAATGAAATTATTTTAAACCCACAATCCCATGAATTTCATATATTCAGCTCCCAAATTCAGCATAGTTTGTGTTAGCATGATGCATAATCATGGTTATTAAATAGATAAATAAATCAGATAAATGAGATGTAGGACCATTTATTATCATTAGATCATACAAATGATATGCAGATTAAAGTGGATAATGTGATCAGTTCAATATTGTCTGTATTAGGATTACACAACTCTTCTATTTCCAACCATAAAAAGGTCTATATTTATTGCTAGACTTATTTATAGCAGTTTTATGGGAACATATTTTACAGCCAGGATATAAGAGTTACAATATTTTTTTACGTTTAAATTTTAAAATAAAAGTTAACAATTTACATCATTAGTTGGAATCCATTAAATAATATTACTACCACACAAGGCAACTTGTTATTCAGCAAACAGAGCTGTGACAAAGCCCTGATCCTGTCTGATCAGGATACTGGAGGTCCGGTGTAGTAAAGTATTGACTTTTTTGATCAGGTTCTTCATCTTTCCTCTTACCTTCCACTTGATTAGCCGTCCGTTTGATCTCCCCAGGAGTGTGAGAGATTAGTCAAATCACTTGCATTTAAATCCCAATCTTACCCTAAAATAGAGTCTGCATGGGCCACATGGACATGTGGATGATCTAATGCTGTAAGTCAGTTGGGTGAGGGCTGAAGATCGGTACTGTGTGGTTTTACACTTTATTGGAGGGTGTCACAAAACGTGAATCTAGATTTAGTGCATAGAATATAATTTAATACAATTTAAGATGGCTTTTCAAACGGGAAGTCATCCATTATATAAATTAGGATCATTAAGATGAGAATTACTCGTGTGTGTGTGTGTAGAATTATTACTACAGTCAAACCTGAACACAGAAAGCATTTTATTATACAAAACATTAAAATTATATAAAAATGTAACAAAACTAAACAGGAATGCTTTATCAAAGCTTAATCTTTGGGTCTGATTTTATTTCAACCTCTTATTTCAGTTTTCTGAATCATTTTGGCTATATGGTTATAGTCATACCAATTCATTTGAGTGTGTATAATTGTGTGTGTGTGTCTGTTTTGCACTCTAGATATTGCTGTGCAATTTTTTATTTTTTTTTTCTGCATCGTGGGGGATTTGTAGATTGTACACAAACATTTTCTGTATTTTAAATTTTTTTTGGGCCTTTTCCCATTCATTTCCTATGGTCGGTCATTTTTGACCGAAGACCATGATTGTGACTGGGTTTATTTTTTTTTTACGAGCACTTAGCTTTTTCGAATCATGCCCTCAAACTTTTTTTGTGTTCACATACCAAGTGCCATAAAAGTCACCAAGTTTCATACCATTCCGATGAAGCTACGATTCTTAGAATTTCAAAATGTAAATGCAAAAGTAAACGAAGACCGCACACGGGTTAAGAAATGTTGCCTCGACAAATCAATTAAATTAGCCCCCCCAAAATATTTTGAAATTCAGTTAAATTGTTTTTCCCCCCCCCGAAACATTATTTCCAAGTAATTAACTTATGGTTTTAGTTAACTAAATTAACCCTGCTTTATACAGCTTTTTATCTGTAAATAAATAAATCTTTGCACCAGTTTCCCATCAGTCCTAAAGCGTAACCTAAATTCATTCAAATAATTTGCCTGCCTGTTATACATGATACACAGCTGCTAATGGGAAACACGTCTCTGCCTTGTCCTGTCATCACCACAAGAGTGCAGTGTGCTTCCATGCTTTTAACAACGCTGTGTGAAGCAAGAGCTCTTACAGCATATTCTCCTGGGGGTATATTGATTTATGGACATGATCTCATACACTTCAAAAACCTCTATTTAAAGCAAAACCTTTCTCAAATGTGGTTTTGTGTGCATATGAGGGTGAAGGTTGCGATTTTAAAAAATTTAAAAAAGTTATGGAATGGACTATTTGCACAAAACGTGAAAAAAAACTTGATAATCATATTTCAGGATGCCATTATTTCAACAGCATTTTTATTAGCAAAATAGTGAATATTAGTCAACATTTGTTCCCATCCAATGAGAACCTACATTAAAGGGATTTGAATTTTAACCCATTTTAATTGATCATGTTACTATCAGAAAAGACTCCTACTGAGGGCTTCTATATGACATTACATTGTACAGGTTGTCAAATCATGTATTATGTAACATGGGTGTGTGAACCTAGTGCAAAAAGGAAAGTTTTACAGGAATTCTGAAGATAAATTCTTTGGTCCCTTTTAATGGATTCAAAATGGTTCCCGTTTGATCAATTAAAAAAAAAAAAAAAAAAAAAGCGCAAAACCGTTGAACCTTTTGCAAGTTTCTCCATTTAAACGTTCATATTTGCCAGGTGCAAGTGACAATTTCATCAGCAAATTTCAGGCTCCCACAGTTTTTTTTCCAACTTCCAATCACAGGCAATCTGAAAACCACGCACACTGGTCATGACAGCTGCACTCGTTTTTTTAGAACTATCTTAACGGGCTTGGATTTGTCCCCCCATTGAATTCACAGCTCCCACAGTGTTTGTTCTATAAAATATCTTGCTTTCATAGTCTCAGACTACTATTGAAACCGATGAAAGCTGTGGTGGATAAATATCCTGGCTCTTATTTAACCATAGACTGAAGTGGGGTGGGGGGCACTGCCACAGTACCTGCAGGCACTGACCTTAAAGACAAAGCAACATCTTGTGTTCCCCAAAATCCCATTAGACTTCAAAATACCCTATAAAAGGATCTGTCAAGTCAACGTCTAAAACTGTGAAAAACCCAGCAACAATTACAGTTTGTAGCAAATATTTTACCCAATGCCTTTTTTTTTTCCCCCTAAAAAGCGCACAAAGAAAAAAAAAAAGTTCTAAAATGTTTTTGGAAAACATAAATATTAAAGTTAAGTAACGCATTCACATTCAGGTTCATGGTTGACCTTCCTCCTGCTCTGGTTCTCCCAAAGATTTCACATCAGGCCACTCGCAGTCACACTGTGAAAGTGAACATTTAATAGATAAATTAATAAACAGTTTTAGCAAAATCATGTCAATTAATTAAATAAAAATGAAGCTGTTGTGCTCCTGCTCACCAGGGAGATGGCTTGTTTTAGAAGAGCCCACAGTCCTTAAGGTTGTTTTTGATGATGACGTCAGTGACTGCGTCAAAGACGAACTGCACGTTCTTGGTGTCGGTGGCGCAGGTGAAGTGAGAGTAGATCTCCTTGGTGTCCTTCCTCTTATTCAGGTCCTCAAACTGACACTGAACGTAAGCGGCCGCGTCCTCATACGTGCTGGATCCTTGTAGAGAGATTCACACAATTAATATGGAGAAATACACAAAGTATATTAAGTGATAAATTAATATATAACAATATATTTGTTGACATTAATAACTTACTTTCATAATATTCATAGGGAAAAATAGTATTATACATTTCTATATCCTATTTGTTACTCTTCTTATTAAAAAACTAATTTCAAATATTAATAGTATCCTCTATCTTCTAAAGTGCAGTAGGAGATCTTGGAAATGCTAACTTAGCCTGCTAGCAATGTGAATCGAGCGTCCCAAACCTCTCTGCAAATCGCCGTCAAAAGCCACGCCCCTAAACGCACTCTACGCTCACAAGACCAAAGACAGAGCCCGACCCTTACAATAGGCTATACATCATGTGTCATTCACCGGTGAGAAAACATTATAGCTCAGTTAGTAAAAGTACTACAATATCAGGAAGGAAGATCAGGTTGTTGATGTCTGTCTGCCCCCCCTCTCTCGCTCTGCGTCTGCACAGTGCGTGCGTGATCGCGCGATGCGTTCCTGTCAAGCGCGAAATGGGTGCGCAGAGGTATAGCAATACAACAGTTGACCGGCATGAGTAGGAAGTCATAAAAATGCTCGTAGCTACGGCATTTGTTTGGAGCACCATTTCTCTGGATCCCTACGCCTTCACAACTATATAAATACATTTAGACTAATGAGTGCTATCGTGATGTGGAAGAGACCTTTCAACCCGCATAAACAAAAAGGTTCTGCAGGCACACCGGTGCACCTTTAATAATACGGATATATACACATCTATAATATCTACTATTTGGGATTTGTGGTTTTTAGTATCATTGATATAAAAATTATATTTATATTATATCTTTTTTTGTGGTATATTGTAATTTTAGTAGTATCCGGTTTATGTCAATATATTTTTTATTCATCTGTAAGTTGCAGGCTTAAATCGGTATTTTAAGCTACCTTAAGTTACACTAATTAAATGAATTGCTTTGGCAACTAGCTGAAATATATATATTTATTTTTATATATTTAACAGATTAATCAGATTAATTAATTACGGCGAAAAATAACACTTTAAAATTAACGCATTTAACGCACTTCCCCCGCCCCAGACCTATGTGGGTCATCTGACAATACAGTTGATTGATATGAGGCAGGGCAAAAACTCACTGCGAGATGGAGCCTAGAGAACGTAGAATGTCCCTAAAATTCAAGATATAGGGCAAAAATGCCCCCGTTTGAGTTTTTGTCTCATATTTACACCATATAGTTAAGTTCAGCAAGCCCCATGTGCGAAGGGGATCCCTAGTAAGCCTACTGTCTTTATACAGCATTTTAAATAATAAGTGAATATTGTGTACTTTAGACACAATGTTGATGCTGTCTTTGCTCAATCTTTGCCAAACCAAAATAAAGAACAAACAGAACTGTTCGTCCCGAGCAACACACAGCGCATTTAATTCTTAATGACACGTTTTTTGAACGAAGTGGGTAAAATCATTATGCTCGTTGATTGAAGCGGGCTGGCACAAACCCCTCTTTTTATACATCAAAAGTACCGCGAGAGCTATTCAAACCTGCATTGGCCGACCACTGTCTCCCATCGCTCCCCTAACGAACCTGCGTACTTTGATGTCATACACAGATCGATCTGATGGTGATGATCCGCTTCAAGTCGAACAAGCTAATGAGTCAATGGACCATTCATAAAGAACCATTTACTTCACTCCTGAATGAATCAGCCATTTGAATGAATCAAATGATTGACTCAATCAATGACTTAATCATTAAGACATTTACCACCACCTACTTGCGCGTTTTTAGTTTATTTATTTAGAGTACTATTCCATCAAGAATAATTTTCATAGTTCCGCTAGTAATGATAATCCATAAAAAACATTAAAAGGGTTAGTTCACAGAACCACCCAAAAATTACAATTTTGTCATAATTTACTCACCCACATGGTCCAAAAGAGTATTATGTAATAAATTTTGTTGAATCAAACAAAATATTTCTTGATATTTCTTGCTGAAGCTACTTTTTGTAATGTCTATTTGATGCTTTACACAACAATGACTTTGTCTTATTTGTCTATAATATAAAATATTCTATAAAATACTATAAAGTATTACTATACAAATTGTACTTAAAATATATAAATAGGAATCAGGAATTTTTAGCTGTTCATACCAGTATACTCTGGGAAACAAATAGTAAGCGGGCTTCTTTTGATCTTTTCTTCAAACAGATCCTTCTTGTTGAGAAACAGGATGATGGAAGTATCCGTGAACCACTTGTTGTTGCAGATGCTGTCAAACAGCTTCATACTCTCATGCATTCGGTTCTAAAAGATGAGAAATGAAGCATTGTTTGGGAGGAACTTTAAAAGGCAAAGTTTCTGTTTCAGGATACACGTGATGCTGACACTGAAAGAGCTCTTATTTGAGCACTCACCATTTCCTCATCTTCAGCCAGGACGAGGTCATAATCACTGAGAGACACGCAGAAGATGATAGCAGTCACTCCCTCAAAACAGTGGATCCATTTCTTCCTCTCGGATCTCTGTCCGCCCACATCAAACATTCTGAAAGTACAGGAGATGTGGGTGGCGAGACGCACTCTGGGAGAGTCACACTAAACGCAATGACATTTACTAGGAATTTTGGTAAATACTGGTTTAATCTATGCATGATTTTGATCAGACAAGCTTATCCAACAAAGACTATGATAAAAATAGTGCATAAACAGATGACTCAACTGAAAGCGGGCACATGAATCATGCACACATTAAAAGTCATACTCTCAGGTATTGAGCATCTCAGAAAAAAATATTTTTTTTACTAGTTTAAGCGTGGATGGCAATACTCACTTGAAGTGAAGGTCCTTGAAAGTGAAGTGGGTCTCTACAATACCAGTTGTCTTCACCCTGGTCCTCAGGACATCTTGCTGAGTTGGGACATAGGAAGAACTGGATATTCTGTCTAGGTCATTCAGGTAGCTAGAGAAGGATATACACAGTTCAGCTGATTAGAAAGTCATTCAAAATCTATTTTACGAGTTCACACTTACATATAATTAGCTGAAGTATGGTAATGCATATTTGGCGTGCTGTCCGGGGAATGGCTCCGAGCTCTGGAACGGCCCCACTCGAGTACCCCCCCCTAATAAGTGTAGTATGAACTCAAAGTGCGGAGGAGGGATGCTGATAAACCGTCAATGGATAGAGGCAAGTCAGCTGTATTTTTTTTTTTTTTAAAATCCATTGGTGTTGGTTAACTTGAGTGCGCTCCACCTGTGTTAATTAGGCTAAGTATCTGACGCGGAATCCGCTCCCTAACCAGCTGTGAATAAACACTCATTAATGACTTTAAGGTGAAATGATTTCAACAGGTTGCATTATGGGCATCCCGAGTTTGAATCCCGGCTCGAGGACCTTTCCCAATCCCACCCCCCTCTCTCTCTCTCCCACTTCGCTCCCTGTCAGACTAAATGGTCATATATAATAATCGCGACCCCAAAAAAAAAAAAAAAAAAAAACACAAATGAGCAAAAAAAACACAAAGAAAAATACAAAATTTGCCTTGTTCTGTTCTGAGACTTTAAAGGGGTCATATGTTGCTAAAAATAACATTATTTTGTGTAATGAAATTTGTTTATGCGGTTTAAAATAAAAAAACACATTATTTTCCACATGTACATTATTGTGTCTCCTCTCATGCCCCGTTTTTGAACGCGTCGATTTTTACAACCAGCTCACCCGGTGTCTTCCTTGCGAAAAAGCGAGGCTGTCGGTGATTGGCCAGCTATCCATGCATTGTTTTGGCCGCGACGACTTCAAGACGTGAGAACGGAAGTTTACAACGCCCCTCATACTATTGATGCCGTGTCCCGGCCGGAGCGACTAGACAAAAACATTAAAACCCATTACGAACGAGGCATTTGTTGCATCCAGTGGGGACATAATTACTGATTATAATGACATAAAACATAAAACTCTGTCTGCATTTGTAAAAAGAGAAATGACAAACAAGTTGCACTCTACTGCCTTATCATCAGTGGCAGAAATCCTTTAAATGAAAACGTCTTACAGCGAGTCATGAACTGTGTGCCGAGGTGAGGGAGGTGGTCTGGATGTGACAAAAAATTTGATAAAAACCTCAATTCAGGTGAGTCTCGGGGAGGCTAGGTGTGGGTACGCTCCCAGAGTTCCCAGACTAACAGTCCCTACCATTAACCTATGCCGCCTAGTCTCCCTCTCACATCTGCTGAGTATTTTTTGCGTGTTCAAACACTGTCAGTCTCTGTCCCCCTAGCCCGGGGAGTACGTCCTCGCACTCGTCTCTGTACAGCAGTGCTGAACCAGTAACAAGTAGTCTGTATTTGCTTGGTCACACAAAAACACACAGCTGTGAACTCACGCCCCCAAAATAGAAACTCACAACGCGACCGGGGAGGGAAGTTGTCGCGTGTAGGCTGAGTGACCGATCGGGATCGATCGACTAAAGGCCGGCTAGCGGAGCGGAACGACCGCCCGGCTCTCCGTGAGCTGCGCCCAGGGATAGAGTGAGACTGAGGCGGCGGGGGTCTGAGACAAGGCGACAGCCCCGTACGGAATCCGACGAAGGAAGCATTTGACGGACCCGGGGCTGGATTCCGCTTCGTCCACTGTGGAAAGTTGAGGTATTCCCTCAGCGACCAGCACAGATCAGCTCTGGGCATGAGGAAGCGGATATCGTCCTCCTTTTGGAAGACCAAACAAAGTAGTTTTCGCTTGCACAACGAAGCACACAGCGTCTTCACAAAATGGCGGCAGCAGCAACAATACTACAACAAGAATAAAAGTTACACCTTCTTTCTCTGCGTGAACATTTGGGAGGCATTATGCAAACCTTCCCACATAGTGAGGTAGATATGTGGGGGCATGTTAGAACGAGCCGTTTAAGGTAGGTGTGGCTGACTCTTAACTTTGATAAAGAATATCTTTTTTTTTGAGACTTTAGTCTTTGCAACTTTTTTACAGATCTTCTTTATGCACCAAGAGGCTTGTAACACTCCAAAGAGAAGGAAAAATTTAAATCACATCATATGACCCCTTAAATGAAGAATTATCAGGTGAATTTGATTTAATACAAATGAACCAAGTTGTTTTTTTTCTTCAGATTTCTAAAATGTGGTGTTTTTTTTTTAAACATTTCAGCAAAGGATGTATTAAATTAGATTAGATTTCCATTTCAATTAAATGCTGCCCTTTTGAACTTTCTATTCACCCAGAATTCTGAAAAAAAGTATCAGTTTCCACAAATTAAGCACCACAGCTGTTCAACATTAATAATTAGAAATGTCTTAAGCAGCAAATCGGCATATTAGAATGATTTCTGAAGGATCATATGACACTGAATACTAAAGTAATGATGCTGAAAATTCAGCTTTGCTTCACAGGAATAAATTATATTTTCAAATATAAAACAGTTATTTTAAATTTTAATATTTCAGAATATTCATAATCAGATAAATTTTTCGGAGTGTCTATTTACACCAAGTGCAAATAGCCCACCTTGTTAGCAGAGGCTATTTACACTAACTCCACCCACCAAAGTGTGATTGGGCTAGTCAACACTACAAAAGACGACAAACAATATCTCCAGCGGTGTAGATGGTAAATTGCATGCCACAGTTTTTTTGACAGGATCGATCGGAGTTCAAATCTGCCTTTTGCCACTTTTTTTCTCCCTTTTTAAATCTCATATCACGTAAAAATGGCATTTATTTTCATAAATGAAGGAAATAGTTGAAAAGTTGAAAAAGTATCAGGTAGGTGTAGGGTGGGCTTTATTGTTGAATAAATCTATTTAATCATTTGAATTAAAATTATGATTTGCACTCAATACTCAATGCATAAAGGCTTTAAGTGTTACCATGTAGACTTCTTTCAAAAACATTAAAATAATCTTACTGACCCCAAACTTTTGAAGAGCAGCATACATCCATTCTAATTTATTTCCTAGACGCATCTTATTTTTATTATCTCATAAAATTTTATTTTGTGAATACGTCTTATTCATCTGGGTTGTATGCAAAAGATAAGGGTTCACAGCATGCTTGGAGAACACCGGACAAATTTGCATTTTTGAAAGTTTGCATAAAGCATATTTGAATCATGGACCATAATGGATGGAATAACTTCAATAATAACTCAATGTAAACGCAATGTCCACACGCAGTACACAAACCATTGACGTGTTCAGCAGCCACAATGGAAATGGAGCTGGATTATGTGGAGCGCACAAAAGTCATTATGTGGGAAACGGGCTGTGCAGGGAAGGAAAAAAAGCTAAAAGACACTCACTATGAAGCCGAGTCATTGAGCTGGTACTCTCTGGAGCGACTGAAGCAGACCTGAACGCCATCATCCTTCCACAGGCGCTGGATGATTCCTGACAGCTCGCTCGTCATGTATCCCTCATCTGCAGAGCCAGCCAGCACAAACAGCTGCCTTGCGTCATCCTGCAAAACAGCCAATCGAAAGCATCTTGATTTCCTTTGATACTTTAGCATTACATAAATACGTGACCTGCATTTAACCCTACTTTACATTAAAACAGCAGCACTTACAGCCCGTCCAGCATCCGCAAAGTCAATCTTCAGGCGGCCCATGGCCCTTATAATGGCAATGATGGACTGGATAGTGTTGCTGTAGACCACGGCTCTGAACTGTTTGCACTCTTCCTCTGAGTAGCCTGCTTCATGGATGATCCTGTGGGAGACAAGACAATGGCATTAATTCCAATAAAGCCAATAGTTCCTGGCAAGTATATTGCGAATATAGGCCGTTAAAACGTTAAAAGTGAAGATATATCACTACATCTGCCCTGTTGCTTAATTTTAATGACTCTGAGGATGTTTAAAATGTTCAAAAGTTATAAAAGCCTGACAAATGCAGGGAAGTCCCTTAATAAGCCATGTTCATAATCGAAGGATTATGTAATTCACATTTCATTTAAATAAACACTGCTATCGCTTACATCCTGCGTGATTTCTAAACATTACGAAACTAGGATGACATAATAGGGGTTGAAACTTACTTCATCTGTTTGACAATTGTACTCTTTCCAGATTCACCAGCCCCTGCAAGAGAAAGAAAGAGCATGTTAGCCACATGGACACACACCCAAACATTCCAGATCCTTCCCTGACTCTGAAGGATCAAGCATTCGTGGCATCTGCCAGCTCAGCAAAAGTATTTGTTGGTATCAGATTGAGCGGGAGGTTCCTTTGATTTCACCACAAGTAATATAACTGTATGGGGAGAAGACATTATCAACTTAAAACTTGAAATTATATTGTCATGTGCATCCTTGCCACTCATATGATGACAAACAAGTGATATAAAAATAAATGGAAGTGGGGGAAAAACTGATGTCATGGGACACGGCCCAAACCAACAATCTACGGAACAGACCATTTAGCCTCATTAAGTGGATATTTCACTTCCCTGTATGTTGTATGTTAACAAGAGGAATAAAAGCAACCGGCTTTAACAGTTAGCAATGATGTGAGGAAGTGTGTAGGTGTTCATCTTAATGGATTAATTAAACGTCACCTCACTGTAATGGGATTACAGACAGGCTTTGGTAAACAGATTAGCTATAGGTTTAGATGAGTATGTCAGCGGAGGTTTGACAGCAAAGATAAAAATCTAAATCTTTAGAAACGTTTACTTGAAATGGGGGCTTTCAAACTGAGCTCCAATGACCCCCGAGGGTCACAAAGGGGGAATGCAGAAAATGAAGGGGGTAAAAAAAAGAAATAAAAAGATGATTTAAGGCTGTCAAATGTGTTAATAAATAGTGTTAATATATTTAAGACATTATTCATACATTTTTGAAAATAATACACTATAGTTCAAAAGTTTGGGGACGTATGTTTTTGTTTTATGTTCTTGAGAAATGTTATGCTCACTAAGGTTACATTAATTTGATTAAGTAAAAACAGTAATATTGTTAATATTGTGTAGCATAATAGCATTATTTTATTATAATTTAAAATAACTGTCTTTTACAAAACATTTAAAACTATAATTTTTTTCTGTGGTGTTGGAAAAGCTGATATCACCATCAATACACCAGCTTCAGTGTAACAGATCCTTCACTAATCTGTCTAATATTCTGATGTTATGCTCAAGAAACTTTCTTATTATGCTCAATGGTTTAAACCATTGTGCTGCTTAATTACTTTTTGAAACTTATGCCAACCTTGATAACATCCTTGCGGATAAAAGTATTAATTTCTAAAACAAAAAAAAAAAAAACTAACTAAATAAACTAATCTATTTAAAATAAATCAATAAAATGGTATCACTTGGGCATCAAAAAAGTTGGGTGTGTGTGTTTTCAATTAAAATTCTGCCATTTCATAAAAAGGATAGCTGGTCTTTAATTTACCTTCAGTCAGGAAAATCTCAATACTCCCATACAGTTCTCCACCTTCCGTGAGACTACAGTTCATCTGTTCACCGAGCGAACATTTCAATTAACCAGGACGTCTCTTTCTCTCAGTCCCAAAGCACAAACACAGCAATTAGGCCACATCAGCATCTCTCTCGCAGATTGAAACCCTACCGCGAGGAGACCAAACACAAGAGCACTGCGTTTACCCCAGAGACCCCCACAAAACTCCCACATCACTTGATGATAGGCTTGTGGCACCTAATGTTCATCCACACTATTAATCGTCCTCAAACAAATGGCATAATGCTTCCTGAAATATCAAAGTGTTCATAAAAGTATCAATAGTTCCATTTGTTAAAGAATTTCAAAGATTAAAAATTTCAAAGAATTTTGCAGGCAAAATGCAGTCATTTTAATTGGAAACCTCAATATGAAAATTGGGAATTTCGCACAAATTTCTCCCCACAGATTTTGCATCGGGTTCGAGTTTTTCATGCAAATTAGTGACGCTGACCAACAACTGTGTGCACTGTACTTCACAAATGTCTACATGTTTGACAGTTGAGAATGGACTTTTTGCCGACTAGGCCTAAATTTCGTAAATGTGATTGAAAATGTGAAGACTGCAGACACTGAAATTTTGCGAAATTACAGAAAAATTCTACAGATTACATTAAATTATGGCCAAAATTTCCCGCTAAATTTCGCAGAGCAATGGTAAATGTTACCACACCTTTATGAATCTTTTTGAGATGAAACTAAACCTTTCAAACTGAAGCTAGAAAACGGTTTAAGATGGTGGGCCAAACCCGTTGCTTGGGTTAGGGGTTGGTTCAAATCCTTAATCATAAGCATTGGCAATTATATAGATGCTTGCTTTATTCCAAGATGTATCAATCCAAGTTTCTGATGCCACACACTGAACTTGACTCCCAAAGCACTGGTTTCACCTTTTGTTTGGTCTCCTGCTGCTGCGTTTACGATGCTGTAATTTGAACTGGCTCTTTGGTTCCTGGGCAACCAACAACTGCCTGAGACGCATGATAAACACACTCTATACCGTAAAGACATGCTCATCTTCACGGAATTACAACATTTTTATATGCATTTGTGACGCTCATTGACTTTTGCGACACAAAATTCTTTGAATAACCACCCATGAAGGTACTTTCTCTTCACAGCAGTGGATTTATTCTTAGTAACAACCCTGGCAGTCACCATTTGTCCCCTCTATAGTCTAAACAGGAACTCCATCTTATTTTACAGCAGGCGTAGGGACATATGCTGTTGATCCGCAATGCCAAAAAGCAAACAAACCCAAGAAAGGCAGCACACAGAGGGCGTATAATGAATCAGCACATAGGGGGAATCCAGTTAACTAGATAATTAGACGGCAATTCCCTAAAGTTTGATAACGTAAGGGCAGGTTTTATGTCCTATAACAATTTACACAGCAAGTAAAGGAGGGACCAATGGGAAAATGGACAATAAATGGATAATTAAATGGCCAGATCCAAGCAAAAAGTTGACCGTGATTGTTTGCAAGGGAACTAGCATACCAAAGCTCTTCGAAATGAATAATACTGCATGTAAACAGCACCAAGTGCTTCTCTTTAGGGAGTTTGTGACATTTCTGTAAAACAAATATTATGTTTAAACTGCACACACACCATCGATAATCAAGAAAAGCTAACAAATGTTTCAATCGCCACAAGCAAATAAATTGTTCGGCTTCATTACTCAATGTCCACGAAAAATGCTTGCACACTGGAAAAGTACAGAAGAAACATATGCAAAACAGGAATCGGAAACTGAGAAACAAGTGGCCTCTATGTAAATCACAATGAATTTACAGGCAATTGTTGGGGGGGGGGGGGCTGACCTTGCTCTGCTTTAAGATAACAGAAGAAGAAAAAAAAAACTTTACTAGATATTGTTTATAATCTGCAACTGCATTAAATTGTAAGACTCCACATATGAAAATTTTACAGCCAAAAGCAAAATCTACACGGGGATTTTTTTAAATGTATAAAATAAATTCTAAAAGGGATAACCATGGTCTAAATACAAATAAATAATAAGTAATTAAATAAATGAACAATATCTGCTGATTAAATATTTTTTTATATTTATTCTAGATTTAAGAGCGGTGTGATGGAAAACCTACATAAGTAATAAATCAAATGAATCACACATTCAAGTTTACAACTTTCCAGACTCATGATATTTGTAAAATCACCAGGACCACTTTTTAGGCCCATCTAGCATCATCCTCTCCAGTTTACTCCAAGCAAGCACCCAGCAGGACCCTCCATATGCACAAGCTCATTTATCATAATTGGATGAGGTTTAGGTTAATCTATCGGATCCATCTCAGTAAATCAGGCAGTTCGGATTAAATTAGATTAAACTAGTCTTTTGTTGGCTTGTGGCTGCCTTTTTTACCGCCTAGAGTGAGCTCCTTTCGTCTTAGGTCGTCGCATCGCTTTGTCTCAGCTCGTCGCGAATATTTCATTCTCTCAAACCGCAGCTAGCTTACGTGTTTGAAGAGCTCAAAGCCCAAAAACCAAACAAACAGCGAAACACCGTTCTACACATATAAATCTCTTAGCGAGAATAGTTCGCACTTCCACTCCGTCATACTTTACTGTATTGAAACAAACTAAACTCTTAAAAGCGGTGTTAAATGACTCGCGGGGTATAGTTAACGGAGTGGATTAGCTTCACATGCTAGCCGAGACACCAGCGCAGCAACTAATTTACAGAAAGAAAAGTTTCCAGCGTCCATAAATATGCACTTGACTTCTTTATTCTCCACTCATGGCTTATTAGCATATTAAATCCAGTGCTGAAGTGTCTTATATTTGCTGTTAAGTGAACTTTAATGGGCTTATTCATTCACTAGCGGCGCGGCTAACTCACCCAGCAGCAGCAGCTTGACCTCTCGCGACGCTCTCTCTCCATCATCGCGCAGGTTTTTGTCAATCATTTTGCTCCTCTCCTGGGCGCTCTTGTCGCCCGAGCTCAGGGTGCACCCCATCTTTCTGGAGTTTCAAACGCTTTCAAACGAAATAAGAAGTCGAAGAAGCTAAAAAAAAATGCGAGGAAGAAAGAAATAGAATGCACAAGTGGTTTAAATGAGGGAGCCAGCCACCCCGACGTCTCGCATACACACACAACGCCCAGCTCTCTCGCTCTCTCTCTCTCTCTCTCTCTCTCCTCCTCTCTCTCTCTCTCTCTCTCTCTCTCGCTCTCTCTCTCTCTCTCTCTCTCTCTCTCTCACAGCGCGCAGTCTCTTCAAACTCGCGTTTTCCCGGCGCTGGAGTTTCTCAAGTTAAACAAATAACAACAGAGGGTGTCAGTAATCAGTCGAGTGCCTTGACGGCCATGGTTGATTAAAAATAACGTGATAATGGAGTCATTAACGCCCAGTCTCCCTCTCCGCGTCGCCCACTGCTGTTAAAGCGGCGAACAGATCGCTGGAGTTTCCGGTTTCTTTTCATACATAAATCCCCCTCCTCGGCCGCGCGCCTGGACTGCACGCTCCCGCGCACACGCGTGTACGCGAGGGTGCGCGCATATTGATCCCAGGTTGCTCTGAAGTCAGACTTTCAGTTCAGTTCGCAAAAATTCGGAGAAAAGAAATAATGGTAATTTTCATGACATTTATCTAAAAGCTAATACCTTTTCAAATACATAATATTTTCATATTTAATTTTTTTTTTTTTTTTTATTTGCCTATTTGTAATTAGTTACATTTATTTACATTACGTATAATTAGCTATTTGATTATTTAATAATGTAATACATTATTGATTTTATTTCACGATTTATATATTACTTTAGATCCTTTATTTTTTAATAAAAATCATAATATTTTAGTATCTGTATTTTTGTCTTTATTAACTATTTAGCGAGGCCATTAACAGTTATTTTTATTTAATTAATCATTCTGAAAGCTTAATGGTTTTCCAAATATTGTAAATAATATGCTTATTAAGATACATAATCTTTTATGTTTGATTTATTTGTTTTAAATTTGCATTTACATTATATTATTATTTCAAATGTCAATTTCCGATTAATATTAATAAGCGTTTTGAAATCTTATACTATATCCTATAATATTAGTTTATTTGTACTTACTAATTTATTGGGACAGTACTTTATGTATTATTATATATTGTCTTACTTGTTGTTAGAATTTGTTTTATATATTTTACTTTCTTTTCTCTACCTCTGGTGATTCCTCCCATGTGCCACTCACAACAACGTTCCGTTCTAGCTGTACTTTAGATCTAATTTCAATTGGATTTTACAATAAAATCTCCCTTTAATTAATATCCTCACAATAGTTTTTCAAACAATTCTACTATATTGTTTCACTTTTTTTAGTGTCTGAACAGGTGGGTGAATATGAATAATTTATGGAGGAAATGGCTCCATTTGGTGAGATGAATGAGGCCACATCTGGTCGGTCGGGTCACAGGTCTAACCATATTCAAACAGATTCAGATTTAGGAGATTTTCTTATAGGTGGCACATAACCATTCAAAAAAAATCAAAAGATGAGCTCATACATAAGCTTAAGAAATATTATCATAGCCAGACTTATTATTTTACATACTATTTAAATTTCAAATGTCATGAGCATGCAAACCAACGAGCAAAGTTTCCCCACATATCCATGACTAGTGTATTTTCCTAAAGAACCACAATGAAAGACAGGGAGCATTCAATCCACTTCAAATGAGAGCAATCATGGCGACTGAACATTCATTACACTGATTTATTGAATTTACACATTATTGATTACACATTGAATTACAGACTAGTTTTAGTTCTAGGCAAAACTCACTCTTGCATTTGTGCAGCCATGAAAAACTGTAAGATGGCTCCTGGAAAAGTCATCATTTACCTTTTTGTACTGAGGCTTTACATGTATCTTATAGGGTTATTCATCTAGAAACATAAAGACCAATATAGCTGACATGGGTAAGATGACTTTTATATGAATGTATTCATAATCAAACTATATGAAGGTATTATTACTACAATCCATTTAAACGATATTTTAAAAAAATTATTGAAAAAATAAAGTGACATAATATTTTGCACTAGAATTGGTGTGTATGCATTCTAGTTCAAAGTTTTCCTCAAATCAATTTTGTTCAATATTTTATTGTTAAAAACAAAAGAAGCTTGCATTTTCATGTATTTTAATGAAATAAAAATAATAAACTAGGTATATTTGAATTAATAAAGAGACACAAAATGGCAGGGTGCAGTAATCTCATATGCGTCTTTATGATAAATGCTAAAGTGGTGAGATGAGACAATAGAGATAATTGTTGTTTCTGCAGCGTGGTGAGACTTGTTAAGCTTGGGGACTGATTGCTTGCTGTGCTGCTTGAATGTAGAGACAGAAGAGAAATGCTTATGAGAAAGGACATGAGGCGTGGTGAAGTGTGAAGTATGGCCAGTGGTTTTGATTACATTGAAGAGGTTGGGGTTGCGGGGTTAGGGTTGATTATGTCTGCTATCTATTTATTTAAAATGAATGAAAATGTCTTTATGAATAACCGTAATATGTCAGAGCTTCATGGGTCCGTTTCATTTTGTTAGGATTTGCACTTGATTTACCTTGTTCATTTTCTCAAAATAGTTTAACTTTGGAAAGAGATTTTACAGTAATTGAGATTTATTAATGGCAGATTAAGGACAGGGTGATATCCAGGTTTACAAGCTCAGCTGAGAGTATCCACCAAGCGCCGTGGGTCACGGGGGCAATCTGCATGCGCTATACTGATATTTATAAATAGAAAAACAGAAGAAAAAGAAATTCCAATGCCACACAATGACTAGGAAATACGTTTATTCGATGGCTGAAATGTTATCAAGGTATTATAATACTAATAAAGGAATTATAAGAGAATAAATAGTAGACAAAAGCTTTGCATTAAAGTTTACAGCTTATGGTTATTACTTATGATATCATCATATGTTTTTTTAATTTTAAGACTTCGTGTTATAGCATTATTTTACATAAAAAATAAAAACAATAGTGCAGCATTTGTCAGTGTGGTATAACCAGCATGCAGTATTTCAGCAACAATGTCAGTAGGACAATAGTTGTCTTCCTATGGTCTGGTGGCACTGGGGAATGAGACCTGAGACTGGGTTTTGTCTCTTGGTACTTGAGATGAGATGTTTGACAGAACGTTCTGACGGCAAATGTTTCCACCGGGCAGCTGTAACTGTTCACACCAGCCCGAGCCCAAATGATTCTTTAGAAAACCATCAAAAGAGCAGTGCTGTGGAAGAAGGGATTTATTATGCCCTCCAGCATAGTACTGTGTTAGGATAGAGAGCTAGATAGGTAGATGATAGATAGCCAGACAGACGAACAGACAGGAAACGGACAGACAGGACAGACAGACAGGACAGAAGGCAGATGGAAGGCAGGCAGGCCAGGCAGGCAGGCAGGCAGGGCCGGCAACAGGGCAGACAGTACAACAGACCAGATAGGTAGATAGATAGATAGATATAGATAGATCGATAGTAGATAGAGAGTAGATAGATAGATAGACAGACAGGGACAGGACAGACAGACAGACCAGCACAGGACAGACAGAGAGAGAGAGGAAGACAGACCAGCCAGATAGATAGATAGATAGATAGATAGATAGATAGATAGATAGACAGATAGACAGACAGACAGACAGACAGGGACGGACAGAAGACAGACAGACATTGGAGATAGATAGATAGATCGATAGATAGATAGGATAGCTAGACAGACAGACAGACAGGCAGTACAGACCAGACAGAACAGACAGACAGAACAGAGAGGAGAGAGGCAGGACAGACAGACAGACAGAGAGACAGAATAGATAGATAGATAAAGATAGACAGATAGATAGACAGACAGGACAGGGACGACGACATGACAGATAGACAAGGACAGACAGAACAGACAGGACAGATAGATAGATAAGATAGACAGGACAGACAGAGACGGAGAGGGCAGACAGACAGACAGATAGGGACCGCGAGATAGATAGATAAGAGAGAGATAGGACAGAAAGACAGACAGGAAAGACAGACAGACAGAACAGACAGACAGACAGGACAGGACAGACAGACAGACGATAGATAGACAGATAGATAGTAGATAGATGGATGGATGGATTGATGGATGGACGACAGACAGACAGACAGATAGATAGATAGATAGATATGATAGATAGATAGATAGATCGCCAGACAGGAAGATAGATAGAGACCTGAGAGGCAGACGATAGATAGACAGACAAAACAGGACGGACGGGACGGACGGAGGGACAGACAGGATAGATAGATAGAATAGATAGAGAGACGAGAGAGGCAGACAGATAGATAGATGGTTAGATAGATAGATAGATATAGACAGACAAACAGACAGATATAGACAGACAGACAGACAGACAGACAGATAGCTAGATAGATAGATAGGATAGATAGATAGATAGATAGATAGATGAGAGAGAGAGAGAGAGAGGCAGACAGAACAAACAGGACAGACAGACAGGACAGATAGATGATAGATAGAATAGAGAGAGAGAGGCAGGACAGGACAGAAGACAGAAGACAGACTAGGCCAGACAGACCGTAGATAGATAGATAGAGAAAAGATAGATAGATAGATAGATAGTAGAGCAGGAAAGACAGACAGACAGGACAGTAGATAGATAGATAGTAGTATAGATAGATAGATGAGAGGCAGACAGACAGGACAGCTAAGGGACAGACAGACAGACAGATGACATTAGATGATAGAGATAGATCGATAGATAGGCTAGATAGATAGATAGACAGACGATCAGGACAGATAGATAGACAGAAGATAGATGAGCTAGCGTAGAGAGAGAGCGAGAGGCAGACAGACAGACAGATAGATAGATAGACAGACTGACAGGATAGATAGATAGATAGACAGACAGTTGATAGACAGACAGATAGATAGATAGAGAGAGAGAGAGGCAGACAGATAGATAGACAGACAAACAGACAGACAGATAGATAGATCGATAGATAGATCGGACGTCGGAGCAGACAGGGAACAGGAAGGACAGATAGATAGATAGAGAAAGATGAGAGACAGACAGATAGATAGATAGATAGAGAGATAGATAGATAGATAGATAGAGACAGACAGACAGACAGACAGATAGATAGATAGATAGATAGATAGATAGATAGAAGTAGAGAGGAGAGGCGACAGACAGACAGACAAGACAGAACAGATAGATTAGATAGAATGATAGCTAGATTAGATATATAGCTAGAAAGATTAGATAGAGGCAGACATACGACCAGACAGACAGATAGGTAGATAGGATAGATAGATAGCGGCCGAGACAGACAGACAGCCTACAGATAGACAGATAGATGATAGATAGACAGACAGATATATAGATCAATAGATTTAGTTTTTAGATAGATAGATAGATAGATAGAGAAACATTTTAACATTTGTTCTGTTCATGTTTAAGCTTTACCACGCTCCTTATGGTTCACTGGCCTCTCATGTAGGTGTGTTTAGAGCCCACCCTCACGTTTACACACTCATAGAGCTCATTTACAGACTGTCACAGCAGAGAACGACAGACAGACAGACAGACAGCAGACGCGAACCCTGATATCACCAACAAGGAAGGATGCTACGGGACAATCATCTGAACATAGACTAGAGACGGGACATGAAAGGACTCTGACTGCAGACAATTAAGGTATAGTAGGTGTTTTTACTGTTGCTGTTTTTTTATGATTTACACAAGTTAAGCTATGTTAAAGGAGTGCAACATGAGGTCACATGTTGTCATGTGTTTTATGACAACATGTGTATGCTAAATAGGGATGTAACGATTAACCGAGAGCCGGTTGAAAATCGATTTAAATATGTGACTATTCAAATCGGTTGAGATGCAAAAAACGAAATCGCGATTCAGTTAGGGGTAGGAATTTATATGAATGTATGACTGAGGGGAACTTACTGTCTTTCGATGGTATTGAATATGCATTATACTGTCTTGCCTCTGTATAATGCATATTAAAGTTAAGGCGGTGCTTTGTTACAGCGGAAACAAGGAAACGCTTTCGAGCCGCCACCTGTCTGAGCAGAGAGTGAATCTGCAGCTCATGTAAGCCGTCTGCTGTTTGTTTCCATGCAGAGTATTTTTTTTTTTTTACGTATAGTTTCACAAAAAACTGAAGTCAAACCATCGGTTTTGCTTCAAATTTCGAAAAATTTATATATGTACATTTAGGAGGGAAAAACTGCTAATTGTTGCAGGTATGCGCACTGTTTGGATCATGATTAAAAATGCATGTGGTTGCCTTCTAATTTTGTTGTAACGATTTTTGTAGAGAACTAACAGGAAAATGTTGATGTTCAATTAATTTTGGCATGTTCATAATTGTTTTACTGTTTTAAATTTAGATGAAAAAGTCTATAACAGGTTCATTATGACCCCACAAAAACTACCCCGTATATAGGTTTCTCTGGGCATGTTTGTCACAGAAATAAGGTTATATTTATACATCGATATCTATATAATTTATTTTTTTTTTTTTGCCTGCGCACTAAGTTGAAGTATGTGCCTATGCAGAAAGGGATTTTCAAAAACTAACCTACCATGTGACACTAGAGTAATAAGTGTGACAACTAGCCCCATGCTGCCCTACACTATAAAACAAATAAGTAATGAATTTCAGAAGCTAAACACACATAAACATACACACATAAACTAAGCCAAGGTACAAATTTTATCACCGGTGCTAAGATTGCTGTTCTTTGTCACAGCACTGAGATATTTCCCACATGGCTGTGTTGTATTGCCCCTAACTTTCTAACAAGAACTTGTGGCACCATCTAGAAGGGTGAAGACAGGTGACTGAAATCAGCACAATCTTAAGATAAAGAATGAATATTTATGTTTTCACAATTTAACACCTTCCATCTTGATATTTTGCTCTGTCCTCATTGTTTTTGCCAACAAGAACTGGTCTCTGAGAAGTGAGCAAATGTGACAGCACATTAGTGTTATTATTAGTCTCACTTAAAACAGCAGACAAATACCAAGAGCTTCAGTAATATGTTGTACCATATTCACATTATTCATATTAGATTAGCTCATAATGTCATTTATACTTCAAAGAGAATATAAAACACACACCAGCACACATCCTCAGCTTTATTCTTTATCCAGAGAGTGATGATGACCAGACCCCACTATATCTACTCTTAACAAACAGGATAACCATTCAAAGGCCATTCACTTTTAAGCACAGTAGTAAAAACAAAACCTCAGTCACTCTAAATCAACCCAAACTCTCATTAACAGAGTACATATTTGCTCAGGAGCTCACCTATAAGAACAGCATATACCATCTGTTTGCATTATATTAAATCACATATAGCTCCGCCCGTGATGACTTTACGAAGAGCTGCTTAATTAGCAGTAATAGATACTGCTAAAAAACATGCTAAAGCATGCTACAAAACAGAAGCAACACCCCAGAAACCACATAGTAACATGCTAAACACCACCCAGAACACCCTAGCAACACCACAACAACCAATTAAGCAACCACAAATAAACAGTCATCAATACATACTGTAGTAGTAACATGCTAAAAAAAAGAATATCTTAGCAAAAACATAGCACAACCACAGCACCAATAGTAACATGCTAAACACCACCCAGAACACCCTAGCAACCCTCTGAAACACTTAAGCAACCACAAAATCAACACGTCATCAATCACATACTGTAGTAACATGCTAAAAAACTGAATATCTTAGCAACCACATAGCAACACCCCAGCAACCACATAGTAACATGCTAAACACCACCCAGAACACCCTAGCAACCCTCTGAAACACTTAAGCAACCACAAAATCAACACGTCATCAATCACATACTGTAGTAACATGCTAAAAAACTGAATATCTTAGCAACCACATAGCAACACCCCAGCAACCACATAGTAACATGCTAAACACCACCCAGAACACCCTAGCAACACCATAGCAACCCTCTAAAACACTTAGCAACATATAGCAACACCCCAGCTCATCCAGACTGGGAGGCCAGTTAAAACCAGCTACCGCCAGCTTAAACCAGCTAAGACCAGTCAACCAGTTTAGGCTGGTTTTAGCTGTTTTTAACACGCTAACATGTTGTCATCAAAACCTGTTAAATCTAGTTGTTGAGAATACAGTTTTTGGTACTGATCCAAGCTGAAGCGTGAAGTACAGTACATGCTGTCCTGTTAAAGTAAATGCGCTTATTGCTCTCAGAGGCCGTCCTGACTACAGTAAATAAGACATGCTATCAGAGTCCTTTCCTCCATCCAGCTACATTAAACTCTGTGTGATAATATCAGAGTTAGTCATGTTTTCCCTGCAGTATTATCACTCCCATCAATGTGAGGCTTTTCTCCTGTGCCTTAATGGAAATCTGGCAGCACAGAGCCCAACAAAACAATACAGATGTACTCTCTGTTTGAGAAGGATGTCTGGCAAACAGACTCCATCCGCAGTTCCGCACACATGCACGCTAGTTCACTCTCCACACGGTACAGGCTGTAATATTCTGAACAATAAAAACAGGAGTGGCCTTTTTAACAGCGTTTTGTGCATTTTAAAGAAAGCATTTATGTTTACTGAACAATTTATTGTATTTTTAATGTAGTAAAAAAATGCAAGAAATATATAGTGGCCCCACAAAGTATTTAATCTATTGTTAACAAAATTAAATGAATTAAATAGAAATTAAACAAAAAAAAAATTTAACTGACCAAAATAAAAATAATATAATTGAAAAAAATGGAACAAAAATAAAATGCATTTTATAACTTTAAAATAAATTTTAGTAGTTTGTAGTTGTGCACAAAATATATGAAAATTGAAAAGACAAATTGAAAACTTTTTTATTTAGTGTGTTATTATTACTAAAATTAATAAAAAAAAATTTTATTGAAATTAAATAAAATATAAATATTAGAAGAAAAATGTAAAAACCTAAAAACTAGAAATGTTGCCTTGCCAACTAGTATAAAATATTAAAGGTGTCATATGATGCGATTTCAAGTTTTTCCTTTCTCTTTGGAGTATTACAAGATGATTGTGCATAGATAAGATCCCTGAAGTGGCAAAGACTAAAGTCTCAAACCAAGAGATATTCTTTATAAAAGTTAAAACTCTGCCACGCCCCCCAAAAACGGCTCGTTCTAACACGCCCCAACAGATTACCTCACAGTGGAAATATTGATTATGCCGCACAGAAATGTTCACGCAAAGAAAGAAGGCGTGGTTTCAGTAACCGCAGTCAGTGTTGAAGCAGCCATGTCAGGAACACTGTGTTTTTCTAGGCGAAAGCAAAAGCACTTTATTGGCCTTCCGAAAGTAGATGCATTTAGGAATCTTTTAAGATTACTTACAACAGAACAGCAATGCATTTATGGACGACCGTTTCGTGAACTTAGGATAGGAGGTAATTCTGACTTTGCTATGACAATATGGCACTTCTGAATCAGCTACTGTTTTGTATTAGTTTAAGTATTTGCTATTGACTGTCAAATGCAGAGTTTTGAGCATGTTTGTGTGTGTGTGTGCGAGCGAGAGAGAGAAAGAGAGAGAGGGTGGGGGGGGGTGGGGGGTCACATCACAGTGGAGTCTGCTGTCTTAACCGTGGCTTGTGTAATGCACACATACCAGCTTCATCACTGTGTCTGTCACGCGAATTTGTTCCCCTTTCGGGCTCTGTCTTGATATTTATTTTGAAAGATGAAGCTGTGATTATGGTAAGGGGCGTTACGTTTTCGACGAGTGCTTGTGGTGTTCGGCCAATCAAAATGCACTGTGTCAGCTGGCCAATCAGATCAGACTGTGCTTGTCAAAGGAGGGGGTTTTGTTGAAAACGATGTGTTTGAGAGAGGCGTGGCATAGAGGACCTACAATAATGAACAGTATTTGAAAAATAATGTACAGTATTTGAAAAATAAAGCATGTCAACATATTCTGTTACAACAAATACACAAAATAATGATCTTTAAAAAAGCATCATATGACCCCTTTTAAAGCTAAACAAAGATTTTGAAATAAAAGACCAAAATAAAAATATAATTGGAAAAACTGAAACCAAAATAAAAAGTATTTTATGACTTAAAAACTAACTATAATAAAAATTATTTATTTTAAAAATTATCACTATTTACCATTTTTTTAGTCATTTAGCAGACGCTTTTACCAAAGCGACTTACAAATGAGGACAATAAAACAATAAAAGCAGTCAAAACTAACAAAAAAGAGCAACAATATATAAGTGCAAATGACACTCAAGTCCAGTTAGCTACGCAAGTAGCAGTCACCATAGCAAGGTCTGTATATAGTATATATTATATATATATATATATATATAGATATATATATATATATATATTATTACACATACACACACACACACACACACCAAAACACAAGGAAAACATTGTAGATAATAGAAAAAATAGAAAGCTAGTGTTGTTTGTTTTTGTTTGTTTTAAATATGAAAAAAGAAGATATATAATCGATTAAAGTAGAATTAAAATAGAATAGAAAGTGCTAGATTTAGAGGGTCAAATAAAGGTGGAACAGGTGTGTGTTTAGTCGTTTCTTGAAGATGGCTAAGGATTCAGCTGCTTGGATTGAGTTGGGCAGGTCATTCCACCAGGAGGGAACAGTTACTGAAAAAGTCAGTGAAAGTGATTTTGTGCCTCTTTGAGATGTGAGTTGTGCATGTCTGAAAGAAAGGGGCCTGATGATCTTTCTCAAAGTTGAATTCATAGAAATCTGCAGGAACGGGCAGTTTTAGCAATGTGGTCTGAGAAATTCAGCTGATCATCAATCATAACTCCAAGGTTTCTGGCTGTTTTTGAAGGATTTATGGTTGATGTGCCTAACTGGATGGCGAAATTGTGATGATACGATGGGTTTGATGTAACCACAAGCAGTTCTGTCTTGGCAAGTTTTAGTTGAAGGTGATGGTTCTTCATCCAATAAGAAATGTTTGTTAGACATGCTGAGATGCGAGCAGGTTTCATCGGATCATCAGGATGGAATGAGAGGTAGAGTGTCATCAGCACAGTAGTGATATGAAAGGCCATGTTTCTGAATGACAGAACCTAACCATGCCATGTAGACAGAGAAGAGAAGCGGTCCAAGAACAGAGCCCTGAGGCACCCCAGTAGCTAGATGTTGCGACTTGGACACCTCACCTCTCCAAGATACCTTGAAGGACCTATCTGAGAGGTAAGACTCAAACCACTGGAGTGCGGTTCCTGAGATGCCATTTTCCAATAGGGTTGAAAGGAGAATCTGGTGGTTCACCGTATCAAAAGCAGCAGACCGATCCAGTTATAAAATAAGTATAGAAGATTTGGAAGTCGCTCTTGCCAGTCTTAACAACTGAAAAGCAAGGCAGTCTCGGTCGAATGTCCACTTCTGAAGCCAGATTGGTTGCTGTCCAGGAGGTTGTTCTGTGTGAGAAAGGCTGAGACTTGGTTGAACACAACTCGTTCAAGTGTTTTTGCTATGAAAGGTAGAAGGGAAACCGGTCTAAAAGAGTTGGGTTAAGAGTGGGTTTCTTAAGAAGTGGGGTTATACGAGCCTGTTTAAATGCTGAGGGGAAAACACCAGTGTGAAGGGATGTGTTAATGATGTGAATGATTGCAGGTACAACTGAAGAAGAACTGGCTTGAAGGAGATGAGATGGAATAGTATCAAGCGGACAAGTAGTAGGATGATAGGAAAGGATGAGTTTAGAGACTTCTGCATCAGAGAGTGGAGAGAAGGATGAAAACGAGTGTATGTTTGCTGGTAAGATGTGTTTGACAGTTTGTGGTGTGACAAATTGTGCACTGAGATTTGTAATTTTATTAATGAAGAATGTGGCAAAGTCGTCAGCTGTTAGAGTTGATGAAAGAGGGGGAGGAGGAGGACAAAGGAGGGAGGAAAATGTTTTAAAAGAGCATGCGAGAGTTAGGCGAATCGTTAATTTTGTTGTGATAGTATGTACTTTTAGCAGTGGAGACATTAGCAGAAAATTAAGAGAGGAGTGATCGATATACATTAAGATCAGTAGGATTTTGTGATTTGCACCATACTCTTTCTGCAGCTCTGAGCTTAGACGATGCTAACGGATGAAGAACATCAGATAGCCAAGGGGCAGAAGAGGTGGTACGAGCTGGCCTGGAAGACAAGGGGCAGACAGTGTCTAAACAAGATGTAAGAGTGGAGCAGAAAGTATCAGTAGCACTGTTAACATCAAGAGATGATAACTGTTCAGGGGAAGGAAGCAAAGATGAAACCATAGCAGATAGCCGGGAGGGTGAGAGAGAGCGTAGGTTACGTCAAAAAGTGACATGTGTAGGGGTATGTGTTGTGTCAGGAAACATGTTGAGGTTAAGAGTGAGGAGGAAGTGATCCGAGGTGCGCAGTGGAGTAACCAGCACACGATCTGTGGAGCAGTGTCGTGTGTAAATAAGATCCAGTTGTTTGCCTGGTTTATGAGTAGCCGTAGTTAACACTCTGTTGAGATCAAAAGAGGCAAGCAGAGTAAGGAATTATGCAGTCTGAGGTTTATCTAGGTGGATTTTGAAGTCTCCAAGCATAAATAGGGGAATACCATCCTCAGGAAAGGTTGAGAGCAACACATCTAATTCATCCAAGAAGTTACCATGTGGTCCTGGGGGTCAATAAACAACTACAAAATAGATTTTAAAAGGGAGGGTAATAGTGACTGAATGTGATTCAAAAGAGCTGTTAATACCCAGAGAAGGTAAAATAATAAATTTCCAATCATTAGAGATAAGCATACCAGTACCTCCACCTCTTCCAGTCAAACGGGGGGAGTGGGAAAAAGAGAAATTATTGGAGAGTGCTGCAGGTGTAGCATTGTCCTCAGGTTTGATCCACATCTCTGTCAGGGCCATGAGGTTTAGTCTGAATGACTTGTAATATAAGAAATAAAATCTGCTTTGTTTACAGCAAGTTAAATAAAATAAAATTACCAATTAATAAAATAAATTGTACGAAATAATTTTTTGTTCGTTATTGATACAAAATATATTGAAAATTGACAAAATAAACAAAAAATAAACAGAAATAAAATAAAACTTCAAAACTATAAAAATGTCTAAAGATCTAACAATTTGTTTCCAGATGTAACTTTTTTGCGTTTAATATTCTGTTGCTATAGTGTTCTGAATGGTTTTATCCTGTTGCTAATGCGGTTTCTAGGGTGCTTTGGGCCATGTGGTTGCTCACTGACCCAAGTAAAAACATCCGTAAATGTAAGTAACAATATTCTTTTTTAACCCTTAGGCTCTGATGTGCATGTCCTGTGATGAGGAAAGATGGAGACGTCCAACTTCACACTTTCTCCAAACTCCAGCCATGCTAACAAGACCGACTCTTCCCCAGACAGTCCATTCACTCTTGTGGAGCTTGTTCTCATCATTCTCGGCCTGAGCACTTTAAGCCTGATCACCATTATCGGCAACGTGCTGGTCATGCTCTCCATCAAGGTCAACAGGAACCTCCAGATGGTCAACAACTACTTCCTGTTCAGTCTAGCATGTGCTGACTTGTTCATCGGCGTTTTCTCCATGAACCTGTACACTGTGTACATTGTGACTGGCCGCTGGCCTTTAGGAGCTTTGGTGTGTGACCTCTGGTTGGCTCTGGACTACGTGGTGAGCAACGCCTCCGTTATGAACCTCCTCATCATCAGCTTTGACCGATATTTCTGCGTCACCAAACCTCTCAGCTACCCAGTCAAAAGGACCCACAGGATGGCAGGCATGATGATCGCCACCGCTTGGATTCTGTCGTTCATTCTCTGGGCTCCGGCCATCCTGTTCTGGCAGTTCATCACAGGCAGCCGGACAATTCCCGAGGGTGAGTGCTACATCCAGTTTTTCTCCAATGCCGTGGTGACCTTTGGCACAGCCATCGCTGCCTTCTACCTGCCGGTCGTCACCATGACTGTACTGTACTGGCAGATCTCCAAAGCCAGCCGCAGCCGAGTCCGAAGCCGAGACAGCCGGAGAGTTTCTCGAGTCAGTAATGATGGAGGCCAGGCTGGACCCACAACTGGGAGCAATACGGAGAGGAAGTCGATCCAAGCAGGAGAGAAAATGGTCCTATGCAAGCAGAGTGCTTCAGATGACACTACAGGTAAGTAATTCCAAATATTGTCATCGTCCTAAACCTGTATGACTTTTTTCCTCGGTGGGAGATATTTTGAAGAATGTTCACACTTTCTATAATGTTTACACAATTTATATGCAAAGACCAAGGGCTGTCAAGCTCCAAAAAAGACAAAATAGTCTATACCAGAAATTTCCAAACTTTTTCAATTAGTGTTGTTATTGTTAACTAATGTTAGTTTAAAAAATTTATAAATTTAATAACATTTGTGTATTGAATAATCTGAAAGAATAAAATAAATATAAATATTAGATGAAAAACTAAATTTGCTTTGGCAACGGAAAAAAAATGAATAATCTGAAGTACTGAAATTCCTAAAACTAAAATAAAAATAAATTAAAGCTAAACAGAAATATTTTTAATAAGAAGAAGAAGGAAAACAAAAAACACACACACACACAAAAAAAAAAGCACATACAATATTAAAACCTAAATAAAAATGATAACTAAAAAATGACTCTAATTCAAAATATTAAATACTAATAGTAATAGTATATAATTAATACTAAATTAACAGTTTGAAAATGACACTCAAATATGAACCTCTTTCTTTTTTAATTATTTCTTTATTATTTTAATAATATGCATAGGAGAAAAGAGTCATAGAACAAAAATAACATATACAATTAGTAACAGTCAGGTACAGTAAAAATAATAAAACAATAAAGGCAGCAGTAAGTATTTAGATATAATAAACTGATGGAAAATCAGTACAGATGCAGGAAGAAACTGTTTATAATTTATGAATATAAAATATGGTTATGAGCAGATGTAAAAAAAAAAAAAAAAAAAAACAATCCCCTTGTAACTATAATAGGCATGTTATATATAATCATGGATAAAGACAGTATTCGATCTATCTCCAGTCTATTCTATCATCGTTTGGGTGTATTTTTGAGTGTTAAAAAATCTATTGTTAAAATATCAAAAACACTAATGTGTTCACAACATGGAAAAAAATTTTTAAAAAAAGTTAAAATATAATTAATTAATTAATAATTATAAAATAGTTAAAAGGACGAAATTGACGCTGCTCAGGACATATAACTACTTTATCGGTTCTTTTGGGACCGGGCAAAGCCGATCAATACACTCATCACAAAGTCTTAGTTCTTTCCCAGTTTGCTTAATAAAATATAGCTAAATCTCACAATCATCAAAGATCTCAGTGAAAATGTATTGTACCCACCTGCAGGAGAAGAGCGTGAGAGTTAGAATGACTCTTTATCTGGAAGTGTGCACGCTTCTTCCAGTCAGAGGGACGAGGAGGCCGTATCCATAAGCACTAACAGTGACATCAGAAGCCGTCAGAACCAATCGGCTCCGCTGGCCACAGGAAGTTGGGTCAGATTTACTTGCTTCAGAACAACATCACAAAAGGACCTGCAAAACACCTATAAACCCAACAACGGAGGTCAGGACATGAGTCTGGTGACACAGAAGATTCTCATGCCACGTTATCAGAAGAGGAAGAGCTTATCATTGCGGGAGAAGAAAGTCACAAGGACCATTATGGCCATTCTGGTGGCGTTTGCAGCCACATGGACGCCCTACAATGTCATGGTGCTCATCAACACGTTTTGCTCGGCCTGTATTCCAAACACGATGTGGACCTTTGGCTACTGGCTCTGCTACATAAACAGTACGGTGAACCCAGCCTGCTATGCCCTGTGCAATGTCACCTTCAAGAACACCTTCAAACAGCTGCTGACATGCAAATACAGGAATATTCATGCCACCAGAAAACATTAAGACTGTGGGGCAAAGCCCTATGCGCTTATAAACCGCTTCACTGACGATATCCAGAGTCTGGTAGTTTGGATCCGTTCCTGGGTTTGAAAATACCAAGCTTGTCCAAACTGTTGAAACATTTATGATATTTCAGCAGCCAAATTATGAGGAGGACTGCTGAAAAGTAGCTGCGTTTTATTTCTTTGCATTATTAAAATACAAATATTGTATATTTCATGGGTGCCTTCCAAGCTTCTTGCTCAAAAACATTTTATTACAACTGAAGTATAAAACCACACTACCCTCTAAAACATGCTGGGTTAAAAAGGGACAAACCCAGCTTTTGGGTTGTTTTGACCCAGCGGTTGGTTTCAAAACAACCCAATAGCTGGGTTTGTCCTTTTTTAACCCAGAATTTTTAAGCGTGGTATGTGCCAAAGGTCCACAAAATGTTACGATTCACAAGTGTCAGACAGTAATAATAAGAAGAAATGTTATGGAGCAGGAAAACAGCGTATTAGATGATTCTGAAGGATCATGATGCACTGAAGCTGAGTAATGATGGACACGTCAGTTACATCACAAAATAAATAATTTTAAATATATCAACTAAAAAGTGTTACTTTAAATGGTAATATATGGCAATGTATTGTATATTTTAACCAAAGAAACCTCCATTACAGTGCATGTATTTGTTAAGATCACGTGTTCTCTTTCAATGTGACTTTAATTCAATTTTCCTAGTATTCAAGTAATTATGCCAATAATACGCATTTACACTAATTTATATATAAATATATATACACACACACACACACATTATATATAATAATTTGCAAATTTCTCATGTGCAGTATCTGCATGGATACATAAAGTATTATTATTGTTTTTGTTCGATTGCCGTATGAAATACTCAAATTTTCACTTTTTTCTTCCAATTAAAATGTACTTAAAACACCATGGAGTATCATGTTATCTTATGTATAATGCACGTTAGTTTTTATCATCTATGTGTGTGGAAAAAAAAATAAAAACAGTAAAAATTATGTAAAGAAAGTAATTCAGGACAGAATGTAAGGTGTGTATGGAACTTGGGAGGAATACAATATTAGATATATATATATATATATATATATTTTTTTTAGATCAGTAATGAAACATGAGTTTAAAAAACAAATTTGAGCTGTCTCATTTATCATAAGAAAATAAACAGACATCTTTAACAAGCAAACTGGCCTTATTTTAAACAAAATTTAAATTGCATATGTTCCATTTTACCAGGGAGGAATCACATAAAACCAACAAGCAAGTTTTCCGTCCTTGTCCACGCACATGGTAAACATTTGTTCCTCTTCAGTTTACAGTATAATGCTGGTATTTCAGGATAAATACTATTAAAGGCAGTGACAAAAAGCGTTTGTCAGTGGAAATGAGAATAAAAGACATTTTTACCTCAATATGAAGCTCTAAAACAAAGTACAGAAAAACACAAAGGCATTCAAAGGGAACCGTCGGACTATATAACATTAGCAAGGCTGTTCAGTGTTTTATTGCTGATTCAATTTGAACTACATCAAGCCTCTTTTCCGAACAGGCTTAGTAACAAAGTACACGACGTCTTCATAAAATAATACACGTCTCTAGAAAAACCAAGACATCGCTGGCGACGCTGAGGTAGTTAGGAGGTGTAGCAGGGCAGGATCTCAGACGAGTCTCCTAAACCCTTGTCCTCGGTCATTTGCCAAAGTCCCAAGTTCAACACCTTAAGGCAGGGCAGCTGCGTGATTCTCTCCAGTCCTCTTTTCGTTATTTTGGTACAGCCGTACAGGTCTATGCCGGTCAGCTGCGTCAGGTGATCCGCTATGAGCTCGAGGCCCTTGTCCGTGATCCGCACGCACTGGCCGATGTTCAGCGTCTTGAGCTCGTGCATCTGCCGGACCATCCGGTTGATCCCGTCGTCGCTGATGTGGCACGAGCAAAGCGACAGGGACTTGAGCTGGTACAAGCCCTGCGCGATGTAAGCCAGGCTCTGGTCGCCCACTTTGTCGCAAAACGACACATCCAGCCCGTACAGCCTCAGAGCGCCCATGGAGAGATGCATGATACCCGTATCGCTAATGTTATCGCACGAGCGCAAGTTCAGAGTCCAGAGCTGGGTCATGTGTGACAGGTGGATCATGCCAGCGTCGGATATGCCACCGCAAAAGCTCAGGTTTAGGACTTTCAGCTTGTTTAGGCCCTTAGAAATGTGCTTGAGCGACAAATCGGTCAGTTTCTGACAGTCCTGCAACGTGAGGTGCTCAAACTCAAGCAAGCCCCCTCCCCGCCCCCCCCCCCCCCCCCCCGGCCCTGCGATGTCCAATGCCGGCCAGGTGTCCGATGCCTACATCCGAAACGTGTCTGCAGCTTCTCAAATTCAGGCTTTTGAGATTATGAAGGCCCCAGGCGATAAGCAACAACCCCGTGTTAGTGATATTACTACACCCGCCCAGATCCAGCAGCTCCAGGTTCTTTAGATACTGCGCGATCCTGCCCAAACTGGAATCGGTGATCTGTTTGCACAGGCTCAGGTTGAGCATCCTCAGTGACGGGATGTCCTGCACGAATGCATGTCCCAGGCCGTTATCCGTCAGGTTGTAGCATCCGCTCAAGTTAAGGCTCTCGATGTTGGGCATGCCCTGGATAACGTAGCTAAGGCTGCGCCTCAGGCTGAGGATCTGGACTTTCTTGACGCCTCTGGTTTGGAGGCTGGGGAACAGCGACGGGTTTGCTCTTCTCAGGTGGAGTTTGGCTTCTACTCCTCTCCAGACGGATTTGTGGTACGATGCGTCTCTCCAAGCCATGCATACTTGCGCGACTCTGCCTTTGCCTTTGACGTCCAGGTAGTTGAAAATCATCGCTAAGATCTCCGGGAAGAGGCTCGAGACGTGGATCTCCATTTCTAAGAGCGGCTCGTTAGCTTAGCTAAGTTATTAGTCTGGTCTTCTGCCGGCGAGGACCGCATGTAAAAGAAATGCCGTGAGAAATGGAAGTAAACGAACAACGAAAATAAAAAACGAACGCGCTTTGCTGCATTTAGAACTCGGTCTGGGATTCATTCGCTTGGAATAACCAGCTTACGTCGCTGTATTTGCGCCGCCAGGTCTTCGTAGCGACTACTTCTAAATCGCGGCGCATGTTTTTTAAACATAAATTTAGATCCATGAAAAAGCTCGAGGAAAAGACTTTGAAAAACTGAATGTAAACGGTTGGAGAAAACAAACGATTTCCCGTGAATACAAATCAGCCATTTGACGAAAACTATGGAGTTCGGTTTCCGGTAGCCTTTGTCTTCGTCTATTCAAAACGGGGAGGGTGACTGTTCAGCGGGCTGGTCTTATTGTATTGAAAAAGCCGTATGTTTATGTTCAAAAGGTCTAAAATTTATATCACAATTGATAATTTTTCTTTAAAAAACATATTAAGTATTACATTTGCTCAAGTGAATTCAAATTGTGTGTTTTAAAAACAACAACAACCCCCCTATTAGTGATGGGAAGTGCGACTCATTTGCGCGAATCGATTCCTTTGAACAGTTTCAAAGAATTAGTTCACAAAACGTGAATCTTTACGTCATGACGCAATACGTAAGTACGTAATCCTTCTAAAATCTTCCATTTTATATATATTTATATATAAAATCATACATTTAGCTCTTAAAAATATATAAGCATTTACATTAGGCCTAAGCAACTCTAAAAAATAATTTACGTTGAAAAAGTCTTGGCACGTTTTATTTTTAAAAAGCAGAAGCTTTTTGGTTGTAAATATATTTATAACAAGTCATTGTTTGTAAACTTTATGATATTAGGGTATTAAATTAACTTAATTTGAGTCCAACTCTCGCCAACATTTCAGGAGAGGCCAGGCGCATCTCAAACAAGCAAATGATTCAGTCATGAATCAACCTTACTTCCGGCTCAATGTCACTGGCCTTAAAGGTGACATATCATCAAAATCTGACTTTTCCAGGTTGTAAGTGATATAATCAGGTCCCCAGTGCATCTACCAAACAAGGAAACATGAAAAAGATTAACCCAGTAACTTTTGTTTTGGGGGAAGCCTTTTCTGCAAGCATCTGAGAAAACGAGCGTGTCTGATTTCGCTCTCTTGGTGACGTGGCAAAGTGATCTCATTATAATATTACCAGCCCTTTAATCTGTAAATTTACACCCACGGCGCTGTTATTTTGATTTCGCAAGCGACAACGGTGTACCAGCTCTAATGCCATGGCGAAAGTTTGAGCAAAACATGCTAACTGTTCTGTCTTTGTCTGCACAGACGAGCACAGAACACTGTTTAGATCTAAAATAAACATGCAATTTATTTTCCAGCGGTTTATCTTCACAGACATAACCGGCTGTTTTTGTAATTCATGTGTTTTTAACAAACTTGTGTGTGAAAGAGAACTTAGTTTAGGAATAACATGCTGTGCGCTCAGAAAACTGATATCTGAAGTTTAAACTAATATGGTTTAAAACGCATGATTTCAGTGGATAAACATGATAATCAGAACCAAAACAGATGTTTTATCAGGTCCCAGCTGTAATGAAGCAGCTCTATTCTGGAAAAGGGGGCGGGGAGCAAGAGCTCCTTTGCATTTAAAGAGACAGGCACGAAAAACAGCGTGTTTCTGCTTCCACTCAAAATAGGCATTTTCAAAATGATATAATAAATGATCTGTGAGGTATTTTGAGCTGAAACTTTACAGACACATCCTGGGCACACCAAAGACTTGTAAAAAGGGGCATAATATGTCTCCTTTAAACAAATAAGCTCCACAGTTATCTTTGAATAGGAAATCAAACATGAGGGTTTACACGCTTCCTTCATATGCAAATCTTACCGACAAGAGTTACCAAAGAAAATTATAATGAAATCCATCAAAGCATAGAATAAAATATGAGCACGACCAATATAAAACCCAGCCTATTTGTTCACAGACTTCACACATAATCTTTGAAACACCCATAAACGTGAAGCATAAAAAGTATTTTACTACGAATTCAGTCTGGTTGAGGTTGTCCACAGCAGCACACATGAAAGCTGATAACAAATTCAGTATGAAAGTAAGCACAGACTTCAGAAACGACAGTGCAAGGTATTAAAGTACCACTGTAAACTTTTTACATTCCTAAAAAATGTTGCTTGTGTAAAAACCTATGCAAGTATGCTCAATCTCAAATCTATAAAACTACAGAGAAATTCATTATCTTATAACCTAAATCAAAAAGCTTACATACATAGAAAACAGAAACAAAAATCACAAAAAACTCTTTAAAGTACCTTATAATTTTTATGCATCATTTCAATTTCATAATCTGGAATAAGCATTTATCCAATTATACTTATGCGTATTTACCAATTAAATTAACTCCTAAATTCTAAAGAAATCTAACAATAATCTTTTTAAATTAAAGAATGCCTTTTTATAAAATAGCCTTTTATAGTCAAAAAGTAAAATTTAGCATTCCAGTTTCATCTAACACCATATTTCTGTATTTATACTATTTTATCAACTAACTAAAAGGGAGTTTTTGTTAACACATTCAATTAGCAAACCCCGTTAACTTCCAGGCAGCTCATTGTCACATAAAAAAAAGCAACAAGCTTGAGAAACAAACGGCGTGTTCAAGATGTACAATGTTCTGCACTGTATTATCATCAGCGACTGTTATTCTCAGATTAAGAGACTAATTTATTTTCATACCATTAAGAGCGCAGGTTAGCTTGACAATGATTAAAAAGCACTAAATGTAGTTCATTTAAAGCCCTATGACAATAAATAGTGCATGTGATCAAGAGTGACAATAATGGAAGAGATTTCTACATTTAGGCATACTGTCGTCTCATAACACATTACCATACGTGAAGCTCACTTAAGGTGCAGTCACAATTTCGCGAATAAAAAAACAAGATTATGCAATTGAATAACAATTGTCTATTGTTGATTGGGTATTGATGTATGAAGCACACCTCACACAGAAGAACTAATAAACCAATCAGCTTTCTGATGGTCGACGTGGCAAATCCATGTGAAAATCATGAACCCATTGCGAATTCTTTCTCCCTGACGTGAAACTCCCAACTGGGTGAATTCCTACTGGATTTCGTCTGCGAAAATTCGACAAACAACAGTAAATGTGACAACAACTTTAAACAAACTTTAAACAAAATGAGAATGGAAGTTTATTTCTGCCATGGAATAAAAAATGTAAAAAAAATTCTCACAATTGCGAGTTTATATCTCACAATTTCAAATGATAAACTCGTAGTTTCGAGTTTACATCTCGCAAATGACTTTTTCCTCAAGATTTTGAGTTTTAAGCTTTTTTTTTTATAGAAGTCACTTTTTTCTGAATTCTGACCTGATATCTCACAATTATTTTTTTTCGGCCAAAAAAACAAAAACAAAATGTAATTGTGACTTTTTTTCTTGCAATCTAGCAGTTCTAAGACAAGTCTTAATTGTGAGATATAAACTCTAAATTGCGAGATAAAAAGCCACAATCACCCTTTTAAATTTTTTTTATTCCATTGCGGAAATAAGCTTCTATAAATGAGAGACAGTAAAATGTGTATTAATTAAAATTGAGACATTCCACGTCTATTGTCTATGAAAAACTAGAAAAATTCAAAAATTCATCCACAGGTTTAGAACATTATGAAAACAATCACTTTAAATTGAGTATTCTCCCATTTTTCCCCACAAAGCAGCCTTGGCTTTTGCGCAAAGCAGGAATGAAATTCCAGTTTTAAAAATCACAACGTACATAGCTACTTCACAAGTTCACAGAAAATAGTGGAAGTTTATAATCTGAAACATCTGAAATGGATTCTTCACAGCAATTGATTCCATCAGCTAGTTTTCCTGCTCGTTCCGAAAGAATCGGAGCGGCAGTGGGAAAAGTCGATGAAGATTCCGTCAGGATCTGATTCCAGTGAGTCCAGCCCCTGCATTACAATCGTCTCGGGACTGGAGGAGCAGCTCGGGGGCGACGAAAGGGCCTTGTCCACCTCGGATGAAGCCATCGGGGCGTCCGCTGCATGCAGACACCCTACGGAGGTGTGGATGAAGACGGGCGGAGAAATCAGAGCGGGCTGTCCCGTGGCCCCTCGCATCACACCGGACAGGGTGAGGTCGTGATCGAGTGAGAGTCTGGGGGTTGAGCTGGTCTCTATTCCCACAGACAGGGCCGAATAGCCCTGGGGCTCTATGCAGGAAGTGACGTCACACGCAGAGTGACGCCGGATGCCGACGCTGCCTACAGAGCTCACTTCAGAGTCGTACTCGGCCACAGGGGTCAGCATGGGGATGTTGTAACTCTTGGAGCGCACTACTGGATTACTGGAGGGCAGGTCTGCAGACTTGGACCAGCAATACTGCAAACGCCTCTCTGGAAAGATTTTTAAGAAATGAATAATGATATACTGCTTTTTCATTGAACACATAGCAGTAGTAGTACAGTTCTGACATATTTTATAGATATACAAGAGGCTGAATGACAAGGGATCAAAGCTGTAAATGTTTCTGGGTGGAGAACATCCTTGCAAGATTTTTAAAGGGACAGTTCATCCATTTAATTAAATAAAAGTTTAAAGGAATACGCCACTATTTTTGAACATTTAGCATAGATCATTGAATCTGTTTAGACCGTTAGCATCTCGCTCAAAATGACCAAAGAGTTTCGATATTTAATTATTTAAAACTTGACTCTTCTGTAGCTACAACGTGTACTAAGACCGACGGAAAATTAAAAGTTGTGATTTTCTAAGCCGATATGGCTAGAAACTATACTCTCATTCCGGGTAATAATCAAGGGAACCTTTGCGCCGTACAATGGGTGGCAGCGGTAGCAATGATGTTACGCAGCGCCTGAAAATAGGCTTATTGAAAGTTACCTAGCTGGGGACTATTTTCAGGCGCTGCGTAACATCATTGCTACCGCCAGAACCAAAGATCGGCTGAATGGATTCTAAAACGGTAAAACTCAACTCTTTAACTCAAGGGGAGTTGGAAAATAAGTCTATTTTCAAAAATAGTGGAGTGTTCCTTTAATGCATTTTTTTTAACATGTGATTTGATAGATGTATTCTGCTTTTTTAAATTCTACTGACAGCCTTAGTTTTTAACAGAATAAATAAAGAAACAAATCGTTTTGTGAAAACATTTATTTCTTTTTATCTCTCCTCCCTTGTGAAATATGTTATTTGAGATATATAATTGTATTTGTGTATTTTTATGACGTTTGTCTTTGCAACTGTCATCTTAAATTTTATTTATGGTGAAAAGAGATTTACAAACAATTAGAATATAATTAAAATCTGTCTCTTTAGGTTTATACAGCTAACATAAACAACATGTAGAAAAACCACACAAAATAAATGTTTTCCAGATATTATTTTAGTTTAATTTTGAAAAATAGCTATCAAATTATTTATATTGAATAATTAGTGTTTCAGTGTTGAATATTATAATTATAATAGTAATATAATAGTGTTTTTTCAGGACATACAGATAAATGTGGTCTAATAACAGAAAACTAGTCCTTTGTAAAAACTTCACTTTTGGTCTTTAAATCTTTATTTTTTGTAGTTCTATGAGGCAGGCAAAAAATTATTAATTTATACCTGTTTTAAGACAATATTCCGTGGTGTAAATTATGAATATGGACCACGGAAAAGTAGGGTGGGACAGTTAATTAATGTTTATTTCTTTGCAGTATATAAATACAAAATGTTGGTCATTTTCACTGTGTCCTTCCTAAGCTTTTTTGCTGAAATTATTTATAAAATTTATATGTATACAACATATGTACTGTTAGAAGTTTTTGGGGTCAGTAAATTTTTTGATGCTTTAAAGGCTATCAATTATTTCGTAACAAAATGTAAAACGTGCATAATTAATAAATTTAATGTTAATAAAGATTTCGGTTTCAAATATTTTGATCTTTCTATTCATCAAGAATCCTGAAAAAATGTATAGAAATTGGGTTCCACAAAATACAAAACATCACAACTGTTTCAACAGTGATAATATAATAATAATAATAATAATAAATGTTTTTGAGCACCAAATCATTATACTAGGAATGATTTCTAAAGGCTCATGTGACACTGAAGAATGGAGTAATGATGCTGAAAATTCAGGTTTGCATCACAGAAATAAATTACATTTTAAATTATAATAAAAACCAGTTATTTTAAATTCTAATAATATTTCACAATATTACTGTTTTAACTGTAGAGACCCCAAATTTTTGATCTGTAGAATATTTTTTCTTCTGTTCTGCTTTCACTGCCTTGATCTAGTTAAAACTAAAATTTAAATTTTTTTCTTTCTTTCTTTTTAAAAAAAATATATACAGCTGCCATTTTAACTTGTGTGAGCTATCCCTTAAGTTCTCTTCTTTGGATATCTGAAACGTTGGGTTTTCAAAATGCTGCTTTATTGCTTCTCTCACCGATAACACAGGAGCACTGAGAAGCGCCACACTCATGTGAACACAGTCCCTGCGTGCCCAGGTACGGCGACACCACCTTCTGAATGAGAGACTCCAGCTTCAGGTATTCTTCACTCACACCTTTGGATTCATGAACCCCCTGTAAGACATGAAGTTTCACTTTGACTCTATCCCTTTTGAAATATGAATTACAGTCCTTGTAGTTGAGACGCACAAGGCCTGTGATTAATGTCTCACTCTATATGACATAACTGCTGAAATCATCGCAAATGACCCATCCTGAAGTCGCTATGTTATAATCTCTGGGTGCAGCTCATGACAGTATGGTTGGATCTTTCACATGATCTAAGAAGATGTGTACCTGTAACACCAAAAGCATCTGGACGATGGAGGGAGGGACGCGGGCTCGCGGTCTGGACATAGCCTCCTCCAGCTTCATGTTAAGGGTGATGGTGTTTCGGAAGTGCAGCAGGGCCAGCTGACGCACCGATGGCTCCTTCCCCTGAGATGCCATGAACACACACAACTGCTGTAGCTGATGTCTGACCAGTTATTTCACACAGGATGACTAGACTGTACCTGGACGGGGTGGAAGATGGCTTGAAGCATGGTGAGAACATCACAAAAGAAGAAGTCCCACGTCTCAGCCAAAGAGTCCAGTAACTTCTGACCTATTTCCAGCCAGAAGGAAAACAGTTTGTGTTGTTCGTGACATACTGTGTAATGGCATTAACATTAAAAATTGTTTTAAGGACTGTGTTTTGTCTTTAAAATGGGAGGGTATACCTTCATAAAACCTTATTTTGTCCCGTAAAATGACCATGCCTTTAGTTAAAAGCTGATTCTGATAATGAGGAAAAGAGGGAAGAAATTTATGTTTTTTAAAATGTACATATTAGAACAACGGATACACTTTACTTGAAGGGGTGCGCTTAAGACTGACATGTCACCTTCATAATCATGACATGACACAGGTCATGAATATGAAGGAGGTTTTATGAATGTTTATGACAACTGTCATTAAGTGTCATTCGCTCAGTAATGTCATTTTTAATGACTATGACATTCTTTGACCTAACCCTAACCCGACCCCTAACCCTACCCCTACCCTAACCATAGCCCATAACAAAGACATCTCAAAAAATGTCATCTTTGCATTAAAAATTACAAAACTGAGCGAATGACACTTAATGACATTTGTTATAAACAGCATTAAAAAACCTTCATATTCATGACATGTGTTATGTCATGATTATGTAGGTTTCATGTCATGATTATGAAGGTGTCATGGCAGTCTTATGCACACCCCTTCAAGTAAAATGTAACCGACAAACAATCTATAGGGGAAATACAATTAAATAGCTTACCTGGAGGTATTCTGTAACGAAAGAATGAGGCCCAACTCAGTTTCAATAGTGCCTGTTAAAGGAAATATTATAACATTGAAAAAACACATTCCAAATATGTTCGGAAGAACAATCTAATCATTAACCACATATAGGAGGTATTATTTCAGCCTACATATCGGAGGAGGGATATATATACCTACATATTTCTAATGAAATAGGTAATTAGATAAAATAAATATACACTGGATTACACTACCATTCAAAAGTTTGGGGTCGGTAATATTTTTAATGTTTATGAGAGTCTCTAAAGCTCACCAAGACTGCATTCTTTTGATGATAAAAACAAACAAATAAATAAGCAGTAAAAACAACCATTTATATTAACATTTTTTATTGTTATATATTTTAAAATGTCATTTATTTTTGTGATGCAAAGCTGAATTTCCAGCATCATTACATTTCAGTCACATGATCCTTCAGAAATCTTTCTAATATGCTGATGTGCTGTCAAGGAAAACATATTATTCGTTATGCCATGTTTTGATGAACAGTTGTGTTGCTTCATATTTTTTTGGAACCCAAGCTACATTTTTTAGGATTCTTTGATGAATGAAAAGAACAGCATTCATTTGTCTTTACTATCAGCTTTTTTCAATTTACTACGGTCCCATTTGGGGGCAAATAAAAGTATTAATTTTTCTTAAAAAAAAATCTTACCGACCACAAAGTACTGAATGATATACAAATTATTAAAATATATTTTGGATGAAAGTGCCTGTAATTGTACATTTTTGCACTTTCTTCTGCATTATTTTCTTGAGAATTAGGCACATTTCCCCCCAAATTCTTATGAAAAAATACATTATTTATACAACTATTTGTACATCAAAATAGTACTATTTTCATTAATATATTCAATTTATGCCGATTATGTTTTTTATTCACTGTCCAGAAGGATTTCCATCAGTGCATTATGATATACAAATTTGTTTTGTTGGTATAGCTATCTGAAAAATAATTGAGACAACCCATTTTGGTTGGGGATTTAACAGTAAAATAATGCAGATGCATTACAGTAATGAGAATGGGGGGAAATGTGCTTAAATATGTTTGTTTATTATTATTTTTTTATATTTGATTCTGGGGTGAAATATGATATGGGTATGTTTTTCTTAGCTGGGATGTTATTGCTTCACATTTTTTCTCGTAATAGTTACATAATAGTGGACTGAGGCTCTGCGTCCTCTCACAACTGTTCTGTGCTGATAATGTGAAGCCTCTACAGCTGCCAACGTTAACATTTGAAACACTGCTAAGAGTTACCATTATAGTGAAACTAATCATTCACAAACCTACTCTCAATTTTTTATAAAAATAAACAAAAAACACAACATACCATGCTGTTTCTCCTCACCTCACACCTTCATTGAGTGTATAGAGTTCGTTGTCCGCCAGTCCTTTCTTTTGGAATACAGCAATAACTGCATTGTGAATGCTAAAATAAATCGCACAGACGTGAAATTACATCTCAGTTTGACACTTATTGACATGCGCTACGCACAAAACCCGCACTAACCTGTTCCATGTGGCATTAGGGCCTGATCCTCTCTCCTCCAGTGAAGCCTTTTCATTTTTCCCCAGCTGACTCAGATTTGGAGAACTTACCAACTTCAACCGGTACAGAGTCCTCATGGTTCAAACAGAGGGATAAAACACGGTTCAGTTAGTCCAGAACAGCAACAACAAGTGAGAGAAGGGGAGGAGCTGGAAAGATGCAGCTAGAGACGAGAAGGGGAGGAAACTACTGTTTTATTGTAGAGAAACCAATTTCCTTCCTCCTAACATTACATTCCCATCCTTTCCTTAGTTTCTCTCTCTCTGTCAAACACACAAAGATAAACCAATCTCGTTTAATAGTTATGCAACACAAAAACACCCTTTCTTTCACACTCCAAGTATAAGGGAGTGACAACCTGCTCCTCCTGTGCGATGTGAGCTGCTTTTAAAATATGTTTACTCTTCAAAGCACTCAAAACGAAGGATTTGCCTATATTATATATATTTATATATATATATTTTTTTTGTATATATACATATAATGACTAACTTGTAGATATACACTACTATACATATAATGCTTACACATTATTTATATTATGCTATATTTTTATAATATTAATAGTAATATTTTTGTCACTATCATGTAATATTTTATATTTACCAAAAAAAGATAATGTAATATTTATATCATATGGATTACAAAAGTAAAGAATAAATATTATAACTACCTTAAACACATACATGTATTTAACCATTAAAAAAAATAAAATATATTATTTTCAAATGTAACAAAAATAATATACTAATAATTTTTTATTATATGTCATATATATATCTCTTAATATCTATATATAATATTATTATATATATATATATATATATATATATATATATATAGATATATATATATATTTTTTTTTTTTTTTTTTTTGTCTTTTTACTTTTATTGCAAGTATGAAAAAGTAGAGATTACAAATGCCACTGGCGACTGTATAGATAGTTTAGTCTGGAAAATTTGGATCCATTTCTCACTGGCCCTGTCTGCACTCATTGAATTTACATTAATATTGATTAACCCATTTTGATACTTGGAACTATGTAATCTCCTGTGGCATCATACTGATACTAAAGAAATATACACAAAGTGACTCCCTCAGCAGGTTGTAAATTGAGGAATGTCACACATTGTGAGAACATTTTGGAATATGGCTTATGGAAAACAAAGGACATCACAAACAAATAAGAGGATATGAGTATGAATAGCAGGATGTGATTGTGTTAATAGTTCTGTTCACAGCATCAGTTTTACCTCCGGAATGGATGACTGCTCCCATCCATGTGAAGGTGGTGTGGCAGGGCAAACAGAGCAGAGAAGCTGAATGTAGATGATCTAGGGGCAGGTCGATCAATGTGGGCTTCGCTCAAGTTCTCCAGCATTGTTATCGAAAGGCTGCCAGATCCTTCTTTCATTCAGAACATCTCTGGTCCTTCTGATAACACAAATGGACGAAGAAAGAGACCAAATGAGAGCGTGTTGTGGTGGCTGCTCCCGCATAACTCATGAATGCATCTTTAAGGAATTAGATCACCAAAAATGAAAATTCTGCAGTAATTACTCACCCTCGAACACAAATGAAGATATTTTTGATGAAATCTAAGAGCTTTCTGACCCTACATAGACAGCGACACAACTGACACGTTCAAGACCCAGAACGGTAGTAAGGACATCATTAAAATAGTCCATGTGACATCAGTGGTTCAACTGAAATTTTATGAAGCGACAAGAATATTTTTTTTATGCATATTCTGACGTAGAACGTCCATCTCTCTCCATCTGTATATTCTGGTTCGAATAAGTAAGGCTGGGCAAAAAATTGCAAGTCATCCTCTGTCAAAATCTTCAGACATGTTTACGAAGACTGTCTTACGTACAGCGTGCGTCTTCCTCTGCTTGTAAACAAAGCGCAGCGCATCCAGGTTCTACATCAGAACACCGGCTCCTGCGTCAGCAGCACCACAACACACGTTGTACTCTCGTGAGCGCACATTGAAGACTGATACGGAAGAGAAAAAATTGTTGAATAAAGTCATTATTTTTGTTTCCTTTGCGCACAAAAAATATTCTTGTAGCTTCATAAAATTAAGGCTGAACCACTGATGTCACATGGACTATTTTAACGATGTCCTTACTACCTTTCTGGGCCTTGAACGAATCAGTTGCGTTGCTGTCTATGCAGGGTCAGAAAGCTCTCGGATTTCATAAAAAATAACTTTTTTTAAAAAATTTGTGTTCTGAAGATGAACAAAGGTCTTACGAGTTTGGAACGACACAAGGGTGACAGTAGCCATTGACTTCTATAGTATTTTTCCATACAATGGAAGTGAATAGCTACCGTCAAATGTTTGTTTAACAACATTCCTCAAAATATCATTCTTCAAAATACAGAAGGAAATTAATACAAGTTTGGAACAACTTGAGGGTGAGCAAATGAAGAAGAAGAAGAAAAAAAGTGTCGTTTTCGGGTGAAGTATCCCTTTAACTAGCCTTTATTTTCGTTACAAGGGGGGGGGGAGGGGGGGGGGGGGAAAAAATTCGGGGGGGTGAGCCATCTGAATGATTTGTTCTCAAATCGAACTGATCCAGTTCTCAAATTCATTTTGAAGATCAAGTCTCCATTCGTCGTAATTGCAAAGAAAAGAGCGACCAGCATGGACTTCAAAAAAATCGAATTTGATCTCATACAGGGGTGCATTTCCCAAAAGCACCTATGCTTACCAATAGGGTTCATTCAATGGAACTTACCACAATAGTTAGCTAACGATGCTCTTGGGAAACACATCCCTGGTTTGGAACGACATGAGGGTGTGTAATGACAGATTTTAAGTGAACTATCCCTTTAAATTTCACAACTCCCTGATGCAAGCATTTGGTAATCAGTCTCGATTATGAGGCCATGTTACAAGCGAACTACAGTAAAAAAAAATTTTTTTTACCATTACTCTGTCGAAGATATCCCCAAATTTAATTCATTTCGGCTGCTGTTAAAGCAAAGATCGATGTGCTTGTTTACGTTATTCATTCTCCATGTGTTCCTCAGCAACACAAGCCATCCCGCGCCTCCTACTGGACCATCTGGGAAGCTTCGCAAAAGAAATAGGCTACTACAACAAAAGACTTGTCTTGCATCAGTCTGTCATCATTTGCTCACGCGGCCGTAAGAGCTTTTTATGGCCTCTTTGAAAAGAAAAGAAAGAAACACACGCAACCGCATCTCAACAGCCTCGACTTAAATAATATGTGACTTTGCTTTATGTTCCACTTTCCCTGAAGCCTCATGTCAGTTTCCCTTTGTTCACTGAACGTGCCAGGACACGAGCCACGATGTGCTAGAGGAGCAGGAGGAGTGTATCTTCTTTCCAAAGCGCAGACAGTTAAAACGACGACGTCTGGGTAAACCTGAGAAGCCTGTTTGAGAGGAAGGGCATCACTTCCCATTCTGGACTAACAGATCTCGCTTGACTGTTCTATTAAAACGCGATACGAATCAAGCAACCCAGCTGGCCGTGTTTCAATGCATCATTATCTGTTGGTTACATGTTCCATCACTAGCTGTAAGTTACTCATGGCGGGGTTGACGCACTGGGTACTCAATGTACCTTACGGCGATCATGGCACGTTTGTTATTTAGCAAACCCCCGGCTCGAACAGTAGTGCATCGTAACAATGTTTCCACTCACCGTCATGTGCTCCGCGTGCAGAGAGGGGGTATCTAAGTTACTTCAGTGATGACGAAAACAATAAATATGATGGCTTTCACTTCAGGAGAAACTAATCCATAAATGCGGATGTGGGCTGTGCGGGGTTAATGGATCATTCCTGTGGCATCCCCAACACTCGCCCCTCCTCTTAGCTTCACGAGTCGCAGACTGTCTGAGTGACCAGACGCAGTCCAGACTGTGGCGCGTCCACGCCCCGACACGTGCACGCGCGCCACTGGCCGAAGGGTTGAGATGTGCTCGAGACTAAATGAAATCAGTGCTGGATGTGCTAATATTTAGTAAAGCAAATGATGTTTCCGTTTCGCTTTATGAGCTCAATTAGCCATATATAGGCTAATGAAATCCATACTCAATCCAATAACAGGGCGGCAATCTTTATTTGGATCCCTAATTTAGATTGAGATAATCCCTGCTGAGTTGACCGTGACAGGGATATAATTTAGCACACCAGCGGTTTATTTTAAAGAGGCGGAGCAGAATTCAAATAAACTGGACTTAAACTAAATTCAGCTTTTTAGTCATGACATTAATTTGCAGGCCAAAACTGAATGATAATTCGTCACAGAATTTGTGTTTTAAAAATATAAATAAACAACAATAATAATAATTTATTATTGTGCAAAAAAAATCTTTATTTGTCGCCCCCTGTTGGCACAATGCAGCAACTGACAGACATTTCCACTGAAGAAATCTTTGAACAAATCTTTTTATAGTCACGATTAAATTGAAGTTACATTAGAGTGTAATGGAATATCCAATATCGGAAAGGAATATCGGCAATGGAAAAAAAAAAAAGTGGTGTGGGGGACTTTCCCGTGGTTGCCCAAATTGCAATTTTTTTGCTAAATTTAGCAACTTTTCACACAAGCCTAGCAACTTTTCTTCCAAAAGCACCTAGCAACAAATTAAGCTATTTTTACATTTTATTTGGCTGCTTTTAGCAACTTTTGAGTGACTCAAGTGACTCAAACGATAAAAAGGCACACATTTTCCATCTAAATTACACAAAATGAGGAAACCAACGATGCCTAGCAGAACACACATCACATTAAGTTAGCTGCTATTTGCAATTGTTCAATTTAATAATAATAATTGAATAATGGTTAATTTATGATACACATGTGAGTAGCTAGGTACAGCGATTGTTGATCAGTGTAAGTACACTGTAAGAAAAATATTAGAAAAATGGAAAAGGTACTAGTAAATTTTCCAGGACATTCGCCATTCCCATTATTCATTATCCATTGTAACTCCGAAAACACAAGAAACTTGCGTAATTAAAATGTAGGTAAAAAACCTGGGAAAAATCAATAAGGAAAACTCCTTCATATTTAACTAGTAGATGGTGCCCTAGTTACTAGCTAATATAAAAAAAAACTTGTACGCCCTAATTGTTAAAAAATGTGGTTCAATCAGTTTTTTATATTGTATATATTATATTACGTTATATATTGTATCAAACAAATCTCGATGAGCATATAATAAAATAGTTTTTGCGAGATTTTGATTGTAGTGACAATTTGCGTCATACTTACGTAATGATGTCATCGGTATGGACTCACAAATCATTGAGCACTGTGTAGCAAACAAATTGACCTTCCTTAGCAACACTTATCCCTGAAAATTCGTGGCAGCACTGCTTGTTCTATGCAGCGGTAGTGATGGATGTTGAGAAGTGTGTGTTGCGTCAAATGGGGGACAGCTGAACATAAGTCTGAAGGGGCCGGGGTTAAAACGATTACAAGATTGGAGGAAGTATCGTGTTTGTATACATCACCAGAGAGTTCTAAGTTATCTGGGAGCAAGTTCAAGCGCAAAACGGTGTGCATCGTTTTGTTACGGTTTATGGTTTGAAAGTGACATGTTATGGAACCGGTGGCAACGGGGTCGAGATGCGTTTTCTCTGGTTTGGTGGTTTGTGTGTAAAACATGGCAGCCCATCAGCAGACAGTCAGTATGTAAACCAAGCGGTATAATAGAAATGCTTTGAACAATGTAATTGACATCAAAATAAATGCACAAGAGAAAGTATGTTGTTTGCACATGTTTATTTACATTAAAGGCAAATAACTGAAATAATAAGAGCACAAATATAGATCTGGAACTTCTTTAAATCTCTGTCTAAATATAATTTAGTAATTGCAATGTCTTCTGGTCCATATCCTTTCCTTAGGAAGGTGTGCTAGACACTGATTAATGTAAAAAAATACTATACATATTTATATATTTTGCTATTGTATTATGGAGTGACACTTTCATAAACTTTTCTATACCCCTCTGATTATATAATGGTAAATATTACAGTATCATAGCACAACAACAGTGATCAGCAATGATGATAAGCCTAATACTCACAATAAAAATAATAAGGTCATATAGATCATAACACAGTCTATTAAGAAGTGGATTATCCTTCACCTGAAATTGTTGTCTTTTCATCCTGAAATGCGAGGCAAATGTTGGATCACAATAATTAGGAACCACAGTTTCCACAAATCCCTTCATTTGATTGGGATGTTCTCTTTTACCATCGAGCGTATTTTGCAGTATTAAACACGTATTTATACCGATTTCATCAGGCTCCGAAAATTCTTCAAAAAGAACACAAAGAATGGCCTTCTCAGCTGCCATAGCTGCAACTCTTGCGTCATCAGAACAGTGTTCAACGCACCACCGTTTCCGTTTAAAAACGTTTTGCACCGTTTTGTCAGGGCTGAACGCAGCCCTGTTGTTTTTACCAACAGAAAACAGTTATGGCATTTTGATTAATAAACATGACTAGATTTTTTTAAATGAAACATGTGCACGGAAGAATTGTTCACAATAAATTCTATAACATGCATTTATAAAACATACATGGTGATTTTTTTTAATTCACCATAAAAAGGGAGATTCTTAACTCTACACACACTGGATAGCTCAGTCTTTATGACGTAGTACGCACGCGTGAATGGGCGGGGCGGCGTAAACGTTCTAACGCGGGAATATACAAACGTTCTTCAAGACCATAATAGAATTCTGCTGCTCGGAATTCGATGTTTATATCAGAACGTTGCTATAGTAACTTTGACTGAACGCTCACCAGTTCAGTCCGTCTGCTCAACAGAGAGCGGGGTAAGTGGTAACTCGCTATGGGCGTAAGTTAGCGCGTAATGTTGTGTCAGACTTCCTGTTGTTACATTTCAGCGATCTCCACTCACATTATACGCATACAGCATCGTTTAAAAGAGAATATTGACGGCTTTTGAGCGATCAGAAAACACATGGATCACTGTGGGAGGCAAGAGGGGAGGAAACCTCTTACAACCCACACGTGTTTTGGGCAGGTATGTGTTTTGGGGACATGTGTGTTGGTCATTTTGATACTATGTTAATAGCTACAGAAACACACGGTTTATAATGTACTAGTACAGTAATATATCCGGAGTTATTTCTTAGTGCTTATTGTCTGTTGTAGAATGCATACACTGCAGAGGAGTATCAGGCAGTCCAGAATGCTCTACGGCAGAAACTCGGACCTGAATATATCAGCACCAGACCGGCTGGAGGAGGGCAAAAGGTGAGAATTAATGCACTTAATGTACACTTATCAATATTATTTAGCCTTGCTGATCTAATATAAAGTTGATTATCTTGCTGTTATTCATATTATTAGACCTTTGTCTTTTTTTTGCTTGCAGGTGTGCTATATTGAAGGTCACAAAGTTATAAGTCTGGCCAATGAAATGTTTGGTTATAATGGATGGTCGCACTCAATATCTCAACAAAATGTTGGTAAGGACACCGTATTTATAACAACGTGCACATTCTCAAACATTCCCATTAATGTTGCATTCACATCAGATTTCAGGATTAGTTTAGGGTTTGTTGCTTATTTTTAAAGAGACTGGTCAATCTTGTGTTACAGACTTTGTGGACCTGATCAATGGCAAGTTTTATGTTGGAGTCAGTGCCTTTGTGAAGGTTCAGTTAAAGGTAAGAGCTCTTCTTGACAAGACAGACACAGCATTGTGAGGAGCATACCATTTCTTCAGCGTCTTCTCCACAGGATGGCTCGTACCATGAGGATGTAGGATATGGGGTGAGTGAAGGCCTCAAATCTAAAGCTCTGTCACTGGAAAAAGCAAGAAAAGAAGCCGTCACAGATGGACTGAAAAGAGCACTCAAGTAATTATTTCTGCTGCTATGTATACTTGATTCTGATTGGTCAGTTGTGGCATTCTGTGGTCAGGCCTTTTTGTTTTTAGTAAAATTTCCAATAAATACTGACACTAGTAAGAAATGTTTCTTGAGCACAGGGTTGCCAGGTTTTCACAACAAAACCCACCCAATTGCTACTCAAAACTAGCTCAATGGTGTTTCGAGAGGGGTCCCCCCGGTAAACATCATGTTCCGGGGGCTAAAATGCACGTATTTTGGTGGGGTTCCCCTGGTAAAATTCAAATTCCAGGCTGCACGGTAAATCGAAATGGAATCGAGATCGCTATTCGACAGAAGCTGCGATTGTCATGCGTATCTTTCAGTGAAGCACAGTTCTGTGATCAGCAGTAAATCTCCATCCAAAGGCCAGAGGGCGCTCTCGCGCTGAAACTCCAAATACGCCTCGCAGAAGAAACCCAGAAAATAGAAACAGAAGATTCAACTGCTTTCATTGATTCAATGTGCCTAATAAACACACGACTACGGCAATATACGGTTTATCTGAGTTTACGGGTTTACTGGAGTTTTTATTAATATAATTTTCATTAAGATAAAGTATATTTATAATGCAATGCCTTTATCACTGCTTAAATACTATGAAATATGCGTGCCTTATTCTGTGTAAGAAGCCAAATCATCTCACAGAAGGATTTATTTCAAACACTCGACTGATGTTATGTGAGTTTGGAGTAAAAATATGTTATTAAATGTGGTATTTTCAGATGGAGCAGCATTTACTACACAGAGCTGTAGTTCACTGAGAAGCTATGCAAACAGCTGTCATTATCGCAAATGATTTTTTTTTGCGTAACTTTTCAGTGAACTACGACTCTGTAGTAAATTCTGCTCCATCTGAAAGCAGCTGATGATGATTTCCTGCTGATTACAGAACCAGCGTTACTAACAAAATGCGCATGACCAGTCCAGCCCGGGGTTGCCGCAAGCCCACTGGACGCTCCTTCGTCAAATCGGCGCTACCGCGCGTTCTCAAGCACGCCGCCACTCTGCCCACTCTAGCCCTCCGGCCATTCCTCACTCTAGCCCGCCGGCCTCTACTCACTCAAGGCCTCCGCTCACTCAAGCCCACCGTGTGTGACGCTGTGTGTTTCGTTGTGAAAGCGAAACTACTTTGTTTGGTCTTCCAAAAGAGGACACGACTAGAAATCAGTGGTTAAGTTGTATTTCCAGAACAGTTCAACCCAAATATTCATTTGTGTGCAGCACATTTTATGGAGGACTGAAAGTAGGTAGAGTAGACTACAATGCTGGATGTTCTGACTCACAGTCTGTAAGTATGTTTTCATATTTAAAGGATTTGCCACTGATGATTCAAACGTGAGTTTTGAGCAGTGTAGAGTAGCGCTTGTTGTTTGTCATTTCTCCGATCACAAATGCAGACATGGTTTTATGTTTACGCGGCGCGATGCAACGCGTAAAAAGACAGTATAAGTCATTATAATCCGTAATTATGTCCCCACTGGATGCAACAAATGCCTCGTTTATAATGGTTTTAATGTTTTTGTCTCGTCGCTACAGCCGGACAGGGCATCACAGTATGGCAAGGGACGTAACATTTCCGTCACACACTTGAGGTATTCAGCCAATCACAACGCACTGGATAGCTGGCCAATCAGAGCACACCTCGCTTTTCAGACCGATGAGCTTTGTAAAAATCGAGGCGTTTCAGAAAGGCGGGGCATAGAGGAGAAACAATAATGTACAGTATGTGGAAAATAATGTGTTTTTTTAACCTTAAACCGCATAAACACATTTAATTACACCAAATACACAAAATAATGTTCTTTTTAGCAACATCATATGACCCCTTTAAAACGAAAAAAAAAAAAAAAAAAAAAAAAAAAAAAAAAAACGGAACCCCCACAAAGCGTAAACCTAGCGGAAACACTGCCATATAATAAGCGGGATCATATATAGTCAGCTAGTTATTACTGCAAAATCCCTTTGATATAATACAAGACATCAGGCTCCTGATCACCCTGTCAAGATTCATTTTGAGATAAAGATTGGCTGACTATACACTATGCCTTATATAATAGTCGTTATTGAATTTTTATATAATTATTTCAATTTTATAAGGTGTTTTGGAAATGCACTTGGAAATTGCATTCTGAATAAGGAGTATCTCATAGCCATCAATAAAATACCAAAGCAGGTAAGAAGTAATCCTGTCAACATTTGGGCCAAATTTGTTGATACTCTGACTTGTTTAAATACATTTCTTAATTTCCGTACCTGAAATATGGTGTATATTCCGTTATCTCAGCCACCTCCTCCATTAGACCTGGACAAAACCAAACGCAGTGATAGCGAGCCGTCTGTGGAGAAGGCCAGGTTCGACAGCCTGGCCCGAGCCAACAACAGGGAATTTATCAAACTGGCGGAACCAGCCAACATCCCCTCAGAGCGGATAGGAAGTCACCCTGTACGAGGAGGTCATGAGAGCGGCACTGGATCCAGGACTTCATTGACAAACACGGCAGCACATTCTGGCAACTCATCAGCTCACCAGGACTCTGAAAACAGGCCCAGCAACACCTCAAGGTGAGTTTATTTGGTGCTAACTTCAACTACACTAGCCAGCTGCACTTATGATAAATCTGTGTCTTAGGTCAGCAGCTGACATGGCTGACCTGTCCTCGTCCGATCCTCCACTGGACTCCAAGCAGCAGAGGAAGCTGAGACAGCAGCAGCTGCAGCAAAAGTTCAGAAAGGAAATGGAGGCTAAGAAGCTGCTACAGGAGCAGAAAAGCCAGCATTCCAACACTTCCGCTGAGCCGCTACCACTGCAGTCTAAGCAAGGTGTGATGGGAAATTTAAGGGTTCATGTTTTAGCTACGAGTATAAAAGATTCAAGCCTTTGCCTGCAGGAGTGTCAGGTGTGTAGCGCTCTCCATCGGTGGGTTTATCGTTTTAGGACAGGCTGTAGGTCCTGTTAACCACAGTACACCAAACGGACACCTGGTGACAACTAAGCAGGAGGAGTATCTGGCTGGTAAGGACTATTTTAAAGAAAGGTGTGGTCATGGTACATGTGCACTGGGAACATATAAATGATCAGCAGTGACAGTGATGGTAAATACTGGCTGATTTAAAGCAGGACTTTTCAACCTGGGATCTAGGGGGCTGTTAGGACAGTGGTTCTCAAACCTTTTGACTCAGTGGCCCTCCATTTCCAACTATTTTTCCAAAAGCCCCACCATGTATAGTAAATATTTCCACCTATTATATCTGCTATTGTTAATAACCATGCTGCTTATTTTAATTTATTTATTTTTTAGAAACAGACTGGAAACAAAGATGAAGAAAAAAATGATTATTTTATTTTGTATTATTATATACTGTATTCCTTTTTAAGTCATTTTAAGCGTCATTCTGAGGGCACCTTAGTGGGTCATTGTCCCTGGTTGGAAACCAACTGTCCTAGGGTGTTCATGAAAAAAGATAACAGGATCTTTTGGTTGTGAAGACATGATGGACTGCCCAGTGGCAAGGGTACAATGGTTTTCAGCAGTTACAGAATGTTTGATATGTTGGGTTTCACTGGTCGAAAATCATTAATTATCTGCTGATTATTCTGACAACCAGTTTTTACAGTAGGAAATAAAGATGAAAAATAGTTTAAATAATAAAAATGATTAATTTTCTGATATTTAGTTTTGGCTTTTGTATAGTATTTATAGAAGTTATACTTATAAATACCGGATAGTATACATATTCAATTGGCAAACTACATTGTCTTTATAAAATCACAGTAAAAGTATTTATATTTATTTATATATATTATATTTGTGAGGGTATTTGCAAGGGAATCGTTTTTTTTTTTTTTGCCCCACATTTTTTTGGTTTGTTTTTTTTTTGGGGCATCAAAGTTTGAAAACTCTGCTTTAAAGATTTATCATTGCGATTACATGATGCATGGCCAGTGTTTATGAATTTCTCGTTTTGTCTTTAAAATGACAGAATTTTCATCTTTTCTCCATTTGATAGGTCTCACTAATCTGGTGGAAAGACTTTTGGTGGCTCAGGTTTTAATACAGGAAAAGGCAATTAGATTGTAAGGTGAAATATAGAAACATTTCTCACTTCTCCTTAGATGACCCGGAATTATGGGACTTCACTCTGGACGGTATCGATATGCTCGGCGATCCCGCAACAGGCTCCACAGAACCTCCCTGTCCCACGACACCGAGCCAACACAAGATGATGACGCGCAGCAAGACCCCACAGAGAGTCCAGTACCTGAGACCACCAGCTCAACCTCAGGGCCATGCTGTTCCTCAAGGCCAGGGAGGATATGGGCAGTACAGATCCTCAGACATGAGAACTACAGCAGGAGCAGGTACAGTCTGACATGTTTGCAGAATAAATGCATGCTCATTTAAAAAAAAAAAAAAAAAAAAAACTTGCAAGTATGTATATGCCCAGTTCTGGTTTTGCCTCTTCACTCATGCAAACATACCACGTCCCCATTAATATAAATAGCCAGGGACCCAATACTCTCAGAGCGGGCAGCCTGTGGCCCACAATTCGTAACAAGCCTGTGCTTGTTGACTTTGCTTGTTCATTAAGAGAAAATAACTTTTGCTTCTGTTTAATATGGACCTATGGTAATGATGTTGTAAATGTAATTGTTGAAGGTGAACCACAGAGCCCATACAGACACAGCCAGATGATGAAGAAACGAAGACTGGACACGTAATGAATTTAACTATTTATAGTTTTCTTTTAACAATCTTTTTAGATTTGTTTATACTAATTTGTGAATATGAAAAACTAATAAATGTTTGTCTTTTTTGACTGAACCTCCTAATTTGTAACGTAAATCAAAACAGAAGCAGGACTTTTTAAAATTTTATTTCTGATTTTCTGAGAATAAAAATCTTGAATGGATTGAAATGGTATTCCCGAGTTATTTTACCACATTTTACTAGTTTTTTTATTGGTAGCTGATGGCAGGGGATGTGAAAAGCTGCGTGTAAAATTCTGGAAAACACTGTAAGAAAAAGCACAATGTAGTGGGAGGAGGAAAAAACCAAAATGTTTTATTAAGCATGTGAACATATCTTAAAAGATACACTTTTTTTTTTTTTTTTTTTACACAAAACCAGAGGATAATCAACAAAAGGACCCTGGGTGGAAGCTTTTTGAAAGAAAACATCAGCAGCAATTTTTGACCCCACAAATTTAATGCTGTTTTTTATGGGAACATGCGAGTTGTGGATTGTGAAACCATGCAGTTTTCAGAATTTCAGTTATGTGACGGGATCTGTGATTAGTGGTATTTTAACGGTCTAAACGCGGTTTTGGTCAATTACAAAGGATTCAAATCTGTGCACTCAAGTATCAAAAGTAACAAATAAACCCTCCCTGGTTGGTTAAACCTTTAAACGCTGTGTTTTCTGCATTGCAGTAACATTTACCTTCTCTAGAGAAGTCAAGCAGATAATTTTAGAGGTGACGGGACGCCACTTCCGCAAATGATTGGCACTCAATTTGTGGTATAGAAAAAATGGTTTGGGGGAGTGATTTAACAAACTGGTAATGAGGTGCTGTAGTTTAATACTGTACTTATATGTTGCTGCAGTCAAATGCACCATATTAAATCTTTTCACCACAAAGACCAAGTATTTCATTTACTACAGCAAGGACTTTGATGGTTGTGTGACATTTTAAAGATGGGGAAGACATAATCCTGTGGTTTAAGGCTAGCTTAATTCAAATTGAAAGCAACATGTGATTGGACGAAGAAATGTGCTTTCATACAGGATGCTCACTCTCATTCAAATTAAGCCTTCTATCCACTTGGGTTTGGATAGGGAGTAGTGGTGAATGTCTATATAAGATACACTGTATTATTGTAAGTTCATCATAAATGATATTAAAAAAAAGTCACAAATTAACAATGCTATGAAATACGTACAAGTACGAAGAGCTATAAAACCCTGCTTAAATCTCCCTCAATTGCACATTCTCTTCCTTTCATTTCAAAGCCCAACTTAAGCAAATTAGGACAGAAGTCCCCCAATACTTGTCTCTAAAATGTCATTACTCCTAACATTCCTTCCTTCCTACCTTCTTTATCTGTCTTCCAACAATCTAGACTCGTATGTAGGATACACTCGTTCAGGCTTGTGGTCTTCTCTTTCCATTCATCCACTATTGTGTAGGTAAACTGCAACACCATCACTGTATTTCACTGCCTGACTTTATTACAATAAGGACGGTATCCATACTATAAGGCTATATATCTGATGTTTAAGACAACTTCAACCAGTTTAACCCTTCCTGTGCCTCTTTATCAAATGTACACATTCATCTCAGTCTTTAAATAGCAGATTCGAATAACCCGAGTCACATTATATGGACCTGAAAGTCTTTCCAATGTAAACTGTCGGATAAAACACGTCCATGTAAAGGACTAGGTCCGATAATCTCAACCCCACGAGGCACAGCTTTTCCCTTCCTTGAACCAACCCTGCTGTTTCAGCTCGCCTGAGTGGTGCGTAGATTGGTTGACCCGCAGCTGTTTCCAGACTGGTGAGCTCCTGAGGTTATGAGCAAGCCCTGCTGTAGTCCTGCGGGGGGAGCGGTGGATGACAGCGGGCTTGTCTGAGCCCACTGGGGCATGCTATAGGTGGGGCAGGTGTAGCCAAACTGCTGATTGGGCACACACAGTGAACCCTTCCGCCCGGCTGTAGGGTTGACGGTGGCTGGCATATGGCCACCCATGGAACAAAGCTGACCTGGTGCAGAGTATTTACGTGGCATCTGAGGAAGAAGACAGTTGGCTTTGATTAGTACTTGTATACACATAAATCTTGATTGGTCAATATAATATTATAGCCATGCTGAATAACACTATAATGTACTGAGCTACTTTGTATATCACTGTGCAGGCCCACTGTTAAAGTTGCAATGAAACAGAAATAGCGACAGATCTTTTTTTCTGTACTGTCACCCATCTGATTGCATTATAGAAAAATAGTATAGGGCAGAGACTTGGTTTAATTCATTGCACTTAAAAATGAATGCGAGCTTGAAGTCGATAGTGGAGGGGCAGGGTTTAAACAAACTGAATGATTGAAGGCAGGCACAGGTCACCAGATTGAGTTTAAGTAATACTGATTTCATTTCATTCATGAATCATTCACAATACACATTATAATAAGCATTTACAAAAATGACAATTCTCATTTCATGCCAGCTTTAACATTGGTGGATTTATGTCAAAGACTAAAGCTCTGTACCAAAACCTGCCGAGGTCTGACTCCCAGATGATTTCAATAAAGTGTGACATTAGCATATTGCTAAGCTAACAGCAAGATACTCTAATAAGCATAACAATGTCCAACACACACAAAAATTGGGGTAAAATACGTTTTTGAAACTACACTAGCCGGGTTTCCATCCAAAGTTGCGAATTTAATTGTTTAATGTCGCATAAAATATTTGCGAATAAGCACCGTTTCCATCAAACAAGTCAAAGAGAACAAAATCATTAATTCCTGATAAACTGGCACTAAATATCACAAAGAAAAGTGGGAGAAGCCACTGAATATAATAATTGATAGATATATCAATAGATTACATCAGCATGGCGCCGCAAATGGCAGCAAGGACGCTAAGCTCCGCAATTCTTCTATTGTTTTTGTTTGTTTGTTCTGTGTTTTGTCATTCTTCTTCTATAAGTTTTACCAAAGACAAACTCCTTAACATTAAGCAACACATACCGGACAACATTTTTCCGGTTTTTGACTATTCGGACGTTTTGTTGGACATTCTAGGCGGAGGTACAGCGGTGTTGTTCAAACGCGCGTGCAGACACAGAAGAGGGAAACGCGCCGGCGCCCTGGTGAAGCTCCGCGCACGCGGCTTTCGGACTGCGCTCCCAAGCATTCATCTCGCGAATGTCCGTTCCCTTCCTAACAAAACGGATGAACTTCTTCTACTCACCCGCACCAACAAGGACTTTTCAAAATCTGCTGCATTGTGCTTCACTGAAACCTAGCTGAGTGAAGCCATTCCAGAAAACGTGCTTCATATGCCGGGCTACCAGCTGTTCAGAGCGAATCGCATCGCGTTAACGGGGAAAACCAGAGGTGGTGAATTGTGTTTCTACATCAACGAAAGTTTGTGTTCAGATGTAACAACGCTGAAAAAAGTATGCTGCCCTAACTTAGATGCACTCTTCATAAACAAAAAAACCTTTCTACTTGCCGCGGGAGTTTTCCTCTTTCATTCTCATGAATGTGTACGTGCCTCCGGACGCGCGCGTGAGCGCCGCGATGCAACAGCTGACCGAACAAATAACTGAAATGGAGCAAAGGTACCCAGACTCTATTTTAATCATTCTTGGAGACTTTAACAAATCAAATCTCTCCCGTGAACTGCCAAAATACAAGCAGCACATTACGTGTCCCACCAGAGACAGCACTATTTTGGATCACTGTTACACAGCAATAAAGGATGCATATCACTCTGTCCCACGAGCAGCTTTGGGGCTCTCTGATCACCGTTTGGTTCATCTAATACCGACCTACAAGCAGAAACTGAAATCAGCTAAACCTGAATTAAGGACTGTAAAAAGATGGACTAAAGAAGCAGAGCAGGATTTACAAGCTTGTTTTGACCTCACTGATTGGAGCATCTTTGAAGCTACTACCACCGATCTGGACGAGCTCACAGAGAATGTAACATCGCATATCAGTTTATGTGAAGACATGTGCATCCCTACCAGGACTCATTTAAATTACAACGACAAACTGTGGTTCACTGCAAAACTAAACAGCTTTGTCACGCCAAAGAGGATGCTTATAGAAGTGGGGATAAAATCTTGTATAACCAGGCCAGGAACAGACTAACAAAGGAGATCAGAGTGGCTAAAAAAAACTACTCAGAAAAGCTGTGAAAAGAGCTTTCAGCAAACGATCCAGCGTCAGTATGGACTGGTCTGAGGAACATCACCATGTACAAGACAACACCCCCACAGCTTGCAGAGAATCAACAACTGGCTGACGATCTGAATGTGTTTTACAGCAGATTTGAAAAGGATCGTCTACCACCCCCCATCCGCTCTGATCTGCACTTCACACCTTCACCTACCACCCCTGCAACCCCCCTCCCTCCCTCCCTCCCCCACCATTCAACCTGTGTTTAAGGTCTGTGTAGAGGATGTGAACCGGGTCTTCAGGAAGCAGAAATCTAGAAAAGCTTCTGGCCCAGATGGTGTTTCACCTGCCTGTTTAAAAGTCTGCGCTGACCAACTGGCCCCCATCTTCACACAGATCTTCAACAGATCATTGGAGCTGTGTGAAGTTCCCTGCTGCTTTAAACGCTCCACCATCATACCCCAAAAAGCCCCAAATCACTGGACTTAACGACTACAGACCTGTCGCTCTCACATCTGTGGTCATGAAGTCACTTGAGAGACTGGTCCTGGCCTACCTGAAGGACATCACTAGACCCTTGCTGGATCCTCTTCAGTTTGCCTACAGAGCAAACAGGTCTGTGGATGATGCAGTCAACATGGGACTGCATTACATCCTGCAACACCTCGACAGACCTGGGAATTACGCAAGGATCCTATTTGTGGACTTCAGTTCGGCCTTCAATACCATCATGCCTGACCTTCTCTCAGACAAACTGACCCAGCTCTCTGTGCCCACCTCCATTTGTCAGTGGATCAACAGCTTCCTGACAAGATAGGCAGCAGCTAGTGAGGCTGGGAAACTCACATCCAGGACTCTCACCATCAGCACTGGCGCCCCCCAGGGATGTGTACTCTCCCCACTGCTCTTCTCTCTCTACACAAATGACTGCACCTCTAAAGACCCCTCTGTCAAGCTCCTGAAGTTCGCAGACGACACTACAGTCATCGGCCTCATCAAGGACAGAGACGAGTCTGCGTACAGACAGGAGGTTAAAGAGCTGGCCGTCTGGTGCAGTCTTAACAACCTGGAGCTTAACACGCTCAAAACTGTGGAGATGATCGTGGACTTCAGGAGAAAACCCCCTGCACTCCCCCCACTCACCACCATGGACAGCACTGTGACTGCAGTGGATTCATTCAGGTTCCTGGGCACCACAATATCTCAGGACCTGAAGTGGGACAATCAAATTGACTCCATTGTGAAAAAGGCCCAACAAAGGTTGTACTTCCTTCACCAGCTGAGGAAATTCAACCTGCCACAGGAGCTGCTGAAACAGTTCTACTCTGCTATCATTGAGTCTGTCCTGTGTTCATCCATAACTGTCTGGTTTGGTTCAGCTACCAAATCAGACATCAAGAGACTACAACGGACAGTCAGGACTGCTGAGAGGATTATTGGTGCCCCTCTACCCAGCCTCCAAGATCTTTACATCTCAATAGTGAGGAAAAGGGCTAAAAAAATCAACTTGGACCCCTCACACCCAGCCCACTCTCTCTTCGAACTGTTACCTTCTGGTCGGCGCTACAGAGCACTGACCACCAGAACGACCAGACACAGGAACAATTTCTTTTACACAGTTCTATACTCAGTCTAAACAAACTTAAGCTTCAAAATTATACAAATAACATAGTATATTATATTTATATAAACTGCACACCTGGTAAATAACATATCTTATCGGCACAAGTAATAACATATCTGACATATCTAAACAATTCATTTTTACTATACCTCTATTTCTGTAATATAGTACATATTCAATTTTTAATTTGTATTTATTTATATTTTTTAATTTAATTTTTATTATATTAGTTTTATATTACATCCCTACTCTGTTATTCCTATGTATGTCTACACTATCATGTATGTCTGCACTATGTTTGTACTTTCTTCTACACTGGAAGCTCCTGTCGTCAAGTCAAATTCCTTGTGTGTGTAAACATACTTGGTAATAGTAAAAAAAGTACTTGGTACTTGGTAAAAAAAAAAAAAAGTAAAATAAACATTCTATTCAAAACCCACGTGACCCATGTACATTCAGCAAAAAGAGGCATGGCATTTGTTTTATAAAAGGCAATTACAGCCTTACTATCGCGCATCCTCTGATAATCTACATCTAAATGAAAATTAAGTGTAGTTTTTCTGGCATAGTAAGAGTTAACGTACATGTGTTTGCGCATTCTTTTTGGAGCCTTTCTTGACCTGTGGCATCTTGTTCTTGGCATCCCTGGCCCAGTTATCAACCAGCTGATGGAGGTCAGCTGTGAATGTGCCCTTGTGTGGTAGATTAGCAGAAGGTGCTTGGTCCTGGTCATGGCTCTGTCCGTTCTCTTCTCTCACTGGACTTGTGGTACCTGTATGCCACAATTAATATTCACCGATTAGAAAAACTTGAGCATTTTGAGAAAACAAAGAAAACAAATTCTCTAAATAAAATGGTGAAAGTCCTACCTTGCACATGAACGTTTAAGCCTGGTATGGTTTCAGTCTTTCCAGTGGCTGACTGATTGACTGAACTTCCACTCTGTACAGCTTGTTTGTTCCCTAGGCAAAACCAAACTACATTTATCATGCCAATTTTTCACAAGCTCATGTTACAGTTGGATGTAAATCACTAAGCCCTGATACCTTGTTGAAAAGAACCAGTACCACTACCACTTCTTGACCTGGTCCCCTTGCCCTTAGTGGGTCTCCTTCTGCCTGCTGCAATGGCCACGGTTGGAGGGATCACCACAGAGGGCGGCATTTTTCCCAGACGTGTATAGAGTTCCTCAATTTCCTCCTTCTGTTTGTTCTGTAATACCTGGATCTCACCCATATGTCTGCAAAAAAAATTTAAGTTCAATTGGTGATCACAAGATACACAGTTATCATTAATGAGCTCACAGAAAACACAAGTACCTCTCCCTGAGCTTGTTCATCTCTCGTTTAAAGCCCTCATCTTCTGGTTCCGAGTCGTTGTCACTGCTGAGGTAGTGATTGGTGATGGACACACTGGAAGGGGTCATTTTAGACTCCATAGCGGAGTCTGGTCCCTCAGCAGAGCTTATGGAGGAGCTCTGTCCTTCTGCTGGAATCACAGAGTAGCGGCCCACTTTGATGTCAGTGCTAGATGTCACCTGAAAGCGGCCAACTGTAGTGGTAGATGGGACGGGTTCAGGGCTGACCCTGGGAGGGGTCTGAGATTTATGAACAGTGTTTTCAGGGCTAGAGAGAGATGATGGTGATGATGAGGAAGAGGATGATGATGATGATGCTGAAGATGGGGTGATGGAGGAAGATGAGACTATGACTGCTGGATCTTGAGCAGTGCCTGGGTCTTGATCACTGGCCACAGAAACCTGAAATGGAGAACGAGGATGTACATGAACTTGCTGTACAAATCTTTCAGGCATAAAATCCGATGCCTAGTGCACACTGAGAAGTATATTAAGCCACCTGAAATCGGCCAAGTTTGAAAGCTTTCTCAGGTGGTGATGTTGCTGGCTCTTTCTCCTCAGCGATGGTCTGTCCATCTGGTTGAGTTACAGATACAGAGGTCTGTAAAAGAAAATGTGTGTATAAATATAAATGAGTGTAAAATACTATGTACTATTTTAAAAGGTCAATGACAAATAAAGACTGTCTACAGTAAAGAAAAGGAATTAAAAAATCTAGTTAAAAATACATGCGCCAAGATTTTAAAAATGTACTCTTTGTATTCAAAATAGTTTCATTCATTTTTGAAACACTTTTATATCATTTTTAAGAGATGTTTACATTTAATGACACTAAAAATGTAATGTAGTATAACCAGCAAGTAAAAAGTTGCAACGTATTTTCCTTGCATTTAGAATACATGCAAATATTTACACATCTTAATCTTTTATTTTATTAATTTATTCTCACTACATGACATTCAACCTGTCATAAAAAGGTTAAATTATGTAATATTTTAACACTTGACTTACTGTCATGAGTCTGCAGATATACATTTTTACCTTGCATGTTGGTTGCACCGTCTTCTTTTTTTAAATATTCATAAGCAGTTTTGTTTACAACAAAAATTATATATAATTTTTATTAAAATATTAAAAACATCATAGAAGAGGCGTATTGAAGTCATGTATGAATCAGTGTAATTTTAGTACTATATATACACTATTATAGTATTTATAACAGTTTTTTTTTTGTATTTTAGTCATTTTATTATGTGCTTTTGTCATTTTATTATATTTCAATGTAGATTTATTTTTAATTTAAAATAAAGCTACATTTCTAATTTTCTTTTAGTATTTTATTTCAGCTTTATTTTTATGAATAGTTTAATCGTCATGATTTTTTTATAGTTAATATAAAAAATAAAATAACAGGTATGAATGCCATTTTGAATAAATGTATTAATTTAGACCAAAGAAAATTGAGCATCATGTCATCCAAATACCAACATAGACACTAAATCAGCAAGTTAGTAACTTCCCCCACCTGTGGCCTTTGTGGGGACGGATCTGCAGATGGTGTCTGGGCATAGCTTGTAGGTGTCACAATAGAGGCAAAAGCACCAGGTGCAAAGTTCCCACTGGAACTGAGAGACAAACTGGTAGGCGTCGCACCGGAGACAAAACCAGGAGTGTTAGTGCTGATAGTGTTGGGTGGAGAGGATGTAGACGTCTCTCCAGATCCATCAGGTTGGTTGGAGGAGCTCTGGGAGGAGTCCTTGAAAAGGGAACGCAGCTTCTGATCTAAAGCATGAATGTCTTCAATTCCAGGCGGCTTCCCCTGTACATCACTCTCACCATCTCCTGTTGCAGATGGTTGCGTCACAGGGACAGAGGAGGGGCCGAATTGCACCTGTTGGATGCCGGCTTGAGCTTGATCCAAGCCATTGCTCTCGGCCACAACATTTTGAGGAGTTTGGGAAGTGGTGGGAATTGACAGCCGACGTGGAGCTGGTGATTCAGTTGGGGCTGGAGAAGGAGACATCCTCCCTGTTCTGGTTTGCTGAGTGGCAGATGGTGTAGGAGTGGTTACTTGAGTGGTGACTCCTGTCAGAGTTGCAGTGGTTGCTGGGACAGGGCTCTGGTATTGAGAAGTCTCTGGGGCAAGACCTCCAGGTGTGGGTGGTACTACAGAAATCTGGGCTGAGCCAGGTGCAAAGCTAGCTTGGTCCTGCTGAACACTGCTGGCTGGTGTGGGATCAGATGCTGGGAGTGAGAATACATGGAATCATTCTTAATATTGGTTGGTTGTATTTAAATTTATTGTCATATCAGATTCATTGGCTATTACGTGGCAAATACAAATTAAACATTACACAACATATCAAATACTTGATATACACGTTTAAGCACTTTTATTTGAGGATGTGTAAATCAGACCTGGTGTAGAGTCTTCAAATGATGTGTTTGCAGAAGGAGGTCCAAAAAACGGCTCACAAAGTCTTGCTTCAGGCACTGGGCTAACTATGAAGCGCCGGCCTGCTGAATGTACAACCTGTGCTGCTACGCTAGGTGGCACACCTGTTACATGCAAAATATGTCAAATGAGACCGGTTGCAAGACAGGGGTGGATAAAATGTAAGAACATCACCACAAAGTACACTTACCAGGCACACTGGATGTTGAAATTTCAGGTACTTGCTGGCCCAAATTACTGCTCACCTGAAGTAATGGGAAAATTTCATTTGTAGTCTTCAAATCATTTCTCACAGTTGTTCTTATGGTCTGAAAAATCATCAAACATACCTGATTTTGGCTATTTTTCTGAGCTTTTCCTTTCTGATCTGCCATCTGAATGACATCTCGAACCTGCTCTATGAAGGATTCCCGCTCGCTCTCCAAGATAAAATTACTTTTGATCTTGAAACGAAGTTACACACACACACGTTACAATCAAATTTTATGAAATATTTTAAGAAGTTAAACATCCTGGATATTGAGAGCCAAAATGTTAATGCATAAAATGCTAAATGCAAAAAACAAACAAACAACCAATACATACTTTAATAAATATCATTATAATTTCAAATGAAGAAGTCTCTGGCAATCAATCCACTGAAAAAAGGTGAAAGTAAGAGAAAGGTTTACCATAATTTCAGCAATTTCTACAGGATTATCTCCATCCAAATCAAACTTGAATGTGACCATTTTCCTGTTATGGGTTTCCAGCTGACATTCAGCGACTCGGTCCCCAATATTAGAAATCTACAAAAACAAACAGATCAATAACCCCACACTGTTATTATAGTAAACTATACACCAAAATGTAATGTGATGCCATTATTAAAAACAAATCAAATTAGATTTGAGCATAACTTACATTCAGTACATTGAGCTTGAGCTTGGCCTTGGGCATCTTTTCGTGGCGTGAACGGCTGCGTACAGAGCGGCTCTGGGGTCGTTTCATAGAGCGCCCGTCATGCCTGCCCTCGTTCCCATCGCTCAGACCAGAAGCAGCATCGGAATGACCACTGAGGGCACCAAAAACATCAGTAGTTCAACTTCTCTCTTCTGGAATGTCAATGTTAATAAACATGAATTATAAAAAAGATATTTCACCTTTCTGTGGAGGCTGGAACTAGAGATGTTTGAGGTTGTGACTGCTCTACTGGCTGCGGTTGGGACACGGTCAGTGGTGCCTATAATAGAGAATTGATTTAGAATTTTAGAATGCCATTGACTCCAAATCACAAGCATTCATAATAGGGCTGTCAAATAAAAATTCTAATTTCAAATATTTATAATTTAAAATAAAAAACGTTGCATTCAAATTTGTGTGTGTGCATCAGGCAGCCTTAACAGTGGTGCACGAAATGCAATGACGATGTAAGTGTCGTTGCTTTTTAATGTTTTTGTTAGCCTATCCCAGTTAGATGCAGCGCTGCCGTGTTGTTCATTCAAAATATTGCGAGAAAAGAGAACATCTATGCGGAGAAGATCTTGCTTACGTCAAAACTGAAACCAAGCCGTACACACACAACGCATATTTCGCACATTTTATCACCGGTTGCACCGCGTCTCGACAGAGAGCTGCATGTTTAGAAAAAGCCATGGAAAATTAATGTTAGTTTAACTTTTAAAAAATGTCTCGAGACATTATGGCTGTTTTTTTCAATCCACCTGATCTGTTTTAAATGAAAAAAGTACTGTGTGATTGGCTTTCGTATCTTTGTAATAAACTATGCATACATGATGCTATTTTGTTTATAATTGTTTAAGCAAACAAACATGCAAATTTTCACAGATAGCCATGTTATTTTATTGCTTTACTAAACCATATTTTGCTCGATGCCCCCTCTTGTGGCGTCAGGTTTTTTTGCCCCTTATTGAAATTATGCCTTTTAAATTCGAATATAGATAATATTGAAGTGAAAATTTTCGAATTTAGTTTTTCAGCCATTTTGACAGCCCTAAAAAACAGACAAATCATAGGGAGGCATTGTTGTAAATGATGCAATGTGGATTGAATTGATGCTGAAAATTCAGCTTCGCCATTACAGGAACAACACAGGAAATACATTTTAAAAAGAATCCAATATAAAGAGTTATTTTAAATTGTAATAATTATTCTGATTTTACTGTATTTTTAATAAAATAAAATAAAATAGACATAAAACAGCCAAAAACATTTTTAAAAATAATACCGACCCCAAATATTTGAACAGTAGAGTACATTAAATTACTGACATTTTCAACATTTACTCAAACTTCACTGAAAACTAAGCATCTACCAACACACTTGTCAACTAATGTTTTTTTGTTTAGCATTATAAATACATTTGAAAAAATATTGTGTAAAAACTATATTTTTAAATGCACATTATATGTAAAAGCTATATATCAGTCATCTGCACTGTAGATATTATTATCAGCACTAAAAACCCACATTGGCAAACCGCTAATTCACACACCACAGTGTTAGGCACGACTAGTACCTGACAGGCCTGATACAGAAAATAGAGCTGTTCAGCATTTGGAGGTGGTGAGAAAACAGGAGGACTGAGTTGACATGCCCATATCTGACAAGCATGTAAGAGCAGCCAGCATGCAAGAAAAGGATGGAGAAGCAAAGAACAGTAGCATTAATGTATGAACTGCCAAGAAGTTGGATGTTGTGCGCAAAGCAAGCACACACAACATTCATTAAAGGGGTCATACGATGCGATTTCAATTTTCCTTGTCCGTTTGGAGTGTTACAGCTCTTGGTGCATAAAGAAGATCTGTTAAGGTTGCAAAGACTAAAGTCTCAAATCCAAAGAGATATAAAAGTTAAGAGTTAACCACGCCTACCTAAAACAGCTCATTCTAACACGCCCCCCACATACCTACGTCACGATCTGGGAAGGTTTGCATAACGCCGCCCAAATGTTCACGCAAAGAAAGAAGGCGTAACTTTTAGTCTCGCTGTAGTTTTGTTGACGCTGCAGCCATGTTGTGAAGACGCTGTGTGCTTCGTTGTGAAAGCAAAACTACTTTGTTTGGTCTTCCAAAAGAGTACGATATCTGCTTCGTCATGCCTGGAGCTGATCTGTGCTGGTCACTGAGGAAATACAACAACTTCACGCTGTGACAAAGCGGGAAGTCGAGCCCGCCTCAGCTCACTCTTGCCTGGCTTCAGCTCACGCTATGCCGGGGCTTTCGCTCACGCTAGGCCCTGTGTTTTTCGTTGCCACTGATGATTCAAACGTGAGTTTTGGGAACTGGAGTAGCACTTGTTGTTTGTCATTACTCCAATCACAAATGCAGACATGGTTATATGTATACGCAGCGCGATACGCAACGCAACACATAAAAAGACAGTATAAGTCATTATAATCATGTAATGTGTCCCCACTGGATGCAACAAATGCTGTTTATAATGTTTTTTTTTTAATGTTTTTGTCTCGTCGCTCCGTCCGGGACACGGTATCAACAGTATGGTAGGGGCGTAACATTTCCGTCGCACGCTTGAGGTATCCGGCCAATCACAACGCACTGGATAGCAGGCCAATCACAGCAAACCTTGCTTTTCAGAACGATGAGCTTTGAAAAAATCGACGCGTTTCAAAAAGGCGGGGCATAGAGGAGACAATAATGTACAGTATGTGGAAAAAAATGTGTTTTTTGAACTTTAAACCGCATAAACACATTTCATTACACCAAATACACAAAATAATGTTCTTTTTAGCAGCATCATATGACCCCTATAATCAACATGCAGGCCAATGGAAGTTGTAAGATCAGCCACCAGAGGGCATCTTTCATACTGTACCTGTAAGATTTGAGGGACTGGAGGGGGGGCGCTGCCATCTTGAGGTGGCTGATGGTACTGCAAGGGGAGGGTAGGTTGAACAGCAGAGGGCAGAGCGGCCGCCTGACCCATCACCTAAGAGGGGAGCATATGTATACTCTTGTTTATGTTTAACTGTGGTTTATGTTTAACAGACAACAGATATATAGAGCAAGATGTTTTGTCTTCATGTTATGGATCACATGAAGTGTACCTGGGGTGTTGCCACAGTTCCAGTCTGAGCAGTGGGACCCGGGGTCAAAGTACTGCTCGGCTGCTGCAGAGGGGCCTGGGCTGGGTGCTGGGACTGTTGAGGAGAAGCAATTTAGTGGAGAAAGCAAAGAAACACATTTTTTTCCTTCAGATTAACATGTCTAGCTCTGAAAACCAGGACAAGTAACAAAATACAAAGGAAATGACCATGCTTTGTGGATGGGTCATGGTGTGCTGTGGCTGTGGATCAGGCTGCACGGTGCTGAAAGAAGTGCCTGGCTGGGCAGGGTGAGTCTCAGGGACAGACGCTGAACCTTGAGGGTCCACAAAACCTACAGCTGTGAGACAATAAGACTTTCAGAGCATTTTCCCATACAAACACATTTGACATTTTTTGGTATCTTATTAGAGCAAAACCACTCATCACTAACTGGAAGCAGAGGCCCCAGGCTGCTGCAGTTGCTGGTGCTGGTCTGCTTCATGTTCTTCAGACTCCATAATGACCGAGGCCAGAGCGGGACCCGGGGGCTTGGCTGTGGTGTCGCTATGCGGACCAAGCTGCGAGGGGTCATTCTCCTGCACCATCTTTCTCTTTTCTTGTTCCTCTCTCACGAGTTTTCTCTGCTCTCTCTTACGGGAGATCAGGGACACTCTGTCCTTTATGGCCTTTGCAATGGTCTTGTGGTCACCCTCACAAACATAGCCCGAATCGACCTTGAAGAAAAAGATTACTCAAAATGTAACTTCAAAGACAATGACAGGTCAATATTATAAGAAGGCCAGGGGGAATTCTGCAGACTTTCAGGGGTTTTTATTCACTGAAAGACTGCAGAATAACTATATATGGATAATTACATGAAAGGCCAAAAAATGAACCAATTACAGATTCAAACCATCAACCGATTTGAATCTGTAGTTGGGTAACAGAACAGAAATCCAAGTATCTTTACCATTTCTTGGGCAACGTCATCTGGGACGTCTTTATGCAAGTCAAAGGAAAATTCAATGGCTTCATTCTCTTTGTATTTCCCTTTAAGTTTTTTTACATCCTCAATGCGCAGCAACAACTTTATGGACACTAGCTCTCCATCATCCTCCTCAGCCAGCTCTACACGAACCCCAGTTTCCTCCTGGAAAAATGCATGACTTAGGAGGTCCTTGATGCAATACCTAAAAAAAGAGGGAAAAAAATAATTTAAGACCTGTACCAATAATTAATAAGAACATATCAATATATTGATTAAAGAAAAGAAATAAACCGAATATTGTGCCCATCTTGTGAATCTATGTACTGAATGTGTTAAATATAATAAACATTTCCTTCCTGTGATGGGGCAACCCAAAGAGAAACCACAAGGGTTTACTTCCAAATAAATGCCTAACAGCTTATTGTGAAATGACAACAGAGTAGACGGCTTATTGTGTAATAAAAATACCAATAACAAGCAGATATACAATTGTATGCCTAAAGCAGGACTTTCAATTATAAACAAGCACGAAATACACCAGGTCTTGTATTTTGAAATGTGTAAGCTTTACTACTTCCAGCAGGTCATTAAATATGAAAATATAATGTGCACTCTTATATAATCTAGAACATTATAATATAAACACCATAAAGTAAACCCTGTCATTATCCATTAACAGTCAACTGTTCAGAATAAATGTGCTGTACTCTTTGATGGCGAACTGCTCTGAAACTGCAAGCAATGCACAAAAGTGCTGTTTTTTTACTCTGAAACGTGAAGTACTACTCATAGCTTTTTGAAGTTTAATAATCACATTAGGGCTTTTTATTGCAACTCATGTTTTTTCATTCCCAAATTTGAAAAACTCTTACAATGACACCGTGTCCTAACTAAACGCGCCGCGACAAAGGCTATTTAGTTTTTGTCCTAACTAGCCACGATGGCAACACGCAAAATTTCTATTTTAGAAACGGTTTCCATTTCAGTCACGTCGCAGCTGGAACAACATACAAAATATATGACAGTGATAATCTCAGGTACTGATTGTGTGCTTTATCCAAAGTTAAATGTGTCTAATGTGAGTTTGAATGTCATATTGGGTGGCATTTATAGCCATACTGAAAGCAACAACAGATAGTTTACCTTAGATCTTGAAAATAAATAAAAGCAAAAATGTACGTTAAACCTGTGAACTCACTGCGAACCAACAAGCGTATTCCATAACAAAGATGGTATCAGTCACACAGTATGTACATGTAATGATGTTAAAAAGGTTTAATATTTATGAATTAGACTATAAACTTATTTCGTTGTGAGTGCAGAGTTCTTCCAGAGAGAGCCCGCCCACACACGCTTCTGATTGGCTGTGATATTTGATTGATTCTGTCGCATCCTGGTGTCGCGTCAAGTGTGGACACCCAAATGGCTTGTTGCTGGAATCTTGTCACGTCGCATGTAGTTAGGACATGGTGCGAGTCTGTTTTACTGGTTTACATATAAACTGATAATATGGCAATGTTTTGAAAAATCAGTTTATTCCTCAGTAGTGACATCAAAACATAATCATTTGTTTATCTGACTCGGGAGTATTTCATGTTAAATGATAAATAAAGCATCCAAAATGTCAGTGGGAACTTGTTCAAACTCATTCTCCTCTCATTCTGATGTAACCACATAACCACATGCATTGCTGGCTTAAGCCAGGTTAAGAACGTGCATGTAAAATACATTGCAGATATTTTATGACCTTACATGTGATAAAACTGGATTAAAGACATTTTTCAATAATTGTGTGGTAATAACATAGCTCTCAAAATCAGACACTGGTTTTCATATGACACACATGAAAATGAGGATTGAAGTACAGCCTGTTCAATATTATACTGTGATGTAACTAATGAAACACTAAAAATACCTTACCACAAATTTCCAGTGGACAAGAAAGAAAAACAGGTTGTGAAAACTAGACCTTATGACAATACGACAACTGAACTCTCATGCTTGGTAAATGTCAGCCCACCTCTCGTCTTTATTCTGACGTATGCAACCCTCAATGATCTCCTTCACTTCAGGAATAGCCACTTTGTCAAAACTGCCAGGCTTCACCCCCTGTAAACACAGCACAGGAAACAATCAAATCACTGGCATAGAAAGCAGAGATGGCTTTAACTTGGGGCTGGATTTTCTCAAAAATACTACATTTTGAATTAAGTCTAAATCTGTCTGATACCATTAGGTTATGTCATGTCAGTACTGGTTTTGTGAGAGGCTTCAGCATTTACTGGTAGAGGTAAAAAACCAACTTACCACTTACCACTGTGTGAGAAAAAAGCAGAAAGGAAACACCCCCACAGAGGGCAAAAAAAGGGGTAAAAATACTAAAATAGTGCAGCAAACAAAGGGAGGATGAGTGTGCGGGGACACTCTCCTCCGCCGGTGAAGTGTGGACTTACGCTGGTGACTCTGCGATAGATCTGAGCTGCATTTTGACACTCGGAGTACGGATACTCAGAAGTAGCCATCTCCAGCATACACATCCCAAAGGCATACACATCCACCGATTCGTCATACTTCTCCTCATACATCTCAGGCGCCATGAACTCAGGGGTACCTTAAATTAAAAGAATGGTTCAGAACTCTCTCAGTACCCTATTACACCCTCTCAGTGAAGAGGTGAGAAGATGATGCTGTCGCTGAAGACTGCTCGGGCACAACCTGCGAGAAAAGAGAGAGGTAGAGGGAAGAAGAGCAAAAAGGGGATAGAAAGTAAAAAAAATAAAAAAATAAAAAAAAAAAGAGGAAGGGGAAACTGCACTCAGTTAGACTGCAATGATAAGAAGCCCAAGTTTCTCCGTGTAAGACCTTCAAGGGCAGGACTGTGTATGAGAAAAACCAAACTAGTGCACAGCACTCACTCGAAGGCCTGGACTGACCACGTGATTTTAAACAATACAGAATAAATTTAAGAAATCAACATATTTGTTGTTGTTAGCCCAAACAGCAAGTTTAAAACAAGTCCGTGGTCAGAGGGCCCGATGCTTTACCACAAGACCAAAACGAAACACTAGCTATGGAAAAACAAACCTTTCAAAAAGTCCTACCTTTGGGTTAACCTGTGAAGAGAAAAGGTTGAGCAATTCAAATATTTTACACTCCATAGCTTACTGAAAAGTGATGTTCTGTGCACCAGGAGAACTAGTAACCAAGTTACCCTTTGACAAAGGTCTCACACAGACAAACTTCCCATATTGATAATGATTCAGACTGATATGTGTCACATAATACTGGTGGACTTACCAGGCTCATTTCTGCGTACTTACTGTCTGTACTGCAGTACACTAAATAATCCTTAAAGTAGAATAAGGGGAGACCTGAAATTAGAGCCTAAGGCTTCCAAAATAAAACAAAAAAAAACACACAAAGATCTTAAAGCTAAAAGTATGAGGGAGATGAGCAGAGAGTGTAAGGCTTTGAGCTCCAGACACTGACACACTGAAAGAAAACAAGCATTTCCTTATAGGGGGAAAAATGAACAGATTCATTAGCATCATCATTAAATCATGGTTGACTGAAGAAACAGACCACAAATTTCCGAACCAGAGCAAAAGATCACTCACGGTACCTGCCAGCCCAGGGCTCAGCTCTAGCTCTAGTGTTATCCCAAGATCAGATCAGGTTTCCCTGCAGACGAGTCACAAAATACCTACAACCGCTCCACAACTACTTACTCTGTCTGTAGGTACCTGAAATTGTGGCAGAAGAAAAGACAAAAACTATGTTTGAACTAAAGGAGGGTGTCAAGAGACATCTTCCATAAAGCGGGAGCCCTGGTTTGCTGCGGTTCGAGCGCTCAGGGAAACGCTGTGGTCTGCTTTCTCACCACTGTCATTAAAACACGCTTTGAGAAGCAGAAGAAGAAAAGAAACTTGAAAAGAAGGATTTGCCTTTCCCCCAACCACAAATCGGACAATTCGAATGGATTTCGATTTGGAGGCGATAATGCAGTTGCAAATACTTAGCCGTACCTATAACACTCTTGGCAAAGGAGGTCCTCTTTAGGGTAGCCAGGCCCAAGTCTCCAATCTTGACAGATCCGGTAGGTCCGGTGATGAAGATGTTGTCACACTTGAGGTCCCGGTGGATGATGGGAGGCGACCTGGTATGAAGGAAGTGCAGCCCCTTCAGAATCTGCCGGCACCAGCTGCGCAGGACTTTGATCTTCATCTCCTTAAACCGTTTTAGATACCTACAAGGGCACAGAAAACAAGTCAATCATAGCAGGTGATAGCTTAAAAAAACCCGACAAGAATAAATAAGAGCACTTACGTCTTGAGTGTCCCAGATGTCATGAGTTCAGTCACCAGGACAATATACTTCCTCCCTTTCAAGGATGACTCCCAGGAGTCGTAGAAGCGTACTATGTTGGGATGCTGAAGACCCTTCAGCATTCCAGCTTCCTCTTTAAAACGCTGCCGCTCTGACTTGGACAACTTGCGATCCTGAAAAATAATTTCATATTTTTGTAAGCATAAAGGTATGGTCACATTAGCAAAATTTCATCAGCAAAGAACCACAGCTCACACAGAAATCACTTTCAAAACAAGCAGCATTTTGTTGGTCAAAGTGGCAAATTTGTGTAAATAACCGATATGAAAGTTGCCTGAGAAAATGTTTCTCTCTTACTTTAAATTCCCAGAGTCCTATTGAAATGACTGGATTTTGGTTGTGAAATTTCACCCATTTTTTAATTTGCCCTGTTTAGAAAACTTCTAAATTTATAAATAAGTGTCAAAGCAGCTGATAAGAGAAGGTACGTTTTTTTCTTCATTACTTAAAAGGAGATGCTACATAAAAACTGTAGTGCTTTAACGCGATTTATAGTCACCTTTCTTACAAAACACCCTCATAACCAACTGCTTTCAGCACCTCTGTGAACTCTCTCTTCTTTGAAAAAAAAAGTAAGTGTGCTGAACTGTGGTTTCATCAAGGGGGAAATACTGCTGCTTGCAAAAACCTCATTTGCAATCAAAGTAGATGGTGCAGCACTAATAATATCATCTACAATGAAACTACAAAGTGCTTGGCTCAAACCCAATCCAGCAGTGTGACCGTTTTGCAGTCCGTGTCTGACTACAGTTAAAAAATGCACTCATTTCAACAGGCGATTCTTAGTTGACCTACATTTGGTGCTGTCAGCTGCCATTTTTTGGAATGAGAAACATTTAGCCGTGAGTTTGCCTTTGCCAAGCACAGCAGGGATGGCATTCACCCTATGTTAGGGTTAAAACTTTCGTTATTATCGCTCACATGTGTACAATTAACACCATTTACACAATGCCGAAATTAAGTAAAGCCCTGTAGAAAGCAATTTCAGTGCTGAATGATGTGGGTTGGAGGAAGGGGGACTCTGCTTTGCACCCCACCCTACAACAGACAACAGACAGCGGTGCACTCTGTGGCCTATGGGACCAGGCCAGCGAAGCGTGGGAGCATTTCCCCAGAGGAGAGGCGGCCCGCACACTGAACTCCAGTACGAGGATAAAGCTCTTGGCATGAATCCGGCTCACGTGTGAGGGCACATACCACTTCAGACAGGAGATAAGGAATTAGGATTAGTGAGAGGATCTGAAACACAAATGACCTGGAAATACGTTTAACAATTAATTTAAAAATGGACAAATGTAGTTTAGGAGGTTGAGATAGAGTGCAACGGTCTTGGAGCTTATAAGGGGCCGCACAGTTAGTTTGGACATTCATACGCTCATCTATCAGTCAGTAATGTTAATCAATGAACACATGGAGGTCACATACTTTGTGAATGTTTGTTGTTAGGGTCCGTGCGGCCTAATTTCCTATTTAAAATGACTATAATGTTACATAAAAGGAATTTAAAAATTAAAGCTATAGACTACCGATCAAGAGTTTGGTAAGATTTTTAAAATGTTTTTGAAAGAAGTGTTTTATGCTCATCAATGCTGCCTTTATATGATTTAAAATACAATTATATTGTGAAAGATTATTACAATTTCTGTTTTAATATATTTTAAAACGTAATTCATTCATGTGATGGCAAAGCCAAATTGCTGCTCAAGAAACTTCTTACTCTTTTTATTATCCGTTGAAAACAGTTGCACTGCATAATTTGTGTTGTGGAAACACATCTTTTAATTTGATAAATATAAAGTTCAAAAGAACAGGATTTATTTGAAATAGTAGAGACTTTTACAGTGTTAGAAAACTTCTGTTCTTTTTGATCAATTTAAGATGCTTGTTAAATAAAAAAAAAAAAACCTTACTGATCCCAAACTTCTGAAAGGTACTGTAGATATATTTACTGTAAATGAATGGCTGTACTTAAAGGCACAATATGTAAGATTTTTGTATTAAAATATCCAAAAACCACTAGAACAGTGTTATATATTTTGCTGACTTGCGTACTTACACTATCCCAAATGTTTCGAAGAACGTTTAAATCCAGAGAAATAAGCAATTTTAACTAGTGACACGGACCGTGTCCGTAGTGTCATTGTGTCGCCTGCTAATGACGTCATAAGCCCTCGATTTCCGTTTTTTTGTAGAAAACATGGAAACACCAAATACGCATTGATATGTTGTGCGTTTTAATAGACCAGTGATGACCGCACAGAGTAGCATTATAACAATTTCAAATGTATCTAGTATGATAAAACAGCTCTGCTTTTCCCCACATACGCACGACCGGAAGGAGCGGAAGCGGTCGACTGTGGCATAATAAAAGCTCCGCTGCTTTCGAGCCGTGTGTCACACTCGTTCAGTGGCCTCGTTTTGTTAATAAATCATTAGCTCATCTATGAACATAATTTCTGCCTGAGTCCCTTCGGATTGCATCAGCTGTGGGGATGAAGACGACAACTCCCATGATTCCACACTCAGTCACGGCGTCATCAAACTGTGCCTTTGTCTGTTTATTTTGAATACGCGCCCTCTAGCGGCAAAAATTACATATTGTGCCTTTAAGCGACTGTAACACTTACAGCATTTCCATCCTTCAAGAAGACTATAAACAAAGCTCATGAAATTCTGATGGGAGCACAAAGTCCGGAAGAGTTAACAGTAATGCAAAACTTTTAGCAGGCAAAAATCTAATACATTTTTTACTAAAATTATTTGAAAAAATAATTAACTTAAATTAAAACATTTAAAATAGTTTATATTATAATATTATCCCAGTACAAATCGTGTCAACTGGGAAAAGAAATATTCAAACAGTTTGAGGTTACTGCAGAAGATTAAATGGATTTACAGGGGTCCGTTAAAGGGATCAAATGCAGGGCGAAAGGCAAATGCAGGACAACTGGAATGAAACTCAAGCAGTTGCTTGAAAGTCACTGATATGCACTCACAACGATGACTCAGTTATCTGGCTAAACCGTATAACCGGAGTATTTAATGTGGTATATCGAGTTGGACGCAGAGGGAACTTCTGTAAAAAAAAAGAGAAGCATCTGAGATCCATTTTCATTTTCTTTTTATGGTGACCTACATATTGTTTAAATGTGTTTAGCATGTGAGAAAGTAAAGGAGAGAAATGTGGGAGGGGAATATCCCCGAGTTTAGCATAAGGCGCTGGAGACAGATGGCCTTGTGGGGGAGATACACAGGCCCTTCCCTTTTCTGCAGCAGTGTGAACTTGCAGCTTATAACACATACCGTTGTATCACACAAGACAGGCCGGGAGACAGAAATAGAGACAGCGAGATATGAAATGTGAAAAAAGTAAGGTAAAGAGAAGATGAAAGCTAGAGAGAACGAGAGAAGCTTTTGTTTCAGCCCAGTGTATGAGCTGGCTACGCCTGAGGGCCATGAGCAGAACTGCAGCTCACGTGGTGCTGCCTCATCATCGCTCTGCAAAAGAAGAGGCAGCAGGAGGTGGAGAGCAGCAGTAGCAGAGTCAAGCCTTGGCAAACCAGCTCACCATACTTCACACAGGAGATTACAATTGCTTTGGTGGTTGAACTTGACCGACTTTTGAAATTGCACCTCTATGTGGCACATCGGTACATAAAAAACTTCTTCTACATGATGAAAACAAAATGAAGGAGGTCTCTGAATGCAAACAGACTTCTTAGAAGTGGGCCACACAACTTATGAGCTGGTGATTTTCACTATGTAGTTGGCCAGCATCAGCATGCTCTCTGTGCAAGCACACCTCACAGACATTATTACGCATGCTTTTATCATATCATAAACCAATAAAAGTGGAACGAGTGCAAAATGTTTAAAAGCCCATGTTTCTCACGGTACACTAATTATCAAAAATAAAATTATTAAGAGAAAAAAATGTGAATGGCTGAAGACTAGTTCCGTCTCAAAATAAAACAAAGTACTATAAGAAAATAAATTATGTTTAAAATGTGAAACAGTCACACTATGAAATATACACTACTACTCAACAGTTTGGGGCCAGCAAGATTTGTTTTGAAAGAAATTAATACTTTTATTCAGCAAGGATGCACTAAATTCTAAAGTGACAGACAGGATTTATTTTTCAAATAAATGCTGTTCTTTTGAACTTTCTGTTCATCAAAGAATCCTGAATAAAATGTATGATTGTTTTCACACACACACACAAATAAGCAGCTCAACACTTATAATAATAATAATAATAGTAATAAAAAAAAGTTTCTTGAGCACCAAATCAGCATATTAGAATGATTTTTGAAGGATTATGTTACACTGAAGATTGGAGTAATAGCTGATGAAAATTTTGCTTTGCATCACAGGAATAAATTACATTTAAAAATATATTAACCAGAACACAGTTACTTCAAACTGTAATAATTTTTCAAAATATTACTGTTTTTAATCAAGTAAATGCAACCTTTGTGAGCACATTTGTGAGATTTCTTTGAAAAACATTTAAAATTTTACCAACCCTAAACTTTAAAACTGTAGTGTTAATTCACAATTGCATGATATAAATGCAATTTCAAAAAATTACGTCACACTGTAAGATCTAAAATTGCAATTTATTATCGTTTTTTTTATTTTGGCATGGAAACAGGCTTCCACGGCAATTAGACTGTCTCAAAGTACATCTTAAATAAACACTACCTATGATTTACTGCATATGCCACACATCTTCCAAAACACACCTGGTGGTCTAAAATAACCTAATTAGGAAATTAGGATTTTCTATTCAAGGATGATACTACAATGCCGGGGCTACGGCCAAAGATGACAACAGCTATAAAAACACAGGCCAAATGCCAGATGTGTTAAATGTCAGAGGTGTGTATTGAGACGCTTCAGAGGTGTGACAAAAGGACTAGAAAAAGTGTTTCCTATTTCTATACAGCAAAATTAAACACGAACAATACAAGCTGATGACAGCATCTCTTGAAAAGGTGTAGGTGGGGCATTGAAGTTAAAATCAAACTGACTAGTCATAAGACTGTCATTTAAAGGTGCTATACCGGAAAGGCCTCGAGACAGGGTCGTAGGTTTCAGAGAATGAGATAGTATACTTAAGTCCCAAAGGAGCAGATCAGATAGTGATTTACCACCGTCAGCAGACAAATAAAGAGTGCCAACAATGTCAAGTGCTGCACTTTGTTATCTTAGCTGTCAAAAGCTATGACGTCCTACCCATAAAGCGCAACATTCAGGTTTCGGAAGCAAAAACTCAATTTATTTTCTCCATAGGGAAATTTAATTTAAACTCATAAACCTTTAAAGACTGAACTACTGTCAGTTCAGATTGTTAAACAACAGTATGCTTTTGTTGAAGCCATCTGTTCACATTATTTCAACTTTTCATTTTACTGGTGAAAAATGAAATGACCCATGATGCTGTACAGAATGAAGCACCTCAAATGAAATGGTGCAATCAAGTCCTGCTATGCTGTCAAAATATGTGTGTAGTTTTTTCCTCATTGAAGTTATCAATTACATAGTTTTATGCCTTTGTCTATTGGTCCAATTTTTAAATACTTTTTTGCTTCAAATAAAAGTTAATATGTTACTGGTTGGCTTGGTTCCTGGCCTCTAATGCGTTAACAAAGACTGAAAAATGTAACTGAAAAAGTTACAAAAATACAAGAAACGTACCTGCAACTCGCACCATGCCACCTCCACTGTGGTTTCAGTATCCAGACCCTTGTAGACTGTCTTAAAAGAGCCACGTCCAATCTCAATGTCGAACTTCAAGAAGCGGCCATCTGGCGACGTCCCGACTGCGTTTGTCTCAACTTCCTCATTGTCTTCCAGCTCCGCCTTCGCATCCCGCAAATCTGCCTTAGCTCGTGCCTTGTCTTTACCTTCTTCATCCTCCTCTTTCTCATCCTCTCGTTTTGCATCAGCACTATCTCCAGACTTCAACTCTGCAACCAAACGTGGTGCTTCTACAGCGAGAAGACGTGTGGTATTCGCAATCAACACCGGCGTTGACTCTACAGCTGTTTTGACACCGTCACCCTCCTCTTCTGTTGCAACCAACCCTTCAGATTGTGTGGCCACTGAAGCAGCTTTGGTTTCCAAGGCAGGAGGTTCACAAACAAGAGCGTGGGAGTCCGTTGAGATGGTTAGGATTGCGTTCTTGCTGGGCAGCTCCAGCGCCGTAGCATTGGAGTCGTTGATGACGCTGCGACGGAAGAAACGGTGGTGCTCTGCCTTCAGCAGTTCTCGCTCCATGGTGTGGTGGCGACGGCGGACCTCGACACCAAGACGCTCACCCACCAGCGTGTCTGAGCTGGAGCCACTGATGTTCTTCGAAGGGGGGGAAAGGAACTTGACCATATTGTCGTTGAGATTTTCTGACATTTCTCCACTGAGTGGAGCAGGAAGTCGGGTCAAATCTTATATGCTATCCATACATGGAAAAAAAAAGCAGTATAAATGTGAGACAACGAGAAGAGGTTGCTTCAAACCAAGTAAAAACTTGCCAAACCTCTCTCCTCTCAAAACAGCAGTTCAGATAAAGTCAATACTCTTGCAAACTAAGGTGTTGGAGAGGAGCACAGGAAGTGCTTGGTGATAAAAGTAATGCAGGATCCATGCACAGATCAAAATACGTTGTTGATGATGACGACAAAAAGGAGACTTCACATCCAGCTCATCCATCCTGTGTAAAACTGCGGGGTGTATTCAATCCACATAGGGGGTTTCCTGAGGGGGCAGGGCAGTAGCCTGCTGATAAATGTAATAATCACTTTCAACTCCGAGGTCGTGCCAGAGCACAAAGTTTAACGGTTGCGTCTGATTCACTGAAAGAGAGACAAAATGTAATTTAACCAAGGTGGTTAGCCACAGTTAACAAATTTACACTCAACTTAAATGGCTGCATGTACACAAGGCTTTTCCACAACCAGGCAAATATTAACCCGTTCAAATAAGGTTAATAAGAGTTTACTCTCACTAACTATAACAACAGGATGTGACTTATTCTTTTAAAAATAGACCAGTCATACTCAAACTTTTAGATAAAGACTGTGTAGGAGGAAGTAACTCTCTGATTTTTCTCATTTAACCCTCAAGTCAAATTCAAAACAATTTCCATATAGCACATTTCCTTAACTCTTCTTCATTTATATAATTCTAATCCAATTTAAACAAACAACAAAAGTAATTTAAGCTATATCTATGCTTTGATTTGAAGTAAATTGTTCACGACAGTGAACAAACAGTATCTGTCTTCAGGACAGCGAACATATGTTGAGGGATTAGTCAATTAGATTTGTCCTTGCCATGTGCGAACACAAAATAGTATATGGTTTCAAATAATGAAAAGGAACAAAAACATTTTAAACAGTAGAATAACTTGTTTTTCTTTCGAGAAACTCAAAATGTAAGATACTGAAAACTGTACTTACGACTTTTCCCTCATACAGTGAGACGAAATGATTTGAGATGTCAAGCTTCCATTTTTTTTAAATAAAAAGTCATTGTCAGTTTCTTAACCTTATCATAAGATTCTAGAAGAACTGGAAAGTAGGCCAAGTGTTATGTGGACTAGTTTTATAATACTTTTCAGGTGACTCCGTCCCCATTCACAATCATGGAAAAGAATGAAAAGCAAGTTTCGAAATTTCCTTTCTTTTGTTTTCCACAAAGAAATGAAGCCATAAGGGATATAAACGACACAATGACATGATAATTAATGAGTAAACAATTTTAATTTTTAGATGAACTATCCCTTTAAGTGAATCTCTTTCCACTTATTATATCTGGCGTTAACCATAAATGAGCTAGAACCAAGGCTAACTACTTGTAAATAACTAAATATTAGTCACGACAACGTTTAGTTTCACTACTGACCATTTTGTCACCACATTTAAGACAAAAACTTACCATGTTAAGTGTCGTTGTCATCTTCTTCAGTTATCGATGAAAAACCAACGGCCTACTCCAGGTTTAACCGGTAATTCCCCAAACGCGCGTGCTCAGTATTTGAAATAACGTTTATCCGGCGCGAAGCAAATGAAAAGCTAAGCGTCTCTATCTTAACGTAATTTATATTCGGTAAAAGTCCGACAAGATGGCTAAACGTCGGTTGCTGTGCCTCCGCTCTAAACCGTCTCTCTCTAGCGATCATGCGAAGTTCGAATGTCAAAACACTACAACAACGCGCCGCTTCCGCTAATGGTTGCTCGCGAGACTGCAGAGCAGGTTCTCTTTGTTATTCCCTTTCAACTGACCTCGATTCATCTTCCTTGTACACTCATCTACTGCATGACGTCGCGCGTGCAAACGATGCAGTCCAAGTTTGCGTTACTGTATTTACATCAGCAGGATGCTAAACAATATCTGTAAAGCGTCGAGACTATATGCATTTACGCCGACACGAAACTTGGGTTTGGGTGCAGCGCGCTACCGAGCGCCTTGTGGCTCTATTGTTGACAGACAGCGAAAGATCCCGAACAGATGTAGACGATTTGCACGCTCAGGGTTCAAGGCTACGTAATCTGCATGCCATCGATTCCCAACATTTTCGCCATCGCTTAAATACATGCTACATGAACAAACCGGTTTCGTGATAAACAATAACCCGGACTCTGTCCACTCCCCCTGCGAGAGAGAGAGCACCAGCCCATGCAGCCCCCTGCTTGTCTTTAATTTATTCGAGTAATGTCTGTCTTACAGTTAGAAAATAGCGCCGCCTGCTGAAACAACGAACCTACCGTGTTTTAAAGGGACAGTTCACTCAAAAATGACAATTCTGTGAACATTTACTCAACGTGCATTATTTTGTTTCTTCAGTAGAACACAAAAGGAGAAGTCAGTCACCATTCACTTTCATTGCATCCTTTTTCATAAAACGAAAGTGAATGACTGTTTCTACTCTCAGTGTACGTCATGATAACTTAAGAGGTCGTTTGGAATTTTACGTAATTTACCCAATTTTTTACCAAATTTGAACTAATGTAATTGATAAAAAGAGCAGGTTTTATTCTTTCTTTCACTTTTTTTTGAGTTGAAATATCAATAAGCTGAAAAACAAACAAATAGATCAAGGTACACAGTAATGCAATTTACAGACTTCTAGCTTTCTAGAAAATAGAATAAATTAAAAAAGCAATTAAAATTAAAAGCAAAGGTACAGAAACAATTTTATTTTAACATTGGTAACATTTTAACACTCTATTTAACATTTTATTAATCGGCAACAAGATTATCGAATAGTATATATACGATCGCTATATGTTTTTAATATTTTATACCTTTATAACTTTTTTTATCATACATTAATATGAAAATGTTTAAAGATAAGCACTTACTAGATTGAAGCAACTTACTTGATCCATCTTTTGGTTTTTTAAAGAAAAAGGCACGTTAAAATGTATCAAATATTATCAATTTTTCAGTTATCATGGTATTGTATTGCATTATATGTTTTGCCCCCACAATAAAAACTAGAGCTTTGATCATAAAACTAAGCATGTAAATATACTAAGAGATATTATTGGTATTTATATATAACTGATATTATGCATTTTATGTAAGTAGTCTGTTATACAAATATCATTGATTTACATTATAAGCTATCATCATTTATGGTGTTTTTTCCCTGCCTAAGTATTTTCATGATAGGCCTATATGAGCCATAAAAGCCTCATGCATCAACTATGAAACAAAACATAAAACACACACACAAATAATAGGCTATATTTTTAGTAAAGGGTTCAATAAAATATTCAAATTTTTTCTGATTATTTCTTAAGTCAGGCTTTACAGGGTTAAGAAAAAGAATGAAACAGAACTGTAAGTTAATAGTAGGTCTATATTAGGCATTGAAGTGTGTTGTGATTTGATTAAAGTAGATTTGCATATCATGGTTGAATTAAACACATGGAAGCATATAATAGTACACCTAACACAAAGTTTCACAGAAGAGAGAAAATCATGTTTATACAAAACATTAGAGTGTGAGTTAAAGGGATCATATGATGCTATTTTAAAGATAATTATTTTGTGTATTTGGTGTAACAGAATATGTTGACATGCTTTAATGTTAAAAAAACACATTATTTTTCAAACACTGCACATTATTGTAGGTCCTCTATGCCCAGCCTCTCTCAAACACTTCGTTTTTCTACAAAGTCCCTCCTTTTGACAAGCGCAGTCTACTCTGATTGGCGAGCTGAACCAGTGCATTGTGATTGGCAGAACACTACAAGCACGCGTCGGAAATGTAACTCTCTTTACCATAATCTCAGCTTCAGCTTTCAAGTTTAAATATCAGACAGTACTAATGTTTGTTAGTTTTACCATCGTTCGAGCCGAAAGGGCAACTTAGTCGCGTGACAGACACATATGATGCATTACCACAAGCCGAGGTTAGAACAAGCTGACGTGCTATGTTTCGACAGACGTTCCCTCTCCGTGAGGGTGCCCTTTCCCTCTCACACACACACACACACACACACACACACGACGCGTTCCTCTGCGCTGCGCAAAACTAAATACTCCGCATTTTAACAGAAGAGGGAAAATCAATATAAGCAAATAACTACTTAAACTAATAACAAACACATTACAGTCGCTGATTCGAAGCCCAGATTGGCATAGCAAAGTCGGAATTGACCCTTTTTTTTTTTTTTTTTTTTAGAAATGCCGCTTGTTCAAAATGTTGTCCATTAAATGCGTTGCACAAATTCGAACATCTGGGTGTGCTGTTCTGTTGTAAATAAATCTTAAACAATGATTCCTAATTGCATCTACTTTTGGAAGGCCAAATAAAGTTATTTTGCTTTCGCTTAGAAACACACAGCGTCCCCCTGACATGGCTGCATCAACACGACTGCTGTTCCTGAAACCACGCCTTCTTTCTTTGCGTGAACATTTGGGAGCATTATGCTTATATTTCCACATAGTGATGTAGCTATGTGGGGGCGTGTTAGAACGAGACGTTTTAGGTAGGTGTGGTTGACTCTTAACTTTTATAAAGAATATCTCTTAAGATTTGAGACTTTAGTCTTTGCAAATATACAGATCTTCTTTATGCACCAAGAAGCACAGAAAAATGTGTAACGACTGCCAAGAGAACGGAAGCCCTTGTAAATCGCATCAAATTCCCCTTTTTAATGACAGAATGTCTATTTTGTGTGAACTGTCCCTTTAAGGGGGATCAAACCCCACCAACTGGCGTTTATCTCTGTTCTCTGTCTATAAACTGACTGGGAGGTGATAAAGTGTAGCTTAGAAATGTACATGGTTTGGGGCAGGATGACTATACACAGATGCAATTAAAGATAATATTATAAGAGTATAGGGCATATCATGGCATATACTAGAAGCAGCTTTTTTATTAAATTTTTTTAATTAACTATACATATTTTGTCCAATTTGGACGAATTACATACTACAAGAAATCGAACATATTTGTTATAAAATATTTAAATAATGTAAGTTCTGAAAATGTATACTTCATAAAGATTATCGCCATTTAACGTCATTTTTGTGAGATAAAATATTTGTACGAGTTAGTTTTTTTTTATTTTAATAAAATGACCTTCGTAGCATGGCGTTGGCATTTCAGAGGCGAGTGTTGTGAGCGCGCAGCGTAGCCGTTACGTCACTGAAGTCCTCCAGCTCTGGGAAGATGCTGGTGTGTGTCTGCAAATAATAAAATCATAAAGCAATACAAAGAAAAATAGGCCGCTTCCTCTCTAACAGACATCTATTGGACAGACGGTCGTTACATATCGGATGAAACAGACCAGCCATACAAGGTAAAAAAAGATTTTTAAAAAGAAAAAAAACCCTATTGTGGTTTATAATAGGCTAAAATAGTGATGCTCGTAGATGATACGTTTATTCAATATCTACATATATTGATATTCAAATAGCACCTCTTATTTACTGTCGCATTTGCTGGACAGCTATTACTAACAAAAGAGGCAAATGTGTTAAGCCATGCAATGGTGGAGAGGAAGGACATTGAGGGAGGATGCTCAGGATTGTGGCTGAGCGATTGCAGGGCTGAATTTGACGGAACATTAGGTTCATATATCCGTAATCTAAATTGTACTGATATAAGAATTGTAGTCTATGATTTTGCGCATTTGCAAGTCTTATTGACGTGGTGCGTGGGAAATGCCGACGCTTCTGGTTGGTTTGTCAGCGCTGTGAACAGCCTTCACCTAAATACAACAGCATTATTAATATCTGTTGTTTTAGAATATAAATCATCAGCTGAGTATCCCATAATAATGCTAGATTTGATGTTTGATAACCTTGGAGTGTGAGCCTACAATATAATCCCACACCTGGTCTTCGATTCACTCATTCGGTGTGTAAATGGGAGAAGCTTTATTACATTATCTAGTTTGTGAATTATTTTTGTAGGCCTATATGAGAGTAACGGTCTATAACACGAACTGGATTTCTATTGAGATATGTATTCTAATATTATGAACAATAGTAATAGTAGACCTGGTGTGGAGGAAAAAAGCTTAACATTCCTGACTGAACATATAGCTTTTTTTAATCTCTGCTGTTTGATGAAACCTACCTGTGTCAAATATTTACTTTATTTGCTGTCTGGAATTGGTTTTGAGGTTTTTTTGTATGTTTTAAGGGCATTTTTAAGCATGGCAAGTCTCAATATGAACAATTATATCGGTAAGTATACCTACTAAATCAAATTAGCATTACATACAAATGTAGCTGTAAATGATGCACAAGATATCATAACACAATTAACGCTATATTTGAGTATACAGTTCTCTACAGTCTACCATCCTGGTAGATTTGGACACATTCCTAGTCTTTTGTAGAGCTGAATTTAGTGTTTTTAATCAAAAACACTTCAAAACTCACATCTGAGACAGAGAATAGCTACAGATATCTGCCAGCTACAGGTCATTTTGGTTTTTGTATAGCTACTAAACCCATCCCTAGATTGGCCCAGAATAAATATATATATGGAAATATATCAAACATCAGATATAATAAATTATATCTAAAATAACTGAATAATACCTCAAAATTTAAATGGCTGGTGCATTTTTGCCTCAAAATGGTGTAGACTCTCTTGTCATTTCTTATGTGATTATAGTATTATTTTGTGTGTTTTGTTTTTTTATATCATTTTACAGGCCACCATAGTTGCTCCATTTGACAGAAAGAGACAGAAGACCGGTCTTTGCTTGACTGATCACATTCCTTATACTTGAAATGAAAATGACCCGGCCTGTTTATTAGCACATTCCTTCACAATACATTTTCGGTGGGTTCCCTTGCTTGCACTCTAAACCTGCCAATATGTACGGAAGTTCACGCTCTGTGAGCAAAATGGACAGTAATCACAGTGGGGGAAGAAACAACCAGGGCAACTCTGGACACTCTCCACGGCTGCCTCGGTCACCCCGTATGGGTCACCGTCGCACCAACAGCATGGGGGGCAGCGGTGGAGGCCCGGGCGGCTCTGGAGGCAAGACGTTGTCCATGGAGAACATTCAATCTCTCAATGCTGCCTACGCCACGTCGGGACCGTTGTATATGAGTGACAACGAGGTCGCAATCTGCACTTCCTCTGACCTCCCTAAAAGCGGCGTAGTGACGGGACGCTTTGGAGGCAGCATTCCTTACGGGGTCCGGGCAACGGTTACAGGCAGCACACCGGACATGGCCATGGTGCCGGCGGTGTCCACCGACTCTATGGGCTTTGGAGGGGAGATCCACGCTGCGTCAACCGTTCCTCACTCGCTACGTCAGGCGAGGGACAACACCATCATGGAGCTCCAAGCCCAGCTCAAGGAGGTGCTGAGGGAGAACGAGCTGCTTCAGAAGGAAATCGAGGTGAAGGAGAGCAAGCTCAGCTCCTCCATGAGCTCCATCAAAAGCTTCTGGAGCCCGGAGCTGAAGAAAGAACGTGCGCTGCGCAAAGACGAGTCATCCAAAATAACAGTGTGGAAGGAGCAGTATCGCGCTGTGCAAGATGAGACACAGGTGGGTACATCTGGCAGGATATTCTTGTTTTTTAAGTATAAGTGGACAATTAATGCTGATTGGAGAGCTGTTTTTTAGTTTCAGTGGGATTCAGGATTAATACGTGTGATTAAAGGAATCTAGTTTTAAATAGGGATCTTAGATAAGTACTAAAAGGCACTGTATATCTATAAAAGTGTACTCCTAAGTGTAAGGCTTTTTCACACCATAGAGGGCAACTATACATTTTTTATAATGGTTCTAATTGTATAAGAATATGGAAGTCCACACCACAGCTATAACGATAACGACACAGAGGAACGATAATGTTGAAACCACTTCCAGAAAATTTTTTCAAGCTGGTGAACGATCAAAACATTGACATCAATCGACATCCAATCAGAATCTGACTTTAAAGAGCAGTGCATGCTTATAATAAAAATAAGGTTACCGTGCGTGCTTTGGTGTGGATGTTAATATAGTTAACGTTTTAGTTGTCTTTATGGTTATAGATCTTGGTGTGAATGGGACTATACAAATACATGAATGATGTATTTCATCAGCTAAAAAAACAAGGTCCGATTTTGTAATATACATCTATACTATTCCTGCCATATATCATGTCAATTATATATGTCTGAATTTGTAACATACGACTATGCTACTCTTACTGTTCTTGCCATATGCCATATATACAGTACTATGGCAGAAATGGTAAGATTAATATGATAGTATGCTATTGCGAATACAATGAGAGTGTGAAACGTTGAGGAGCTAGACATGTTAAAGATAGCGACAACACAACCTCAGTACAGTTATTGTTAACTACACTAAACTATTTAAATAATTTTAATTTAAAAAAGACAATTTTTTTTAATTATTAATTAATAAAATACTAACATAGATTGAAAAAAATTACACTTATATATATGCATCTTCATATTAGATAAAATTTATGACAAATAAACTTGTTTAAGAAACCAAAACTGAAAATGCGAAAGTTTGCCTTGTAAGAACGAAATAAATGTGTTGAAGTAGTAAAATTACTAAACTGAAATAAACTTGTTAAAGCTAACAATGTTTTTTTTGTAAAATGCTAAAAAGAACAAACAAAAAAAAATAAAAAAAACGACAAAGCACATAATAAATGCCTAAGTTAATAAAATTTTAAAAACTTAAAACTGAAATCAAAATAAAGCAATATATATATAATATATGTGTGGGGTGTGTTTGTGTGTGTATATAACATACAACCCACAACCCACACAATCTTTTTATATGTGTACCTAAATAACATTGCACATTAGGTGCATTTCTTTTGAATCGAAACATTCTAACACTTTTGTATAGTAAAAAAGCTAAATGCTTATATATTAAATACTTATATATAGTACAGTAGATGACAGAGAACGTAATGTATAGTGTACCGTAATACATTTTGGACACAACTTATTCAACTTAGCACATTCGTAGAAGCTTGACCTGGGCTGTGTTTGGAACAGACACTACTACACTACTCATACTATTTCTGCTGTGATAAAAATATGCATACAATACACATATTGTCCATAGTATGCATGTTTTTGTATTGTATGCATAGAAACCCTACATTTGTCAAAATACGAATTATACAGAGCATACTGTGTTGGGTAGTGTAATATCTGTGAAATGACAAATATTTTTCATCTTTTTGATAATTATTCAAGATTTTAAAAACTGGAGATGACAACTTGACATTCGTATATTTTCATGGATAATGTTTTACATACTATTTGTTTTAATAGTAAGATGTATACAGTATATACTGCACAGTATTCAGTAATCAATACAATAATATTTAATTCCGATCCTGAAATGCATGTGTCAGGTAGAACTAACCATCCAGGCCAGCTTAAACTAGCTAAAACCTGCAAACCATCTTAGGTTGGGTACTGCTAACTATTTATAGACAAAGATGATATAATCATCACATTTTCACTGCATCAATGCATTTTCATAGATTTATAGGAGTGAGAATTGCGTGATTAAAGATCCAGCTCATCTTCAGACGAGAAGGCGAAGTCTACCTCCGCTGTGAGTTGACGCTAATGGCCAATCCTGAAATGGACATCCATGTCCTGCTGCGTGCGGCTCACTGCTGAGTTGACTGCCTGAATTCCTGCAAGCCACAATATGTTCAATGTGCGATGCGTGAGCTAATTAAGGATGAAAGTCTGTTTCCTGATATTCAGTGGTTCTTTTAAATGTACTTTGAGATACTGGGACGAGTTTTGATAGCAGTGACAGTGGCGTAGTCCTCAATCTATGCTGCCCTTTATTTGAATGATTAACTTCAAACTGTGATTCACTGCAACATGGCTGTCATGACAGATTTCCAGATGAAGGGGTGTACAGCACTAAGCTAATGACGGCTTGGTTATTCACTCTAAGCATAATCAGCATCATCACGCTCCTCACACCGTTCGCTCAAGATTGAAATTAACACGCGAATCATCAGAGAGCTCGGATTCTGGATGTGTTATTTGGTGATTCTTGGCAAGTAGTTTTGTGCCTGTTGGGCTTAATGGGACCTTACCATTAATTATGGCACAGTTGTGTATGTGTGTGTATGATTAAGAAAATTTATAATTACCATTGTTCCATCGCCTTTTGGCTGCCATCAAGTTTGCAGCATAGTAGTCACATTTGAATGGATGAAAGTTTATACCTTAGTACATGTTTATTTCAGTTTCCTTACTAACTTGACCAACTGATGTGAGACAAGATGGTGTGTGAGGATGTCATGAGCATTCACTATTGCTGTTCGCGCTGCCCGCCCCTGTACGGAGCAGGCCAAATTAAATTGGCAATCTCCTATATTCGGGGTGGCGCTTATTACAACTGTTGTTGTTGGCGACGGAACATAAGTCGCAACGTGAAAGTGGGGAAAAATGGTCGACCAGGTCGTGTCGACGCCTTGTGAGGCATCGGGCTCCAGTAAGGTTGGGCTTGAGGTGTGGTTGTTTGTAACGTTTACCTTTCAAAAGTTTGAATTTGGGCTTCAGTATTAGTTCCCCAATCTGCCTATTCTTTGCCAATATCGTTATTGATACCAAGCCCTGATTGCTGGAATGTAGAAATACATAGCAAGTGCTTTAAGCATGTGTTATCTCCCCCGTGGAACTTTCAGCTTCATAGCTAGCCTGACTGACGGAGTGCATTAGAGATACTAGTTTTGAGGTGTTGTGGGGGCCTGATGTTTGGGAATGAAAGTCATTTCTTTTGAGTCAGATCGTTTGTTCTCGGGGTTATATCTACTTATGTGATCCATGGGGTGCTGAACCACAACCGTAAGTACATCAGGTCACACTCCAATAACTTAACTGCTGTCAGGATTAACTCCCCTGGCCGGTATTGGTGTGTTGGTGTCGGTGCGGTTTTGCCCTCACAGGCTGTGCACAAAGTAATAGGTGTGATGGAACATACGAGAGGCGCTTTCGCGGAGCCTGTCAGGACAGCAAAGAGACGGAAGTTCGGCAGTTGTGTGTCACAGAACAAAGGGTATGAGTTGAGGTCTGATCGGAGAACGTAGTCAGTGGGGTGACTCTTGTATTTTAGTCCGCAACGACGTATGGGGCCCCTGATGGTTGGAAGCTTTCCCAGAGGAATGGTGGGGCCAAAGAAAACAAAAAAGAATTTGACTTGAGTCACATTTCTGCTCGGCCGGGCGGCTCCGGGCACGCAGTCATCCAAGACAAAGGAATTTACAGGAAAACGCGGGCGCATAACGGTAGACCGCGTATTACTGCTTCTATGAAAGATGATGCTGTAGATTGAACTGTATTCACTGATGAATAAAGAGAAGCTTTCTATGAGATGCCATTATAAATAATAGGATAACAGCTGATAAATCATAGGAAACGTCTTGGCTGTTAACCCTCCCTTATATCTGTTCCAAAATCTACCAACAGACATTGTCACTGGATAATGAACTACTGCTGTTTTAAATATTTTTTGAAAGAATTGTGAGTAAATATTGCATATTACTCTCCTCTATCCATCATAGCACCTGCAGACAACTGTGCAGGCGCTACAGGCCGAGCTGCGTATCCAGCGCGACTCAGGAACACCCGGCTACTCCCTGCCTCTCCCCAGTTGCGTACTCCTACAATGCCTCAGCGTCGCCCCTCGCAAGAGGAATGCAGGAGTCGCGGTCCCAAGAGCACGGAGGCGGTTTCTCCCTTACCATATGGCACACCTACCGTACCCGAGAAGAGTCAGGTTCTCCCTGGAGGGCACCCATCCCAACGCGAGTTCTCGCGATGACGTCCTCAACCAACGCAACAAATAGGTTGTTGCACTCAAACCCCTTCTGCACCAGCACACATACCCGCCACTGCGTCCTGTGTGCCGTTTTGCTTTGGCGCACGCAAAGAAAACAGACCCCCAAGAATGAGTGTATGACGAGAGGAGGAGAGAAAGTCGCATTGCAGGAGCCAAGAGACTTTGTGCACAGGCAAGCACCTGAAGAGAAACTGCCTCGAAGAAAAAGAGTGGAGGACCTAGACGCTTGATAAGAGGAAGTCGGGTGTCACGGTGGGGCATGCCAACACGCATAAAGATTATACATGAAACAAACATAACTGAAATTATTATATAAACTAAATCTACACTCAATAAAGAGATATATATTTAGGGTATAATAGTACGAATCGCTCTTGGATAGGGTATACGGTAAAAAAGGAAATAGCAATTACCTCAATTACTATAAAAAGTAATAAAACACTACCAAAATCCTTAATGTGTAGCTGTTTGTTTTTTTCCCATTTCCCATTTCCTTGAAAATTCAATATTTAAAATAACATACGAAACATATATCTAATTTCTTAGATTATCCAATTGTGTTTGCCCCTGCATTCACAGCCTCAACCTTTCAACTTTTACCCAAGTTTTGTCCAGAAAAATCTAATATATACAGTATAATGTAGATAGATATATTTTTTTTAATTTATGTTTCATTCAATAACCCACTCATATTATTTGTATACTTTTTTTTTTATAAAATCGATTTTTTTCAATAATTAGATTACCGTATAATCCTTTATTGCTATAAACCAAAACTTTTTTTTGTATTTTGACATAATACAGGTTGAATAAGATACTGAAATGACAAACCTCATATAAAATGAATAGCACACACAACAGCTCATTCAATATTTAGTACAACTTCCTGAGGATGAGAACCAACATTTTCTAAATGTTAAGCACCTTCGTTCACTGAACATTTACTAAAAAAAAGAAATAAAAAAAGCATTTTTAAAAAAGTTGAGTGCCATATACAATCAACTAACTGCAGTGAATTAAAGCAGACAGACTATTCTCTCTTCATGCTCCATTATACCACATTCAGTCACATAATGACCACAGCTATTCTCCTCAAAGTGCAAAAAAGAAGGATACTTAATTGAACTAGATAGCAGGAAACCCTATTTGTACCTATAATAGAGTACAGCTCCTGCAATGTGATAGAGAATTCAGCCAAAACTAAACAGCGCTGCTCTCCCTCAAGGTATGATGAAATATCTGAGAGCTCTATTTCTGGCACTGGTGTGAAGGAAGTGCCAACCATGTGTCTTTAATTCCAGGAGCTGCATCGCCGCCTCGAGGGGACGCCAGAGACTACGAAAACCAAAGCTCTTCAGACTGTAATTGAGATGAAGGTAGTACTTTAGCTCCGATTTTAATTAATGTGGCTGTTTACATATGATGACAGCAACCACATTAATGCTTTGTCTATCAGTGGATTAAAAACATTTACAAATACACGTAAAATATCAAACAGTATTTCATACTGTTTGATATTTTACACGATATTAAAGTGCAAACGGACAGATAATTTCATGTTAATTGCATTTAAGTAAAAATGTATTTGTTTAAATTTATATTAATCCAATTAGCTGAACTTCAAAGTGCTTTTTCCCCCACTTAGGTAGGATTTAAGTACATCTTTATATTTAATTTCATAATTACAAATATGGTTAAAGTGAAATATTGTTAAAATGTACTGCCGAATGTACTGACAAATAGTAGTTTCTATTAAAACTTGTATATTGTGTATTTTAATATATTTGTAATTACCATTGGGCAAGGCAAAGTTGAAAATTAAGTACATTTAAAATATATTAACTTTAAATGTAAAATCAAATTACATTACAGTTAAGATTATAATCAAGTACTTTACATATGTACTCATAATAAAGTACTTTAGTATGTATCAAAATAAGTGCATAAGAATATAGCCACATGGGCTCAGGAGTACTTCAGAAAACCGCTGTCATTTACCACAGTCTGCTTCTGCATCAAGAAATGCAACTTGAATATATGTTACTCTAGGCGAAAGCTGTACATTAATTCTATGCAGCAATGCTGCCGGGTTCTCTGGGCCAGAGCTCATCTCAGATTGTCAAAAAAGGTTGCTGTACTCAGATGAGTCCACATTTCGACTTGTTTCCTGGAAAAATGGATTTCGACTTCACAGTCCCAAAGACCATAGGGACCATCCAGACTTTCATTAGTGACAGAAGCAAAAGCAAACGTCTGTCATGGTATTTGGGTGTAGCAGAGCAAACAGCATGGGTAACTGGCATATGTGCGAAGGTTCTATTGACATGGAGGCATATATTGGAATTGTACAGAGAAATATACTGCCGTCAAAATGACGTCTTTCATGGGAAGTCCATGGTTATTAGATCAAGACAATGCCAGCTCTCATTCTGCAAGTGCTACAACAGCGTGGTTTCATAGATTATTAACATTTTAAAGTGAATTTTCATTTTAAGTTTGAACATCCATCCTTTGGTAAGAGTAGTAGTCACAAGTTTAAAATGTAGCCGACTTATTTGGGGGATATCATATTCATAAATTAGTTTCTACAAAGAACCCAATTGTTCACTTTTAAGCGTTCACTTTTTGTTGTGATTAGTGATTAATTGGTTATTCTTTATTAATTGGTCATAGTTAGCAAGTAGTTCCCAGTGCGGATATTTTATTTAGTATTACTGAACACCTAATGAGGAACTACTTTTGTTCTAAATTTGCTATTACTTACTGCTTAGTTAATCTTGTTTCTCTATTAGTTAATAGTCTTAAGTTAAGTGTTAATGTAGTACTACCTATAACTTCCTGCATAGTTACTTGTTAACAACGGACCATTATTCTAAAGTGTTACCAAAATTTGTTCATATTTACAAAATGCATTTACGTTGGTCAGTGAAAAATCTTGGAAATCTTTTCTTTGTACTTTTGTCAATTAAATAAAAGTTAAAGAGAATGAATTTATTGCATTTTACAAAATGTCCCAACTTCTCTGGAATTGGGGTTGTAAATGATGACAGAATTTTTATTTTTGGGTGAACTGTCCCTTTAAGGCAGGGTGTTTCATTTTCTATAATGAATTAAAGGTAACCAAAAATGGCACAACAGAAAAGTAGCATTAAGTTACATGTTCAGATTCAGCACATTATTGGTTAACTTAATAGACACCAATGATGTCTTGACATCATATTTTTGCATCTCTCAGGATTCTCAGATCAGTTCTCTAGAGCGGGGCCTCAGAGAGCTGGAGGACCAGGTCATGATGCTTCGCTCCAGTAGCATGCTTAGCTGTGAGGAACGGCAGGAAGAGGCCAAGCAGATGGAGGTCTACCGCAACCACACCAAGTTCATGAAGAACAAGGTACTGCTCAGCCTGCTTTAGAAGAACACATCCAGATTAGTCTCACATATGAATAACAAACCTTGAATAATTCTGTTATGTAGATGGACCAAGTTAAGCAAGACCTTTCCAGGAAGGACACCCAGCTCCTTGGATTGCAGACTAAGCTGGAGACCCTGACTAACCAGTTCTCTGACAGCAAACAGCATATTGAAGTGCTTAAAGAGTCTCTGACTGCCAAAGAACAACGTGCTGCTATTCTACAGACAGAGGTAGTAGATCAGGCCAGTGATTGGTCTTTACCCATCACACCAGCAGATTCTCTGAGCATGGCATACAACTCTTTTTGCAGGTGGATGCTCTGAGGTTGCGTCTGGAAGAGAAGGAGACCATGTTAAACAAAAAGAGTAAGCAAATCCAGGAAATGTCTGAAGAAAAGAGCACACTCAATGGAGAAATCCATGATCTGAAGGACATGCTGGATGTCAAGGAGCGTAAAGTCAATGTACTTCAGAAAAAAGTGAGGACTGGATTTAACCAAATACATACTTTTTAAAAAATTTTACTTTTCATTACAGGAAACTGTTAAAAACAATGAACAAGATGTTCTCTTAATACACATGTCAGAAATGAGTCACCAATCCACTATTCTTAAAAAATACACAGTCATGCATGAAATCATACATTAAAAATACATCTACGATAACCTAATGAGTAATTAATACTGTTAAACTAATGATAAAGATGTAAATCTGAAACAGATTTAAAGATAACACAACAATGATCAAAAAATTAAATAAATATAAAAATAAAATAATAAAATAAAAATAATAAATCATTTAAAAATAGAGAAAAATAAGGTAAATAATGATAAAAATACAATAATAATAATAATATAACATACAATACTACTACTACTAATAGTATTAATGGTACTACTACTTTATTACTGCTAATAATGATAATAATAATAATGAAACATAAAGAAAAATAAAAAAATGACTTACCCAGCTTATTCATTTACATGTTCCCTATATAAACTTTAAGCATTAACAAAGAACAAAACTTTAGAGTAAAAAGAGTTAAAATTGGATGTTCGCCAATACATAGATTTAACAATAATTTCTATAAAAAATATCACAGTTACTATAGTTACTGTTACTGTAAAAACATAATATTAGGATTTATTATAAATTGATTAATGGTATTTTAGCAGAAACAAATGATCTCCATTGTGTGGAATACATTTTAATATGAGCACATACAAAAATAAAAAATTTTTATACTGAAATGCTAGTTTAAAATTAAGGTAACACTTTAGTATAGGGACCAATTCTCACTATTAACTAGTTGCTTATTAACATGCCTATTGCCTGTTTATTAGTACTTATAAAGCACATATTCTGCATGACCATATTAACTAATAATAAGCAGCAAATTAGGAGTTTACTGAGGCAAAAGTCATAGTTACTGGTTTGTTAGTAGTGAGAATTGGACCTTAAATTAAAGTACAGTATGACCAAAATTAATTTTGTCAAGATGATCCAGGTCTAAAAATATGTATCATGTATATTGGTGAATTGCCAAAGTATAAAACTATTTTTTTTTGTTGGCTAAAGAAGAGCAATTAATTACTAATCTTTATTATGAAGTATTTTGAATCATTATTATAAAGTATTTTCCAAAATGGTGGGGAAAAGTGCATCAGATGCTTTGGGGTAAGCTGTGTTTTTCCTTCGAATGCAGGAAATATTATAAAAAATTGTCTTAGAAAATGATGAAGAAGATTCACTACATTAAAAGTTTGGATGTTTATAAAAATGCCAATTCACATCAATCTTACACCAACTCCTGTGTCTCAGATTGAAAACCTGCAGGAGCAGCTGAGGGATAAAGAGAAGCAGATGAGCAGCCTTAGAGAGAGGGTGAAGTCCCTACAGACAGACACGTCTAATACAGACACGGCCCTCACTACACTGGAGGACTCACTGGCCGAGAAGGTGAGGATCACCTCTAGAGGACGCTATAACACACCACCGGACTACAGGACAAATCACTGGTGCTCTTCCAAATGGCATCAGCATGGTCGTAGACTGGAGTCGAAACATCTGCGCTTAGTTATAAACATTTCATGCTCCTTGTATATGCTTTCTTTTTGGCACCATGTTAATGTGTCCCCTTGTAAACAGGAACGTATTATTGAGCGCCTGAAGGAGCAACGTGACCGCGAGGAGCGAGAGAAGGCAGAGGAGCTGGACAGCAGTAAAAAAGAGCTGAGGGAGTTAAAGGAGAAAGTCAGCATGCTGCAGGGAGACCTGTCAGACCGAGAGGTTAGAGATCACCAAACAGTCCTGAAAGATGAGTGGAAACACCATTAAAAACACATAACAAGATTATGAAAACATTTTCAGCTGTAGAACAACGTTCACTATGCACTTGCACAATACACTACACAAAACATGCATTTTTGTCTTTTGTTGGTTAATGTATATTATTTATATTAAAAAATATATAAAAAAAAGACCAATTTACTATATTAAAACTTTACAGCAATTAACGATATCAAATTAAACAGAGAATATATATTGGGTTAATTTTTCATACCCCATTGGCAAATAATTTTTTGCATAAATCTAACCAGGTTTATGCTTAAATAGAAAACGTATTATTGGCCAAGTATTGAGATAATACACTATTCAAAATATATTCTCTGAAAACATTTCTTTGTGAAGTTTGTATTTCCTAAAATATTATAATATTATATTTATAATACATATTATATATCCTAATATTCAACATATATCAAATTCAGATATTTTCAAGATAGTCTTGTCACAATTTTGCATTTCAAGTTCATTTATATTGGAGTGTTAAGTTTATTTATAGTTTTTATTACATTTATTTAATATGTTGACTTTTTTAGATTTTTATATTTTAGTAAATTTTTAGTTGTGTGTATGTGTTGTCAAAAAAAATAAGTCTTTATATTGCTGATTTTATTTTGTTTATTTATTCCCATTAGTAATGTTAGTGCTTCAAATTAACTATTTCTGTTTAGCTGCCAGGTAACAATTCCGTTTAGTTTACGTTTTTGATCTATATTTATATTTTCAATATAAAATTTTTTGATAGTTACAGTTACAGTAATACCCTGCTAAGTTAAGGATATTGATTTTTTACTGTACCACTACTGATAGGGGTCATATGATGTGATTTTTTTTAAATTTTTCCTTTCTCTTTGGAGTGGTTACGAAGCTCTTGTTGCAATAAGAAGATCTGTAAATAGTTGCCAAGACTAAAGTCTCATCATCAAAGCAGTATCTATTTCAAAGTTCAGAGTAGCCGAGACGACTCCCTAAAACGGCTCGTTCTAACACGCCCCCACATACCTACTTCACTATGTGGGAAGATTTGCATAACGCCGCCCAATGTTCAAGCAAAGAAAGAAGACTTTTATTCTCGCTGTAGTATTTGTTGCCGCTGCAGCCGGTACGCTGTATGCTTCGTTGTGAAAGTGAAACTACTTTTGTTTGGTCTTCCAAAAGAGGACGATATCCTCTTCGTCATGTCTGGAGCTGATCTGTGCTGGTCGCTGGATCGGCTTTCACCGTGGACAAAGTGGATTCCAGCCCGGGGTCCGTCACATGTGGTGGCCGCTCATTCGTCGCATCCGCCGGGAGCGCCGTTCTCGACTCCGCCGCCTCAGCTCACTCTATCCTGGCCTCACTGGTCACGCTAAGCCGGGGCTTCCCCTCATGCTAGGCCAATGTGTTTTTCGTTGTGAAAGCGAAACTACTTTGTTTGGTCTTCCAAAAGAGGACACGACTACAAATCCGTGGTTAAGTTGTATTTACAACACTATTCCAGAACAGTTTTTCACCCACAGATCCATATGTTACGTGTTTTACTGATCCTGGTAGAGTTGACTACAAAGCCGGCAGTTCTGACTCACAGACCCCCCCCACTTAAGTACGGTTTCATATTAAAGTGATTTGCCCCGGATGATTCAAACGCGAGTTTTGGGTCAGTAGATGTCGCACATTGTGTTTTAATATTCTCCGATCAAAAGGCAGACAGAGTTATGGTTTACCTCGGCGCGACTTCACTTCAACGCAACGCGTAAAAAGACAGTATAAGTCATTATAATCAGTATATTCCCCACTGCTTCACAATCCCTCGTTGTAATGGTTTTAATTGTTGTCACAGTCGTCGCTCCGGCCGGACAGGGCCCTCACAGTAATGGTGATGTCTTAATTGCCGTCACACGCTTGAGGTATTTGGCCAATCACAACGCACTGGATAGCTGGTCAATCACAGCACACCTCGCTTTTTCAGACTGTTGAGCTTTGTAAAAATCTACGCGTTTCAGAAAGGCGGGGCATAGAGGAGAAACAATAATGTACAGTATGTGGAAAATAATGTGTTTTTTTTACTTTAAACCGCATAAACACATTTCATTACACCAAATAATGTTCTTTTTAGCAGCATCATATGACCCCTTTAAGACAATTATTTGACATTTATTACGAAAAGGTTTTGATGTCTCTAATATGAGGAAAAAAATACTTTGGAGTCATTTTTCACACAAGCTAGTCAAGTTCAAAACATGATTTTAGGCAGATATCCTATGTGACAGGTTGGTTGAGTGCCTGTCTAAACAGATAAAGCGTGATGCCGTGAGCTTCTAAAGGTACATGTATGCTACAAGTGTTTGATGGCTCTATACCCGGGACCTCAATGCTGAGTTTGGTTTCAGACTTCCCTGCTGGACCTCAAAGAGCATGCGTCGTCGCTGGCCTCATCTGGCCTGAAGAAAGACTCCAAATTGAAAAGCCTAGAGATCGCCCTTGAGCAGAGGAGGGAGGAATGCATTAAACTTGAGAACCAACTAAAGAAGGTGAGCGAGAGTGTATTTATTCAAAAGATTGGTACCTTATAGAATTCTAACCAGCAATCTACCATGATTTCTAAAAAACTGTAAAGGCTGAAGAAATTAATTGGTAGAAAAATATGGGAACCCAATGCATAGTATAAGTATGCAAACTGGGACGTAGCTATTACAAACTACAAATGGGAGCGTAAGAATGGCTGTATGTGAGTTTGTGTATGTTTGTGGGTGTATTTATATCATGGTGATCTATTAGACCCAGAGTGCTGCAGCCAATGCACAGGCCAACGCAGAGATATCTGAAAGGATTTCTTCACTTGAAGCTGATGTGGCCAGACACCGAGAAGACTCCGCCAAAGCCCAGGCTGAAGTTGATCGTCTATTGGACATCCTGCGTCAGATGGAGAACGAGAAGAACGACAAAGACAGAAAAATCAGTGAGCTGGAGAGGTCAGTCTGTTTCCCTGATCGGCTTGATTTAGTGTCCCCTCTTTTTTTTTTTTTAAATGTGATTATTTGTCACATTGGAGAAGCAGTACAAACGTGTTACGTCTTTATCTCTTTTTTGCTGCCATGATTAAGCATCGACCGTCAAAACGTTTTCAGTATCTGCGTTTGGCGAGGTTGATGTTTTGACTGGGCTTCTTTCCCTCCCCTTTGAGTTTTGCGTTGAAGCACTGATCACGTGTGTTTTTTTCTCACGCTGTGTGGCCATTGAACTTCTGCTTTGTCTCCCTCTTTTTCACCTGGAAATGTGTACCTAGTGTGACTTCCAGGTTAGTAAATACATGTACTTCCACACACATAAATGGAGTCCTCAAGAACTAGAGCAAAATCTGTTAAAGACCCCATGAAATCAAAGTTTTGTAGTGTATACTTAAATTTTGAAAAGACCTAAAAGTTAAAAAGAGAAAAATAACTTTTTAAAGACGTGCATTTAAAATATACAGTATTTCTCTTCCAGGAAAACTGGTAAAAAATATTAATGACACATCTTGAAATAGATAATTTTTCTGGGGATGCACCAATATAAAAATACTGGCCAATAATTATTTTTTATCTTATGACTTATAAACGATATATTTTACACTATTTTTTCAAAATAAAGTAAAACGCTAAAAAAATTAAAATAAATAATTTTAAATGCTACATGTGAATTTAGGCATCTCAACATTATAATGTACAATATGAGAAATTGCAATTCATTTTGAGATTTGGTCAAGATTACACTTAACAGTGTTAATAAAATATTAGTGTTTGTTAAAGATTAACTTTAAATTAGTTTTAGATGACAGCAAAAGTTGTTTAAATATAAAAATAGGAACAATGAGCATGAAAATTATTTAAATTAATATTAATATTATCAATTGTATCTCATTATCTAATACAATAAAATTACATATCTGATACCAGATCAATTTAAAAGTCTTTTTAAACAATATTATTGTGCATCCATTTTGTCTAAACACAAGCTCTCTAGAATAAGATTGTCCCACCCCTAATCCCACCTGACACTGTCTTGAAAGTTCATGGATGACAAAGTTTTTGCCTATTAACAAAATAAATAAATAAACACAAAAAACAAGCCCTTTCGTTATGTCCCTCAGAAAACTGCTTTCGTCAGTCGATTTCATGGGGTTTTAAGTGAAAAGAAAGCAAGGGAATGTATTTTGTTCCTCTGTATAATCCGTTTTTGCTTTATGACTAGCACAAGGAAGTTATTATTTATGTGATCAGGCTTAGTGATATTTATTAACCAATAATAATACCAGCTCTTTTTCCAGCTATTAAATAGTCCCCTCCACCCCAAATCTCTTAAACTCTTTATTTTACTATTAAACCCCAGAGAGTTCCTCTCACAAGCGCCCTTCATGTTTATGTTTCAGGCAAATGAAAGAGCAGAGTAAGAAGTCCTCTGGCAAACACAAGGAGCTGTCAGGGAAGGGCAGAAATGTCAACGATGGCCCACAGCAGGTGAGACGTACAGAGAGATAGTTATGACAGCTTTGTCATAAGCTCCTCTGTTCTGACAGATCGTTGTATATTTAAACATTGTCAAACTGTGCTGGTGTGCATATGATGAGCTGGGCCCCGTCTACCTCAGGAGTCCCTGCGGCAGAAGGCAGAGCGTATCGAGGAGCTGGAGGAGGCTCTCAGAGAGAGCGTTCAAATCACTGCCGAGAGGGAGATGGTGCTGGCGCAGGAGGAGGCCGCACGAACCCACCAGGAGAAACAGGTCAATACTACAAGACTTACTATTTCAGAATCGACTAGTGACTCCTTAACTATTCGATGCATCTCCAAAAACTACACTGAACAAAATTATAAACGCAACACTTTTGTTTTTGCCCCCATTTTTCATGAGCTGAACTCAAAGATCTAAGACTTTTTCTATGTACACAAAAGGCCTATTTCTATCAAATATTGTTCACGAATCTGTCTAAATCTGTGTTAGTGAGCACTTCTCCTTTGTCGAGATAATCCATCCACCTCACAGGTGTGGCATATCAAGATGCTGATTAGACAGCATGATTATTGCACAGGTGTGCCTTAGGCTGGCCACAATAAAAGGCCACTCTAAAATGTGCAGTTTTACTGTATTGGGGGGTCCGAAAACCAGTCAGTATCTGGTATGACCACCATTTGCCTCAGTTCAACACATCTCCTTCGCATAGAGTTGTTCAGGTTGTTGATTGTGGCCTGTGGACTGTTGGTCCACTCCTCTTCAATGACTGTGCGAATTTGCTGGATATTGGCAAGAACTGGAACACGCTGTCGTATACGCGATCCAGATCATCCCAAACATGCTCAATGGGTGACGTGTCTGGTGAGTATGCTGGCCATGCAATAACTGGGATGTTTTCAGCTTCCAGGATTGTGTACAGATTCTAGTCTGCACTGGGGACATGTATTTAATCATGCCTGCTCAGAGGTGATGCGTTGATAATGGCACACTGGGCCCTCAGATCTCGTCCACGGTAACTCTGTGCTGTCAAATGCCATCAATAAAATGCCCTGTTTTCGTTGGCCATAGCATACACCTCCCATCCCATACCCCCCCTGCCACCATTGTTCCACCATCCACAATGTTGACATCAGCATCAACTCACCCACAACTACGCATACAGCTTGGCTGGCCATCTGCTGTACAGTGAAACCGGTATTCATCCTTTGAGAGAACCCCTCTCCAAGTGCCGACCCACGAACGTGAGCATTTGCCCCCTTATCGTACGACGACTAACTGCAGTCAGGTCGGACGCCCGATGAGGACGCGAGCATGCAATTCGCTTCCTGAGACGGTTTTTTCTGACAGTTTGTGCAGAAAGGCTTTGGTTTGCAAACCGATTGTTGCAGCAGCTGTCCGGGTGGCTTGTCTCAGACGATCTTGGAGGTGAAGATGCTGGTGTGGATGTCCTGGGCTGGTGTGGTACACGTGGTCTGCGGTTGTGTACACGTGGTCTGCGGTTGTGAGGCCAAATTCTCTGAAACGCCTTTGGAGACGCTTATGGTAGAGAAATGAACATTCATTTCATGGGCAACAGCTCTGGTGGACATTCCTGCAGTCAGCATGCCAATTGCACTCTCCCTTAAAACTTGCGACATCTGTGGCATTGTGCTGTGTGATAAAACTGCATATTTTAGAGTGGCCTTTTATTGTGGCCAGCTTAAGTCACACCTGTGCAGTAATCATGTTGTCTAATCAGCATCTTGATATGCCACACCTGTGAGGTGGATGGATTATCTCGGCAAAGGAGAAGTGCTCATTAACACAGATTTAGACATATTTGTGAACAGTATTTGAGAGAAATAGTCCTTTTGTGTAGATAGAAAAAGTCTTAGATTTTTGAGTTCAGCTCGTGAAAAATGGGGGCAAAAACAAAAGTTTTGCGTTTATAATTTTGTTCAGTGTATGAAATGCCACCCTAACGTTCTTGACACAAGATGCTCAAAATAAGATTGAGTTGTGATGCAGCTGTCAAAGACGTCTGTCTCTATGTTGATGTGGCGATAGTGCTTTTAAGGGGATGAATTTAAAGACACAACTTCTTAGAGAGTGGTTTACTGTGAAAACTGTCTAAAAGCTAAAGCACAGCATGCTGGTTTTCAACCTGGGGGCCTCAGCTAACTTCCAAGATGATTTAATGGAATTTAAGATAAGATAAGCATTAAAATAAACCAAAACCATTAAAAATCAAGTTTTTTTTTCTTTAAAGAACCATGATATCCACAGTCTTGAAACTGCCAAATTTCAGTAAAGTGTGATTTCCAGACCTAGAAAAGTCAAAAATAATTACAGTAATTTAATGAAATCTTAAAACTCAATGGGCATTTTTATAATGATTTTCTTCTTTGGGGGTGGTGGTAAAAGTCCACTTAATAGGAAACTGCAAAAGCCATGGGGTCTTCAAATATTGTTGTGGACAATGGGAGGGCCTTGGAGTCGAAAAAAGTTGACAACCACTGAGCTAGCATGCTAATCAAAGCACCACCACTAAAATATCAAGACTAGAAAAATAAAAGTGGTAAGGTAAGTTGGTCAAGCTGGATTTTGGAACATGGTAGTCAGTTTCTTCTTGGTCCAAGGTAGTCTACCAGGACTAATCAACTTGAACAAGATGTTCAACCAGGTTGAACTCTGCACCTAGCTGATGGACAATCTAGATCAGCTTGGACCAGCTAGAAACCATTTAATACCATCAGAAGCCAATCATGCCTGAATTTTCCAGTAGAGATTAGCTGATTTCTTATCAAAATGTTTAGAATCATGGCACCTGTAGTAAGCAAAGTCAGTGTTTAAAGGGGCCATGAACTGCTTTTTTTATTTTGTACTGTTCTCTAAGGTCCACTTATAATGTTATCAAGTTTTTTACATCAAAAGACATAGTTTAGAAGTAATAAGCTATTTTCTGGTCTGTTTTTAACCCCCCTCATCTGAACACTCTGTTTGAATTGATTTGCCAATCTATGATTGGCTAACAGTTGTGTATGTTTGACAGCCTACATACTGTACATCACAGTTGGACACAGCTGTGATTTAGGTTAAAACGCATAAATAAATTCAATTGATATGTAAGTAAAAAGAAAAAGCAATAGGACAACGTAAAAAAAAAACAGTTATTCGCACTTGGATCCAATATAGCTGGCACAGCATCGTCTTTTTCAGTGTCAATCTTTCTGAAATTCCACTGTGATGGTGCATTGTTTGTAAAACAATCTGGGCAGTAAATGAAGTGAAACCAAAGGACCGAGTTGTACTGAGTGGTATGGCACTCAATAAAAATAAAGTTATCAAATGCCTCTCTCTTGGCATTTTACTACGTTTGTGAATCTGTGGGCAGGGCTAACGGGCAGTGATGTAGAAGCAGGCGGGGACCACTATTACATCAGTCGGGTGACATATCCACCCAACCTGTCGTTTTGGCAGATGGTTCAGTTGTAAGCTGTTTTTTTTTTTGACTAACGAGAAAGTTTTGCAGTTTATTTTTATAGCACAGTGCACATTTATATACAAAAGGATCAAGGGGGAAATTTCGATTTCTCAGTTATGACCCCTTAATGCTTTTGCAAAAAACTTAACAGAAACTGATCATGATGGGTTAGGCAGGTCATTGGATTTTAAGTGTCCTAATATTGTGTTGGAGTCCCTTACAACAGGTTTAAATGCATCTAAGGTCAGAAAACCTTGTAAGTTTCTCAGAATATACATTTAATATTAGAGTCATTTGCCAATGATTTCGAAACGATTCGTTCCAAGCAAGTTCGGAGCAAACCCCTCCCTTCCATAAGCCTACTCTGCTCTGATTGGTCAGCAGGCCAAGCCTGTTGTGATTGGCACAGAGAGGTGTCCTTGAGCAAGTTAGCGAGCGCTACAATTGACAAAGCACCTTTACATAAAACAACAATACAGAAACCGTTCTTAAAATAATGACATAAAATACAAAAACACAAATTCAAGCGAATCGTTCCCACAGCTAAAGTTTAGCTACTAAACTGTAAACACATAACAAAACAATAATGGTGGATATGTTAGCCGAGTGCTAACGTGACTAACTGATGAAACGATACAGTTTGTAAACCAAAATATGTCTACTGTAATGTTTGAAGAACGACAGACAAAAGACGCTCTGTGTCTTAACTTTTAATCAGAACGCAGAACAGCTGCATCACAGGCGCAGCAGCCTAACTAACTCCCGCATTAACCTTATAACTGCCGGTGCAGCAAAATAAACAGAAATTTCACAATTATTATAAAGTCTGTGTGCTACACTACTTTCTTTATTATTAAACGAAGTAATTAAAACAACTTCAGTCTACATTAATCGACACATTCTTAGGAAATAGTGGGTTCACAGTGAATTATCAGAACTACTTCAGTAAGACAGTAATATCGTGCTTTACCTGGAAACCTAAAGCTGCACTAGGTGTACATCACATATTAGCACAAAAAAAACCTTTTTTTTGAGCACTCAATTGAAAATGTACCCATAATGTATCAATCGTACTTACAGGTTGTGCTTCGGAGAGCTTGTTAGTCCAAATAAAGAAGATTAGAAGCCAACGAAGATAAAAGCCAAGATTAGAAAAGCAGTCATTGATAAAATGACATGCACACAACAAAAGGATCGAATTGTAATTCTGTGGTATCCTTGAACACAGCGTCTTTTTAACATGATGTAAACACACTAACTAGCGGAAGTGTTTGTGTTCAGGTAAGACTCTCGGACAGGCAGGGATTATGCAAATATGTTACCCAGTGACGTATACCGGTAACAGGCAAAAGATTTGAAAATATAATGACTCGTTAAGGCGATTCAGAATCGAATATCTCTCTTTTGAGAGACAATATCTTTAATTATCATGCACTTTTTTGATTAACAAAATTTTGTTTTCATTTAAGGACAGCTATGTTATAAACTGCAAAAGAGATAATTTTCAAAAACCCATATGACATGTCTTTAAGGGCAGTACATTAGCAGAACCACATTCGCCAGTAAAAAAAGGCCCATTGTGATGCACTCTGAAAAATAAAGGTTCTTTATTGGGGAATGATAGTGTCTATGACAGAACCTTTAAACATCATTGAAGCTTTGATGCCACAGAGGTGGAGAAAAGAGAAAGGGTCTTAGATACCAGGAATGTTCCTCACACTAAGGACAAAAAAGGGTTCCTTTAAGATGTTCAAGAAGGGTTCTGTGGCAAAACCAAAATGATTTCTATTAAAATATGGCATCTCAGCCAAAACCCCTTTTTGAAAACTTCCATTTTTAAGATGTAGTGTAGCAATGAATCCACCGGTTCCCAAAAAAGTCACTTAACCCAAGCAGGCTTGTTGGTCAACGTTGGGCAAATTCGCGTGACCACCGTTAGAACATGATGCGGAAATATGAGTTGGAGAAAATTTCTTTACAATCACCGCAACATTGCCAATCACTGTGGGATTCCTATTACCGGGGTCGTATGATGTTGCTAAAAGAACATTATTTGGTGTAATGAAATGTGTTTATGCCGGTTTAAGGTAAAAAAAAAATATTTTCCACATACTGTACATTTGTTTCTCCTCTAGGCCCCGCCTTTCTGAAACGCGTTGATCCCCCCCGTTCGATTTACAAAGCTCATCGGTCTGACAAAGCGAGGTGTGCTCTGATTGGCCAACTATACAGTGCGTTGTGATGGTCTGAATACCTCAAGCGTGTGACGGAAAGGTTATGCCCCTTACCATATTGTGATGATGCCATCAGGCCGGAGCGATGATTCAAAAACATGAAAAAACCCATTATAAACGAGGCATTCAAGTGGGGTGGGGACATAATTATGGATTATAATAAATTATACTGTCTTTTTACTCATTGCATCGCACAGCGTAAACATAAAACCATGTCTGCATTGTGATCGGAGAAATGACAAACAACAAGCTTTAAATATATAAAATATAAAAACTATTTAAATATAAAAAACGTACTTACAGTGTTTGAGTCAGAACAGCCGGTATTGTAGTTTACTCTACCAGGATCAGGAAACGGTCTTCCATAAAATGTGCTGCACACATCTGAATATTTGGGTTGAACTGTTCTGGAACAGTGTTGTAATAAATACAACTTAACCACTGATTTCTAGTTGTGTACATTTTGGGAAGACCAAAACAAAGTAGTTTCGCTTTCACAACGAAACACAGCGGTCACAACTGTGGATTAGAGTAGCAGGACGGGGGTGGGCTGAGAACGGGCATGGCCGGCAGATTCGAGAGGGGCGTCCGGAAGGTTGAGGCAAACACATGCCTGACGACTCGGGCGGGGGACTCCGCTTTTCGCTCCACGGTGTAAAGCCGATGGGTGATCCACAGGCAAAGTTGGGTTATTCCTCAGCAACAGCAGGATCCAGCTCCAGCATGAAGAACACAACAGATATCGCTCCTCTTTGGAGGGCCAAACAAAGTAGTTTCGCTTTCACAACGAATCACACAGCGTCTACACGACATGGCGGCGGCAAACAGATTATACAGCGCAAATAAAAGTTACACCTTCTTTCTTTGCATAAACATTTGCGTTATGCAAATCTTCCCACATAGCAACGTAGATATGTAGGGGCCGGGTTACGAACGATGCTGTTAGGAGGCCTTGTGGCCTGGACTCTTAATTGCTATAAAAATATCTCTTGGATCGGGGACTTTAGTCTTTGCAACTTTACAGGTCTTCTTTATGCACCAAGAGCTTGTAACACTCCAAAGAGAAAGGAAAAATTTAAATCGCATCATATGACCTCTTTAAAGAACTGAATTTCACTCGCAAAAATTCCCAGAACAGCGATAAATGTGACAACACATTTAGTCACTTTGTGAAGTACAGAGTAAACAGTAATGAATAAGTTACCTTCTGTTTATGTCTTTAAAAGATGGAAGAGCTACTGGGAGCGATGGAGAAAGTGAAGCTGGAGCTCGAGTCCATGAAGGCCAAGATGTCGTCCACCCAGCAGTCTCTGGCAGAGAAAGAAGCTCATCTGACCACACTGAGGGCCGAGAGGAGGCGACACCTGGAGGAGGTGCTCGAGATGAAGTACGTTATGAACTTTCTTTGTACATCTTATCATAACAGTGCTTGCAAAGAAACCGAAAACCGTGAATCAATGGAGACCGAAAGGATGAAGTGAGTTTGCAGACGTTTTGTGAAATTAAAAAAAATTATTTTGCGCAGACTGCAGGCTATATTCCTTACGTAGGTTGCACATTCAAAACAGATTGTTTTAAATGATTTTATCCTGTTTTATACATTAATAAATTAAGACAGTGACTAAACGACCAACTTCGTGTTGGCCTTCATAGCAGCATGAAAAACGGTAGTGTTATTCAGATTTTAAATTATATACAGAAAGCGGGTAACATAATACAAGAACTCTTCCATCCTGTTATGAATGAAGCTGTCATTGCTAGTTTACATAGTTTCATGCGTCTGCGTACAGCATGAGCTCATTGACTGTCCATATGCAGATTTCTTCCATTATAATTCATAAAGCTGCCAACAATGCAGAATAAATCTCTTATTTACAGCATATTTTCACTTGCCATGTATATATATATTGGATGTTAAACCATCTACATTGAAAATTAGTGGTCTGATACAGTGGAATTTGACCTGTTGGTAAGTTAGTTCATAATCTTCATTATTTATTAATTGAACACATGCAATCTAGTCCCTTAGTGTCATGCATCAACATAGGAACAGCAACAAACATCAGATTGTAAAGATTTAAAATATATTTAATCTTCGACTGCTGTTTGTGCAGGATACACATTTGCTATGTGTTATATAATGAACTTAATGAGATCTAAATAAATTGCTTTTCCAGATGACATCTTTAAATCATTAAATAACCATCGTTCACATGAGAGCTCATTCTGAGGTCACTTTGGCAAGCTGTAGTGTTAATAATATAAATCAGTTAATAGAGAGTAAACGGGGATAAACATCATGAGAGAAAAATAGTCTGTAAAACTTTAACTTGGTATATTTTTTCGTGCCATGTATTTGTGCAGATAATAAATGCAGAGGATGATTCATTCTGCACGTGGCTCGTTCTGTTTGCTATTTCTGTCTCCACACTTCAGCCCTGCTCCTGGGAATCTGTAGAAAAACCGAGAATAAGCAAGCTATTTCAGTCTTTCTGAGACAATTATGCCCTGAGATGTTTTGTACTTGTGAAAGCAAGCATCCTTTAACCTGCTCCGTCGAGTGTTGTAAGACTCCTGGTCATCGTCAGTGAGGTCAATTGCTTTGAAGAGGATTTCCACAGTACTCCAGTAAAGTGCTGTTTGACATCGAGCTTAGACTACTAATCATTTCAACCAGAGTCATTATGGTTTTGAAAATGTTGTTTTAATTTTGCATTTTGTTCTTAATTTTAATTTTAATTGTGTGCAATTACTACTACTACTAAAATACTTTTTGACATTGGGCTTGGGCTTCTAATAATTTCAACCAGTGATATTACAGTTTTGAAAATTTTATTTTGTTTTATTTATTTTTGTTCTCAATTTTATTAGTTTTAATAGTGTGCAATTAATAATAATAATAATAAAGTGCTGTTTGACATTAAGCTTCGACTTCTAATCAATTCAACCAGGGTAGTTTTGAAAATGTAGTTTCATTTAATTTTTTGTTCTTAATTTTAATTAGTGATGTTTGGCATGGACTTGCCCTTAATTATAGTCTGCTATATTATTATTATTTATTTTATTATTATTCTTCTTCTTATGTATATTCTAAGGATATTATACTAATAAGTATTAAGTGATAGTATAAATGTGTTGGGACTTCGCCTTTGACTCTACTCATTCACCCAGGTATATATAGTTGTTGAAGATTTAATAAATTTTTGTATTTGGTTATTAATTGGAGTACTACTAATAATAATAATAATAAATATTACTTGAGTAATTTAATACTAAAAATTTGTTCTGACATGGCCATTGAGTCTAATCATTTAAAATTGAAAACCAAAGTTATTATAGTGTTTGATAATTTAAAATTTGTTTTATTTTTATTGAAATCGTTTAATAAATAATATAAGATTATATAGTTATAAGGGCGCTGGGGTATATTTGTAGCAAATAGCCAAAAAAACTTCATTAGGATATTAAGTAAAGATCATGTTCCATGGAAATATTTTGTAAATTTCCCACTGTAAATAAATCAAAACGTAATTTTTGATTAGTAATATGCATTGCTAAGAACTTCATTTGGACAACTTTAAAGGTGATTTTCTCAATATTTAGATTTTTTTTCACCCTCAGATTCCAGATTTTCAAATAGTTGTATCTCGGCCAAATATTGTCCTATCCTAACAAACCATACATCAATTGAAAGCTTATTTATTCAGATGATGTATAAATCTAAATTTTGAAAAATTGACACTTAAGACTGGTTTTGTGGTCCAGGGTCACATGGTATAGATATGTTGTTAAGTTAGTCACACAAAAATCGATTTTTCCTTACTTGATTTCAACAATTGTAACTCACAGACAGGAGGCTCTGCTGGCAGCCATAAGTGAGAAAGATGCTAACATAGCTTTGCTGGAGCTGTCTTCATCCAAAAAAAAGAAGACACAAGAGGAAGTGGCCCAGCTGCGGAGAGAGAAGGACCGTTTGGTGCAGCAGCTCAAACAGCAGGTACAGACTGCGTCACAAGGCTCCGACCGAGTGTATCTGTCTGTCCTCAAGGTCAAGTTGTTTGTTTGCTTTACATTTTGAGTTGCTGGAGAACTTAAAAAGCCTAGACAAAATACATCTTTGTTTTGACTGGTGGGTTTCTTAATGCAAATAAGGTCTATTGATGTGCTTTTAATTGATTTCTTCTCAATCTCCCCAACCTTTTGTTTTCATCCATTTCTACCCCCCAATCTCTCCTTACATCTGTGCCTCGTCTTTTTTCCTAGACACAGAACCGTATGAAGCTCATGGCGGATAATTACGACGACGGCTACTTGAAAACACCCCCTGACCAGACCAACCACAAACCTCCAAAATCACCCGATCAGGTCACAATCCGGTCCTACAAACATCAGCAAACAGTTAAAGGGACAGTCCACCCCAAAATGAAAATCCTGTCATTATTTACTCACTCTCATGATGTCCCAAATCCATAAATAACATGAGGAAATGATGACAGCATGTTCATTTTTGGGTGAACTGTTCCTTTATAATTGTTACGCTCGTCAGCTTTTTTATTTAGTGGAAATTCAATATGGCTGAATATGAAATAATTGTACCGTTGCTGTATTTTGCTTATCACATATACATGAAAGCTTAATCTTAACAGCAAGCCAAAGAAAGACAAATTGGAGGTGTGATCAGTTTCATTTCATTACTTGTTAATAAAATATTCATACTAGAAACTGAATTGGAAACGGATGCTCGGTCATCCATTTCCATTGCAGTCGCGTCGTCGTAATTGAAATGAAGCTGCCTTCATCATCTACGCAGACGCCATCATTTCCTTTTACTGCCTTCATATTGATCATAACTTCTCAACCCTATGGATTTCTATTATTCATGACTGTAGAAATCGCCCCTAAGCACAGATCCAGGATCAGTTTCCTTTAAACCTCATAATTCAGCATTTCACATTGACGCGCTGAAAGCTGATCTTGCGTCTGTGCTTACGGGTCGCTTCTACCTGGATAAAAACGCATACTAACCTGATCTTTTTTCCCATGCTGCACTTGGCTAAAACCCTGCCATCTCTTAACCAATAGGATGATGAGGAGGGCATTTGGGCATAGCCTCACTGGCAGCCATTTTGTTTTTAGAAGGGTGAGCATTTCTTTGATGGACATGTAAAAGCCAATCTCAGCTGCCCTGTTCCTCCCCATGTGACATCAAACACTGCTTGTCTCGCTGTGCCTGTTTGAGATTATTGGCTATGTCACCGCAGTGCAAACAAGCTTTCCAGTGGGATGTTTTATTAACAAAGAACTTTTCATATTGTTTTGATATAAAACCTACACGCATATAACTCATTTAGAAATGCACTGCTATGAAATAGTCTACAATCTCATTTCTCCTGGTTTTGATTTTCCACATTTTGAAGCCTGTTAGCTCTTTGTATGTTTTTGTGGTTAAACATAATCCCAGATGGTGCATTAAGACTGTATTTCCCACACTCGCTCTCACCAGATTCAAATCCTTTTCTTCAGCAACAAAATCATTTTTAAACATGCTGATAAACAATTTTTAATTTGCAGGTTTACAAAATCATAAAATTTCCCAATAACTTAGTTACATTATTTACTTTCCATTACAGTACATGTATAATATAGCTAATAGCCAGAATACAAATAACATACAAAATTAAATTTGTATTTGAATTTTTAATAAAAATGTCAAGTACAAAGTTAAATATCCAATATAATAAATAATGTGCATAGACAGTGAGGGTTGAGGCCACATTGAGAATCTGAGATTCGAAACCTAATTTAAATCTGGAAAAATCAAAGAAAGTTTAAGCATTTGTTATATAGAACATCCTAAATATTAAAAAATTCTGAAATTATAGACTCCAACATTCAAATGTTTGGGACATTTCTTTGTTGAAAGTACATGTACTGTAAAATAAAGTGTAACCAATATTTCTATTTCATATAAATCCTTTCTATGCATCAAAGAATCACCAAAAAATATCAGTTTTCACAAAAATATTAAGTAGCACAACTGTTTTCAACACTGATAATAAAAAATGTTTCTTGAGCAGCAAATCAGCATCTTAGAATGAATTCTGAAGGATCTTGTGACACTGAAGACTGGAGTAATGATGCTGAAAATTCAGCTTTGATCACAGGAATAAAATACATTTTAAAATATAAACACTTATTTTAAACTGTAAAAATATTTTCAGAAATATTACTATTTTTATTTTTTATCAGATAAATGCAGCATTAGTGACTTCTTGCAAATGCATTAAAAAATCGTTCTGACGTCAAACTTTGGACTAGTATATTACAATTAAATTATGATAGTAAAAAATGCTAGTATTAACCAGGGATGCTCATTTTGATTTTATTTCCTGACCAATAGCTCAAGCATGTCAACCTATCTTTAACCGTGCGTTTTCATTTTTTTTATTAATTAAAAAAGAATGACTTCCAAACCCAAAATGCAGCCATTATTATTAAATATATCCAATTGAGTTAGTCTAGCTAGAGGAAATTACTGCACGGCAGTTTGCTGTCAGTTTACAGAAACATCAACTAAAAAGTAAGACTTATTAATGTTTATCAGTATTTAACGAAACCAATGCTCACTGGAAGCTAAGCATGACCCAGAATGAGAAAAGTAAAATCACATTAAGATGACAATGCTTGCTGCACCACCAGAATGATTCCTTATAAGAGTCCTCCTACAACAAAAACGGTCACAATAATATAATGAATTTTCACTGTTTTGGGTACTGTCTTGTCTCGTCTTATCATGTCTAAAAAGCATGTGTTTGCATGCCAATACATCTTGTGTCTTTTAAAAGCATTGTGCTGATAGAAATTATGTGCTTGCAGTGAACAATATCAACCCCAGCAAGCTAAAGTTTGCAAATGCATGAGAACAGACTGTCTGTTTCCCATAATCCTCTGCGTGTGGTAGTAACAGTGTGTATGCTCTGTAGATAAGATATGGGCGGAAAGCTACAGTGCACAGGAGCTCTACACCGGCCACCTGATTATCCCATACAACCACCCCAAACCCCTTTACTTACACAATCAACTCAGCCCACATCTCATCACACCAGTTACCCAGGACCCACCGCCAGAGACCACACACACATTCTCACAGGTAACACTTACATGTTTGTGCATGTCAAAGCTTTTCAAAGTACTTTCAAAGAATTTTCTAGGTGTGCATAAATGAGCAAATCATGAATTTTTATGTAATGGCTTCTAACTACTGAAACTCATTTCTGTCATATAAAACAAAAAATAAAAACAATAATGATTTAATTTACATTTAGTCATTTAGCAGACAAAGAAAATGCATTTAGTCATTTAGCAGACAAAGCCACTTACAAATGAGAACAATAGAAGCAATCATAACCAACAAAAGAGCAATAATATGTGCTGTAACAAGTCTCAGTTAGCCTAACGCAGTATATGCAGCAAGGGTTTTTTATAATAAATAAAAAGAAAACAAGTAGTAAGAATAGAATAGAAAGTAGTAAGAATTTAATTTTAAAGGGGTCATATGATGTTGCTAAAAATAACATTATTTTGTGTATTTGGTGTAATGAAATGTGTTTATGTGGTTTAAGGTTAAAAAAACACATTATTGTCCACATAATGTACATTATTGCTTCTCCTCTATGCCACGCCTTTCTGAAACGCGTCGGTTTTTACAAAGATCATCGTTCTGAAAAGAAAGGTGTGTTCTGATTGGCCAGCTATACAGTGCGTTGTGAATGGCCGAATACCTCAAGCATGTGACGAAGGGAAATGGTACGCCCCTTGCAATATTGTGGCCCTGTCCCCGGCAGGAGCGGGACGATGACAACACATTTAAAACCCATTACAAACGAGGCATTTGGTGCATCCAGTGGGGAAATAACTAGGATATACAATGACCCTCATAATGTCTTTTAAGCGTTGCAGTCCTCCATAAAATGGTTGCAAACATTGCATATTTGGGTTGAAGGTTCTGGTACAGTGTTGAAATACCGTTGCATCTCAATAAATAGAATGTCGTGGAAAAATTTATTTATTTCAGTAATTCAACTCAAACTATGAAACTCGTGTATTAAATAAATTAAACGCACACAGACTGAAGTAGTTTAAGTCTTTGGTTCTTTAATTGTTATTTTGGCTCACATTTAACAAAAAACCACCAATCTCAACAAATTAGAATACTTCATAAGACCAATAAATTTTTTTTTTTAGTGAATTGTTGGCCTTCTGGAAAAAGTATGTTCATTTACTGTACATGCAATACTTGGTTGGGCCTCCTTTTGATTGAATTACTGCATCAATGCGGCGTGGAATGGAGACAATCAGCCTGTGGCACTGATGAGGTGGTATGGAAGCCCAGGTGCTTTGGATAGCGGCCTTCAGGTCAAATCGGATTGTTGGCGTCTGGTGTCTCTCATCTTCCTATGGGACAATACCCATAGATTCTCTTAATTGTTTAGTATTTTTAGAAAGGCCACATTAACTTCTTTATCGTTAAACTCTACATGTTTGACTGCGGTAAAAAACATGAGTTGATATTTGGATTGATCTGACCAGTAACAAAGCAAGAAGGATGTGGGAAATGCAAATTAATTCTCTGCATGAGGTTAACTTGACTGAAAATGGGTTTCCTCGGTAACGGTGTTCACAAAGCAGTACCCGCTTATAAACAACTGCTTTATAGAATTATAAAGTACAAATGAAAATTAAAATGCCCAACAAACATACAAACAGTCGCGTTCCCTTCAGTAACATTCAAATAAAGACATCCCGCCGCCGCGTTTGATGAACGTGCAGCGCTCATATTTATTAAATGACACCAATGCCTTTTGAAGTTTTATTGAAGCCGTATCGTGACGCTTGTCTTTCCGTCCCCAACTGCAAGACCTCTTGAAATTATAATTAAGACATTAACATATTTAAAACTTTTTTTATGGCCTTAAGTTTGATACAACTCACTTCAGGAGTTTTTAAGGACCCGCGGGAGATATGCATTTAAGATAGCCCGTCGGTCAGAGTGGTGATACATTTTGGTAGCCCGACTGGAAAACACAAACCCTAGCCCCGGGATAGTCGGGCAGCGGATTTTGGAGCCCTGTGATATATTAGATTATAGAAATATATATATATATACTATATATATATATATATAAAATTAAAAAAAGACATATAATAAAAAGTAGCTTGAATCATCCCCAACATGCACACAAAAACCATAATAATAAATTCAACCAAATATTATTCTAATATTATGATTTGATTTAAATATTATTTGATATTACAAATATCAGGCAGAACTTTTGTAATAAATTTGATTACTACTCACGCCCATTACATGTAATTAATGCCAATTATTAGATTTGTTCATAACTTGACGCCCTAAAATCTATTTATCTGTCATTATTTTTAAACAACAAAATATTTAAACAAGTTCAATGTTTAATTACAAGTATTAAATCATTTTCTGCAAATGATTTGATTCACATATGTGTCAATCTTTTTGGGTTTTAGTGGGAGCCTGGGATGGTGAGTCAGTGTGGAGCTGCAGTTCCCTGGACCCTGCTTTGGACCTCCAGAACCAAACTGGCCATGATCGAACCCTCCAGCTCCACTCCAACCTCCACTGTCTCTCTGGCCTCACCTCTCACCTGAACTAAACCGGAGCCCTCTAAGAGCCTGTAACAGTCTGTAGTCTTAATACTGGTGCAGCATTGAAAATATGCAGTGTTAGTTGAGTCGTGAATGCAATTTTAATTTCGTTCTCTTGATATGTCATCATGGTTGAGTAAATACAGATTTAGAATGTTAACCTGATCAATGGGTGGTGCTATATAAACATAACTGAATGCCAAACTGTTGTTAAACAATTAAAAAAAAGTGTTATGCTACTTAAACTGCACTCAGCATTAAGACCTTCGATCTATTCTGTGTTTAGGTAGCGTCTTGCACTGGTTATACTTCATTGGATGACCCTTCCCCTTTACCAAAAACTTATAGGACACCTTCAAGAGCATGACATAAACATTTATAGATGTCACACCTGACGCTTCGTCAGTGGGAAAAAAATCAGGTTCTGTACATCCTTTAATTCAAATTAACAGCTGCTACAAGGAATAGACATAAAATATATATGAAAAGAGTTTGCATTGCTCATGAAGCAATACACCAAGAGGTGCGTGCAAAAAATTGCAGTTCTCGCTTAATGAGACTATAGTTGTTTTCTAGCAGCTCTTAGACAGGACATTGTAGGCTCCCAAATATCTTCATATCATGTCCAGATAACCAGTTTCTGAGAGCGCATTGCTGGTTTTATGTGCTCTCATAAATGTGGATATCATTGTGTCTCTCTCTCTCTCTCTCTCTCTCTCTCTCTCAAAGTGGTTTTTTTATGTTGCATTCGTGGCCTATTGTCTTCGTGTATTAAAATTACAATTAAAAAATGAATAGTCCACAAAAAAAAGAAAAGAAAATGAAAACGAGATGATAAAATCAGACAAAAGACACGGGTATGGGTGTTCTGAATTTGTATAAATGTGTATGTATATAAATATGTATTATCAGTGTTTTCACTCTCTGAAGTTTTCATTTACTGTTTGTGTGGGGATATACAGTTTGCCATTTGGGAAAATATAAATGCAAATGTAAACTGCGGAGCGGTATTCTGGAATCTGGACCAATGAAATTTCACAATGAAATTTGTGAAAATTGTGGCATGGCTACCACAATTTTTTTCGGGAGAAAAAAAAACTTATTCTGGAAAAAAAGACTCAAAAATCTAGCTGCCTGCTACATTTACAAAAATAGGTCTGGACCAATTAAATTTCACAGTGGGCGTGGCTAACAACTTTTTCAGGAGGAAAAAAAAACACTCAAAAGTCTAGCCGTCCACGGTTACCAAAATAGCTCTGGACCAATGAAATTTCACAGTGGGCGTGGCTAACAACTTTTCAAGAGAAGGAAAAAACCCCCCCTCAAAAATCTAGCTATTCAGTTTACAAAAATAGCTACGGATCAATGAAATCTCATAGTGGGCGTGGCAAACACATTTTTTCAGTTTTCTTTACAAGCAAACAAACAAACATTCTCAAAAATCTAGCGGCCCGATTTACAAAATAGCTTTAAATGCTTTATTTTGAGATTTCATGTTATATTTTGCAGCAGAGGCCATTTTTCCTTTCAGCTGAAATGCAATAGAAAAGAAATGTTGAAATTTGTAAGCACTATTCTCTACATGTGACACAATCTATACTCTGTGTCCCAAGTTAAAAAAAGTCATTGTTTGGCAGAATAACTTTGCAGCGTTTTATGTTTGCAGCTTTGCATGTTTTAAATCACAGCTGACTTAAGGCAGACTATATGTCATGTTTTATTAATCTGCAACTTCAAAAAAATCAGCTACACAATTATTTTCACACACCCTGTCGTTATAACTGCTACAGATCAATTTCTGACCTCTAAAGGAATAGTGTGCTCAAAAATTTAAATTGTGTCATTTTGACTTTTTCCACTATCCTGTGGTCTCTCATACTGCACGTCTGACACCATTACTGATCCCGAAATTTGATTTGGCATATTTATTACATTACAATTAGAGTAATTTAAGACGTTCGTGCATTGAGTTGAAATCCTGCACAAATTAACAATCAAACTGTTTAAATTAAAGCCAAGAAACTCATCACTGAGAAACAAAAGCCTGAAGTCAAGACGTCGCCCATTTCATTGCATGCAACAATGAGCGGAATCTGTGCAAGCATTAGCCAATGGTTTAATGAAGTCAAGGCTTTTGTAATGCAAACAAGCAGTCTTGACGTTATCTGTTGTTGATGGACTGTAACCATCAACTCCAGATGTCTCCTCTCCAGTTTGAAAATCTGGATAAAAGCAGCCAACTCGCTTGCATTGGGTTTCCCACAGATTTGCCTCATTAGTGTTATATAACTGTTAGGAAAGAGTCTGAGTGCACTTGTCTGTTCTTTTATCACAATTACATAATAACCACTATCACATCACGCAGATGTGTTGGAATAGCGGTCGCTAATGTGGTACTCAAACTCAACCGGTGGGTCAAATGTTTCTGTGAGATGGTTTATGGAAAAATCTCAGTGTTTACACAGACAACGACACCGATGGGCTGAACCATCCCAGAGGATTTCAGACTGTGACATCATAAGGGCACCACACAATAATAGTCCTGTCCATAAATGGTAAGTCTTTTCTGATTAGTGGTAATAAAACTGGGAGTTGGCTTGTAATACAACCACTGCTGAGCGCTATAAAAAAATTGTGAAGTCAGTACTTTAAAGACAATCAATTCTGTTTGGACACAGGTTGACATTGTAAACATTGGTTAAGGGATTTTCTTGATATTAAAGACACTTGGACGTAACGTTTGCCACTCTTGCTTAACGCTTGGACTACTATGACTCCATTGTTTATATGGTTGTTACAACATTTCTCGTAATGACATTTTCAGTTTGATGTGGGGTCGCCAGATCCCATCAACATTTGAGTTGTCCATTGTCCATTATCCAAATCCTCTAAAGACAATTTAGTCAGCTAAATTGGCCAACATGGTAATGCTTCTGGGCAGCTATTTGTACAGTAGTCATCATCTTGAATGGGAAAGAGCAATAGCTCAGAATATGTGTCACAATTAAATTTTATATAAGACAATATCATAATCACTATATAAACACCACAATCACACACACTTCTCCTGTCCAGATGGGATTAGACTTCTTAGAGGATGTCTGAGTTAGCTGAAAAACAGTCATTTGTTTCATACTTGTTAGAGGTTTTGTGAGAAAAATACCTTTAATTCAAAGTATGTTGCAGAAACACAAAAATAACTTGGAAAAAATAGTCCCGTCTGAATATGCCTTGACGCCTTTTAGTGTTACATCTCTGACACTTCTGTGGCTTGTGTGCATATGTCTATGTGTGTGGGGCATGCTGCTTTATTGGCAGGATGTTGGGAAACTGCTGCCATCATGATTCTCGCACATATGCATATCTGCACATGTGAGAAAGGAAATTACATATGCAGAGAATGCATTGTGTTCTAGATTAAAGATTGATTGTGTGATGGTTTTGATTAAAAGTCAGGGTCAACTAACACAAATGACTTTGACAAATCATATTGTGCTTCTCAGTTCTGATGCCCTTAAAAAGGTTAAAATAATGTAAGTATATATGATAAGCAATGTGCATGCTGTTTCACTGTATATACATAAAATAGCAGGTATTGCAACTTGTGAAGTCTTAATAATTTTATGAGATTGCAAAAACCAATGAATGAATGATTGAATGAATGAAATTAAATAAAAACCTTGAAAACAAAAATGTACAACCCAAACCTACACCCTTAACCCATGACTGTAATAAAAAAAACCTGACCAGTAAAACCTAACCTCTGTTTGCATGATCTAAATTTTAAAATATTGTATAATTTTGCCATCTCCTATGAATTATTACCAGTTTGTCATGAGAGTGTGTTCGGTATTGCAAGAAAATATACAATCAAATGTTTTAAACAATAAATAAAAATGAGTAATTGTTTTATGGACACCACTGGAAAACAAAATATGTTTAAAACAAAGACATGTTGGCTGTTGATTGCAACTCTACAAAAAAATCATTAAGTCTTTTTGTCTTACGTATTTTGTCCTTAAAACATCAATTTAATTGCGATAAGATATTAATGCTGTATCTTTTATTCAATGCATCTTACTGCACTAGCGGATTTTATTTCTTGTTTTTAAACTCGCTTTCACTGCCAGTACAGTAAGACAAAATAAAATATACATTCTCTATAGCATGTATTATGCAATGTTAAATGCTATCTTGCTTCAAGAATTTTTAGAAATTGTAACTGGGGAAACAACTTCATCAACAACAAAAGACTAATTAATCTCAGGTTTTAATGTGTATATGCATAGTGTGGTCAATAATCACTACATTACTAATGAACAAAGAAGGCACAGTAATGTGCTAAATATTATTGAAATATTGAGTATATTCTGTGGTGACTGTTCTGATAGGAGGCTGTTACACTCCTCTGTTGAGATTCATCACAGAGTATCGTCCCTCTCATACTTCTATAAAGGGAGGTGGTCCTTCAGTCTCTCCTGATTCTTCTCTCTCACACACTCTTCGACACATTGAACAGACCTGCTCACCATACAGGACACGATGTGGCTTGCTGTGTTTTACATATGGGGAAGCCTGTTAGCATTTTCTGTGTGTCACATATGCCAAGAGACCTCAGAGGACATTGCTTCATGGGTAACGCTGAAGCCCCTGGGGCACTGCGGGGACGAGGAGAACTTGTGCCCTTATCAACTCACCATCCCTCCTCTCTCCATTCAGCTTCCCAAGCCTTTTAGGGAGCTGGAGAAAATGGCCAAAGAGCTGCAGGACCTAAAGGAAGTTGTTAACCAGCTAAGGAGGGACTGCCAAGAATGTAAAGACAGACATAGTATCCAGAGAAGTGGACAGAAAGAATACGGCGAGGAAAAGGAAAGAAGACCTCAAATTCCAAGGCATAACATCAGCATCAAGGAGACACAAAGTCATAGAAGTCATAGTGGAGAACAAGTGGTCCAGATCTTAACTTCAACCTTACTGCAAGGAGATACATCAGAAAGTGAGGGAACCATCAAGGATGGCGTGAAGAGGCTTGATCATTCCATTTTGGAAAGTCAGGAATGGAACATTGCCCCAAGGATTTTTCCAAACCAAGGCACCACAGATCAGAGGTCTGAGATGAGCAGAGAAGTAAAAATATTTAACCCCTCACTTGACGAGACACCTGAGGACATATCCAAGGTCAAACCGGTGCTCTCGCCTATACCTGAGGAGTCAGAGAGAGAACTGAAGTCTAAGCAAAGTGAATTAATAGACCCGTCCCTTCCTAGAAAAAAGGATGCCGTACAATCCTCAACCCATGGGAAACAGCAGCCAAACATTCTCAGAGATGGACATGTAAAGAACATCAGTGGCATCCTGACGGCAAGAAGAAGAGTGCAGGAGGTGCCTGATTCGAATGGATTAAGCAGCATTTCAAGGGATGCTAACACTAAGATAATGGATTTAAGCACATCAGCTGGGAACAGAAGGATTGTAAAATTTCCTGGAGTAGGTGGATCACTGAGGCCAAAGGGATCCTACATAAACAGTAGAGTTTTCAAGGTTACCAATGAAGACAGACTGAAGAACCCTGATTTGGTGAGGATCCACAATCTACAATCCGGAGACATGACGCTCAAGCCTGAGCCAGAAGAGGCTGGACTTTCTCCAGTGAGAAGTGGCGTTATGCGGGTCAAGGAAACAAGTCCTCGTACAGCAAACACAAAACCTGGTGCAATTACTGGGCTAACCCTATCAACAGATGACCAAAACAATCAAGACATCAGTAGGGTTTCTGGTCCCAGAACAGATGATGGACATGTCCTGAACGTTGCAAGCCAAGTAGCTAAAATTATGGAGGACAATTCAAGAAAAGTAAACAAGACTGTGATTACAAGACTCCCAACAAATCTGAGGAAAGAAAACCAGGGTGATCTGAGTCACATAGCCACAAATAAGTCAATCTCTAGTGTTATGAACCAAGCTGAGCAGCCAAAGATGATTAAAGAGGAAAAAAAGCACATGGGACTGAGTGAAAGTCTGGTAGCTATTAGTAGTGAGGAAGAGACTAGCTCCAATTTGAATAGAGAGGACTTGACTTTCCTAGGAAGACCGGTGGAAAATGAAAAATATCTAAATCCAATTACAGAAACTAATAACAGACAAACTGATTTCAAAATTTTGGATAAGGCTGACAACACTTTCAATGAAAGGCGAGTTTTGGTGGGAAAGACCAATCCACAATCTGGGGACATGACGGTCAAGCCTGAGCCAGAAGAGACTGGATTTTCCTCAGCAAGGAGTGGCGTTATGCGGGTCAAGGAAACAAGTCCTCGTATAGCAAACACAAAGCCTGGGGCAATCAGCGGACCGACCCTGTCAACAGATGACCAAACCAAACACACATCAGACATCAGAAGGTTTTCTGGTCCCAGAACAGATGACGGACATGGCTTGAAAGATGCAAGCCAAGTAACTAAAGTTAGGGAGGACAATTTGCGAAAAGTAGACAAGTCTGGGATTATAAGACTTCCAACAAAACTGAGAAAAGAAAACCAAGGTGATGTGAGTCACATAGCCACAAATAAGTCAATCTCTACTATTATGAACCAAGGCGAACAGCCAAACATGGTCAAAGAGGAAAAAAGGCACATGGGACTGGGTGAAAGTCTGGTAGTTATTAGTAGTGAGGAAGAGATTAGCTCCAAAGTGGATAGAGAAGACTTGACTTTCCCAGGAATACAGGTGGAAAATGTAAAATATCTAAATCCAATTACAGAAACAAATAACAGACAAATTGTTTCCACAATTTTGGACAAGGCTGACAGCCCTTTTAATGAAAGGACAGTTAATCCGCTGTCTCCAGATCTTAAAGATCAGATGCAGCCAGGAACATTCACTGAAGGGGCAAATGAGCATATCGAGGTCAACTCACTGAGTGCAGGTACTATGAAGAAGGACTTACCAAGCCACGGTAAAGCCATCCTGCCGGAAAAAGATCTGGTGAAGCCCACCTTTGTCCCAACTGTAAAGAGTAAATTGACTGATAGTACAGTGAGTATGACCAGTAGGGTTCAATCACAAGTAGTAGGCCAGGGGACAAGGAGAATTTCAGTAACTCCGCTCAAAGTTCCAGCTGGAGAGGGACCGTTTCAGAACAGCAGGAAAAACATCAGCAAGATACGTGGAGTAAGCCAAGACAACAAAAGGTATGTGATGCCAAACCCATTAAGACACCCCGATAGACATCCAACAACTGTGATTTCACAGAGAGTCAACAAACTAAGACAACCTAATGTGATGGACAACATGTCAGCAAACAAAAGTGTTGGGGTACATTCAAAACTGTCAATTTCAGTCAGAAATACCAATATTGCCAGGAAAAATGGCTCTGGAATTATAAGACCAAGCTATATAAGAAGGTCAAACTTTCAAACTGAGCCAAACACAACCAGAGACTTCAAGACAAAGGTAAGCACAGGGACTCAATTCTCCAGTCCCACTGGTGCAACAGAACAAGAACAAACAGAAGAAATCAAACCCATTCCGCTGGTAATGAGGTCAAATGTATTGGACAATAAATGGTTAAAAAACAACAGTACAGAGTTACAATCACAACCAGAGTCTCAGAATTCAAGTAATGTACAATATTTGGATAAGGTTCAACAAAGTAAGAACCAACTTAGAGACAACAGTGAGACTGGGAGTACAGAGGATCCTAACAATCTGCAAAGCGGAGCCCGGAATTCACCTACTGGTGGGAAAGAAAACAAGATTTTTAATTTGGGAACTGATGATACCAGCAATCAACAACCATTTGAGGTGGATAAGATCAGCAGTGGAAAGAAAGGACCAACTGCACCAACCTTAAAGAAAGAGTCATCTAAGGAACCAGGAACAAATCTATTTACCACCTCGACAGTCTCTTTTATGGACACAAACCATAAAGACAGCTCAAAAAATATTCATAAAGTGACAAATACACATGTTGAAATGGCTAAAAACGATAGTTGGGAAACACCCATAAGCTTTGAAAGTATTGGAGCAACAAGAGAACTGGAACTTATTACATTTAATAAAGACAGAGTGGAAGAAAACTCTGGGGAGATATTATCTAACCCAAACAGTGCGGACACTGCCCAAGGGTACAGTGGAGAGAGGTACACAGATCCAGTTGTTTTGGAAACGCTTACAAATGTTGAAGAAATTAAAGGCTCAAAGCTTTTCTCACTCAGCCCCGAGGACACTGCTGAGGGGTTTAAATCGCATGCAGTCAGTGATGAGGTGACAGGGAGAGAGCAAGTAGAGAACAAGATCCACAGCACCTGTGACAGTGATTGTAACACTACGTCAACCCAGCAGTCTACAGCCCAGACCAGGCCCCCAGTGGACACTGGAAGAGGTGAGGAATTTTCTTACACAACCCATGTAAATGTTTATTTTTAAGAAACAAGTTGAAGGAGTATTTACTCTTAATTCACACTGTAAAAAGCCCTCCAGAGTGTTTAGAGTATGGCAGCAGTGCATGTTTATTTGACACAAAGCTTACAGTACAGTGGGATAAGTCAGTTTGACTCTTTGTATAGATTATACCCAAGGTTTTAGCAGAGTGCAAACAGGGACAAATGTCCAAAAATAACTACAGGTACAATCTACCCAGATAATCATTCCCAGGAAATAATATAATATGAACGTATCCGTTTAACACATGTTCTGTGACCCCGCACTTTATCTTGATAGTGTGATAGAATTCCATAACAAGGATAAGTGGATATAGATTCTCATCTGAGTAGCATATGTTGTGTTTTTTGTGAAGAGGACCAGCTGTAGGCCTCTTCTTTTGTCTGATGTATCAGGATGTGGTGTCTTTGTTGAGCTTGAGGAAAGGCTCAGAGGCAAAGTCTTTTTTGAAATGCATAATTAATTCACGCAGAAGTTCAGTACCATTCCATGCCTAGTGCTAAATTTACTTGTCCGATGAATGGAGTCTGAAATTTGGCCCAATATAAACTCTTGAAACCGTGGATAAATAAAATCCAGGTGGTCCAAATGTCTATGTATAAAACAGAGTTTGCATATCTTATAAACTAAACCTTAAGTATAGTCTGTCGAATGCAGCTTCGTTGTTTGGGTCTAACAACAAAGACGGATAGAAAACAATTTCATTGCATCATCTTGCTCTGCATTCGTTTACAAATTCATAAGATCCAGATTTTCAGCTGAATGTTTATTTTTTCAATTTCAACCCAATTTAATTTATTTGTATTGGGCTTTCCACAATAAATATGGTTTCAAAGTAGCTTTACAAATAAAAGTGCTTTAAAGCTTCTCTAGTTGAAAGATAATAATGGCAAAGAAATGCTCAAGATGTTTAAGCATGCAGATTTAGGCTGTTTATACATTGTAAATGCATTTTTCATAAACAAAGAATGAGGTAACCTAAAACAGTTTTTATTGACCACAGAAAAAAGACCCGCACAAGACTGCGCTGATTACATTACAAAATCCCGAAGGAATGGTGTATATGGAGTAATGCCGCAGCCAAAGAGCAGCATGTTTCCTGTTTTCTGTGACATGGAGTCTTCTGGCGGGGGCTGGACTTTGATACAGCATCGCTTTGATGGCAGCACAAGTTTCAATCACACATGGGTTGAGTACAAGAATGGATTTGGTAAACTAATAGGGGAGTTTTGGCTTGGCAATGACAAGATTCACTTGTTGACAAAGGCGAAGAACATGTCATTGCGAATAGAAATCGAAGACTTTGAGGGTATCAAAGAATATGCTCATTATGACCACTTTTATGTGGCCAATGAAAGCCAACAATACCGCCTGTCCATTGGTGGTTACTCCGGTACAGCTGGTAATGCCATGCAGTTTAGTAAGAATTACAATCACGACCAGAAGCTCTTTACCACTCCGGACAGAGACAATGACCAGTATCCCTCTGGAAACTGCGGGGCCTATTACAGCTCAGGCTGGTGGTTTGATGCATGCATGTCTGCAAACTTAAATGGGAGATATTATCAATCAAAGTACAAAGGGGTGCGTAATGGGATATTTTGGGGTACGTGGCACAATATTACAATGGAATATTACCCAACCAATGATAGACAATCTTTTAAGACTGTTAAAATGATGATTAGACCTAAAAACTATGCCAAGTAATATTATACCCACAAATTCTAAAACTTACCAACAAAAATTAAGCTCTCTTTTTAAGTTAGATGGTACAAAAAAGCCAAGTGCCTTAAGTATATTGCTACTCGTGTTTATTGCTTTATTAATATAAAATATAAGTGTGGTGTCAGAACTTGAATAAACATTGATAAATGTTTCTGTATCTATGTTGTTTTTTGAGCTGTACACATATATATTAGAATACACAACTGAGCCTCTTGTGTTGCTTTGAATATGCTGAATTGCATAAGACATGAAACCATGCTATTAACAGATTCAGCTATTATCTTGTATATTGTATTTTTTAAACTTACAAACACTAAAATGTCTGTAAGTCTGGGCCAATCCATGACTACTATGTTTACATGGATATTTGCAGAATTTCAGATGCCAATTTTTTTTTATACAAATAAAAGCATCTGTAATTTTCTATTATTTTCATTGTAGGAATTTAGAATTAACACCAAGTGTTATTTTCAAAAATTGTTTGTATGTACACCCCAAAAAGACAGACGACTCTTTCTAAGAGGAAATGTCAATTTCAGTTAAAAAGGAGGATCATAATTTAATTACTTAAAATTAACTAATGAATAAATTACTACATTTCTTCTAGAAATACACATTTTACTCCCCGCAGAATTGTAACTCCTTTTCTGCATCATCTTGGAAACATTTTTAAATATAATAACTGTGCACTTACTGAACATACTTGTCATTTAAAGAAAAATTCTGTGATGGGGTCCTCCTTTTTTTTTCCCCCCCCCCCCCCCCCCCCCCCTCCGCTATCCCTTTTGGCCTCCCCATTTCCTTTGGTCTCTTTTTTGGGGTTGTTGGGGTTCTTTGCCTGGTTGGTTCGTCGCCCACCTTTTTACCCTAAAGACAATTAAATATGTATCTCTTTATATTACAGGGATGTTTATTCCTTTTAGTATATTATATACAGACTCTGCACAAGAGAAAATTTAAATTGCAATTTGTAAACATGTATTACGTAAATTCTGCAATGCAAAACATTTAAGTGCAGATGAATAAGAACACACAGACTCTAAATATACCCACAGTATTGTAGCCCAACACAAAACGCATGTCTTTTCAGTAAGCAAACCATGTTGTTACAGTACTGGTTGAACAAACAGTGTGTATGCAGCACATTAACAGTTAGTTTTCAAATGTCCATTATGTTATGCCGCTATTGATCTCAGTGTTTCACTAAAATGCAATAAATATTCTGAGGAACATTCACAATCAGTCATTTCAGTCACCTGAGTGGAAACTCACCACTGAGCCAAAATACGTAACCCTCCCTGCATCACTGTGAACATGAAACGTAGGCTATTCAGCATAGTCACTCTTGAGCCTGAAAGAAACAAGCAATTCCTGATAAAGAGCTCAAAACAGCTGTACATTCTTATTGTCCGTTATATATTCCCTTTTTAATAAATAACATCTACTTTCAAGATGATTTTATTCCTGAAGAATACAGTAAAGACTTCTGCTGGCTTTCAAAGAATATCGTTCATATGTTCAGTCTCTTCTGAAGTGGAAAACGTTGTAGCCCAGTTCGGCCATAGCTCCGATGAGCAGTGCCCACAGAGGGACGCAAACCGAGCTCACCAAGATGTCCATTAGGCCTTCTAATTTGGCACAGAGCGTCAGACAAAATGCCAGTTTAAGCAGCATGGCCACGAGGTACCACATGCGCTTCTTCAAGTTCTCCGCCCCGTTGCGAGGGTCGAAGCCCGGCTTGCAGCGGCCTGCCATTTTGACAATGAGCATGAGGAGGAGAATAAGATCAAAGGTCCAGACAGGAAGGAAGATGAGGAACCAGCTCCAGAAGATCTTCCCGTCCAACTTCAGGACCAGCATAATAAGGAATATAAGTGTGAAGATCCATGTCAGGAGGACTCTTTGAGCAAGAGACATGTTCATTTGAAACGCTGGCCTAAGGGCACAGCATTAAGTTGATCTGAAAGAAACAAAACATTTATCATTGGAAGTATGAGTTCAATTTACATTCAGTCAATATGATCTAGTGGATTTCATGCCGCTTTTAAAGCAAAAGAGGGACTTTTCAAGTAGTAAGCTGTTAGTAATATTAATTTTTGTAATATGCTACATACCTTTAAAGAATAGTAATAAAAAGCATAATTAATACTAATATAGTATAAAGATACACAATTAACAATCTTTAATCTATATATATATCTAACTAATATAATATACACTTTTTAACTCAGTTTTTCATTGGATGTTACGTTGATAATATAAGCTGTATTAACGTAAACTGCATTATTTACTAGGCTAAATAGTAGCATATTTACTATGAGCCGTTTGAGATGATATGCATATTCATAAAAGGCTAAAGCTTGGTTTTAATATTAGTTGAACATTAAATCATCCATTTGAACAGCTTAACATACTGCAATGGCCGATTTGTTCAAATGTAAACTGTTTTAGTTACAGTAAGTGCCTCTACGTTTATTTAACTACCCATCAAGCTGTATTTAACGTGCAAGACACACAAATGTTCGGTCTCAATAACAAACGAACATTTCTATTATTTATCCATATTTTATCTCGCCTGTTCCATCATGACACATTCTTAAAATGAAGGCGCTATTCATTACTAGCACAACACTAGCATATAATGTTACAGACCGGACTGATTTATGTGTTTATGAAGGCAAACCGACGGGAAGCGGGGAAAACACATTGACGGAAAAGCTTACCAATAATGAAGACAACCCGGCTGGCCTACTAGTGAGAGGGTTCAATGATTAAAGCCGATGTCCCCTTTCTGGACTGTGTGTATTTGAACACTGGCGTTTTCAAAACAACTTCTCTTGAAGGACCAAGTTGATATACGCGCAGCGCCCTCTACCGGACTGGAGGACGCGCATTAGACTGCCGGGCGAATTCAGTTAAATTCTATTTAATTGTACATTGCGCCAAAGAATTTAAGATTAATTGTGCCTTACACGGTCAGATATTTATACACGTTTATTTATAATAATTGAGATAGCTTTCATTTTAAATGTAAATTTTAAAAAGCTTTAATAAAAGCTTTCGCGAGTGGGACATTTTGAATTTCTCCGTTTGTGGGCTGAAATATAAAGAAGCGCATATGGCATAGAACAACACAAGGGGTGAGTACATGACTTCATTTTCATTTTTGAGTGAACTATCCTTTTTAGCTGGCATGTCCATCTGGTAGCTAAGGTGTTCTGCCAACTTTTAATATCATGTTCCTTCCAAAAAAAGAAAACAAACAGGATTAAGCAGGAGAGTGGTAAAAAAAAAATTCAATGGTTTGAAATGTAAGAATGTTACTAAAAACACCCTTGAAATATTTATTTAGCCTCAAGATGGCGCTGTTTCATTATGTTGAGCTTTAGGTGGCATTGCTAGCAAACTGCTTCTTATAGTGAGGCTCTAAAAGATGAATCTGCCGTTAAAAGAATATACATCAATCATTATCCCAACATTTTGCTTCAATTTTGCCTACATTTACACCTCTGTAAAAGCAACGTTTGTCATTTCTCTTGCACTTTAATTGCCATGAAAGTACAGAAGTTTCTCACCCTCGATCGGGATGAAAGAAAACGTCTCAGATTTCTCTCAGGTTGACTCCACACCCGAGATAACCATCAGAATCCACTAATTTGCAATATACTATTACAATGACCTGTTTTCTAAAATAGCCTTTAGGGTCCAGACAAGAAGGTGCAGGGTGCATTGATAGCACACAAAAAGCCACATCCATGCTGAATCAGTTAATGAGCTTATTACCCTTTGCAAATGTCCTGTTGTGGCTGCCATTACTGAGGCCTTAAGGGGGTGTCAGCACAAAAGCCAGGTAATAATACCGTGGCTTCTTTGCTCCGTGTTGCTTATCAGTGAAACCACACAACTGCAAGCTGCCTTGAGGCCCTGAGCTGAGGACGCTGTTTTAATTGGGTCAGTCTGATTCTACAGCCTGTTGCCACCACATGAGTGAATAGAGAGAGCTATTTATGAGGATGCACAAGGTGTTTCAGACTTCACACACACCTGGAACGGTCTGCTGCTCCATTATGAAGATTTACCACAGTTCTTGCAGAGTAAAATAGTTTTATATAGCATTTATAGTAGGATCATAGTCAGTGTCGGGGGTAATGCATTATAAGTAACACAAGTTATGCAATCAGATTACTTTAACACATTACTTTTATATCGGCGTTACTTTTTCAAATAAATAATGCCAGAATGTTTCCCATGTATTGACTGGCAGCTCTCCTGTCCTCATGTTGAGAGAAATCGGGAGTAAGTGCAGAGACTTTATGTGCACTGTGTAAACATGATGGTTACTATAGTTCTAGACTAAATGTCAACATACATTTACTTATCTCACTTGCACAAAAACAGATTTAGGTTCTCTCAGAATGAATTAAAACCGTAGGCTATAATGCAAACTCAGAATATGACACAAACCTGCAATAACTAAATGTTAGGCTAAATAACACAATAATCCGTTATGTAAACATTTGATTAATCAATGTCTTTGCTGCTGACCTTTGATAATCCAATTCAACCACACTAATAAGCAAATATGACTTTAGATAAACATAACATTTGTGGTTTTTTATTTGTTTGTTTCTGAAGAGAGAAAAACGAAGCCAAGTCAGATGAGAAAAAGTAATGCAAAAGTAATGTAACATTACTCATAAAAAGTAACAAAGTAATTAGTTACTTTTTTAGGGAGTAACGCAATTGCTTTTAAAAGTAAAATTCCCCAAAACTGATCATATAGTAACCACAGGTAAAACCACTATACTAGTTACATTGATCTAATCTATAACTATAGATTCAATGTAAATTAATGCCTTTCTCAGATAATGCCATAATATATTTGTTTTTTTTATATTTTTTGTTATTATCACTGCTAAAAACTAGTTGTGCTGCTTCATATTTTTAAGGAAACCATGATACATTTTCCATATTTTTTCATGAATAGAAAGTCCAAAAGAAAGCAATATATTTGAAATACTTTTTGCAACATGTCTTTACTGTTACTTTGGTTAATTTAATGCATCCTTGCTGAAGTATTATTTTTATTATTTTTTAATGTTAATATCACAGTTTCCACAGAACTATTAAGCAACACAACTGTTTTCAACAGTCTTACCTGGTTACCTGTTATCATTTTAAAATTACATAATGCGGTGACACTGAGGGCTGAGAAAAGATTATCCTTATCTGGCCTTTGCATAATTTGTTCCTTCAATCTGACACAACTTTATGCGTTGACTTTGAATATGAATATTTAAAATTAAGGTAAAGATAGAGTCCTTTATATTCCTGTACCAAGCACAGCTGCACAGTAAATATAAAACATATTCCCTGTAGTACTGTGTCCGTGCCTCACATATAACTGAGCTTTGTGGCTTTGTCTATTTTTGAGCATATTCTGGTGACAAATATATATATATAATAAAACCAATTTGGCATTCTAACCTGAACATATGGCATGACAAAATTCAATATCTACGAAATGGGAATTTAAAGGGACAGTTCACCCCAAAATAAAACATCTTTTTATTTACTCACCCTCATGTCGTTCCAAACCTGTATGATTCAAATTCTTCTGTGGAACAGAAGATATATATATATTTCAAAGTGAACAAGCTGTTATATTTTTATACAATGAAAGTGATTAGGGATTACTGCTGTCCATGTCCCCATCCACCTTAATCTTAAGAAAAATAATGTTTAATCTTCATTTTTCTTTAGATTTAAAGGGATAGTTCACCCAAAATGAAAATTCTGTCATTAATTACTCACCTTCCTGTCGTTCCAAATCAGCAAGGCTGATTCATTTGTGTTCGTCTTTGGAACACAAATTAAGATATTTTTGATTAAATCCGAGAGCTTTCTGACCCTGCATAGACAGCAACGCAACTGACACGTTCAAGGCCCAGAAAGGTATTAAGGACATCATTAAAATAGTCCATGTGACATCAGTGGTTCAACCGTAATTTTATGAAGCTACGAGAATACTTTCTGTGCGCAAAGAAAACAAAAATAATGACTTTCTTCAACAGTTTCTTCTCTTCCAAGTTCTGAGTTGACTGGAATGCAGCATAACCCCATTTAAACATAAAAAACACATGATGCGAGTATTTCCAGTACAAAACAGCTTCATGCGAAAGATACACAATTCAGCTTGCATTTACATCAACATCCGAAGGGCACATCTCTGTGATTCTGTATGGTAAATTCAATTTGGGGCTTCAATTTTCTCTTGTGGGTGTGTAATGTGGTTGTCATGTTCAATGAGAAATTGCTTCCCCTCTGAATAGCTTTGTGGGAACTGAAATATGCTGCTATGGCATGCTCGTTCCCCGTGTCCTTCTAGAGAAGATTAAAAGCTTGATATCGAAATCATGCTTCGTCACCAATGCAAGACATCTTATTTACTCCGAATGGGAAGCGAATGCAGAGTGTCAGACGTGAAAAACACATTCCTGTCGTACACACACACACGCACCGTTTCAAATCAAGGATCTTCAGGCCCTGCTTGGCTGCGGCTCCATTATCTCCAGTATCCTAAGATTTGTGCCTATTCCCCAGCGTACTTTAGCTCTAGGGCTGTCTGTGTTGATTTATGTTTGACAGCCATTGAACTCATCACAGCCTTATGCGAATATCCGTATTGACCTGTGGCCACTCACATTAAATCCTATCGAGTTTAGTCTTGCATGATGTTCGACCCCCTCAAGGAAGCCTGTCGGAAAATTCATAGCTATAGCATTTAAGCACAAATCTATCTTAGGCAGCATGAGATCAATATAAAATTGCAGCCATTTGTGCTTTCACATTGGATTTGTGCATATGAAAATACTATGAATGGATGTGCCAGATATGACATTGAGAAGAACATAAGCAAAAGCTTCATTTGACTTGAATATATTGGCATTAATTGGAAGTTGTAAATAGCTGCCATATAAAGACTGACCACTCCAAGAAAGAGTTTGTGTGTGAGTTTAAAGTAACAGTACACCCCAAAATAAACATGTGATGTGATCACCCTCAGGTCATCCAAGATGTAAGTGAGTTTGTTTCTCATCGCAACAGATTTAGCATTACATCACTTGCTCAGCAATGGATCCTCTGCAGTGAATGGGTGCCGTCAGAATGAGAGTCCAAACAGCTGATAAAAACATCACAATATTACACAAGTTATCCACATGACTCCAGTCCAGCAACTAAAATCTTGTGAAGTAAAAAGCTGTGTGTTTGTAATAAATAAAACCATAATTAATATATATAAATATATAAACATTGTTGCTTCTGTGCTTGATCTGTGCATTTTTCTCTTCCGATTCAGACAAGACGACTTTTTCGCTGGAAAAAGCAATATTATGGATTGAGGACATATTTATTACAAACATGCATCTTTTTTGTGTGGATTACTTGCAGTTTATTGTGATGTTTTAATCAGCTGTTTGGACTCTCATTCTGACGGCACCCATTCACTGCAGAGCATCCATTGGTGAGCACATGATGTAATGTGTTGTAATTTCTCTAAATCTACTCTAAATCTATTCCTATAAGACACATGAGCAACTTTTTATTAGCCATTTTCAAAGCTCACAACAGTCATTAGCTTACTTATGAGTTGAAAATCTTAGGAGAACCAATTAAAAAGTAACCTTTAGTATAAATATGTACTTTTTGTAATGTTAATGCAATACAAATATTACAATTTACTTAATTTTGTATAATACATATTTATATTTATAAGATGGGTTATAGCAATTATTTTGGTTAATAAGGCGTTAGGTGTTATATAAACCTCACTTTCTCGTGTGTTGTGTGTGTGGTGTAGGTGTGATTTGTATAGGATAAGCTTTCAATTATATAAATAACAAATTTAGATATATATATAGATATATATATATATATAATATAATATATTGATACACCACTGACCTTAAAAAATAATTCATTTGGCAGATAAACTGTTATAATAAACCTAAAAAGAGTATAATAGAGTAGAGTCATCTGGCCACTGAAATGACATCGACCTGACAAAAGGGTCAAGAATACAACTGACAATAATCGCCTTGACTGTGGCTAAAAACCAGAAAGTCTTTCTTGGGCTCTGATTTGGCCCACAGGGATTCAAAAAGAGCATTTCTATATTCCATAACACACGATTTACATTTACTGTACATGAGGGTTAAAATGGTTGTTTAACTGTCCTTCATTTCAGTCATCATAACCGTCCTCTGTTGCTCCATCCCAGTTTAACAGCGGTCTTCGTTCTGGAGGGACAGACGGCTCGATCTGCTGCCAGCGACTGGGTGGCCAGATGATGTGAGACGCCCGACCATGAACAAGACCCCGAGAAACCTGTGGAGATCAGAATCATCAAGCTTCTGCTTATAAACTACCATGAAACGCTTTATAAAGTCAAACAAAACGGTCTATTTCTTAAGGAGAAAGTAGCTTTTGATAGACTGTCGTTTAACAAAGAGCAACTAAAACAAGAATTACATGCTTTTCTCATCCAGTGAATACAAAGCAATATATCTCTAGCTAGAAGAGAAATGGACCTTGTTGCTTTTTATAGCCAGAAGGACATGGGAGAGAATCCAACAAGCTCCCAAAAACCCTGATTTGGAGGGTTCTGTAAATATCTGCGGGGTTTGGAGGGACTTGAAGGGGTGATAATGTACTCGCCTGCAGAGGAAGATATAGTCTTCACAAATCTTTGGGTTTAACAGCATGACAAGACCACAATATGAGTCTGAAATACTATAGAGAAGCTCTGAGAAGAACCTTACTGGGTCCATTTAGAATCACTGAAATACAATTATACATTTTGTTAATATTTTGAATGAGATTTAATTTTGAATTTGTATTTTATTCTGTTTTCGTAATAATTTTTAAAATGTTATTTATTTATTAAATAACATGAAATACATTTTATTTATATTTCATTTTGGAATATGTCATTTTTATTAGTTTTTTTAATATACAGTTTTTTAATTATATTTTAGTTAAAATTCACTAGAGAAATGTTGATTAAATGTATGTTTCTATAGATATATCATATATATATGTAGTGTGGTGTGTGGTGTGGTGTGTATATATATTATATATATTATATATATATATATTATATATACATACACACTACCGTTCAAAAGTTTGGAATCAGTAAGACTTGTAATGTTTTTTAAAGGGTAGGTCATATGATGTTGCTAAAAATAATAATATTTGGTGTATTTGGTGTAATGAAATGTGTTTATGCGGTTTAAGGTTAAAAAAACACATTATTTTCCACATAATGTACATTATTGTTTCTCCTCTATGCCCCGCCTTTCTGAAACGCATCGTTTTTTTCAAAGCTCATCGGTCTGAAACGCGAGGTGTGCTCTGACTGGCCAGCTAACCAGTGCGTTGTGATTGGCAGAATACATCAAGAGTGTGACGGAAATGTTACGCCCATTACCATACTGTGATGATGCCCTGTCAGGCCGGAGTGACGAGACAAAACCATTAAAACCCATTACAAACGAGGCATTTGTTGCATTACAAGTGGGGACATAAAAAAAAAATGATTATTTTACCTGCGGGATTTATTTAAAAAAATGACTTATATTGTCTTTTTACGCGTTGTGTTGCATCGCGCCGCGTAAACATAAAACCATGTCTGCATTTGTGATCGGAGAAATGACAAACAACAAGCGCTACTCTACACTGCTCACCGCATACTTAACGTTACACTGCTCAAACTCGTGTTTGAATCGTCAGTGGCAAAATCTTTAAATATGAAAACGTACTTACAGTCGGTGAGTCAGAACAGCCAGCATTGTAGTCAACTCTACCAGGACCAGTAAACAGTCCTCCATAAAATGCGATGCAAACATCTGAATATTTGGGTTGAAATGTCCTGGAACAGTGTTGTAAATACAACTTAACACTGATTTCTAGTTGTGTCCTCTTTGGAAGGCCAAAAAAAATAGTTTCACTTTCACAATGAAACACACAGCGGGCTAGAGTGAGAAGAGGGGGGTGGGCTTGAGAACGGCGCGGCCGGCGAATTCTTGCGGCAACCACATGTGACGACCCAGGGATGGACTCCGCTTCGTCCACGGTTAAAAGCCGATCCGGCGATCAACAGCACGAAGAGGTAAGGTAGCTTCTTCAGGACCAGCACGATCCTACAGCGCCCAGGCATGCACACCGAATTAAGGGCTATCGGCCTCTTTTGAAAGGCAAAACAAAGTAGTTTCGCTTTAACAACAAAACACAGCGCCTTCACGACATGGCGGAGGCAACAACAATACTACAGCGAGAATAAAGTTTACGCCTTCTTTCTTTGCGTGAACAGTTGGGCAGCGTTATGCAAATCTTCCCAAACAGTGATGTAGTGTATGTGGTGTTGTTTGGCGTGTTAGAACGAGGCGTTTTAGGTAGGTGTGACTGACTCTTTAACTTTTATAAAGAATATCTCTTTTGGTTTTGAGACTTTTGCAACTTTACAGATCTTGTTTATGCAGCAAGAGCTTGTAACACTCCACAGAGAAAGGAAAAATTGAAATCGCCATAATATGACCCCTTTTAAAGAAGTCTATTATGATCATCAAGGCTGCATTTATTTGATAAAATACAGAAAAAAAAATTAATCTTGCAAAATGTTATTACAATATAAAAGAATGGTTTCTATTTTAATACACTTTAAAATATAATTCATTTCTGTGACGGCAAAGCTGAATTTTCAGCATCATTAGAGTACTCCAGTCTTAAGTGTCACATGATTTTTCAGAAATCATTATAATATGCTGATGTTTTATTAGAATTATCAGTGTTGGCAACAGTTGTGCTTCCAAATATTTTTTTGGAAACTGGATCTTTCTTCAGGATTCTTTGATGAATACAAAGTTAAAAAGAACAGCATGTATTTGTTAAAAATATCAATCTTTTCTAACAATATAAGCCTTTACTATCACTTTTTATCAATTTAACACATCTTTGCTGAATAAAAGTTTTAATTTCTTTCAAAACAAGAAAGAATAAAAAATGTACTGACCCCAAACTTTTGAAACAGTAGTGTATATTGTTAGAAAAGATATCTATTTTAAATAAATGCTGTTGAACTTTTTTATTCATCCAAGAATCCTGAAAAAAAAGGATCACAGGTAAAAAAAAAATATTAAGCAGCACAACAAACAGTTTCCAGCACTAATAATAAATCAGCATATTAGAATGAATTTTGAAGGATCATGTGACAATGAAGATTGGAGTAATGATGCTGAAATTCAGTTTTGCATCACAGGAATGAATTATATTTTAATGTATATTAAAATAGAAAAACGTTATTTATCTGATCCCAAACTTTTGAACGGTAGTGCGTGTGTATAATATTATCTATATATATTGTGTGCGGGTTTATATTATTTATTCAGATAACTTATATACTATTTATATATATATATTGTATTATACATACCCCCACACACACACACACACACACACACACACTTATTACAAGTAATGAATAAAAAAAAATAGTTTTAGTTAAAAATAATAACCCTGGTACAGTCTTTAGTTCACCCCAAAATGTAATTCCAAAACTGTATGGCTTTTTTTCCTTCTGTGGAACACAATGGTTTTGTCCATACAATGAAAGTCAATGGGGTCCAAAATGACATTTTGTTTGTCCTACAGGATTGTAACAAAATTATGTTCAGAAGAGGTTCTGAACTAAATGAGTTAAATGATGACAGAATTTTTATTTTTAGCTGAACTATCCCTTTAAGCCCACAAATTGGATGTCTGAGTCGAATCCGTGTGACATTTTACAGTGTTTTGTGGGCAAAATAAACACAAGGTCTCAGACAGTCAGGATATTGTGACCTGACTTTCAATCAGTGCTTTGTAAAATGCTGGAGTATTGTCATTATTTCACAATTCAAATATTTCGAACAACAATATTAGAAGCCTTTGCAGCATTAAATATCAATTTAAAATTCTCAGAAAGATTTAAATGTAGCCTTGAAAAGGACATGTTTATTTCCTCCATGCACGCACGTAAACACACATCTTGCTGCATAATAGGCCTACATCAAGTCAAGGTAACGGCGCAGTCTGTACTGACAAAAGTGAAAGCAATTGCCTGAAACATCCAGCGAGAATATTTGCTTAGTGATATATGACCTGATGATTTTTCGCCAAATCTATCGCGCACCCCTCCATTGCGTTTTTCAAGCCTGGTCTCTGGGGAAAACCAAAAGCGTTTTGGGTAATGGATGTGAAACAATAATAAAAGAGACCTAGGAAGTATGTGGTTCAGTGAGAAACATATTCATTTGCTTTCTGACAAGAAACATCATTAAAAATCCTCCTGAGGACGAACACTCGAAAACCTCAGCCGGTGCAAAACCATCAAAACTGAAGGAAGTCAGTGACTAAATGGACAGGACGATTTGTTTTTCTTTCTCAGTCCAAGCAAGCAAATCCCAACATTTAAAACCATTTCAAGGCTGAATCTGAGCAACACATCTTGACGTATTGCGAATGATTGTAGCGAGTCGTGTCACAGTCTGAGCTGAGATGGTAGAAAGAATCACTGCTGTGTTTAATAATGTATCTGAGGAGCCGTGCAGCAAAGAAGCTTCTTCAAATAACCAATAATACCTCAATCTCTATACATTACAGGCGGGGGCATTCGAGTGCGTCAAGGCTGTTAACAAAGTCCCCAGAAAGTGGAAATCTTTGGCGGTGTTTGTTGAATTTTTTATAAACAAGTCTATTTGTGGCGAAATCTGCCTACGGTGGTGACTTCCAGAAAAGATCCTTTGAAACTGCAGCCTGAAAGGCAGTTTCCATCGCTCACGTGTGGGATCAGACAAATGTATAGCATCTAGAGACATGCCTGAGAAAATGACTGGCTGGATGCTTGTTTTGTACTGTAGTTGACTAGTAATAGGCTATCTTAGTTTGAAATTGAAAATAAATACAAACTGATTTTTTATTTTGCATCTTTACCTGCTATAGTCAATAATTAAATCTAATTTTTAAAAATAGTTTTTTAATATATGTTATTTCCACTACCATTTAAAAGTTTGGTTGGGCGGTGAGATTTTATGTTTTTGAAAGAAGTCTCTTTTGCTCATCAAAGCTGCATTTATTTAATTGAAAACAGCAGAAAATCAGTACAACTGTGAAATATTATTCTAATTTAAAACACCTGTTTCTATTTGAATACATTTTAAAATGTAAATAATTTCTGTGATGATAAAGCTGAATTTTCAGCAGCCATTACTCGTCTTCAGTTCAATAATCTGTTATATTTTTTATATATTATTTTGATTAAAAAACTACTGTCTAAAAAAACAGTAAAAAAATAAATAAAAATTAATAGTATTTATTTAAATGTGACACATTTTTCATGAAATAAGCAAATATATATATATAAAAAACTATTTAAGAAATAGAAATATTTGTAACATTATCAATGTCTTTACCATCACTTGTTTAAGTTAGTGCATCTTGCTGAAACAACAGAAGTCTCCAAAAAATTCAAAATAACCATAACAATTTTGAATGGCATGTGTATAGTAAAAGTAATTACATTTATAATTTTAATAAAATTTGACAATATAAATATTATTTTTAAACTTTGATGTAATTTTGAAAGTCTTATTGGTGTTGTAACACGCATAAAAAAAACATAGATTTAAAGTAGTAATAGTTTAATCTAATATTTAGATTTTTGAGTAATCTTTTTTTTTAACAGTTTTTTCATTTCAATTTACAAAACTCCCTAATAATATCAGTTAAGCAAATTACTAAAATTTAACTAACAATTGAAAAAAACAAACTAACAAGCAAAACCTACAAAATCAAATCATCCATTGTGTTCAAAATGTTTAAAATATTGAAATGTTTTGGAATACATGTTCTTTTTTAAATATATAAAAAATGAAGAGAATATGAGTCATGCAAAACTAGCCGACATGATTCTAGGGTGCTGTTGGTTGTTGCTATGGTTCTGCTAAAGTGTTTATGTCATGTCATTCCTAAGTCTTAATGTGTGTCAGTGTATGCCTATGAGATTTTGTCCTTAGTAAGCACCAATTCATTGATTACCGGTCCAAATGTGTTGCTGTCGAAACTGTGTCCGTGATGGTCCCCCTCGATCCACAGATGTCCATCTGGAACTCTTACATAACGTTTTTTATATCCCAGCGTTCTGATAATAGAAAAAAAAAATCATGCATTAACACAGTAATGGATTCTGGCTGCTTTGAATGCAGGAAAACATCAGGCTATTTTTCATTTCTCGCTGTTTATGTTACAGTTGACCAGCTATGTGTATTCACCAATCCTGCATTTGGCTCTTGGCCCGCTCTCTAAATCTAAGATCAATAATTAATGTTTGCACAGCTGCTGCAGTCTTTGTTTTATATTTAAGATGACTTTCTGACACAGCAATAGCTCATATCCATTGCAGGCGGTGCTGTGAGTGCTTTAGAGCGAGAGCGTGAAGGAAATTTCAGATTTTTAATAGCAGCTTTTCTTCATCAGCAATCACAGAACAAAATTAACTTCCTCTTCATATGAATCATCTCGAAATCAAACTCGAGAAGTCATCAGCCCTGGGATTTCCTCAACCCAATCCCAAGATCACCTTGAGATGTAATGCTTTTGGCCGTGAATGGTTTGATGAGACATTAATGTTTAATGACACTTACGGCTAAATGGTGCATTTGTGCGATACAAGCATTTAAAGAGGGCCGAGCCTGAATTGGCACGTTTAATAAGCTCAAACAGATCTTTCTAGGGGTGCTACAAAGGCCTGTTGATCTGAGTAAACACTTTTCAGGCAACAAAACATGTTCTGCCATTAGAACCCAAGAATCAATCATGATGCCATCAAACGTCATTCACAACTTCATTTGGGACAAACTTACTTGATGAAGTCCCCCTCGATCCCAATGACCCGTTTGATGATCTTCTGCCGAGGGTCCTTCGGGCTCCTGTAGAAGGAGTGAGCAGATATGAGATGGTACGACTACAACATTTGCATATTGTTGTTTATTTGAGAATGCTGCTGAGCTCAGTGGATTATGGGGCATTAGGGACAGTTTTCCGAGACCAGATGGGTCTTATCTGCTGGAGCAAGTCAAGAAAAGACTCGATGAAATGTCAAAACTCTTGATTTTCAGGGCGCAATATTATTAGATCATATTTCACTTGATTAACTTAGTGTACTCATTTGGGACAACGCCTAAAGCTTTAGATGTACGAAAAGGAAAAGACTTCTTGAATCTTAACTCGTCTATGAATTTTGGCTGTTTTTGTTACAGAAGAGTTTCTGCGGGGGGGAAAAAATTGCAACTTTATTTCTCATATTTTCAACTTCATGTGTCATGTGACTTTATGTCTAGCAAATTTATGTTCTGTAATTGCAATTTTATATCTCATAGTGTGACTTTTTATATCTTGATCTATTTGATTATTTTTAACTTTATAATATTTCCTAAAGTAAATTTTATTACCTATAAAGTCACTGAATAAAGATTTTTAAAAACCAAGGTTGACCGACTATTAAAATTTTTTTCTTAACTGAAATAAAGCTAAAATAAATCAAAACATAAATATTAGATGAAGAAAACGCACTATTACACAAACAATTTAGAAGAAAACTTATTTGAAAATGAGCAATATTGTCTTGGCAACTAACTGGAATAAAATAGAGTTAATAAGTATAACTATTTAAGGTAATAAAAATACTGAAACTGAAATTAAAATAAAGTTAAATATAATTGAATAAATGGAAAAATGTACATACTAGAATTACTAAAATGAAAACTGAAAATATAAAAAACAAAAACTATATTAATAAATACTATAAGATATAAATAATATAAGATAACACTGTTTAAAACCATATGAAATTATTGATCTATATACACAATGCTAATTTTCAAACATAATATTCATGATAAATGGCACAAAGCACAATTTATTGCAAAAGGAATACAATTATTTCCATGACTTTTTCAGGCCTGGCAATCCCAAGTTCCCTAATATTTCCAGGCTTTCTCTTAGTGAAACTGATCCCACATTGCTTTTATTTTGAGGTCAGGTCTCTGTAAGTGTTACATGTGAAGTGTCAGAAGTATTTGTTCCATCAGTTTTGACCTGATCCCCCACATCATTACCCACAATGACCCTGACTGTGACCGAGCCGCAACCTCGTCTTCCAGGAGACTGCAAACTTCTCATCCCACCCACGTCTGAAACTTTCTGCCACTGGCTGTCACTCCATGCTTTATGGAATTTCATGTACCGTAATCTTTTTTGCTTGTTGCCTTTCCGCAAGAGCGCTTTCTCAGCTGCAACACACCCTGTAAGGCTTCTTATAAGATGACTTCTCACAGCTGAAGTGTGTACTTTGGTGCCAAATGCCTCTCAAATGCTGAGCAAGCGCTTTGGTCAGAAATTGCCTACTTTCTTTGTGACAGCCTGAACACCATGTCTTGAAAATCTAGACACCTAAGAACAAAATTTGTTCCTTTAGAATATCTCACAAGACATAGGTAGGACATTCTGTGTTATCTTTTATTGAATAAAGTTTATCTGTATTTACTCTAGTTTTTATAATATAGTTCAATGAGGTTCCAAAAGTCTGAGACCACACTTGACGCGACTTTTCTCTTTTAAAATTCATTTATTTAAAATCTAATTTCAGATTAAAGAGAAGAAAATTCAGTAAACGCTTCACTTCAAGCGTCCTGTCAGAACCTATGCAGTGTTAAATCTTCAAACAGCTCTAGCGCAGCCTCCGTCCGTCATACACACACACACCTCTTCTGCAACAGCTCTGTCGCTCAGCCTGCCCTGATTTGTGATTTTCATTACTTCTGCAGGACTGAATGTTGTTGGTGTTTATCTCAAGTGTTACATACGGCATGCTGGGAAAATATATTCTGATTTGCCAAGTAGGATTTTGCAGTAAATGCAAGAGCCTGGTTAGGTGTGTGTTAAGAAAGACTTATCTAAAGACTACCAATATCAATTATATCTCACAAAAGCTATTGGCCAAACTGGAAAACTATGCAAAAAATGAGAAAAGCTGGGTGAAAATGCCTCAATAAATGTTTTAAATACATTGAGAATTAGTCCAGTGGTTTTCAACTGGATACCAACATGATACAAATGCTACACAACAACCACCACACACATGTCTGGTTTGCTATCCGTAGTCCCCATCTCCATAGGCATAATGGTTTTTCTACTGTACAGACCGTGTTTTCTATCGCCCTACACAAACCCTACCCCTCACAGGAAACTTTGTGCATTTTTAGATTTTCAAAAAACTTCATTCTGTGTGAATTATTAGCTTGTTTACCCATGGGGACCTCAATTTAGGTCCCCACCGTGACACGAGTCCCCATGAGTCTGTGTGTATTCAGGTTTACGTCCCCACCAGAATAGAAAAACACAGGTACAGACCACAAACAACCCAACAGGCTATAGATATATATATATATCTGAATATATATATATATAAATATATATAAATACACATATATAATTAATATATATACACATACATATACAGTGTGCATTTTAAAAAATCAGAATATCGTGAAAAAGTTTTTTTTTTACTTATTTCAAAAAGTGAAACTTTCATATATTCCAGATTCATTACATGTAAAGTAAAACATTTCAAAAGTTTTTAGTTTCGTCAGCATTTGAATATTCAATTAGCGTTTCTTTATCAGAGTCGTAGCCTCACGGGCAGAGCGCACAAAACTACAAATAGAGATTAAGTTGACGAGGCAAAGATAGAGATAAAGTGGGAGTATGAAAATGCAGAGGGAAGAGAGAGACGGTAAAAAGCGAGCGATGTAATAGCCCCGCCCACTTTCCAGCTTATGAGGGAGCCCTCTCTTGACTGACAGCACTACTCGACCAATCAGCTTGCAGCGAACGACAGGCAGAATTTGCCTGTCCCTGGGGAGACTGTGAGGGAGGGAGTATCACAGACAGCCTACTTCTGCTTCTCCGGTCCTCAGTCCGCGGTGCGCCCAGCATCTTTTCCAATACAACCGTATGGAGAAAGAGTCCACATCTCTCACACGCTCAAATAAAGCTAAATTTAATTTGGATCTAGATCTCTATAATAACCCCGTAAGTCTGGAGCTCGATCCCGCGGTTGAGAGGAAAGGAATATATTATGCGCTTCAAACAAGGAATCTCATTCTGTCCGGTGAGTTAAGCGCGGCTCTCACGCTCTCGTGAGCATCCTGTGTGATGGGGGATTTTAATAGCGTGCCAGTGCAGGGGGCTTAAAGCCAAACGCACTGTATGCGCTCAATTAATATTAGAATCACTCCTAAATGTGTATTTTTATCTTCAGTTTGAATAATTACCATGTTTTTGATCAGAAAGCTCTGCGCATTCGCGTACAAAATGTCGTAATCTCGCGCAGAGACTCTACAGGTATCATGGGGAGGAATAACTGTGAATCCAATAATGTGATGGATCAAGAGGAAATTATTGATTTATGGCTCCTTAAGTTACTGCAAGGGATTTTAGAGACTGTAGTGTGAGTAATACATAAGGTATATAGCCTACGTTTATTCTGTCACCAGTTTGAGAGCATTATCATTCAAAAACAAAAAAGCTTAGTAAAAGTTGTCGCATCATCAAAACAGAATTTAGACAGCAACTTTTGGCCAACCTGTAAGCTATTATTCTTGCACATACTCATCTGGATGTTACCTACACGTTATCATAGCGTTAAAACAAAGGGTTTAGCATTATTTCTGGACAATTCGCTTTGTTCATGCACAATCAACCCTCATTAAATGGTCTTATAAACCTTGCTGTATCACTGTGTGTAAAATTTGTGACCGTCACAGATGCTTTCAAGTGCTACAGTGAAATATAACAAAAGCCACAGCTCATACAGCACCTCACTTTAACAGACGTCACTCGGCTCTGCTTTAAAGAAGACCTATGCTATTCTTCAGCCTAAAATACAAAAACATGCCATCTACAAACTAAATACAGGTTATGTTTGCTTCCTATGTCAGATGGTAAAAGAGGTTGTGATGCGGCAATATAAAACAAACCGGCTTGAGTTTCCTTAGCATAGTTCATGTGGCTCTGGAATAGGGATCTTATAGTAGCTAGTACAGTTGTATAATAAAAACATTTGGCTTCTCTAATGGTATGTGTTTGCAAAGTTTGTGTTTTTGGTTTGAAATCAAAATGCAATAAGTTAATGGAAGATAAAAAAGGTAGGAACCAAAAAAGGACACGTATTTGGTCTAAGCACCACTGATTTATGGTATTTGCTCCTGCCTCATGTGTATGAACAAGGTGTAGATGGGAGTGTAGAGATGAGAGAGAGAAATCAATAAGGACAATAGAAGAAAAAAAAGCTAACATGACTTGAGACAGGGCTGAAGAATATGCGACAGAAATAGCTGATATATCTATAGGGATTCTGTCAGTAGTGCTGAAGCATAATTAATTGCTGTCGTGCGGTGTGTTCACCAGCATTGCGGAGCAGGTGAGAGCTGTAGGACTATAACACACACACACACACACACACACACACACACACACACACCCACTCTCTGACGGGGCCTGTGTCAGCGTAGTATCTTAGCTAATTATACTTCACACCAGGCGTTTGAAGTGACACCTGTAGTGTGATAGGAAACAATGCTGATATATTACAGCACACGGGGCGGAAAGGGGGAAAACACACTCATGTAGTAAGGCTCATAACTCATGAAGTAAACTTGGTTATCTTGTACAGTTTGTGAACAGAAGAGAATCAAAGAATAGAATAGAATAAAGCGAACAAAACAACATAATGGAATAAACAGAATGGAACAGAATAAAAAGCAGGAAAAAAACAAAACCTAGCAGAACTGAATACAATATAACAGAAAAAAGCAGAAGAAATATAACAGAGGAGAACAAATCTAACACACTAGTGAAAACAGAATAAAATTTAAAACAACAAAAGAGTAGAACAGAATTGAATATTAAAAACAAAATGGAGTATAACAGGGTAAAATAGAACATAAATTAGAACTGAATAGAATAGAATATAGTAAAATAGAATAGAAATACACATCCATAATAGAAAACGCAATAGAACTGAATTATCAAAATAAAATAAAATTAGACACAGCAGAACAAAATAGATCAAATTAGAAAAGAGCAGAAAAGAATATTAGGATTGAGTAGAGTAGAATATAATGACATAGATAAAACAGAGCAGAATGGGATAGAACAGAACAAAACAAAACTACAATTCAATACTGCAGAACAGGAATAAATTGAATAAATAAAAACAGAGGAGAAAATAAAGGACCACATTAGCAAATAAACAGAATAAAATAGAAAAACAAAACAAGAGTAGAATATATTAAAAATAGAATAGAAAACTCAATAGAATTGAATAAGAATAAAACAGAATTTGACACGAAGAACAGAATAGAACAAATTAGAAAAGAGCAGAACGTAATATTAGGATTGAGTAGAACAAAATGCAATAGAAAAACAGAACAGAATAAAATGGAGAAAAACAAAACAACAGAATTGAATACCATAGAACTGAGAAAAATTGAATACAATGGAAGAAATTAAAATAAAACAAAATACAGCAGAAAAGAACAAAATAGAATAATGCATAATGAAACAGAACAGAATACAAAAAAAGTAGAACAGAATATATTGAAAACAATGACCTAGAACTGAATAGAATAAAGTAGAGAATAGAGCAGAACAGAGTAGAATTGAACACAGCAGAACAAAATAGAACAGAGCAGAAAATAGATCAGTACAGATTATAAAACACTATAGAATTTATAAGAGAACACAACAGAATCACATGCACCTGACCAGAGCTGCGTTTCCCAAAGCATCGTAATAAGCCTAAGTAGATCGTAGAGCCATTGCCACCAGTGATCTCTACAGCACTTTTGAGAAACACAGCCCAGATCAGAACAGAATTGAACATGGCAGAACAGAAATAGACAAAAGCAGAAAATAACAATAGAATTGAGAATAGAATGGAATACATAGAACAGAACAGAATAGAAAAACTCTACTTTCCGAATCTCAACCAGGTATATCCACACCATGATAGTTTTACATGGTGGTGGTTTTAAAAGTCAACTTACAGAGATGATTAACTTCAATTCAAAGACTGAAAGCAAAAGAACATTTCAGCAACAGAATCTGTAAATGAATTAAAACCAAAGCAGAAGGCGAACCGACAGCTAATATTTCTGCTATTGAAGCCAAACTAGAAGTGGACCTGAAACCATGCAGGTGGACCCACATGATCAAGGGCTAAACGTTAAATCCATTAACTTCACTGTCACAAGAGTCTGCCGCTGCTGGGTTTGAAGTATTCTGCCCGCCGTACATGTTTTTCACTCTTGCTTTCAGTCCGTATGAAACGAAACCTGAGCAGCCCCCTCAGATCCACTCCATTCCCTAAACGCAAACCAGAGGGGAAGGCGTTTTGCAGACTGCATTACGCCATCGTAATGTGACAAGGTGTCACCTCCAATCCGTGATGTCCCCCCACACATGCTACACTAGGAGTGCTGCCCCGCTGCCGAAGCACGGCGAGATTTCTACCTTGTGAATAAAACATAGCACAGCAGGGCCACTTTATGTGGTGTCTGTAGCATTAGACGAGTGGATGGAAAAGAGAGAGTGTGTGTGTGTCTGTGTGTGTTAGTTTCATGAGTACTTTCTCTAAAGGAAGCAAACCATAAATATTTCAGGTAAAGTGGTTGGACTCTTGACTCTAGGAAAGGAGCGGTTGTCAACAAAAAGTTGTGATTAATGCAGATAGACAGAAGAACTGCTGTTGGTACTGTTCAGACAAAACACACTACAAATTTCCACTGAAAACTTCTTTAGAAAAGCACTCTGTGCTAAACGCAAACAACATCTTTGACAGCTATCCCTTAGCCAATCACCACATACTTCATGTTTAAAATATGGTGGGATTTTGGAGATTTTACTGTGGGAATTCCAACATTACATCCAGCTTTGGCTTCTTTTAGAACAGATTTTTTTTTTTAAAAATAATTTAAGTGTATATTTTGTTTATTAAAAATCAGTTTTTTCCTAATAAGAATTAATGACAGTAAAGCTGAAATAAATTAAACAAAATATTATTACCACTTAAACTTGAAGAACATTAAAATGTTATCTTGGCAACTTAATTGAAATAACAAAGTTGAAGTATTAAAGTAACTACTATAATTTTAGCTATCGAATACTCTAATATACAAAATATATATATACACACTAAGTAGAAATGACAGAAGCACACAACCAAATTTTCTAATCAACAAACTGAATTAGAAAACTTAAAATCAAATAATAATAAACACTATGATAGTTGACGTGAATAAATCTGAAACAACAATGTAGAATTGTTGAATCACATGAGCAAGAGCGTTGTACTAAATATCTGTTAATTTTTAAACAATAGTTCAATAACTTGAGTAATGCAGGAATTTTTTTACACCAGTGTCTGCAAAATGTGCAATAAAAAAAGTAAAAAAAAACGTTACATATAAATAAATTAACAATGCATTAAATAAATTAATTTAAGAAAAAAACTTTAACAAAAATCTTAAAATTTGATATTACATATTCTTTTTGCTTTCTAAAGACATGAGTTGAAATCAAAATTATTACTGAAAGCCACAATTTTAGGTTTCTTTCAAGATCATCTTTCAGTATCTTAATTATGGGTAGAAAAAGAACACAAATTAATACAAAGTATGTCAAAATAATACAATGTAAATATTTCCCAAATAATAAATATTTTACACACATTTATAATACTTTTTGATTAAGACATTCTGACTTTCAAAACAAGTTTCAAGTTAAAATCAAGACTCTGCTTCACATATGGTCTGACAAGCAGATTGATACTCTCAGTGAAACATCCCAATGGAACACCACTAGGGCATCTATAGGGATATATCGTTTCAGCATCGATATCGCGATGTGCGCATCCGCGATAGTCACATCGCAGGATGTGCGATGTTTAGTATACTGATCATTATATTTATACTGATTGTTTCCTTTGCTCACACACAGACACGGTGTTGACACCGGACGCGACAGCTGTACAGAGATACCAATTTGAAATACATTTAGTAGCAGAGCTACTGCAAGCGATTTTCAGTGCTGGAAAATCCATTTATCCTTTGTTGAAACTTCCGCTTCGTCGTGGAGAGTGTGGGTCACGGTCGCTTAGCAACGACAGACCGCCCTAAAGAGAAAGCTCGACGAGCCATCTTTCAAGTAGGTAGGTATAACTGCAGACGGGAGATCTCCAAAATGGGGCGTGAACTCCAAAAGTGGGCAGAACCTCCAAAATGGGGCGGGGTCTCCTTTCGCAAAGACTTTCACCATTGGCTCTGACTTCGGCCAGTTGTTATTGACTTACATTTCAAAATAACATTTTATAAATTAAACATTGTTTCTAGTTCATCTAAAATAAAATATGCTATATAAGTAAATATTCTACGTGAGAGCAGAGCCCAATGCTCGTGGCCAGTGGTGTTCGGACTGGAGTTTTGTTTTTTTTTTTTTTGACAAAAAAAACATCTGCTTAAATGATATAAACAGGAATCACCCACGAGCTCTCCCGCGAGCCGTCCCAGCGCAGCGCATCGATTTTACTCTATCGCTTTGTTCCAAGCAACGGGGGCATCCTGGGGCTCGAAATTCGCGGGGTAGGAGGGTAGTGATGCTGGGTGTAACGATAAAGGTGCCATTGTCCGGTGAGGTCCTGTTGGGGAGTTACGGAACTATCTCATATCGCATAATCTTATTAACTACTTATCTCCTGAACTTTCTTTACCACACTATTCAGTTTGATGAGTGGATTGGCTGGTTGGTGAAAAATTGCGCATGTCGGGTCCATGTGCCTGTCTGTCATGGGCTGGAAGCCACGCCCTATTTTTGGACTCGCACCCCTTTTGAGTTCCAGCCCCCATTTTGGATATCTCCAAGGCTGCAGTTATACCCTCTCGCGCTTTGGAAAGGAAGGAGCAAGTCGGGCGCGGCTGGCGTGTCCACGCTTTTTCGGCGGCGCCGTGATCGGGACCCCCCAACTCTTTCTACACAGACGTGACAAAGCGAGCGTTGCAAATCTTTTGAACTTTGTGTCAGTACGTCATAAACGAGGGATTAGTTTAATGTTAGGGATTTGTCGTGTCGCGCCGCATCTATTGTCGTCAGTCACGAAGCATCACTGATTAAAATGGGTTTCTATAGTATTGTCCGCGTCGTCATCCCTAGTGTAGAACACAGTGAGAGCCACTCACTCTAGATGCACTTTAACTCTGAATTCCTTCACTACGGGTCTCCTCAACCTATTTGTGCCCTAAATCTGTGCCAATCAGTACCTTGTAACAGTTTGTCTCTCCTGTCTTAGGTGAAGGGAAAGCAAATTGAGAAACATATGAATTTGTTTAAATTAAATCATTGGTTCCCTTTCCCACCCAGCGTAGTTTAATTTTAGCCTGTTGCGTTCTGTCAGGAACGTAAATCACAGAACAAAACACAAAGAAAAATCACTTTTGTAGCTTTAACACAGATCTTAGTTTAATTTATAACGTGAAGACATGCAAGTTTTATGGTTACATTTGATTATTCAATTTCTGTACCTGAATACTGTCAGTTTTACCTGAAAAATATAAAGCACTGCTTATTTCATTTGTATCTTTGTTCTGTTATATTTTTCTATGCTTGTAATTTGTTTATTTCCTATGCTGATTTACTCGCCTACAAAATCACACCAATCATAGATTATTTTTTCCCCAAATAGAGCTATTGAAGTCATCTGATTTTTTTTTCATATCGCAATATATATCGCAGAAAAAAAAAAAATCGCAATGTGAGTTTTTTCCAATATCGTGCAGCCCTAAACACCACGTCCAATCACATTAGACGAGCAGCAATAACTGTTGTATAAACCACAAAGAATCACTGATAAAATCATGTCATAATAGTGTTTAAGTTACATTATATACATCTCTCCAGATACTGTGCATCTGTGTGCATGTGAGCAGAAATAGTCTGCCCCTTTGACCCTTTCAAGCATTCAGCTATAGAAGCACTATACTATTTCAAACCCGTTTCACATAATGAAGTGAGCACAACACTCATGAACCACAGCTGAGGGCTCTCTTAGTTAAGAAGGACACATACATGAACAAATCAAATTAGTGTGTGGGCAACTTTAGCGCAAAGCCCTTAACAGAAAATGGACGGAAATGGGAAAGATGGAGAGAGCAAGCGAGATGTGTGTCCTTGTGTGTGTATCAATACTTGTTCACACTTGTTTTCAGCTCAGTGCATCCATGTTGTGCTTGTCATAGCAACAAAGAGCATGTTCTCTGCAGATAATGACAGTTTATCATCTGTTAAATAAATTAGGTATTTGAGAAAAACTGTTTTTCTTTAATTATGAGACAAATTTGCAGTTAAACTCAAAGTGAATTAAAGGCATTAAAGTGTCAAGATTTATATATTATATAAACAGGGATGAACTATATGCTATATTTTATTATTTATATATAAGTTATTTTCATTTACACCCAGCCTGAAACTAGAGATATCAAAATCATCAATTCAAAATGAAAAAAGTCAAAATTTTTGATTGTATTTATTTGACATTTATATTTAGAAATATATGTAATTGCTACACACACTTTAGTTAGAATATATATATATATATACACACACAAAACAGTTATTCTAAAATGAAAATATTTAAGAATTTATTTAATAGAGCTATTATTTTTATTTATTTTATAAATCTATTTCTTTATGTTTAATTTTAGATAATTTATATAAACCAAAAAAAAAAAAAAAAAAAAAATATTGACATCTATGCAGAATCGATTTATGTCTTGTTTATATCATTTATTTTATGAACTGATTCTTTTAAAACAAATCGACTTTCTAACACTGTCTATATTGTATGTAAATATAAGATATGAAAATAGGAGAGCAAATCTGGATATCTTGCTTGGCTGTAAAACGGTGCACATAAAATGTAACATAAAAAAGTGATGTTTTTGCTATTTTTCAACTAATTGCTTGTTGAAAAGCAACTGCTTTTAGTTTGTCTCTCCTCAACATGGCAACACACCACCTAATTCTCATACATCAGACAGTAAGCAGCTTCTGAAATAAGTTTACAACCTCATAATTTGTATGGTCGTTGGGATGAATAGTGATCTTTGCACAATCCTGGCAAAAAAGCAGTCCAAACAGATGGCTATGCAAGGAGAAAGGAGAAAAAAAAATGCTCCCACCTGCTTGTGTTGATTCGCTGCCATAGTCGGACTAACATAAGCACACTGTCCTACAGGAGTTCTTTTGCAAACCTGCTCCTATAGTGATACTGACAGCTTCATCTAGCACAGGCAAGCGGCTTTGTGCTTTCTGTCCTCAAGGTTGCAAGCCAATAATAATTTCAACATATGGAGTAAGATCTAGCAAATACACTGAGATTTTCTGTGTAAGCACCCAAATTTTTATATTTATATTAGGGCTGTCAATCAATATCATTGAACATAAACCTTATCAGAAACCTCATAGTGCACAGCAATCCATTTTGCAACTGAATTAACAATCTGTCCAAGTCAGAATTAGAGTACCGTATTTTAAAGACACCCTGTCAATTTGATTAAAAACTGATTTATATTAAATGCTGTGTTGAAAATCACAGACCACATCAGATTTTCGTCACTATATAAAAGGTTAAAGAGCAACTTACTGGGATTTGCTCACTGTGTAATGCATTCAAATATAGTTTTAGTTAACCATACAATAGGTACAAAGCACAGAGTCTGAGTTCATAGGCAAATTTTAAAACGTCTTAATTAACTTACTGTGCCCACTAGCAGCTGCCACTGAAAGACAAAATGCAGTGGTTATCACTGAGCCCTTTGGGATAGCACTTCATTGCGAAATAATTGCCCCTCTGTGCATTCAGTTGGCTTTAATGTCTATTTATGAGACAATAAAAACCAATGTTAGCAATGCCCTTAGTATGCTTGAATAACATGTTTGTAAGAAATGCAAAAACACAAATTAAATGCGCTATGTATGACAGGATAAGTTGTTAAACTGGTTTCCATATAAATGTGGTTAAAGTAAGTTATTATATTCACAGCGCATCATAGCGTAGAAATGAAAGCATGTTTTAAGTGTCTGGCCAGTCAGTCGCCAAATAAAGCTCATTATCTCATAATTACAAAATGATCTATGACAGAAGTAAGATGGCATAGCATACTGATGCTCTTATACGCAAAACCCAGTCATACACTAAACAGAATGGTTGTGATGTATGCAGATTTTCTTAACGCCTGCCCTCGTGCACATAAAACCTCCTTGACATTTGAATATATTGCAAGAGCAGTCCCAGTGGTCACATGATAGATGTGGGAGGGGTAGACATATGAGGTCAAACCAGCAATAATGTATTATTTGATGGCATGAAAAAGCAATAATACCTTCACTCGTATGGTCTAAATATATCATCATGCTCCTAAATGCCAGTATGGCTCTTCTTGACACTAATGTGTCACCGTATTCATTTCATCTCTCTCCTGTCTCTTATTTTCCACAGATGGGAAGTGACGAGTGTGACTGATTGAACATAATAACGATGGCAGACAAGTGGACCGTCCCCCACAGGAACCTGAGCTCACCCTGCAAATTTCCACTTTCCCCATTTCCATTCCCCTAAGGATACGCTGACCTTCACATATGCAGCCTGCATGACAACCCAAAACAGAGTAAATTGAAAGGTTGCTACTCTCCGTCAAGGACAACAACAGGCGAACTTGCTCTTTGGGGGACTTGCCATCAGCAGAAATACACCCTGTTGTCATAACAAATGATTCTGTGTTTGTGAATTTAACACCTTTAACACCAGACCTAACACCACCAATTACAAGCTGAAGAGAGTAGGACCAAGATGAAAGATTTGCTGTTTGCAGTTTGTTTGCTGGCGCTGACTAACTCAGTTCAGGCCTCCGAGTGGAGGGCTGTGTGCCACAAGCTGTGCAAATGTGAAGTCCGACCCTGGTTCTCTCCCTCGTCCATGTATAATGAGGCTCCAACTGTGGACTGTAATGATCTAGGACTTCTGTCTCTGCCTGAGAGGCTGCCCTTAGACACACAAGTACTTCTATCGCAGGCCAACAACATCGCAAAGATTGACAGTCCTTTGGACTATCTGGTAAACCTAACAGAGGCAGACCTATCTCGAAACAACATATCCTCATTGAGTGATGTCTCTCTAGGTCACCTTCCACAACTTCTGTCTTTGCACCTAGAGGAGAACTGGCTAAGAAGCCTTCATGATAACTGCCTTGCACACTTCCCAAACTTACAGGAGCTCTATGTTAACCATAACCTTCTCTCCTCGATCAGTGCAGAGGCTTTCCAAGGGCTTAACAAGCTCTTGAGGCTCCATCTTAATTCAAACCAGCTGAGGGCCATAAGAACAGAGTGGTTCCGGGACCTTTTCCAGCTAGAAATCTTGATGATAGGAGAGAATCCAATTGCCAGAATACAGGACATGAATTTCAAGCCCCTTATCAATCTCCGCAGTCTTGTGCTAACCAGAATTAACCTAACTGAAATCCCTGACAGTGCCCTGGTTGGACTCGATAAGCTGGAAAGCGTGTCATTCTATGATAATATGTTCCCAAAAGTACCTCAAGCTGCTCTCAGACAAGTGCGGAACCTCAAGTTTCTGGACCTTAACAAGAATCCCATAGAGAGGATCCAAAGGGGTGACTTTGTGGACATGATCCATTTGAAAGAACTTGGCATTAACAGCATGCCGAAGTTAGTTTCCATCGACAGCTTTGCTGTGCACAACCTACCAGAGCTGACCAAAATCGAAGCGACGAACAACCCCCGACTTTCCTACATCCACCCGAATGCATTCTCCAAACTCCCAAGGCTTGAGTCCTTGATGCTGAATAGCAATGCGCTCCGGGCCCTTCATCATGTGACGGTGGAATCCTTGCCTAACATTCAGGAGGTGAGCATGCACTCCAACCCTATTTACTGCGACTGTGTCATCCGCTGGATCAATATGAACAAGACCAAGGTCCGCTTCATGGAACCGGATGCCCTCTTATGCGCAGGGCCCTCAGAGTTTGAAGGTCGACTTGTCAAGCATGTGCATTTCCGTGAAATGGCGGATATCTGCCTGCCACTAATATCTCCGGAGAGCCTTCCCGAGCAGGTCAATGTGGGTGCCGGGGATTCGGTGTCTCTGCACTGCAGGGCGTTTGCTGATCCTGAACCTGAGATCTACTGGGTCACACCTTCAGGAGAGAAGATTTTGCCTCAGATGGTTTCCAAGAAGTATCACCTGCATCCTGAGGGATCGTTTGACATTTATGGCATCACAGAGAATGAGGCTGGGCAGTACACCTGCGTGGCCCACAATCTCATAGGTGCGGACATGAGATCAGTCTCGGTCGTAGTAAACGGGTACTACCCGCTGCCAGGAAAAAATGAATCCCTGCACATCCAAGTCAAAGGGACTGAGCCACATTCGGTGAGGATTTCTTGGGTGCCACCCAAGGGCAGTCTTGTGTCAAATATTAAGTGGTCAACCACATCCCAGCAGCGCTCCTTGCAGTTCACCGCCCATGTGTTGTCAGATGTAAAAACGTTCAACCTCACACACTTGCAGCCACTGACGCAGTACAAGGTGTGTGTGGAAATTACAGACCTGCAAAGTAGACATTTGAAAAACTGTGTGAATGTCAGTACTGCTGAGGTTTCAATTGGAAAAACTGATTATGGTTTTGATGACGGATTGATAATCAGCATAACTGCGCTGCTTCTGATTGTGTCTGCGGTGGCCTGTTCGTTCATTTGCATGTTGCGGAGAAGTGATCACCTTTACAGGAAATTACGGAATCAGCAGTCTGAGATATTACCTTCACACATTATACCAATCTGGGGATCAAGGGCTAAAGCCAATGATTCAGAAACAGACTACAAAAACTCCATTTGAGAGAAGAGCAATGGTTTGGGATGCAGTGGACACAGGACTATGTGTCTCTAATATCTCTCAATAATCTAATACCGACTCACACCACTGGATCATTATGAAATGGATTCTGTGTGGTTTGTGGTCCAAGACATTTCTTGCTAAATCTGACATTTATTGCCAAAAACCCACTAATTGTTTAAATGTCACACTTCACTGGGGAGCATGAAGAGAATTGTTATTTCATGCGGGATCAAAGAACAGCACATGAAAGGTTGTGCTTGACTATTTACACAGAGCGCAAAGCCTCAGTGGCCAAGTCTTTTTATTGTGGGCTTGTAGAAACACTACTTGTGCTGTGTCATTGGTAAAATAAACAATGTCAAGTTTATGATGGACTACGCTTTGTAGAATAGATCATAACAGGACATATGTACGACACTTTGTTATAAAATACATTTATACAGAAAATGACAACTTGTTTTCATTGTAATTGTTTTACAATTGACTAATTAAACTGTCAACTGAGAAGACAAACGTAAAAGAAGAGATGAGATGATCGAGATGAAAAGAACAACATGAAGTCACAGTTACACGAAGTGTATGTGAAAATACATCATTAAGTTTAAAGGCCTTTTAATGTGGCAAAAACCCATGTGTATTTTAACCAAAGTCTAAATTTCAGATAAAAATTACTTTTTGATATTTACAGAAACACAACAACAGAGGCTGGCCCAAAAATTGGATGTGCCTGGGAAGTTGAAATTCGAGAAAATAGTGGAACATGAGGAGGTGGAGTTTGTCAGTGTGAAGGTGGGGTTTGTGGGAGAAAAAAATTCACAGAACTCATTGACTTTAAGTCACATTATCTTCTCTTTCATTAAAAATCCAATAGGAATTCCAACGCTAAACTCCCACAGGTGATGAATTGCCGTCACAGAACGAATGATGTGGAGGATTTATTAGACTTGCATGCTCATATATCACTGGGGGTTTTAGCACCCAACACGGGGGCTTTTAGAGTTGGGCCATTTGTCACCTACACAACAGCTAAATTATGTGCCATTATAGCAGTAGGTACCGAATAGGTCAGCAGGAATGAGCTGCATCTGGTCTCTCTGTTTCACATTGAACCCACAAACCCACAAAAGTTAAAAAGAAGACACCTTACCTAATTCAATTCAATTGCTTTATTGTCTATCTAAACTACTAACCTCATGAGGCAGTTTTGATGTGTCATAGTATTTTTTTGTCATGTTGACGCAAAATTTTCACAAAAAAAAAGTGTTTTTAACTGTCATGTACGAACTTCAACTCATTAGTGCATTTTATTTGTTTAAGTCAAAGTCAAAACTTATCATTAACAGTCTTCAAGTTGGATATTGTCACTTTCTGAGTTGAATTGAAAACAGCATTAGCAAAGATGGATAAATGACCATATGAAGTGATAGAGGATAGAGTGCCTCCTGCAGGCTGAAATCACAAGAGGGCAACATGAGACTCATTCAATCAACCATAACTTTCATCAAGAACAAGGACACTATAGACTAGCATTTGCCCTATCAAGAAAATCAATTCACTCTCCATTAATTTCCAACCACATAATGTCGCAATTAATATAAGGTATATGACACACTGTGTGTGAACAGGAAGACGAATTACCTCTTAATTGTTGAAGTTGATGGGTTCTCAGCAAACTGAGAAAATGGGCTAGTTCTTCAGGAACATTAGTTCAATTAATCTTGATTATCTCACCTATCACAGTGTTTATGTCCTTCTTTCCATACGGTCACACGTGCCATGTCAGGCCGAAAATAACTTTATTAATTGGCTAATACGATGAACTTCCAACATCAATTTCAAGCTTCACCTGCGTTTGATTACTATCATCTCCATTACGGGCTTTGTGTATTGGTTTGTGCCCATAGCATCAGGTTAACTGCTGAGAGACACTCCAAAGACATGAAATTAAAAGCGCGATAGTTTCACCCCAAAAATGAAAAGCTCCATCATAATATCTCACCCTGATGTAATTTCCAAACCTTTATGAATTTCTTTTTTCTGTGAAACACAAAATAAGATTATTTGAAGAATGTTAGTAAATAAACCGCTTTGATGACCACTGACTTCCATTGTATGAAAATACAAAACAAAACACTAAGACATTTCTCAAAAACTCTTCTTTTATGTCCCACAGATGCATTAGATTCAGATTGCGAATCTGCTTTTTCTTATTGTTTTAATTTGACCGCTTTCCAGCTTATTACAGGTTGTCTAAGATGATGTCATTAAAAACAATACTGATGATTTACTGGACCCATGGAGCATCAGTAAACCAACAATTAAGAAACAAACAAAAATTGACCAGTACTTAAAATACAAAAAATACTAATATAAAATCCAACATCTCATTTTACAAGGCCAAATTCTAAAATGTACTCATTTAGTTTTCAAAGTATAATTTTTGATATTCAACAAGAACAATTTAGTATAATGTAGTAGTTAATAAATTATCTACAAAATAAAATATGTGTTTATTCATGCAGAAATCATATAGAAATGATATATCAATCATGTATTTCAACACACAAACACACACACACACACACACATCCATCCTGAGCAATAAATAGAATATTCTAGAAATGTTATATATCTCATTTCTTCGATTTATGACACACACACTTTCGTGCGCTACCGCACTACACACACACACACGTGTGTGTATATATATATACTGTATATATAAAATTTGAGGCATCTCAATATATAGATATTACAACAAACAATAATATGCAATTATTTGAATTATACTCTAGTAATATTCTAGAAATTGTATACATTCTTAATTTATTAACTTAATTCTTAAATCACACACACACACAATTTGAGACTCTCAGTATATATATTAGAACAAACAATAACATGTAATTATTTGATTAATTAATACAATTAAATTCCCATACATATAAGGAAATAAATAAGTCTACACACGACGTTAACCTTTGACTTGTAGTGTAAAAGTCAGATTTAATTAGGAAAGTTATTAAGACATGACTGTGCCTCTTGGCAGAGCTGGAAACCCTGTGCTTAGCGCTCCACTTTGATGGCACATTTTGTAATGAATAATTTACCTGGTTCTAATGACCCTGTAAGCCGACCCGTTCAAGCAGCGCCATCGTTCTGAACGAGGTGATTACAGCAGTGAGCCAGTGTGAGACGCCAAGATTAGAGAAAAAATGAGCACAGTTCAGGAGGAGGTTAGCGAGAGCCTAGTGGCAAACAGCTATTGTATTAGTATCAACCAAGCTAACAAGATTTCTTGGCCTTGGCACTGAACAGGTGTTTCATCTTTGTTTAATGATGACTGAAACACCTTTTTATATAAAAATTGAATTAATCTACAAATGCCTGTATGTGGCACGGATGTGGTCGCAAGCCAGTTTGTCAATCTGTCCAAGGATGAAATGGAAAAGAAGGCATGTTTGGACACAAAAACACTTCAGTAACCCAATAAAAACAAAAAATTTACAGAGAAATCATCTCTAGGAGCCACAAATATGACAAATTTGCTTGGTTTCATCAAAAACCGAATCAATCGAAAAGCAAAACCTGACAGCCAGAGCTCTTATCATGGCAAATGATATGTTTCGTGAATTATCAATACCTTATTGCCTTGATTCGCCCGGTGAATCCTATTTACAGTTCATGTTACTGCACATAAACAGACACATTCCACGACAATGAGTATTTGGACAATACGTGACCAAAACACATCCACTGTCCTTTCACTCATTGGCTTCACAATTTCTGTAGAGTCACTGACTGAATCATGCAGGGGAGCTTGACAGCTGCAGGCAAGAGCCGATGAGATTAATCTCTAACATTAAAATGTCAATTTATGTCAAGACTGATTAACAGTGATTAGCGGTGTCATATCAGTTCCTTCCAAACAGATGGTAGTGTTTTTACTGTCACCTAAAGCTGTATATGAAGGGTGGACATATAATTTTGAAAATGTTGTTATAGTTATAATGTATATGCTTCAGAGATAAATGAATGAATGAATGAATGAATGAATGGAATGAAAAAGACCATTCGACTGAAAATACAAAATTATTATATACATTAAATTCACTTTGGTCGGAGATGGCAATGTACCGTTTCTACAAAAAATTACAGCATGTCTAAATGTGCATTTGGCATTAATTCATTATTAAATTTATTAAGGTGCTGTAAACCGAATAATATAGTTTTATTTCTATTTTTGTTTTGTTCATTTTAGTCGAATTTTTAGTAATTTTGTTCTGTGATTTTAATTGTTTTTGAAATATCATTATATATTTATTTTATTTTTCAGTTTTAGGTGTTCTTTATTTCCAGTTATTCATTTTAGTGCTTCAACTTAAACTTCTTTCAGTTAGTTAACTAATCGACATTCCTAATTGTCGTTTTTCATCTAATCATTTATTTCAGCTTTATTTCAATTTATAATTTTTTTTAGTTGAAACCTGCAATACTATCCAATTTTATATATGCTAGTTTTTTAGTAAATGAATTGTAATTGAATTTACTGTAAATTGAGACAATGAATCATCTTGTAAATATGATCTTTCCAACATAACTTGAATGCACTCTTAGTTTTGTGTTACAGCGAACAGAAGTTTAATTTTAAGAAAATATTTTTGCACTGCTGTTTCCCACAAATCCTTTTCTATGTGCAGAAAATATATTTTTTTACTTTATTATAATTTTTTTTTGATGTCCTTCAGAGACTAAAAGGAAAACAAAACGAAGACTGATATTTATGTGCCGCATAACCATTTAAATTATTGATGACATTTTAAGGGTCTGAAAAGTAAAGGCTTTCAACAGGAAGATTGAACAAACAATGGCCGATGGACATTGTTTAAATATTTCATGCTGGAATATAAAACGACTATTACTGTGCAGTGCTGTTAGCCAACCTCACCGTGTTTCAGTGATAGGATCCACCGCCTGACTCTAATTCTGTAACTAAAGACCATTAGCCCTGACAACAGACACAAGAAATAGACATAGGTCAAGCATGAGCAAAATAAACTTCAGAACGCAAACAACGACTCAGGTCATGTCTTCCAAGATATCATAGTCATAATACAGATCTGCTTCATGCACTCCTTCACATAATAACACTATACATCACTCCACTTCCCAATAAAAACAAGCTCACACTTCATTTTATGTGCACTCATTTCAGAGCCGCTCCAATATATGAACAGATCTACCCTACTTCAAGTGGAAACGCTGTATGATTTAATGTGGACAGACTTTTGCACTTTCATTTGGATGAGGATTTGTGAGCAGGCCTGTGTGATTTGATTCTATACGTAAAGGGCTGCTGTTACTCGCCTGATGAAAAAGGCCATCGATTACACGGTGCAGCGACATTTTGAGCACAACAGAACAAACTCCATCACCTGTGAAAAACTATAGCAACAAAGCAGAAGTGTGAGAAATTCAGGCTTAAAGCCACAGTGAGGTACAGCGTGACAGATACGGCTGAGTAATTCTGAAGCAGTACAGATGGCTAAAGCTTCATGTGTCGGTCCGTCAGTGTGATAGAGGAATGACACCACATCTTTACATTGCTTTTTTCCCCTTTTTTTAAAGCACGTAGTTATATGCATCTAGACTTTATTTTGTTGGTTTCAGGTGCTAGTGAAAGCAAGAAAACTGACCGCATGAGATAATATTCTTTATAAAAATGTAATATGACAGTGTCATGGAATAATGATGGTATCAGCTGTAATACCATTGCATATCATGGTCGTAGATCTTTCATTAGACAAAATAGTGTGTATTTTGTGTGTATATATCTCCAAATATCTCACTAAAGCACTAGTGAAAATGCTTCTATTTTGCACTTTTTAAATGTTATATTTATTATATTAATTACATACTGACTTTTTAAAAATGCCTTATTTAACATTATTATAAAACGAATAAGGAATATTACAGATATTTGATAATAAAATATTTGATTGATTGTATAATCAGTATAATGGAAAAATTGCATTCAATTTGAAAAATGCAAAACAGAAGCATTATTATTATTATAAACAGCAACAGCAATAATAATATAAAATGATGATGATGATGAATATGTGATTATTTGATTGACTGTAATTAATCATTATGTTTTTTGCAAATCATGTGTAGTTAAAAAATGTGTTCAATTAAAAAAAATGAAAATGCATAACAGAAGCATTAATAATAACAACAACAATAATAAACTCAATAAATATATTTAATATGTGAATAATTCAACTATTGTAGGTTATTACTCAATTAAGTAAATAATAAGTCATCTATTGCCAACTAAAAGTTCATCTTAGTTGCAATTTAATAACACTATTAAATGTAAATAAATCTAAAATCTATAAATATATCTATAGCATTATTATATTGTGATGCCTACATTTTAATTTTCAAAAGATTGATTTTTAAATATTATTGTAATAAAAAAAATATTATAGTATTGAATATTGGCATTAATAGTTTCTTGACACCATACCATTAAAATAACTGGTCTGGTTTTATTGGTGTCAGCAAGAATTTTAATTGGTGCAAATATATATGATGCTTTTCAATTAATCTGGTGTTTTTCAGATATAAAAATTTTCTGAATAAAAATGCATTTTCAAAATTAAAAATGGCCTTGAAATTCAGATCAGTATTATTTAGTGTTTTATGACTATATTGTTTTCTTAATATTTTAAACCAGCTTTATTGTTATATTTCCAGCTCATTTTAGTAATTTTATGTCTTTTTTTTTTTTTTTTTTTTTTTTTTTTTTTTTTTTTTCATTTTTTATTACTTTTTGTACTTCAGTGTAAACTTGCCAAGGCAACTTTTCTAATTTTCATCCATTTTTTGGGGGGTTTCAACTGGAACAACAGTTTCAGAGCTGGAGCGAGTTTTTACATTTTGATAAAACATTGTGAATACAAACCTTTATTTTCATTTGCAATAACATGCACTATCAGTAAGACCAGGAATGATAAGTTTTATTTGGATGTTCATGCTGTCAGTAAAGTCTTGCCCAAAGGCCGCTCTCGAGCCTACAATCTTTGGACTCATCTTCAAACCATTATTTCACACCAGTTTATAGCCTATGAGTCAATTCTGCCCACTTCTCTTGCAAAAAAAAGCCCCCTGTCTCTGCTTCATATCCATATATCACCTCTCTCATTCTCCATCTTTCCTCTCTCTTGAGGAGAAAGCAGTAATGCAGTACAGGACCCGAGTATCTCTGAAGCAGCACCGCGCTCACGCTCAGCGTCGGGCTGTGTGCCATGTTCTCAGCACAGCTGCCGGGATGCAGGGAGCACTAGAAGATGGATGAAAGGATGGACAGAAAATGACTGAGCGTGGCAGGGGAAAGATAAGCGCCAGACGGAAGGCTCTAGAAGTCGGACAGGAGCAAAGCAGGTGAAACGTCTTTCAGCGGTCTGAAAGAACAGCCACAGTCTGGAGGCACTGACACCAGCCAGAGAGTGTCGGCGTAGGACTTAAACACAAAGATGAGTCGTGTCCCTCGTCATGTGTTTTGTTAATACCTTCTGCTGTCACCAATGATCGAAAGACACTGAATCAAAACATCCTTTCTATGAAGCGCAACATTTGTTTGCAAATAAATCATGAAGCTTTCATGTCACATTTATGAAGGCTTTAATAAATGATGCGCACAAGTTTATAGCCCTTGGTTGATGTGAAGCTGCATTGTAGAACTAAGGACTTGTAGTAAGACAGATGTACTGTTTTTCTGGAGAAAAACAATAAAATGTGTTGACGGTAATGCATTTACAATGAAGGTCTGTAGGGCCGGTGGGACCAGCATTGCAAGTGTTTTTCTATCAACAAGTTTTTTATTTTCCAATACAGATATGTGTAAAACATGTACAAAATACAAACTAATATAATATATAATAATTTACATTAATAACACAACATTGCCTGTCCAAATTTTACGGGGGTGTCAGGCGAGTGTGTTACGGGTTTTTGAAAAAAACCGGGTATGTTGAGTGATAAGACCTCCCCAACCCCCTATGATGTTTGTTATTATTACAATTTTATATAGCCCACATTTTTATAAACTTTTTTTTTTTTAATTTACCGCTTAGGCAATAACGTATATCTTCAACATACGTTGTCTATGACCAAAAATGTAAGAAGATATGTTTTCAGTGGACTTTTAAAATTTGATTTGCTTGAGAAAACATAAAAATACAGTTACAGCGTGTTTGTTTCTTTTTATTTAGTTGAGTTGGCTTTGCATCAAACACAATTTGATTTTCGGCAATCGAGATCTGACAGCAACAGCACATTTTTCCGCTTGGGGGAGCGCTTTGCGAACAGCTTACCTCGTGCATTAAATCAGCCGCAGACCAGCAAATCACTGAGAATGTGCTATAATCCTGACGAGCCATAGCAACAGAGCGGAGACGAGAAAGCTGTGGAGAATCCGCTCACCCGGAAGCAACCGCAACTGGTAGATTTAAAGAAAATTACTGCCGTTTGGCAAATAAATCATTGTACGTACTTATTCCTAACTCTTTAAGCTTTAAGTTACATTTCAAATGACAAGGGATCAACTTATAATCATGTTTATATGAATTATCCCGTGAACTTATTCTCTCAAATGGCCTGGGTATGCGGAGCATTCGCAGCTTATATAGACGGAATGCCACTGATCAACGTGTTATTGTCATTCCTTTGAACCGATTTTCAAATTACCATACATGTTTAGTCCATTTATGCCACAAAATATTGAAAAAAGGTCATTCCTTTTTTTTAATCTCGCAACTCCAAGTTTATATCTCACAATTTTGAGTTAAAGGTATAGTTCACCCAAAAATGAAAACTCTGCATTAATTACTCACCCTCATGTCGTTCCAAACCTGTAAGACCTTCCATCATCTTCTGAACACAAATGAAGATATTTTTGATGAAATTCGAGAGCTTTCTGACTCTGCATAGACAGCAACGTAACTGACACGTTCAAGGCCCAGAACGGTAGTAAGGACATCATTAAAATAGTCCATGTGACATCAGTGGTCCAACCTTAATGTTATGAAGCTACGAGAATACTTTTTGTGGTGGGGGTTTTGGGGGGTGGGGGCAGAGAAATAAAAATAATTACTTTATTCAATGATTCCTTCTCTTCTGTGTCAGTCTTCGATGCGCGTTTATGACAGTATCAGGAAGCATTTGTGTGTATTACCCTCTGCTTGCAAACAAGCCACAGTGCATCCGGGTTCTACCTCAGAACACCGGCTCCTGCTTCACCAGCATCACACGCATTTGTTGTGGAGTTGTTATTTTTGCTTTCTTTGTGCACAAAAAGTATTCTCACAGCTTTATAAAATTACGTTGAACCACTGATGTCACATGGACTATTTTAACTAGGGATGCACCGATACCGATACTGGTATCGGGCCCGATACTGGTCTCCTGTACTCGTACTCGATAAAATGCCCCGATACCAAATGCCGATACCACACAGCATGTGATAAGCGCCATATTCAAACAAAGAAACACCAACAACAGAACAACAGACAGCAGAAAGGAGTTACGGATGTCTACTACAAAGTATATGTATGCAATGAATACAATGTTAAACATTCAGTATTAACGCCTTTACAGCTAGTGTGCGCGAGCTGATAAACAAAGCACGCTGAGTGGATTGAGCGCGCGGCGGCGCAGATACGCGAGCTTGTCGAGTGAATATACCTCTCACAGACATCACTGGAAAGTTTGTAGTTCGGACGGATATGCAAAAAACAAGTAAGTAAAACAATGCACAAATTACTTAACGGTAGGGAGAGAGAGAGAGAAAGAGAGAGAGCGCGCAATTCTGTTGTGTGATCTTTGATGTTTCCCCGACACGCTCACATTAGCACCGCACCAGGCTCCTTTGAGTTAAAACTAAATCGTAAAAAAGACCATTTATAGGGGCATTCACTATAAACATAATTTATTTTCAACCTTAGGCATTCACGACTTTCTGGCGAAAGTGAATCTTGCAGCCTGTGTGAAATGCGCTAGGCTATACTGCTGTCCTTTCATTCTGCATCAGTACAAATACGTGTACGCGTTGCGCTTGTTTTGCTTGCTTGAGTGTTTCTGCATTATATGAGTGGCATTTGGAATATAAATCGCTGCATGTTTCAGATGAAAAAACGCAACTTTTATTTCTGAAAATATCACAGTTAGGAGATTTATAATGATTGGTTCCCTGCATTATTACAGCAAAGCGCGTGACTACAGTATACTAAGCTGATGCAATGGAGCAGCTCTAATGCTATTAAATTAAAGATGATGTACCATAGAGCAAAAAAAATTAACAGTGAAAGTAACAAAAACTTGTAAAATACATTTTAATGGGCATAATTAAGTGTGAAAATAACCAAAGGATATACAGTCAAACCAAAAATTATTCAGACACCAGATATAATTTTTTATATATATTTTTTACTAGTGGGTGAAGGACACTATAGTTCATTGATGTAAGTGAGGACAGCAAAATAAAGTAAACTGTGACAAATTTCTTCATACAGTGGACTACCAGTAAATTGATACAAATTTGGGACCAAAAATTATTCAGACAGAGTCTGGGAAAAAATGTAAGTTCAGGTTTGCGTGAACCTTGATGACAGCATGCTCAGTAGACTACAGGCTGTCATTAAGGCTAATGGTTGCCCGACTAAGTCTTCATAGTTGTGTAAATACTAGTTTGGTTGATTGTAATCTATTACATACCTTTCTGTCAAAGTTATCTGACATTATCAAGCTAAATTTTTTCTGACAGTTTAACTCTGAGTTCTTGTTATTTTATTACCATTTTCTAAACTATTGCGAATAAACTGTGATAATGTGAGAAATGTTGAAGGTGTTTTTGGTTTGACTATCTATTTGATAAATTAAGTTAACCAACTAACATTATACATACTCTTTTGGTTTCTGTACCCAATATTTAAAAAATTTACAAATGCAATAAAAATATCGTTATCGGTACTCGGTATCGGCAAGTACCAAAAATAAAAGTATCGTATCCGGGCAAGACTCTGGAAAAGTGGTATCCTAATTTGAAAAACGTGCCTTATTTGCCGATCTTAATTTGTGTTCCGAGGATGAATGAAAGTCTTATGGGTTTGGAACGACATGAGGGTGAGCAATAATGACAGAATTTTCATTTTTGGGTGAATTATCCATTTAACGTCATGCAATTCAGATTTTTTCCCCTCCAGATTGTGATTTTTACACACACACTTCTGACTTCACAATAACAAGTTTATGTAAAGCAGCTCCGACTTTCTCAGAATTGTACGTTTAAAACAATTCTGACTTTATTTCTTCCAATTCATGGTTTATAAGCTCTCAAATTTGAGATAAAATCAGTTTGAAACAATTCTGACTATTTCTGGCAAATTATTAGTTACAAATTTATATCTCACAATTTTGACTTTTTTTCCTCAAGACTGCAAATTTGTCATGGTTTGGTCAGGCACTTTACTCAGAGTCTCCATCACTTCTGCTAATTTTCACAAGTGTTTTGTTAATAGAATATGAACTGAGTTTTTATTCATGCACGATGCGCACACATGACTCGATAATGAAATTCGTTGTTTATTATTTTCATTAGCGTTTTTTTTCTGTTTAGATGTTGCAGTCCTAGTTTAACTGGTACTTAGCCTGGAATGTTTTTTAACAGTTGACCTCAAATCTGCTACATAAAATATTGGACTGCATTTAAATTAATGAGAATCTAAAGTGCTTTATTTGTCAGTTGACTGCTGAGACCTTCTACAGCAAATACCCATCAGTCAACCAATTAATCAGGAGTGCTGCATTTGCATTCATTTAAATAAACTCCAACGCTGTCTCCATTCAAACATGTCTCTTATAAGGCTGTTTACATTCAAGGGTTCCTGTCCACACCGAGTCTTGTTTTCTGGGAGATAAGTGCTTTTCTGTTGCCTCAGTCACATTTCTTTTCATTTCATGTTTGAATGTAAGTACAGGTCTGAGAGAAGTAGATAAGTGTGTTCTTCTTATGCTTACGAGGGATTTATGCAGGAGAGGAAGTTCAGTTCAGACACACTGTATAGAAAGGTACAGAAATATCTATATATAAACAAGTGGGCTATCCGTGAAAGCAATCGTACATGTGCACAAGAGATTTTGTGGGCGTCTGAAGGAGACTTGAATAAAAGCTCTTTAGAATTTCTAAGTTTTAATCCAAAATGGTCCTTTCAGGGTGTTGTAGTTTGCTATGATTAGTTTAATGTTCCTACAACACATGCTCAACTTTGAAACATTCAGTTTGAAGCCAAACTTGATTAATGACATGAAAGTCAAAGGTCCATGATGCCTATTGATTTAAAATACACATTGACGAGTCAAAAATTTCTTAATGCATGTTTCTGTTCTTATTGTGAATGTTTCATCAGTCAAAATGTCATTGCTTGCTCCGTATCTTTCCGAAAATGTTAACCAATACCCAAATAGCAATGTTTTAACATTCAAGTCTTTTTTAAGATCCAATCAATTCCTGATGAAAAAATTTTTTTTTTTTAATGAATATTCCATTCCTTTCAAAAGTTTTAACACAGATGTTTAAATCATTCAAATAAAACATAATTAGTAAAAACAAAGCACAGGTAAGATGTAGAATATGAAAATACTTCTGTAATTTTTTGCATTTATTTTCTACCATACATGTTAAAATCTCTTTACTAAAGCCTGTTTAATCCTCAATATATTAAAAAAGTTAATTACAACTTTTTATCTCACAATTCGGACTTTTCCCTCGTAATTCTGAGATTATATCTCACAATTATGACATTTTTCCACACGATTTTGAGATTAAAACACTTGATTTTTGCAATTTCGAGTTTATATCGTACTGTATGTAATTTCCTAGAATTGTGAGTTTATAACACTCTTGCTGTTTGCACTGATAACCAATTGACCTTTTGCTAAGCCTCGCTTTTCGTGGTTTCTCTTGCTAACACAGGCAAGCGTTGCAGAACATCCCATAGGAATGAACTGGAGATTTACGTGAACAGTGTGATTTACTGTATGTGTAAAATGTGCTCATAAAGTGGTCAAATTTGATCTGACATTATTCTTATGAGGCCTGGAATGAATTGTGACAACACACCAATAGTCCACAGACTTGCATTTCAAAAAATGGAGGGCAGCAACTCCAAAAACAAAATTGGAGTGCGATAACAGTTAAGTTAGGACTGGTTAGTATTGTTCATTGTTTCTTGTAAAATTTGTATATTTTATAAACATTTTATATTATACCCATATTTGTCATTGAGAAACTCACCGATATGGCTTTCTAAAATGTGCCAACAGAGTATAAGTGCTCCCCCCCCCCCCTGGTACAACACTTTTTAGGATTCACCTGACAGCATACAATGTCAACACCTTTAACATCTTATTGGTATAGGCTAATTCAGTTTTTTGTGTTAATAGGCAAATGGCTTTTGGTAATGGGACATCGTCCCATGATGCCTTGCGCGTTGATTTCAGAAAATGTTGATGGTGGATGTATTATGTTAATGTATCTATAAATGTGCTCCCTAGTTTCTCATATTAAAAACATAGTAATGTCCTCGACTCCCTGCAGTGACATTGTTATGAGCAAAACCGTCTTGACTCTCCATAAACTGCTGAAGAAAAAGAGGGTAGAACAGTTTGCACTTGTAGACACCGTTTATATTTCCATTAATAATTAATTTGCTCAAATCATATTGTAATATTAATGCCCAGATTGGGAGCTGGCTTGAATTCACTTGTGTAACGTCTGCGTGTTCTCAGTATGTCTGTGCTCTGAACACTTGTCAAATCTGAAACTTTCATTGGGAACTTCAGCTTCACAGACTTGAGTTTCTCGTTTCTTGCCTAGTTTAAGCCTAGTGTAGTTTTAATCGAGATTTTCCTTTTGAAGTTGATCTTTGTCTGGGTTCAGGCTTACAGCTCCGGGAACATTCTAGCCCCAGGTGACGTTAGATGCCGTAGAGAATAAAGAGGCTGACTTTATCCTGCAAATCTCTCCTGACACAGTCCTGGCCTTGTATTTTGTGATTGGTGGGGACTTGTCGGCAAAATGAACCGAAGAAAGATAGGAGAACACCTCAGGATATCTTAACTGTGCACTCTGCAGGCCAGTATATAAATTCATAAATACATGTTACAAATGCATGTTGCAAAAGTGGAAAAAAATTAAATTGAATTATTAAATTAAATAATGCTTCTGTTTTACATTTTTGATTTCTTTTCTTTACACATTATTTGCAAAATAAATTATAAATAGAAAATATTATAGTAGATATTATGGTTAGTGACCTTCAATCAATCAAATATCAATCATATATCTTAAATATTATTATTATTGCTTCTGTTTTGCATTTTCAATTTTTTAAATGTAACACTTTTTTAAATTACACATGATTTTCAAAAACTTAATTGATTAGTTACTATGTAATTGATTACAGTCAATCAAATATTCACATCTTCCTCATCATTTTATATTATTCTTGTTTATAATAACAATCATAATAATAATACCTCTGTAAAATATAAAATAAGCATGGGGAAATAAGCATGAACTGAAATTAATTAAATATCCAATACAGATCGATACCAATATTATCTCTTCTAAAACTGTGCATCACCAATGAAATAAGTTGCTTGCACTAGTGAAATAAACAGCTTGTAAGCTGACTTTAAGTGTGTTTGCACAACTGGTGCAAACCCAAGTATATCTGACATCCACAGTTCAGTTCTAACTTCATTAGATTTTTCAGTGGAGCATGTTTGATAACCATTGTCTGGCATGTGGGTACGATTTTAGTATTCAACTCTTATGACAGCAAACCAGCCTCTTGTGAAAATGCACACCACTTGACAACATATAAAGCTTTTCTAAAAGCATTTTCCACAGGGCATTGTTAAGTTTTACCAGTACAACTGAAGAAACACATGAATAAAAGAGTGAAGCTGGCATCTTTTCCCCTGAGTCACCGCATATTTACAGCTAGCGCTAGTCCTCACCATGCTCTTTACCTTGATAAAGCAAACAGACCACAGTACAGAACCAAAAAATTCAATCTGCAAAGAGACCTGAGGTGGGTGGAAGCAAACTCTTAGTAAAATCCCAAAACAACCTAAACAGCTTTGGACAACAGCCTCTGTTAAATGACTAATTACTACTGCTAATGCTGTTAATATTTCTAAATGCTCACCTCATCTTTAAAAATTAGTAAAGCACTGAAAAATGTATCATAGGATTCAGTGCATTCTGCATGTTAAATCACATTCCCTTTAACAAATTCCTTGATGTTTTCCACAGAGAGCATCTTTTAGTTGAGTCATGCTAGTTCTTAGCGTTTTTGACATCAGCGCTTAGTCATGCACATCACGCAATGTTGAACTGTGACTACCGGCGTACCGCTTCATGACGGCCCTTCAAAGGAAAACTACAATCACCATGTGTGACGTGTGTGTGTGTGCGCGCTGTGTTTTCAATGCATCTCTCAAGGGATCCTCAGATGTTAGTGCTAAATTATGCTCTTCTGGTACTTGACAGCATTTTAAATTCCAACAAAGCAATGAACTTAAAAGCCAAGTCAGATAAATGGAAATGCCAACTCAGTAGGATTCATCACCAAAAGCAAAAACTACCAATCACGGCAAATTATATTCCATCTAAACTATGCAGACTTCATCCACGAAATATGTACAACAACAATAAATAGGCTACCTACTTTGAATTATAGACTTGTACATTATATTTTAGCACATTCTGTAACATTAGGTTGAAAACTATTTTAGTTTTTAATGTGCCTCTGCTCTACAAAATCTGCTGTGGGTTGAATACTGCATTCATACTCAAATCCATTCTATAATCTTTTCATTTAGCAGTGCTAATATTGTGCGTTCTACACTTTTGAGCACACTACTTGAAAAGCTGGAGCCTTGCAAACTTGAGATAATTATGTACACATTAGGTCTATAGTCAGCAGTTTGGGACATCAGTATCAGCGGAAGACCATGTGTGGCTTCACAATTTTCAACAGACTATATTAAAACGAGATAAAAACAAAAACAAAACAAAAAAAACAGCATTTTGCAGCAGAGAGCTAGATGTCATTTATTTTAATCTAGGTGGGCTTTTTTAATTCTCAGTATACTGGACTACTAGAGTATATTTTCTTCACATTAAAAGCAAATCAAAACACAAGCTACTGAAAATTGTTATTGCCAAGGGGGGAAAATAACTCATTGAACACACTTTGAAATTATTATACATTATTATGGAAATAATGTATAATTATAATGGGGTAAGTTGTTACAGCACAATATACTATTACAGAAAAGCTGAAATAGTAAAATAATTATGAAATACAGACAGACAATTCATGAAACCATTGATTTTGTCAACTATTATTGAAATGAATAGTTTCTAGATCTTTATACAAATATACATCTAAATGTATGAAGACTTGACCCAACCTTCTATTTATAAAGTATAGGCTACACTTGTCTTGTAAACACAGTTTAATCAAAATTTTAATTTTATTGTATAGTTAACCCTTACTTTAATGTGTGTTTTTTATGTGTTCACTTGTTTTCCAACAGCTTAATTGATTGGCATAAAGACTATGTGAATTAGCTTAGAATTGCATTAGCAACGTATTGCTAACAAAAGGCAGGAATTTACGGTTACCAGTTTCCGTCACACTATGTGGCGTGAGTAAATGTTGAAATAAGCATTCATTTATGTGTTTCTGAGGAAGATGAGAACAGCTGGAGGTTTTTGTTTAATGTTAATCAAAATAGTGACATTAGCATTCTACAATGCGCTACTGGTTGCTTAAGGTTAGCGGTAAGTGATTCAGTAGTGTTAATTGGAGTATGTCTAATTTTAATGCATTTTACTCAATTCAGTTAGGTTTCTGCCACACAAAATATGAGTAATATTTAAAGTTTGGAAGTTTATGTGACCAAAAGTGCAGCTAATGTTAAACTATGATAGAGAGCTTAATGCTAATTAAGTCCTAATACACATATCTGTTCGTTATAATCATGTTTAATTGCGAATATGCTTTTTCATAAAAACCACAAGGCTTCCAACCCCAGACAAGGACGCGATGTACTATTTACGAACATCTATACTGCCTAATCCGACAGTGCGGCAAGATCTCCCCGTCCTATTAGATGTCCTGCTCTCAGTTCATTCCTTCTCATTCCCAGAGCCGTCCATCCTCCGGAGCCGCAGTTAAGATGATGAAAAGCAGAAAGGAAAATTAAAGTCATTGTAATGAAAGATAAACAAAAATGTGGCCCAAGCCCGATTGGAAGACAACAGAGAGGAGAAGCTGTAGTTAAACGAACTCTCTTTCCCTGGAGAAACAAAGAGGAACGTCAATGAACCCCTGTGAGGGTCCTTTACTGGTACTGCATCAAGTGCACCGCGTCCCCTCAGCCATTAATTAAACACAACCATTGCTGGAGCAACAATAAAATTGGTCTCAGTTCAGCAGCGAGGGGCAACTTCAACAGCACATCCTGAGAAACAGCAGAGAAAAGTCATATAAAACCATCACCTGGTGCTTCGCTAGAATAAACACTCGATGGATTTTTAATGATTCAAAATTTCAAAAAGTTTTTCATTCTAAGGAACAAAGGAACATTTCTGAACACGTCGGGTCTTCTGGAAAGAGACATTCATTAACAGTAACCTGGAAGAGAGCGTGATTCTATGCGAGTCATACGTAAAATAAAAAATGATTTAGAAATATCTCTACACAAAGCTAAAATTTGCATTTGTTGTGTATTTTACACTATATGGGCAAAAAGTATGTGAACATCACACTCATTAGGGCAGGGTAACAAAACAGATTTTGCAGATTCGATTCTGGTTCACCTGGGTATATTTCAGTTGTAATGTCAATTATGTGTGCGTATGTGTTTATGTATACAGTATATGTGACCCTGGAGCACAAAACCAGTCTTAAGTCGCTGGGGTATATTTGTAACAATAGCCAAAAAAACATTGTTTGGGTCAAAATTATCGATTTTTCTTTTATGCCAAAACCCATTAGGATATTAAGTAAAGATCATGTTCCATGAAGATATTTTGTACATTTCTTAATGTAAATATATCAAAACTTAATTTTTGATTATTAATATGCATTGCTAAGAACTTCATTTGGACAACTTTAAAGGCGATTTTCTCAGTATTTAGATTTTTTTTGCACCCTCAGATTCTAGAATTTCAAATAGTTGTATCTTGTCCAAATATTGCCCTATCCTAACAAACCATACATCAATGGAAAGCTTCTTTATTCAGCTTTCAGATGATGTATAAATCTCAATTTCGAAGAATTGACCCTTATGACTGGTTTTTGTGGTCCAGGGTCACATATATTAGAAGTACTTTTGGCCATTGTTTATGAGTTTGAGAGAGTATTATAAAACTTGTTCATCTTTGCATTTAAGTGTGCATTTTTCTATTGTTAATTTTTAGGTTCCATCTGTTCTTTGCAGCTTGTACGGCAGCTTTCTATTTTTAAATAGAAAATAAATACTGCATTAAACGTTCCCAGATCGCCTACATTCCTAAAAACTTTGAAGCTCCCATCCAAAATAATTCAGCACTGTGATTTCAAGCAGACTGATTCACATTCACAGAAAGAAATCCATATGTGCTGATGAACGCATACAACAATAATGCATGCAAGACCCATATCTGATGTATATTTAAGATATTAAGAAATTCTTTAAAATCTAACCTTAATTAATATCAATGCTGTAATGATATTGTACAGATATTTACTCTTTCCAACATACTTGAATATTGTTTTTTTTTCAATATAAAAGAATAGGTATTTGCAGATAAAGTAACTTAATGAATTGTTTGAAATTTAACGTTGTAATCAGTTTTTTTTAAATAAATTCATTTTCAAGTGATAATATAGCCATACAGTAGCGCAAAACAAACATGAAAATAGATTTGCATCCATAAAACATGTAAAACAATAAATAATAATAATAAGAATGCATATTTTTTATTTTGTAGTATAGTGATCATGAGTCAAAAATCTGAAATTAAACAATGAAAAATAATTAAAAGTTGGTATCAGCCAGAAAAAATATTGAGATATTATTCAAAAAGTATTCCTAATATTCAGTATAAGAGCTTAAATTAAAGTATGATATTGCTTCCATTACCAATACAAAACTTACATAGTAAGTTACGTTTTGGCAAAATTTGGCCAGTTGGTTAATTTTTCTTGTCTCTGCCAAAGAAAACAGTTTCTCTGCTCAACCAATCAAATTCAAGGACTGCTGTATTTCATATAAAATTCCTAATCAAAATCAATTATTACATTTTACAAGATAACTGTAAATGAGTCTGGCAGTGCACAGCCGTAACACTGACTGACATGTGAGCAAAGATTGTAATCTCATATCTCTAATGACAATCAAACGTCCTTCCAGTTTGGCATCTTCTTCTCAGATAAACATCTCGATCGATCGCAGCTCATGCTCAAGCAAGGGCATCAAAGAGTCATCAGCCCATGCTACAGAAATGATGTGGATAACACAGTTACATGCACAAACACACACACACACGTCCTCATTCCTACGTCATGTTGTGCTCTGATTAATTCATTCTCAACTTGTGAAGGGCCGCTCATTCCTGGGTAACGCCGCAGAGAGCTTACGGATTTATCATCCGGCTTCAGAATACTTGTACTCCTGAAGCATCTGGAGAAATAAGCCACTTGACTCACGTCAACTGCTACGAACTTAATTAGACCGTTCATAAAGCCTGGTGAGCCTTCTGCTTTCGCACACCGCCCGGCTCCATCGGAGAACATGACAACGGACTATTTTTAACTTTTCATGACAACAGCTGTGTAACTGAGGGTCTCATTAAACACTGTGTGCACTATTAAAACTTAACTGCGTAGGCTTTTAGTGTTTAAAAAATCATCATGAACTATCTGACAACATAATTAAAGTTTTTGCAGGTGTTATGATCACTATACAGTCACATGTATTCATTTTTCTTTAAAAACATAAGCAGGAAGATATTTTCAAAACGGTTACTGTACGTTTGCACACAGCTTCTGTGAAAGTACGTGGCACATTGCAGTCAGAAAGTCCACAAATTTTACTCTGACTGTTCCATTATCAAATTTGAATGACCCAAATCTTTTCACTCTCTGCAAAGTGCCTGTTTTCAAAGATTCAGTGAACTCAAAACACCTGTTCAGACCAAGTTAGGCATGAAAACATGCAAGATTTTAAAGAGAACAATGCATCTCTGTGAACATCTTGAAATATAGCACCGGGACCATCCGTAGTTTTTGTATTCAGAAGATTGGATGTTTTGTTTTTTTACTGTTCAGCTGCTAAACAATTCCAGCAGGTGTTAAAACAGTGTCAGAGAATGACAAAATTGCATTATGACAAATATTTGATTTAAATTAACCAAAATTCTAAAAGAAAAAAAGCAACAATACCATTCTTACAGTATTGGTGAAGCACAAAAAACTGTATTTAGACTGCATTTTATTACAGATCTGCTTCTCAAACTATTACTGTATGTATTCTATCTAATAACCATGCAATGAAGACTATACCGATAATTTACAGGTTTTAATTTAAATCTGATTACTTTTGTATTTTTTTTTTAATTTCAGCATGATTGTGCTTGATACTGCAATAGTTTCCATAAATTATATTAATTTTTTATTTTAAGTGTGTGTTTTCTCTATATATACAGTGGGTATGGAAAGTATTCAGACCCCCTTAAATTTTTCACTCTTTGTTATAATCAAGCCATTTGCTAAAATCATTTAAGTTAGTTTTTTCCCTCATTAATGTACACACAACACCCCATATAGACAGAAAAACACAGCAGTTGTTGACATTTTTTCAGATTTATTAAAAAAGAAAAACTGATATTTCACATGGTCCTAAGTATTCAGACCTTTGCTGTGACACTCATATATTTAACTCAGGTGCTGCCCATTTCTTCTGATCATCCTTGAGATGGTTCTACACCTGAGTTATTTGGTCCAGTGTGTTGATTCTACGTGATTGGACTGGTGACGAAAGCACACAACGTATAGATAAGACCTTACAAGACTCACAGTAGCAGTCAGCGCAAATAGAATCTGAGGTCAAAGGAACTGCCTGAAGAGCTCAGAGACAGAATTGTGGCAAGGCACAGATCTGGCCAAGGTTACAAAAAAAATTTTCTGCTGCACTTAAGGTTCATAAGAGCACAGTGGCCTCCATAATCCTAAATGGAAGACGTTTGGGACGACCAAAACACTTCCTAGAGCTGGCCGTCCGGCCAAAACTGAGCTATCGGGGGAGAAGAGACTTGGTGAGAGAGGTAAAGAAGAACCCAAAGATCACTGTGGCTGCGCTCCAGAGATGCAGTAGGGAGATGGGAAAAAGTTGTAGTAAGTCAACCATCACTGCAGCCCTCCACCAGTCGGGCTTTATGGCCGAGTGGCCGACGGAAGCCTCTCCTCAGTGCAAGACACATGAAGCCCGCATGGAGGACTCCCCAGATGTGTGAGAAATAATTCTATGGTCTGATGAGGACACCAAGATGGAACTTTTTGGCCTTAATTCTAAGTGGTATGTGTGGGGAAAACCAGGCACTGCTCATCACCTGGCCAATACCATCCCTACAGTGAAGCATTGTGGTGGCAGCATCATGCTGTGGGGGGGTTTGTCAGCTGCAGGGACAGGACGACTGGTGGCAATCGAGGGAAAGATGAATGCAGCCAAGCACAGGGATATCCTGGACGAAAACCTTCCAGAGTGCTCAGGACCTCAGACTGCGCCAAAGGTTTACCTTCCAACAAGACAATGACCATAAGCACACAGCTAAAATAACGAAGGAGTGGCTTCAACAACAACTCTGTGACTGTTCTTGAATGGCCCAGCCAGAGCCCTGACTTAAAACCCAATTGAGCATCTCTGGAGAGAAATGGCTGTCCACCAACGTTTACCAACCAACCTGACAGAACTGGAGAGGATCAGCAAGGAGGAATGGCAGAGGATCCCCCAAATCCAGGTGTGAAAAACTTGATGCATCTTTCCCAAAAAGACTCATGGCTGTATTGATCCAAAAAGGGTGCTTTTTTTCTACTAAAACTGAGGCAACTAAAAGGGTCTGAATACTTAGGACAATGTGATATTTAAGTTTTTCTTTTTTAATAAACCTGCAAAAATTTCAAAACTTCTGTGTTTTTCTGTCAATATGGTGTGCTGTTTGTACATTAATGAGGAAAAAAAAAATTAACTTAAATGATTTCAGAAAATGGCTGCAATATAACAAAGAGAGAAAAATGTAAGGGGGTCTGAATACTTTCCGTACACACTATATATATATATATAAACATACATAAAGTACAACATTTTGCACACACAATAATACTAATGAATGAACATGAAACATTTATATAAAGAATATTATATAACTTCTATAAAATTGCCTGATTTACAACTTCAAAACATCCCCTAGACTGTGTTTACAGTACATGATAATAAATACAGTAAACACTACAACTGTCAAAATTACCTACATTTAAAACAAATGTACTATTTTAATATATTTTAAATGCAATGCAGTTTATATTTTTGGTAATGCAACAGTTTTGAAAAAACAAATTTTTTCTGTAATGCAATGCATCATTACTCCAGTCTTCAGTGTCACATGATCCTTCGGAAATCATTCTAATATGCTGATTTGATGCTCAAAAAACATTTCTGATTATTATTATTATTCATTCAAAGTTATTATCAGTTGGATGTGCTGTTTCAGACTCCTGAGATAAGCTTCATAAAAGAGTTATTCAATCAACTCAATCAACCAGTTCATTGCCAACTCAAAAGAATGTTTCGTTCTCAATTTCAACTCACTGTTTTCATGACCTTCAACACATGCTTTCTACAGTAAAATGTACTTCACACACAAGTTACTCTATGAACTTTATCATACAGTAGCTATTTCAGTCTATTACGATATTTAGGACAAATAAGAACTCATCCAAACATCCTAAACTAAGACTGACATCATCTGAAGACAAACCATGTGGACTTTCTTTAAGGTGAAACGAGTTTATTTGGAATCGTTTACTGCATTGTGAAAAATCGGAGGGAATAAATGACTATTGTGCCTGATTAGAGTTTTGGAGAGGTTCTTAAGCCCTTATTGTGGCCTTTAAAAAGCTGACGTTTCAGCCTGTCTCTGGGAAATAGAGGCTGCCTTAGTGTTTGGCCTGATTTCTCAGTGGGTTTAATTACAGCCTTAGGTCTGTTAGACCCAGTGTAATCTGTACTGGCTCAGGGTAAATACTTCATCTAAAACTGCATCTACACACACGCATCTTCAGCCTGAAGTGGTGAGCAAATTGAAATAAATTGGGGGTTTTTCATTTTGCTTGGCACTGAAAATCATCCTGTAGCCAATGCCGGCCCTTTGTCAGTGAAAATCAATACGTTAATGATGGCGGTCGTCCATTCGCACGGATTGCTTAGTGAACGAGAGTAAGAAGAATGCAAATGCATACAAGGTTCATTCAGTGTTGCTTGAATAGCTTGATCATGTAGTCGTGTGCATACAGGTGAAAGTGCTCTTTCTATATTCACCCACACATACTGTGTGCACCAGCACACATGCATACATTTGCACATACATAAACGCTTTTTTCTTTCTGACTGACCTGTTTTGTGTTTTTTCACAAGATTTTCATGGACATTTCAAGGTTTGGATAGTTAACAAGGGTGGGGAAAAATATTGACTGATGTTTCAGTCTATGCTGTTTTCAGTTGATTTGGAAAGAAACTTCACTAAACATTGTTTGTTGCACATGTCCAATTCAATTATTTTAAAATGTATGTATTGTGTTGTTTTTGATGAACATAGCCTCATCTTTAAAATGACTTATTTACAGATATGTTTTTTATTTGCTTCAGAAAAACTGACCTAAACCAGCAATATTTCCAAATAAATGTATATCAAATTAAAAATAGGAGTCGAATCAAGAGCTTATGAATAGGAAACAAATAAAATTGAAATCAAAATTGAATTGAGAGCTTGGGAACTGAAAATGAATCTAATCTCATTTAAATTGGAATCAGAACTGAATCAGAATCGGAATTTAATTTAATCAAATTGGAAACAGACTTGAATCAAGAGCTTGTGAAGTGAAATTAAATCTACTGAATAGTAAATAAAAAAAAAGGATATGATAATATATATATATATAGTAGATATATATATTATATATATAGAATATATAAAAGAGTTTACAGCATTAGTTGAGATATAAAAAACTGACATGTACCTGCAAATAATTCCAAATTAATATACGTTTAAAACAACTTGGAATGAAATTGAGAAAGCTTATGAATTGGAATCCAATTAAATGAAATAACAATTGAATCAAGAGCTTGTGAATCAGAATCAAATTGAAATCAGAACTGAATCAAGAGATCAATAAAACTGAAATCAAAATCAAAAGCTTGTGAATTTAAATATAATATAAATTGAAATCAGAATCAGAGCTGAATTTAGAGCTTGGGAATTGTAATCAATTCAATTCAATTTAAGTTTATTTGTATAGTTATTGTACTATTAACAGCAATGATTATATGTTGCGATCAAACTTATAGTAAATTTTGTAGTTTTGTATGTTGTCTGAGGGTTGGCATCATCTGAGGTAATCAAATCAAAACAAACTGAAATTAAAATCAAAACTGAATCAAGAGCTTGTAAACGAGAATCAAAATGAATCAAATTGGAATCAGAATCAGTATTAAACTGAGAGCTTGAGAATCGGTAGCCAATCAAATTTAAATCATAATCAAAATTTAATTGAGAACTTGTGAATCAGAATCAAATCTAAATGAAATCAGAATTGAATCAAAAGGCTTGTGATTCAGAATCAAAACAAATCAAATTGGAATTAGAATCAGAATTGAATTGAGAGCTAGAGAATCGGAAACTAATCGAATTTAAATAATCAGAATTGAATTGAGAGCTTGTGAATCACAATCAAACCAAATCGAATTGAAATGGAAATCAGAACTGTGTTGAGTCAAATCAGTGAATCAGAACTGAATTGAGAGCTTGTCAATCAGAATAAAACTGTAATCAAAATCAAAATCAAACACTTGTGAATTGAAATATAATCATATTTAAATCACAATCTGAACTGATTTAAGAGCTTGAGCATCGTAATCGAATCAAAACAAATTGAAATCAGTATCAAAACTGAATCGAGAATTTGTAAATGAGAATGAAAATGAATAAACTTGGAATCAGAATCAGAATAGAATTAAGAGTTTGAGAATCAGAATCAAATCAAATTTAAATCAAACAAATTTAATTGAGAGTTTGATAATCAGAATCAAATCAAATTTAAATCAACAGAATTTAATTGAGAGCTTGTGAAACAGAATCAGAATCAAATCGAATTGAAATAGAAATAAAAATAAAAATCAAGAGCTTGTGAACTGGAATTAAATCATGAAATTTCAATCGTGAAATCTGGTCTATCAATACACAGGTTTCATAAAACATCTAATTTGAAACCTATGCAACATCTGACTGTCCTTGGGGTAAATCATTTATGTTGAGAACGTCCAGAAACCTGACAGCAAGAAGTCAAATGATACCTCTGAGGAACAGGCCGGTGTTCACCCACGTCAGAAAAAGACGAACAGACACGTCGACTAATCAGCATGATGAGGTGAAATGAGAGGCGCCATGAGACCAACAAAGTCGTCACTTCCATAAAAGACGAGTCATTTACAAGCACGAACATCAGTCACTGTCATGTGTGGGCAAGCCGGCTGCATTGTAATGTCAGAGTGATGTCTGACTTCTGCTGGAAAGCCACATTGGCAGTGACAGTGTGAGTTAGTCCATCAGAACCCCCCCCCCCCAAAACCCCCCCCCCCCCCCCCCCCCCCCCCCCCCCCCCCCCCCCCCCCACCCCCCCCACCCCCCCCCCCCCCCCCCCCCCCCCCCCCCCCCCCCCCCCCCCCCCCCCCCCCCCCCCCGAGGATGTGAGCGACAGCGGTTCCTCTGCGGTTTCACCCGCTATTGCTTAGATCGGTGTTAACAAAACTCCTTTGTTACAGCCACACAGCGTTTGATGTCATTTCAGAAATACAGAATCTATATTGAAGCAATATAGTTCTGACAATATTACACTTTAGACAGACTAGTAATTTAATATATATACAGTGGGGCAAATAAGTATTTGATACACTGCTGATTTTTCAAGTTTTCCCACTTACAAAGAATTGAGAGATCTGTAATTTTCATCGTAGGTACACCTCAACTGTGAGAGACAGAATCAAAAAAAATCCAGAATCACATTGTATGATTTTAAATAATTAATTTCCATTTTATTGCATGAAATAAGTACTTGATCACCTACCAACCAGCAAGAATTCTAGCTCTCACAGACCTGTTAGTTTGTCTTTAAGAAGCCCTCCTATCCTCCACTCATTACCTGTATTAATTGCACCTGTTTGAACTTGTTACCTGTATAAAAGACACCGGTCCACACACTCAATCAATCAGACTCCAACCTCTCCACTATGGGCAAGACCAAAGAGCTGTCTAAGGACACCAGGGACAAAATTGTAGACTTGCACAAGGCTGGGATGGGCTACAGGACAATAGGGAAACAGCTTGGTGAGAAGGCAACAATTATTGGCGCAATTATTAGAAAATGGAAGAAACTCAAGATGACTGTCAATCTCCCTCGGACTGGGGCTCCATGCAAGATCTCGCCTCGTAGAGAATCAATGATCCTGAGAAAGGTGAGGGATCAGCCTAGAACTACACGGGAGGACCTGGTCAATGACCTGAAGAGAGCTGGGACCACAGTCTCAACGGTTACCATTAGAAACACACTGCACCGCCATGGACTCAAATCCTGCAGTGCCAGACGTGTCCCCCCTGCTTAAGCCAGTACATGTCCAGTCCCGTCTGAAGTTTGCCAAAGACCATATGGATGATCCAGAGGAGGCATGGGAGACGGTCTTGTGGTCAGAGGAGACCAAAATAGAAGTTTTTGGTATAAACTCCACTCGACGTGTTTGGAGGAAGAAGAAGAATGAGTATAATCCCAAGAACACCATCCCAACCGTGAAGCATGGGGGTGGAAACATCATGCTTTGGGGGTGCTTTTCTGCAAAGGGGACAGGACGACTGCACCGTATTGAGGGGAGGATGGATGGGGCCATGTATTGCGAGATTTTGGGCAACAACCTCCTTCCCTCAGTAAGAGCATTGAAGATGGGTCGTGGCTGGGTCTTCCAGCATGACAATAACCCCAAACACACAGCCAGGGCAACTCCGTAAGAAGCATTTCAAGGTCCTGGAGTGGCCTAGCCAGTCTCCAGACCTGAACCCAATAGAAAATCTATGGAGGGAGCTGAAACTCCATGTTGCCCAGCGACAGCCCCAAAACCTGAAAGATCTGGAGAACACCTGTATGGAGGAGTGGGCCAAAATCCCTGCTGCAGTGTGTGCAAACCTGGTCAAGAACTACAGGAAGTGTCTGACCTCTGTAATTGTAAACAAAGGTTTCTGTACCAAATATTAAGTTCTATTTTTCTATTGTATCAAATACTTATTTCATGCAATAAAATGGAAATTAATTATTAAAAAATCATACAATGTTATTTTCTGGATTTTTTCGGTCTCTCACAGTTGAGGTGTACCTACGATGAAAATTACAGATCTCTCCATTCTTTGTAAGTGGGAAAACTTGAAAAATCGGCAGTGTATCAAATACTTATTTGCCCCACTGTATATTTTTCCATTCATGCGAATGTATAACTGGAACTGAAACCTTATGAGAGACCTCCATCCTAAATATAATAAGCATGATATTATTAAAAAATATGTGTTTGCAAAATTAAATGATCTGTTTGTTACTGTACCAAACCTAAAATAAATGACTGAATTTATAAATATTTACATATGTGTATATTTAAGTGTATCTGTTAATCTAATATATAAAATAATTTATAAAACATTATATTTAAAATAGATTCTGCTTTTAAATATCCTGTATCACGGTGTTCCAACAAAATATTAAGAACCACAACTGTTTTTCAACAATGATAAAAACTTGTAAGATAGTTCAGATAAATTATGAAACTAAATTATTGATTTTTTTTTTTATATGAAACATAAACCAAAGACATTTACGGTTTATATTGCAATTAAGAAATTTATTTACCGAACACACAATTCACACACACACCCACACACATACATATATATATATATATAGTATATATACATACATACAACATACATACATGTATAACACACACACACACACACATATACACACACATACACACATTAATCTATAATATATATATATATATACATACATACATACATAAATAAATAAATAAATAAAAATAAACACACACACACACACACACATATATATATATATATAATATATACAGCATACATAAACATACATACAATTTGGGGTAGTACCACACAACATATCACACACCACACCAACATACGTATATATATAGATATATATATATACATACAGGGGTATGGAAAGTATTCAGACCCCTTTAAATTTTTTCACTCTTTGTTATATTGCAGCATTTGCTAAAATCATTTAAGTTAACTTTTTTTTCCCTCATTAATGTACACACCGCACCCATATTGACAGAAAAACACAGAATGTTTGACATTTTTGCAGATTTATTAAAATAAAAACTGAAATATCACATGGTCCTAAATATTCAGACCCTTTGCTCAGTATTAAGTAGAAGCACCCTTTTGATCTACTACAGCCATGAGTCTTTTTGGGAAAGATGAACAAGTTTTTCACACCTGGATTTGGGATCCTCTGCCATTCCTCCTTGCAGATCCTCTCCAGTTCTGTCAGGTTGGATGGTAGATGTTGGTGGACAGCCATTTTTAGGTCGCTCCAGAGATGCTCAATTGGGTTTTAAGTCAGGGTCCTGGCTGGGCCATTCAAGAACAGTCACAGAGTTGTTGTGAAGCCACTCCTTCTTATTTTAGCTGTGTGCTTAGGGTCATTGTTTTGTTGGAAGGTAAACCTTCGGCCCATTCTGAGGTCCTGAGCACTCTGGAGAATGTTTTCGTCCAGGATATCCCTGTACTTGCCGCATTCATCTTTCCCTCGATTGCATCCAGTCGTCCTGTCCCTGCAGCTTAAAAACACCCCCACAGCATGATGCTGGCACCACCATGCTTCACTGTTGGGACTGTATTGGCCAGGTGATGAGCAGTGCCTGGCTTTCTCCACACATACCGCTTAGAATTAAGACCAAAAGTTCTATCTTGGTCTCATCAGACCAGAAAATCTATTTCTCACCATCTTGGACCCCCATGCGGCTTTCATGTGTCTTGCACTGAGGAGATGCTTCCGTCGGGCCACTCTGCCATAAAGTTCCGACTGGTGGAGGGCTGCAGTGATGTTGACTTTCTACAACTTTTTCCCATCTCCCGACTGCATCTCTGGAGGTCAGCCACAGTGATTTTTGGGTTCTTCTTTTCCTCTCTCACCAATGCTCTTCTCCCCCTATAGCTCAGTTTGGTCGGACGGCCAGCTCTAGTAAGGGTTCTTGTCGTCCCAAACGTCTTCTATTTAAGGAATGGAGGCCACTGTGCTATTGGGAACCTTAAGTGCAGCAGAAATTTGTTTTGTAACCTTGGCCATATCTGTGCCTTGCCACAATTCTGTCTCTGAGTCTTCAGGCAGTTCCTTTGACCTCATGATTTTCATTTGCGCTGACATGCACTGTGAGCTGTAAGGACTTATATAGACAGGTGTGTGGCTTTCCTAATCAAGTCCATCAGTATAATCAAACACAGCTGGACTCAAATTAAGGTGTAGAACCATTTCAAGGATGATCAGAAGAAATGGACAGTACCTGAGTTAAATATATGAGCGTCACAGCAAAGGGTCTGAACACTTAAGACCATGTGATATTTCAGTTTTTTTTTTAATAAATCTGCAAAAATGTTAACAATTCTTTGTTTTTCTGTCAATATAGGGTGCTGTGTGTACATTAATGAGAAAAAAATGAACTTAAATGATTTTAGCTAATGGCTGCAATATAAAAAAGAGTGAATAATTTAAGGGGGTCTGAATACTTTCCCGTACCCACTGTATATATATATATATATAAACACACACACATATATATATATATATATATATATATCTACAGTATATATAAATAAACTGTGCACTTACGAGCATTGCAAATGAAGTACCTTAATAAAAATGTATGACTGAACAGTATAAAATTATTTACTTATTGATTATAAGTTTAAAACAATATAGTTTATTGCTAAATATTGAGTTAAACAAATACAGAAGCAGTTTGAGCGTGTAGGTAGACCATGCAAAACACTTAACAACCAGCGAGCTCATTGAAACATTTATATCTATGAAGAAAATGAAAGTGATTTTTTACTATATCATGGAGAGCAAACTATATTTGATTTCACACTCACTTTAACTTCAACAAACACTGGCAGTTCAAAATGCAAAGGACAGAATTGCTAAAACATACATTACAGTAGCTGAATTATCCAAGCTAGCCTGAAGAATATGAATATATGTGGGACGCACAAGTCTCCTTGGCAACTGCACACCTGTGGAGAGTCTAAAGAGAGAGAAAGACGGGGATTGAATCACTGCCAAGACAGTGAACAGTGATCTGGAAAGGGGGGATGCTATGCAGACAGAAACACAAAGACTGTCCTTTAGTTTATTGCATTTAGATGTAGATGTATTCAGAGGATGGAAAATTTAAAGTCTAGGCTGCATTTGACGAGGAGGCCGCATAAAAGAATGACTTTCACATATCGTCATTATCACAGTCATTATCCTCAAAGAGCGTATCAAGGTTTTACTGTTGATCCTGTTGTGTACAAAACACTCTAATTCAAAAAGCAATTCTTCGACTGAGAAGCCATCTTATTTTAATGTACTAGTAGTTTTATAAGCTGAGAGTGAATTGAGAACACTCTCAATTACAATCACAACATGTGCAGCGATCAGGGGTAAAATGACTTTCTAGACTTCAAAACGGCTGACATTCTGAAAACAGCAAAGACACTGAGACAGAGGATCCGTAACGGGGGAAAGGTTAGGACGATTCCAAGGGCCCGGTGAGAGAGAAGGGGCCCAGAATGCGATTTTTACAGAGGGGAAACACCCCACTCCACCCACCCACCCATTAATTATAATGGGTGGTTAATGTCTAAAACCCAACAAGCTGGATCAAAATAGCATCTGTTCTGTCCAATATTTACCCAGCGCTGGGCTGCCAAATAACCCAGAAATGGTTGTTTTTAACCCATGCAGCATTTTTTTGAGTGTGTTCAGTGTTTTCTCATCTCCATTTACAATCATGGATGACTTCACAGAGCCTTTCGCAGTGCATTCAGGGATTGCATTCCTTGCAAAGAATACATGCATTGCCGCTTTGGAACTCACTAGCCATCTCAGAATGTAGGATAATGTTGCTGCCTACCTTTTGAAACTTTGTCTGGGACTCGTCCAGTTTCCATTAAAATGCTTTCTAGGTAAGCAGCATACTAAATTTTTGATTTTTTTTAAAGGAGCGTTTACTGTTGTTCAGCAACTTTTAGCGGGCAAAATCAAGTCATTTCAATAAGAATCAATGCAATCTGGAATTGCATGTAAGGGTTTTGATTTTGCAACTGGTTCAAGCTGGTCAAACTAATTTGCTACACTGAGCAACCGAAAGCTGCTTGGTTTGATAAAGACTTCTATTTGAGCTGTTCATCCATCTCTTCACTACTGAATATAGACAACAGACCTTTTTTGACAGCAAAATATAAAAAAAAATGGCACTAATGTATCCAGACTAAGAGAGCAAAGGGTTCTGGGTAGGCTATTAAAGTCTGTATCTGTGTGCTTAAAAACATTAAGATATACAGTATGTCTTTTGTTCTAGAGGGTGAGTAAAAATGGTCATATTATCGAATATGATACACACAGGTCCACTTTAGCTTTTATTAATAGTAATCGTTTGACCATTACCTCTTGAACTAAATTAACAGTCAGGTTTGGAAGGTCTTGCATTAGTTGCATTATAGTTTATTGCATATAAAACCACACACCTGTAAAGCATATTGAACTGAAGTGCATGCCAAGAAGTCTCTTGAGAACTGCACTGCGTAATCATTGTGAATTTTTATAAGTGCAGTCAGGCTTGCACAATCTTTCATCAGACAGTTCTCTGCTAAAATGCTGAATTATAGTACAATGATTTATCTAAGTGTGTAATTCTCACTTAGCCAACCATTTTACTTCCAAAACTAAGCTTTGAATAGAGAAACGACAAAGCCTGGAGGGACAAAAAGCATTAGAGAAAAGAAATGCATCGACAAGAACACATTTCGCTTTGCACTGTATTAATGTGTCAAGTAATAAGAGTGACAGTAAACAAACGTGGCCATTCACACAATGCTCTTTTCATTTAGATAATTAATCGCTAATTACAAAACAAAAGGCTTTTGCTATTCATTAGATAACAGCAGCGGAACTGTATGAAAGGTGACATATGGGGTTAAAATGCCCTGATATGAAATTACACTCTGCGATGCTAATTTTGAAAGCCTTGTGTGACGCCAAGAGTCTAGCTGGGATGTTGCCATGACAGCTAAAAGGCAAATGGAAGAACTAATTAATGAGCTCAACGGCCGAAAACCGTGATAAATTACAAAGATGAATTACATCTCCTGAGGAAAAGACATATAGCAGCACTCACAGCACAGGCGAGTACAGGGAAAAATTTCAGAAACTTATGATTGCATTTAATGAAAGTGTGGAAAAATCAGTAAGTAAAAGATTTTTTTATTGCTTTATGCATAAACTGGGGAGAAAGGATTCAACTTTTTCTCTACTGCTTTTTATATGTGTTTTTTCCCTTTACAGAGAAGAAAAAGTATATATAAAAATAAAAAATCCCCCATTTTTTTTTTCAAAAGCCAGTAAGGTCAAACAAACAGAAACTACAAACAAACAACAGATTGAGGTGAATTTTTCGCAAGTGTAGAGTGACAGGCAAACAAACCAGGACTGTAAATCCCCCATAAAACGTTTCAATTAAAAGTTACTCTGTGCTAAATTAGGTGAGACACTTTCTGTGACATTTGCTGTAGGTGACAACAAATGCGTCAATCACATTGTTTTTCTCCTTTTGTAATATTTAGGTTACAGCTGACGGTAAAAAGGCCACATTTATCATTGTTAAGTCTCTATTTATTTAATCTATTTGGAAGATATAACAAAGGATTTGCTTAAAAAAACAGTCATTAACTACTACTTTCAATATTTGTTTTTAAAGGGTGTTCACCCAAAAATGAAAATTCTGTCATTAAGTACTCACCCTCATTTCGTTCCAAGTGGTTCAACCGTAATGTTATGAAGTGCACAAACAAAACAAAAATAACAACTTTATTCAACAATTTCTTCTCTTCCGTGTCAGTCTTCGATGTGTGTTCAAGAGAGTACCACAATGCAATTTGTCCGTAAAACACAAAAGGAGATGATTTGAATAATGTTCATGCTGCTCTCTTTTATACAACGAAAGTGGATGGGGACTAGGTCTATCAGGCTTCAAAATGGACAAAAAAGCACCATAAAATTTCTTTAAATTTAAATTCTATATGACATGCAATATGTAAAATTATCACAATTTTAATGGTAATAATAAAAACCTGTTAATTGGGTAATTCCCCCAGCTCTATAACATGAAAACTGTAATAGGAAGTCCATGTTATTTTACAGTAAATACTTTGTAATGTTCGATTTTGTGAGAGAAAAAGGAGTGTTATCTTATAATTTACAGTAAAAAATAAATAAATAAATTGACATTCACATTGACAGCTCACATTTGATGGTTTTTCATTTAAATTAAATTTTTTTCTTGTTTTTTTTCTTATTAGTTGTATGCATACGGTTTTCAGTTTTATGTGTATTTGTGTATATTATGTCAGTAGATTATATATATTATATAGATATATATATATATATATATATATATATATATATTAATGGTTCTATAAAAAAAACTTTAAACAAAAAATCTGCTAGCCGAAGTCACTATTTATTTACTTTCATTATGTTTCAGAGAATCTTGGACATTATTTCTCCTTTTGTCCTCCACAAAAAAAAGAATGTCACAGAGGTTTGTAATTGATGACATTAATTTTATGTTATATACTAAGTTATATACTATGGTATACACACACTAAGTAGTGTCCCCAAGTGTCCTCACTTCAGCATGATGAGGTCAGAACAGATGGAGTGGATGGGAAGCAGCACAGAATGACCCAATCCACAGAAAGCTAGTCAAATAACAGCCTGCAGAGAGAGCGCGCATGAAAGCAGATATGTGCTACACAGGGCCACTTAGGCTCTCTAAGATCATTCCTCTCAGGCGATAGATTTTACCGATCCTGGTTAAATTGGGTCTTTCAGCCACACGCTGGAGAGCAGTTCGATCTCTTGCAGTCTGATCTTAATTCAGCAACCAAAGAAAACTACGGCGGAAAGAGAAAGCATGCAAGCGAGACCTCTGATATGGGCAGCACCTTCAGGGAAAGTGGAAGTTTAAATAATTGGTTGTTGCTTGCTATCACAACTGCCAGTTTTGGTCTGGGTAGGGTTAGGGCCCAGTAGATTGAAAGTGAACTAGAGCTGGGCGATTTGGCGGATATGGGATATTTCACTGTTAATATAATGCACTTTATGTCACCCATGAATACAACAAGTACTTCAGTGGTTTCTCGGAGTTAAAATGTTGGTTGAATTGGAAGGTTATCACTCTACTGATTATCACTCTAATTTTCATGCAATTTTCCATGTGAAATCATTCTAATATGTCGATTTGATGCTCAAGAAACATTTCTTATTATCATCATCAATGTTGAAAAAACAACTAATTTTTGTAGCGTATCTTAGTATTTTGTTTGTTGTTTATAACAATGTAAAGTCTTTTCTGTCACTTTTCATCAATTTAATGCATCCTTAAAAAAACGCCTTTCAAAACTTTAAATCGGTAGTACATAGGCTATATATAGGCTATACATACTTTTTTTACCATAAACTCTCTAGGCTAAGAAGTTTAGCAAGTTCTTTTTTTATTTCCAGTAAAACCCACTTCTCGCAAAGCTCAAAAGACAATATGGCTCTGAGAATTGGGGTTAATAAAAGCTGTGTGGATGAGATATGAAGATATTTACCTTCCATCTGCTCTTGCTTCAACTGTGAGGGGATTCAACCCAAGAATATTTGATTTAAATCGGGCCATCAATAGCATTACATCACATTGCATATCCTGCAGTGAGGCACATGGAATCCATTACATGTGGAAATGACTTATCTTTGAGTGCTTCAACTCTACACTAATAAACTGTCTGTGTGTTTGTGCATTCTTTATATCCTTAATTAAAGATACATTTATGAAAAACCATGAAAACTGCTTTTAAAAAAAAAAATTAAAATGAAGTACACTGATCAATCATGCACAATAAGAGGGGCACACAGGGGCATTAGCTGTAGTAGACAGAATTTAGCTTTAGCCTTCAGACACACCATGTCTGAAAGAAACCCGATCTTGGACTCAAAGAGATGGAGAATCACTGTGAGTGCCTTGACTTAGGACAAATCTGGAGTAATACATATTAAATGTTAAGAGGTATGGGAGGTGTAAATCATGGAACATCAAACCAACAGTACTGTGTCGAAATATGCTTATGTATGTATTTATGTATGTACCTGTAGGTATATATATATATATATTATATATTATATATAATATATATATTATATCATACATACCTACATAACAGACAACATACTCAACATGTATATATATAGAGTATTATATTATATATATATATATATAATATATATATATAGATAATATATATAATATGCAGTGCCGTGAAAGGTTTTTGCCCCCTTCCTGTTTTTTCAAATTTTTTGCATATTTGTCACACTTAAAGATAATGCAAGTAAATACAAAATGCAGTTTTAAATGAGGATTAATTATTAGGTAAAAAAAACTGCCACCCTACCTGTCCCTGTGTGAAAAATTATTGCCCCCTCCCTGTTAAATCATGAGAGAACTGTGCTTAACCACATTCTTTAGAAAAGCTGAGTTAAATTCCCTAGCCACACCGAACTGATTACTGCAGACCTGTGTGAATCAAGAATCACTTAAATAGCAACCTGTCTGACAAAGTGAAGCAATGCTCAAGACCACGACTCATTCCGCGATCTAAAGAGATTCAAGAACAGATGAGAAACAGAATAGTTGACATTTATCAGTCTGGAAAGGATTATAAAGCATTTTCTAAGGCTTTGGGACTCCAGCGAACTACGGTCAGAGCCATTATCCACAAATGGAGAAAACTTGGAACCGTGGTGAATCTTCCCAGGAGTGGCCGGCCTACCAAAATTACTCAAAGAGCACAATGACGACTCATCCAGGTCATAAAAGAATCCAGAACCACATCTAAAGAACTGCAGGCCTCACTTGGTCAGTGTTCATGATTCAACAATAATAAAGAGACTGGGCAAAAACGGCATCCCTGGGAGAGTTCCAAGGCAAAAGCTACTGCTGACCAAAAAGAACACAAAGGCTCTCACATTTGCCAAAAAATATCTTGATTATCCCCAATACTTTTGGGCAAATATTCTGTGGACTGATGAGACAAAAGTTGAACTTTTTGAAAGAACGGAAAGGAGGACTAAGAATCTCCAACGACAACTGGCAGTGCTACATTTGCTACAAGTGCCTGCACTTCAGCGTCCGTCCATCTATCGCTGTTCTCCATACTTGCGAAATAAGTTGATACAATGTTTACAGTATGTTTACACTGAGTTTTAAATTATGGCGGGTGAGGGCGTTTTCGTACGCGCCAATCAATGTCTACTTGCGTCACGATTAGGACCAGTTGTGCTGGTTAGACCCTGCTTCGGAGTAGGAGCTAATTTGGTTCTCGAAAAGGCAGTCCGGTACTAAAATCGCTCCCAGTTCCGGCTGTGCGAACACGCCGAAAAGTGGGTAGTTCCACAATTAGTTCTGGTACTATGAAAAGGTTCCTGCGGTGCGAAAGGCCCTCATTTGCAGAATAAAACAATTCCTGCAAAGAGATGTGGCCAAAATGCCTCCACAGCTGATGTGAAAGACTCCGTGCCGTTCGCGCAACCTGTGATTGCAGGTTGTTGCATGCAAAGGGTGTCACAACCAGCTTTATTAGATTTAGTGGCAATTACTGTTTCACGTGTGCCAGGCATGTTTGGACAGCTAGTTTTCCCTTAATAAATTGGCAATTTAATATGGCACTTGTATTTACCGGATACTTTGTGTAATATTGAAAATTTTTTCATGATCTGAATCATTAAGTGTGACAAATATGCAAAATAATTAAAAAAACAGGAAGGGGCAAAAACTTTTCACTACCACTGGATATATATATATATATATATAATATAATATAATATATTAGTGATGTCATCGTTAAATATAGAATCGTGATGAATCCCACCTAACATTACATTTTTAAATCTAAGTCATAAGTTTAAATCTTAACATTGAAAATCAAACAATCGCCACAATACCCCACTATAATGATGTCATATTAAGCCTACCATGGGGGGGGTGCCGCGTCTGCCAGTAGTAAATACACAAAATTGAATCAAAATTATCAACACTAATTCTAAATTAAATCTAGATGAATTCTTTATATATTTAATGTAGAATTTAGTGTTTGATAACTTTATTCAATTTCTATATATTTTTAAGCAACTGCTAAACAGGGTGTGTAAGTATAATAGATATATATATATATATATATATTATTATATATAATTTATTTTTATAGGGTGTGCGCTGATTTTTGATCATGGACGATACAAATGTCTCCACGATCGCTTTTGAGGAAATATCGTAGTTTGCTGGTCCACATTGAATTTGATATTAGGAAATAATTACCAAGTCCTGTGGCGCAGCAGCTGTTTTGTTTTCCTCACATTCTTCAAAATAGAATTTATGTTCAGCAGAAGAAAGAAACTCATTCAGGTTTAAAACTAATTTTGAATAAATGATGGTATAAAAATAAAACAATATGACAGATTTGACAGAAAAAATACAGAATTTTTATTTTTGGGTGAACTATTCCTTTAATGTTAAGAAAACAACAAAACACAAAGAGAAAAATCCCTTACTACTCTTTACTGAAAAACATAAATACAGTTGCTTTGATAGGAATCAATCTATAGTGTTTTATTTTTATATTTGTTAATTCAATTTCTTGAATGCTCCTGCTGAATACACCCATTGCACCTTAAAATAAAGCACTTTTTGTTTTATTTGTATAATATGTGTATTTATAATGTGTATCTTTGTTCTTATTTAATAATAACAAAGATTTATATCTTTGACCACTTTGGCCTAAATATCTGCCATTCTTTTTTATATTTTGTTACCTTGAAAGGCTTTGTCTTTATAATATGGAAATTAGCTGTAATGCTCAGACAACTTGCAAAATAGTAAAAACCAACATGACAAAGATTTGTGATAAAATCGTGAATCGTGATATTTCTTTAAAAAAATCTTGATATGATATTTTTGCCACATTGCCCACCCCTAATATATTAGATTAATTGTGTCTTAACTCAAGGGAAAAGTCTTCTGATATAGACACTCCTACACAGTCGCAGTGATGAATGATGTAAGTTCAGGGAGTGAAGAAGAGCATCAGCGCTCATTTAAGGTGGTGGGAAGGTTGGGAGAACATAACTTTTGAATTCAAGGCTTAGCACATAAAGATTGAGTAAATGATGATTTAATTACATAGACATTTTCCAAAGCTGCTTCAGCTAGATGTTTCCTCCATCCAGCAGCTCTGAGACCAGCTTCCCTTTATCTAAACTTTCACACACCCGAAAAATAAGTGCCAAATGCGAGTACTGAGTTTCTTGCCAGTGCCCAGCTGGTCTTAGATGTTGACAGAAGCTCTGATGCCATTTAAACGGCTCTTTGCTCTGAGGGAACATCATGCTCCATTACATCCAGATCCATTATTTTACTCCAAGACTCTAGTTCCCCCCTCCCCCCTCAACCTTTTTCTTTCGTTTGTGGAACTGGATGTACTGTAGTAGACATCAATGGGAGGCAGACTGATGGAAAACGTCTGATACGATCAGGAGTACAGAGAGGAACGGCTGGCCACGCTGTACAGGAGATATCAAGGCGAGGAAGAGAATTAGAGACGGAGAGCATCAGAGAGACAGAGGGTGACCAGAATGAATTGAACAGCAGATAACAGTGACAGGATGGGAATGAGATATTGGAACGTTGATATTTAGAAAATTGAAAAAGAGTCAAAAAATGTCAAGTAAACAGGAATCAAAATGGGTCCTATTACTTCAATATATGCTCCTGATCTTATTGCCTATGATTCATTGGTTCAAGTTATTTTAATGAAAAGCACAATCCAATCAATTCTGTAGGAATAAGATGTCCCGGCCTGTGGAATTTAATTAAGTAAAACAGGATAGAATGAGGTTTTATTTATTTATTTATTTTTTTTACTTTAACGTCTAGGGCCCTATTTTAACGCGCATGGTCTAAAGTGCACGCCACAATTGCGTTTAGGGCGTGTCCGAATCCACTTTTGCTAGTTTAAGGGCGGGAGAAACGGTCGGCGCGCCCAGCGCATTGTCTAAAAGGGTTGTCCCTATTCTCTTAATGAGTAATGGGTGTGTTTTGGGCGTAATGTGCCATAGACCAATCAGAATCTCATCTCCCATTCCTTTTAAAAACCAATTGCGCTCACACCATGGCGCATTCGCTATTTACTCGGCAGAATATGCAAGCGGAAAAACTGCACGCTTCTCTAGTGAGGGAACGGATCTGCTTGTGCGCGTAGCCTAATTCTGATACATGCAATGTAGGGCTGTCGCGATTCGTCGATTCTATTCGACTATTCGATTTTTAAAAATCCTCGACTTAATTTTGCCTGCGTCGACTAACCGGCAAAATACCGGAAGTGGCGCATTTCATGGACGAGAATCCATAAAACACATTATTAGACTGTTTTCCAAGACCTCATGATCTATTAAACCTGTTTAAAAAATTATAATTAAGCATAACTGTGAATTCACAAACGCTACGATTTAATTAAATAATTATATGTGATGCAGTTATAGGCGTGTAGGTTACGTACGTGCATCTCACAGCGGCTCCGTTCACAGTAGATGCTGTTCCACAGGAACCGTTATCATTTACATGTGTGGAGCGGCTCAAACTCCATCTCTGCATGTTGTTGTGAGTTTGGGTCTATCATAACATTCATCTGGGAACGCAACGTGCGCCATTTCATTCGATTTGTAAGGTAAATCATTTATAAATCCAGCAAACACAGGAGAATACATCATTATCTCGCGGTTTCAAAATAAAAGCTCAAACCCTCATTCTGAGTTTACACGTTTTGATGTCCACATAATTCATTAAATTACAGTGGCTATAGGGTTTTTTTGTGTTGTAAATGAAATGGCCAAATATTAAAAGATTAAGTGACATTTGAATTAAAGGGACCCCCCCCCCCCCCCCTCATATGATGCAATTTCAAGTTTTCCTTTCTCTTTGGAGTGTTACAAGCTATTGGTGCTTAAAGAAGATCTGTAAAGTTGCAAAGTCTAAATTCTCAAATCCAAAGAGATATCCTTTATCAAAGTTAAGACTCTGCCACCCCCCTCCTAAAACGGCTCGTTCTAACAAGCCCACACATGTCTACCTCACTATGTGGAAAAATTTGCATAATGCCGCCCAAATGTTCACACAAAGAAAGAAGGCGTGGTTTCAGGAACCACAGTAGTGTTGATGCAGTCGTGTCAGGGAGACGCTGTGTGTTTCTGTGCTAAAGCAAAGCACTTTATTTGGCCTTCTGAAAATAGATGCACTTAGGAATCTTTAAGATTACTTACAACAGAACAGCAATGCATTTTATGGACAACCGTTTCGTGAACCTAGGAGAGGAGGTAATTCTGACTTTGCTATGACAATCTGGCTACTGTTTTGTTATTATTTTAAGTATTTGCTATTGACTTTTCAAATGCAGAGTTTTGCGCATCGTGGGTGGGTGTGGCAGCGAGAGGAGAGAGAGAGAGAGAGAGAGAGAAGGGGGGGAGGTCACATCACTGTGGAGTCAGCTGTCTTAACCGTGGCTTTTGTACTGCACACATACCAGCTTCATCACTGTGTCTGTCACGCGAATTTGTTCCCCTTTCGGGCTCTGTCTTGATATTTATTTTGAAAGCTGAAGCTGCGATTATGGTAAGTGGCGTTACATTTCCGACACGTGCTTGAGGTGTTCGGCCAATCACAATGCTCTTACTTGGTCAGCTGGCCATAGTCAGAGCAACTGCTCTTGCTTCGGAAGGAGGGAACGTTTGCTAGAAACTAAGCGTTTGAGATATGCGTTGGCATAGAGGACCTACAATAACTGTACAGTACTTTTAAAAATAATGTGTCTTTTTGAACTTAAGCATTTCAACATATTCTGTTACAAACCCTCCAGACCCAAAATATTGACCTTTAAAAAAAGCTCATATGACCCTTTAAATGATCCTTGATAAGATATTTACCGAGTATTAGATCGTGCAGTAAAGTGTAAAACAATCGTCAGGCCGTTGGCGCCCCCTTCAGGCCTTTGTTGTAATGCGTAATGTACATTAGCTCTATTCACTGATCTATAATAGAGATTATATTGTATTATTTTATAATTATATATAGATCACTGGCTCTATTACATTATAATACAGTATTTTAACAGTTTTTTTCAATAAAACCATATGATTTCTTGCTTTTGATGCTTTATTTGAACTAATTATTATTGTCTCTTGCCTAGTATATATGTATTATTTAAAGGGGTCATATGGTGCAATTTCAAGTTTTCCTTTCTCTTTGGAGTGTTTACAAGCTGATTGTGCATAGATAAGAGCCCTGAAGTTGCAAAGACTAAAGTCTCAAACACAAAGAGATATTCTTTATAAAGGTTAAGAGTCAACCATTCCTACCTAAAACGGCTTGTTCTAACATGTCCCCACATATCTACCTCACTATGTTGAAATATTTGCATAATGCGGCCCAAATGTTCATGCAAAGAAAGAATGCGTGGTTTCAGTAAACGCAGTTAGTGTTGAAGCAGCCATGTCAGGGAGACGCGGTGTGTTTCTAGGCGAAAGCAAAAGCACTTTATTTGGCCTTTCCGAAAGTAGAAGCATTTAGGAATCTTTAAGATCACCAGCAATGCATTTTATGGACGACCGTTTTCGTGAACCTAGGAGAGGAGGTATTCTGACTTTGCTATGACAATCTGGAACTTCTGAATCAGCTACTGTTTTGTTTTATTATTTTAAGTTTGCTATCGACTGTTCCAATGCGAGTTTTTGCGCGACATGTTTGTGTGTGTGTGTGCGATCTGGAGAGCGAATAGACGAGAGAGAGGAGAGCAAAGCGAGACACATCACTATGAGGACCCGTTTCGCAACCGCTTTAGATCCAGAACTAAAGACGTTCCTAAAGTACTGGACGATTGTTGCATACCATTTTACCATTACCTACCATTTAAAGGGGCTTGCCTTTCGCACCGAGAGTGTGTCCTAAGAGTGACTTAACCGGTCGACAGCGACGTCATTTGTTGCGTGGCGTTCAACAACAGAAACAAAGAAGAACATTAACAACAGGAGGATGGAGGACGCTGTGATCGGAGCTGTTTTTGTTGTGTCTCGCGGGTTTCACAATAATGGACATGGAATGTCGACGTATACGTAAAGCGATTGAAAGAACGGAAAGGAGGACTAAGAATCTCCAACGACAACTGGCAGTGCTACATTTGCTACAAGTGCCTGCACTTCAGCGTCCGTCCATCTATCGCTGTTCTCCATCGTACGAATAAGTTGACTGCTTACAGTAAGGGGGGGGGGTGTTTACACGGGGTTTTAAATCATGGCGGGTGAGGGCGTTTTCATACGCGTTTGGCCAATCAATGTCTACTTGCGTCACGATTAGTACCAGTTGTGCTGGTTAAGGGCCTTTCGCACTGCAGGAACCTTTTCATAGTACCAGAACTAATTGTGGAACTACCCACTTTTCGGCGTGTTCGCACCGCCGAACTGGGAGCGATTTTAGTACCGGACTGCCTTTTTCGAGAACCAAATTAGCTCCTACTCCTGAGCAGGGTCTAAAGGCCCTTTCGCACTGCTTTAGTTCCTGACGATGCTGACTTTCTCAGACTTTTGTAATTATTTTTTTTTATTAGGTTTGTTTACATTTTTACTCTTTTAGTTTTACATTTCATCAATGGCTTGTTTACATTTATACTTTTTTATGGTACACTACTGAATGGCAAAGTTGCAAGTTTAATAAAATGTTCTATAAAATTGTTGATTTTTTTTGTGGGAAATTAATCGTTTAGATTAATCAATTAATCGATAGATTAATCAAAATAAAAATAGTCGTTAGTGGCAGCCCTAATCATGGCTATCCATTATGACATTTTTATATTTATGTACACAATAATAATCTTTTACATTTTTAAAAATGTTTGTGTGTGTGTAATAAGAAAAGTGTATGCACGTTGTGCACCCGCCTATAGGTGCATATTACCAACGCGCTCTTTAAATAACAAACAAAAAAAATATTGCACCAGACTTTAGACCAGGTTTTTGTTGGTCAATGGCGCAGTCTATTTCAGTTGCCTCAAAATAGCAACGCGCCAGCAATGCGCCTGAACACACCTCAGTTTCAGACCAGCGCACAAATGGGCGCAAATGCATTTGCTATTTAAACAACATGGCGCAGGACGTAAAAATTATAACTGCGTCGGGCCGAAACTAGCAAAAAACACTTGCGTCGCACCTGGCGCCACATTGCGCCTGGTATATGATAGTGCCCCTAGTGTTATTTTAGTATTATTTACAGAATATACCATAAGTATTTATATACCATAAATATTTTCAACAAATTTTTATTTTATATTTTCAATTTTATTTTTTAAGTTTTTAGGTAGTAATTTATTTTTCATTACATATATATAACACACAAATATATTTTATACATAATATAATTGATTTCATTTTTTATTTTATGAATGTCAGTACTTTTTCAGTACATTTTAAATTTGATTCAAATAAAATTTTATCTTCAATTTATGAAACAATTTGTAATAGTATTATGCCGATTCACACTGCACGATTTTAACCCCAATATTCACTCGCCGACAGGTTTTGCAAAATTATTGAAAAGTGCCCGAGATCGGAGGCAAATCGGTGCTCATTCACGCAAGTGACAATCACACAGTGTGAATTATCAAAGACACGATCTAAAAGAATCGCCAACACATCGCCCAGGAAATATTTGGCACGCTAAATATCTGGACCTGTCTGCGATTCAAAATCCTGCTGTGTGAAATGAGTTCTGACTGAAAAATACATCGGCAATGACCTACAGCCAATGAGAGAGCAAGATACAGGGCAGCAGGAAGTTCGGGAAGATGTTTGCGCACGTAGTTTACGCACCAGACAGAGTTGTTGGCGATTCTTCCAATTGTAAAGTCATGCAATGTGTAACCTCCTGTTGCCAATCCTTAGCGCACTGTGAACTCAGCAGAAACGGAATGCTACCCCAGATAGTGGTGCAGAACAACAGTGAAAATTGTGCAGTGTGAACTCGGCATTAGTTAATAATAAAAAGCCTCTCAAAATACAAATCAAACTGACTCGATTTACTTTTTAAAAGCCCTTTCTGATCCTAATGTGAACACTTCATCAGTGTACATTATTCTGAATAAAAATATAATATATCTTTTATCAAAATTAAACAACCTTCCTGTTCTGCTGATGTCACTGTAGCCGGCCAAACTATTGGATAAAGTTAACCAATCACCAAAAAGCTAGGGATTTGTTTTAAAGCCTTGCTTGTATTTAATGCCGAATTTGTACAATTCAATCAATTCCCACCCCCCACATTTTTAAACATCAAGTATCACTCAGAAATACATCACATAATAAAAAAATAGCTTTCATGTTTCCGTTTCATGTTGTAAACATGCTCTTGTAAATGATTATGTCCATCAAAATAACATCATACTCTCAACCACATCTTCCAAAATGACTTCTTAATACCTAAAACAACTGTCTTCATGTCGTGTGAATAGAGATGTGCGTGAATTGTCTGCATGCTGATCTTTTTCTCCACTCCGAACGACAACTTAGTCTTAATCCCCTCCGGCCTTCAAACCCCAATCAAATCTGGCCGTAAGTCTCTCTTTCTCTCTGTTTAATTAAAACGGTGACAGGAACCAGTGACAGAGGAGGGAGGGTGCAATTTATAAAAGTGACATCTTTCTGCATGCTCCTGAAGGTTGGCGCGCTTAGCACTTAGCATAATTAAAAGCGTGACCAGGTAGGAGAGCATTATGGGTGGTGAGGACACACCAGCTGCTGGGGTTATAGATTGAGACCTCAGGCTTTCAGAAAGGCAGGAAGTGGATGAGAACACGCTTCACGAAAGGCCTTATGAGATGATAGGCGGCAGAGAGCAAAACTACACAACTTATACCATATAAAACAAACTATGCCGACTGACGTTAACGTGATGCTAACTTAAAACAGCAAAACCATACTTTTTCAAATAAAAATAATTGGAACAGTAATTTAATATAATTACATTCAATCCCTCTGAAAAGAGTTTTCTTTTTTGCTTTTGTAAAAGCTCAACATACAACTAATTCTTCAATAGTCTGACATTATCATGTTGCTAAGCTTAGCGCTGCAAAAAATAAATACATAAATAAATAAGTTTGAAACAGTAATGTAATGCGATTAGGTTCTTTGCCTCGGTAATGTATATTCTTATCTGCTTATGTAGCCAAATCTCGATTTACAACTGATTTTTAACTGTCGGACATTAGCATGTTGCTAAGCTAATACTGCAAAAATGAATAAATAAATAGGTTTGAAACAGTAATGTAATTTGATTAGGTTCTTTGCCTTGGTATTGTATATTCTTCTTTGTTTATGTAGCCAAAACTTGACTTACAACGGATTTTTAACTGTCTGACATTAGCATGTTGCTAAGCTAATGCTGTAAAAAATGCTAGATTAAAAAAAAGGTTTTAGAACAGTAATGTAATTACACTTGTAGCCTCTGAAATTAGTTTTCTGCTTATGCAACCAAAGCACAACTTACAACTGATTTTTTAATAGTTGAATAGAATGAAGGTGAAGCCTATGTTGCTAAGCTAACAGTAAAAAATGCAAGATTTTTATTAAAGGGGTCATATGATGCTTTTTTAAAGATCATTATTTTGTGTATTTGGTGTAACAGAATATGCTGACATGCTTTAATGTTCAAAAAACAAATTTTTCAAATACTGTACATTATTGTAGGTCCTCTATGCCCCGCCTCTCTCAAACGCTTCATTTTCTACAAAGTCCCTCCTTCCGACAAGCGCAGTCTGCTCTGATTGGCCAACTGACCCAGAGCATTGTGATTGGCCGAACACCGCAAGCACTCGTCGGAAATGTAACGCCCCTTACCATAATCGCGAGCTTCATCTTTCAAAATAAATGTAAGACAGTAAATAATGTCTTAGTTTTACCATCAGTTCAAGCCCGAAAGGGGAACAGAGTCGCGTGACAGACACAGTGCTGAAGCTGGTATGTGTTTGCAGTACACAAGCCACGGTTAAGACAGCTGACTCCACTGTGATGTGTCTCGCTCTCTCTCTTTCTCTCTCGCTCGCTCGCGCGCAACAAGCACACGCGTACGCACGCACACACAACACACACACACACACACCGTTCTCTCGCTCTCTCTCTCTCTCTCTCTCGCTAGCTCACACACACACACACGCTCTCTCTCTCGCTCTCTCAGCTGCACGCACACCCCGCACCCCACACCGCGCTCTCTCTCTCTCTCGCTCGCGCTCGCACACGCACACACACACCAGCTCCTCTCTCGTCTCCCTCGCTCGCAACACACACACACACACACACACGATGCGCAACACTCCGCATTTGAACAGTCAATAGCAAATCCTTAAACGAATAACAAAACAGTAGCTGATTCAGCAGTGCCAGATTGTCATAGCAAAGTCAAAATTACCTCCTCTCATAGGTTCACGAAACAGTCGTCCATAAAATGCATTGCTTTTGTTCGTTGTAAGTTCCTCTACAGATTCCTAAAATGCTCTACTTTCAGAAGGCCGAATAAAGTGCTTTTGCTTTCGCACTGTAACACACAGCGTCTCCCTGACATGCTTCAACACTAACTGCGGTTACTGAAAACACACCTTCTTTCTTTGCGTGTACATTTGGGCGGCATTATGCAAATATTTCCACATAGTGAGGTAGATATGTGGGGGCCGAGCTGTTTTAGGTAGGCGTGGCAGAGTCTTAACTTTGATAAAGAATATCTCTTTGGTTTTGAGACTTTAGTCTTTGCAACTTTAGGGACCTTATCTATGCACAATCAGCTTGTAACACTTCCAAATAGAAAGGAAAACTTGAAATCGCATCATATGACCCCTTTAAAAAAAAAAAATAATATATATGTGTTGGAACATAACGTAATTACAATCTTTGCCTCCCAAATATTTTCTTTTTTTTCTGCTTGTGTACCCAAAACTAAATTTATAACTGATTTATTTATGATGTTGCTAAGCTAATGCTGCAAAAATAATATATGTTTTATAAAATTGATTAGGATTTGGAACAGTAATGTAGCAATGTAATTATTCACCTCTGAAAGGAGTTTTCTTTTCTGTTAATGTAACCAAAACTCGACTTAAAACTGATTTTAGTAGTTAGCATATAATTACATATCGCTAAACTAATGCTGCATATTGGGTTAAAAAAAATCAACTTTTCTTTTTTCTTTTGGAATTTCTTTCAGCTAAGCTTATTACAATGTTGCAATCTACAAAGTGGTGAATGCCATTTGATGTTGTCTTCAAGAAGCGAAACCACACAGATATTAAAATCAAAATGAATATGCCATATCATGCCAACGATTCATTGAACTGCTCTCTTTTTTTATTCAGGTCCCAGTGTGTCTTGCAGACGGTTTAAATAAGCTCCTGATGTGAAAAACTGATGAACATAATAATGGCAAATAATGATGCCAATCGACAATTTCAGACAAGCAATTAATCAAGAAAACACTGTGCAACTGTATTGCTGGCTAAGACTGATTTTGTTTTTCAAGGATGACATATCTGCAGTCGGCAACTCGCTTTAATCATCTACAAGACACAGTTTCTTGGTATTGATTTTGAGGGGGTGGCATGAGGCAGATGTGGTGCAAACAAGCGAGACATTGAATAACTATCAAATAGAGCCGCACCGAGAGAAGTGGAAACTAAAGAGGAGGAAGACTGCTTTTCTGGGGCAGTCTCTTCCTCTCAGGAGAGAGCATCTGTTGCCGTATCAAAGGTTGAGAATCCTACCATCATTGGCTTTTTCATGCTGTTTTTAACAGATGGGATTACTATTTAGTTATGGCTTACTGTCTATCTTGACGGGGTGTTTTTAAGCTAAAATTCTGGTTATTATGGAGAATTCTGTCTATGTCCTAACAGTTTCAGACTCAGAAACAACATGAAAGCAGCATAAAGACAAAGGTAAAAAATGAGTTTAAAAAATGCTACTCATCTTTTTTTAAATGAAAAAAAAGGTCACAGTGAGGCACTTACAATTGAAGTGAAGGTGAAGCTTATTTTATGAAAGCCTTTACATTCATTTTTCTGTTGAAATATGTGTTATTTTAGCTGTAAAGCTGTTTATATAGTCATTTTAACAGTCGTTTTGGTATTTATGGCATTATAGTGTCATGACGACAAAGTAAAATTGGATATAATAATATAGTAAGCATTTTTTTGACGTTACCACACATTGTTTGTATCTTGTGCAGTATTACTTAAGATAATATTCTAGTTATTAATATTTTGTATCAGCTTATATTTTTGTATTTTTTCATTTTCTTTTTAATAGTTAAAGTTTTAGTAATTTTGTGTTTGTCATTTTGTTTTAAATTTTGTTTCAGTTTTACTTATTGTAGTACAAGTTAAACTACATTAAAATGAGAAATTAAGTTTTTAATATTCTATTTCTATTAATGATTATTTTAGCCTTTTCATTTTCATTTTAATAGTTAAGGTTTTAGTAATTTTGTGTTTTGTTATTTATTAGTCATTTTTGTCATTTTTTCAGTTTTACTTATTTTAGTGTTTAGTATTTTATGTTTAAAGTTTTTAATATTTTATTTTATTTCAGCTAACGTTTCTTTTATTTCAAGTAATATTTTGTTATGGTTTTAGATGTCTGGTGGTTATATAATTGAAAAAGTGATTATTTTATGTTTAAGCATTGCCCCCATTCACATCCATTGACAGTTCCTCACGGTAACCTCAATCTTTCTTTTTTAAATTATTAATTTAAATTATTACCCATTTTATTATTAATGGAAATTTATTTTGTGCTAATCAACATTATGCCACAAATCAAGTTGAATGAACTGGAATATTCCTTTAAATGCATGTAAGAACAACAACACAACAGTAGCTTAAAGACCCTATGACATTTATATTTGACCAACAGATACAGAGACAGCGGGAAAAAGTGATTGAGTACAAACTCCTGCCCCCGCACATAATCAGAAACCATATGACACACGTCACCCCCAACAGAGCCGTCTCTCTATGACATTCATGCCTGAGAGCAATATTCCTCTCAGCTCCCGCTGTCTGGCCCTGATGAGCTCTCAGCGGTGGGGCCAAATAAGACGGCATATAATAAAGCACTGAGGAGGCATGTGTGCTTAAATATAACACTGCATGTGCTGGAGTGAGAAGAGAAAATAGTTACCAGTGATGATTTCTGTTCCTGTCACACTACACTGCACCATTTGCAGCATGCAGACAATAGACTGGATGATGTACAATGCATGCTTTAATGGAGTTATAATCCTCTGCTGCCTTCCCACTGGCATATTATTACTGAGAACCACAAAAGACTAATGAGACAAGTGAATCAGAGATTTAGCGCCAAGATTTTTACATTTGTTTTATATATTTTTTCATACAGTTTTTTAAATTGAGATTTAGCATTTTTCATACAGCACATCCTCAGTCCCCTTGTGCTTTAAAATGGTCCTTATTTTAGCTTTTACTGTTCTATTTTTTTTTTTAACTTTTTATTTTTTTATTCAAAAAATGTTGTATAAATTTTAAATATCATCCACTTGTTGGGTTCTCAACAATAGCATTTTATTTTGAATAATTCATTTAGAAAAAATTGAAGAGAATTTTAATATCGTTCATTTGTCAAGTTATAGGCCATAATATTTTAAATTAAGTGTTTTATTTAGAAAAAACGAGTATAAACTTCAATATTGGTTCATTTTGTCAGTTTTCTAGGCCTTAACCTTTTATATTTATTTTATTTAGAAAAAAATCAGTATAGAACTTTAATATTTTCCATTTGTTAGGCTATTGGTTACAATATTTTATATTTATTTTTATTCAGAAAAAAAACAGCAGAAGACTTTAATATCATTCATTGTCAAGTTTATCAGCCATAATATTTTAAGTCATTCATTTTTTATGCAGACAAAAAAGTACAGAATTTTAATATCGGTCATATTTGTCAGGCTTAGGTCTTAACAATTTTATTTCTTTACGAGGAAAAAAATTGAGAAACGTTAATTATTTCTTCATTTGTCCAGGTTATAGGCCTTAACCTTTTATATTTATTTTATTTAGAAAAAAATAGCACAGAACTTTTCATTTGTCAGTTATTGTCATGAACAGGTATTTTATATTTACAATTATTTAGAAATAGTAGAGAACTTTAATATCATTCATGGTGTACCCTGTATCGGCAATAATATATATATATATAGAATATATTTTTTGTAAATCGAATTTTAATAGTTTGTTCCATTTAGCAGCATAAACATAATTTTTTCATTTCTTTATGACAAAAAATTCTTGAAATTTTTAATATTTTATTTTCGTAAAAGGCCATAACACGAAAATAGTTTAAGTATATATAACACTGGCCATAATTTCAAGTGGTTCATACTTTAACTTAACCCTTGAAAACTCTCAAAAAGAGAATAGTCAAAGTGCCCGTTTCCTAATGATAGAAATAAGTATTATTTATCTTAATCTATAATCATATAAACATTTAGTTGGGGCATCAATGCAGATTGCTACAATGGTTTGTATTTTTTTTTTCAAACCGCCGTATAATCTTAAACGCCGTTGTTCATAACGCGCCAGATGTTAATAAGCGCCGTTAGGATCGATAAGTTAACGTGCAGTTGGTTGACACCTACGCCTTAAAATAAGCCACAAAAGAAAACAAGGGTCCGCCCGCGTGTACTTAACGCCACACCACTTAAGCTGCAGATTTATTGGCTCATCTACATGACACACCTCTCATTGCTAGGAGGAACTCGAACGGCAGTCGGCATCCATTGCAAAGCAGAAGATGGCAAGGACAGCCCTTCCAATTCTAGATATTGGTAAAAAAGCCCCTGATTTTTGATGATCTTCACGAGCCCTGTAGCAGCACATCCACTAAACCTAATTAGTAGCACAATAGTAAGAGAGCGATTGCCTTTATGGCTTAAGGGGTCGTATGATGCTGCTAAAAAGAACATTATTTGGTGTATTTGGTGTAATGATATGTGTTTATGCGGTTTAAGGTAAAAAAAAAACATTATTTTCCACATTTTGTACATTATTGTTTCTCCTCTATGTGCCCTGCCTTTCTGAAACGCATCGAATTTTACAAAGCTCATCAGTCTGAAAAACGAGGTGTGCTCTGATTAGCCAGCTATCCGGTGCGTTGTGATTGGCCGAATACATCAAGAGTGTGACGGAAATGTTACGACCCCTCACATACTGCCGTGTCCGGCCGGAGCGACGAGACAAAAACATTAAAACCCATTACAAACGAGGCATTTGTTGCATCCAGTGGGGACATAATTACTGATTATAATGACTTATACTGTCTTTTTACGCGTTGCGTTGCATCGGAGAAAAAAAAGTTTTTGGCAACAAAGCTTTAGGAGTAATATCCTGATGGTCTAAATCATAATTTTTCTGCAGTATTTCACACTCTGAGCTGTGAAAGAGTAAATGGACCTTTTCTGTAAAATGTGGTTTACAAGCGCCACCACTGCTAACATATAAAGGTCTACTAACTTTAATGTTTGTGCCACTTTATGAGAAACCTCTCGCAAACAATGGTGCGCAGAGCCTGGAAATGTCTTCGCCTTAACGCTAATACTTATTAATCCATTTTACGGCGTAGCACTTACTCACTGACATTAAACTTCAGAGGCTTCACAGTCCGCATCCTGCTCAATAGCTGTGGTTTATGACGGCACTTCATATCGATTTCTGAGGTGAAACTGGAGATTTAATTACAAAAAAATACATTAAGTGTCTTTTTCCAATAACCTGGCCGTCAGAACGGCTACCTTCCGTGGCCTTGTGGCGTTAACTATTATTGAGCTCATTACAGCAGTGTTTCCGGTCCATTCCGTCCTCTTCAGGAACGCGCAGTGACTGCTTTACAGTTGGAAAGTTTCTAATCAGCCCCATTCCAGAACTGACCTCCACAAGATCTGCGGAGTCAGGAGCGCCAGGGCCATCTTTCTTCCTCCAAGCTATTAGTCAAAGTCACGTTAGCCCATATTTCACCTTGGCCTCCAGCAGCTGGCCTGAACAGCAGTCTTCTTTGGAAAAAGGAACGGATGAACGAGCGCAAATCAATTAGTTAATTACACAGGGAGGTCGGGCTGGATGTGCTTGAAACTGCAGTTGTGTTGAACGTCAAATGTGGTTGAGAATAACAGCAGCAGAGTAAACAAATCTTCTCAGGTGTCTCTTTACTTGATAAAATCATACTGTACATACTATACTGCAATCCTTTTTAAAACACTTTTCCTTAATGATATGATAACTGTTTTGTTGTTTGTTAGTTTTGACTTTTCAAATGTATCAAATTATTACATTTTTGTGATGAAACTGATAGAATTGATCAGTTTCACTGAGTTCACACTTGCCATTTATCCATGATATTACTTAACTTATTTATTCATATGAATTACATTTTATTGTTATATTATAAATACTTTTAATTCGTTTAAAAATGTTATGATTTATTCTGTATGTGTTATATAAAATGTATCATATTTCTATTAAAAATAATGTATATAGCCTACTTTAGCATATTAATATTAATTATATTTTTCATAATATACAAATTTTATACTTTTCATAGAAATCATATTTCCTTTTTAAATACTTTGAGCAATATATGTTTTATACAAACACCATTTTATTACTAAAATGCAGGTCTGTATGGACCTCCATTTATATATTAAACTATTGGTTATTAATTGTAATTTATATTATCTTAATTCAATGTAAAAAAGGTTGACTGAGTTTGTTTATAAATTATCATTTTTCACAGATGTTCACACTTGATCACACCATTATATTACTTTATCTATTAATTATTAATTATATGTTATTATTTTATTGAATAAATAATATTATTAGTTATTAATATATAGTATTATTCATATTATATATTTGTAAATAAATAATTCTAATTCATTTTAAAATGTTACATAATTTCTACTTTTAATTGTACCATTTTAAATACAAATCATTTAAAATATGAATAAAAGAACGTGTGTTTTACATTACATAATAGCTATTCAATTTAGTGACAAAAAGAGGAAAGAAAGAAAACCTGGTGATTTCCCATAGTAGGTGTGTTTCCATTACAGATTTGTGCAAAACTTTTGCGACATTTTATAAATGTTGATATAAAAACTATTGCGAAATGTCGTTTTTTCCATTAACCGATGTTATGTGACTAAAACGTAATTTTTTCCTCTCGTGATGTCATGGCGACGTCATGGCGGCGGATGTTGATAGGTTTACGTTAGGGATGCCCCGATCCGATCTGATCCGAGTCATTGAATATTGAGTATCTACCGATACCGAGTCCAGATCCGATACTTGTATATTCCTATTGGAACGTGTGTTTGGTGCACACTTCAAGTACATTACAGTTATTTAAATCAATCCAATGTATAGAGAGTTGTGCAGAGAGTAAAGGAAATATATATATGATGATAAACTTTCTCTCTCTCTATGCAATACTGTCACTGAACAAAATTATAAACGCAACACTTTTGTTTTTGCCCCCATTTTTCATGAGCTGAACTCAAAGATCTAAGACTTTTTCTATGTATGCAAAAGGCCTATTTCTCTCAAATATTGTTCACAATCTGTCTAAATCTGTGTTAGTGAGTACTTCTCCTTTGCCGAAGATAATCCATCCACCTCACAGGTGCTGCATATCAAGATGCTGATTAGACAGCATGATTATTGCACAGTTGTGCCTTAGGCTGGCCACAATAAAAGGCCACTCTAAAATGTGCAGTTTTACTGTATTGGGGGTCCGGGGGGGTCTGAAAACCAGTCAGTATCTGGTGTGACCACCATTTGCCTCACGCAGTGCAACACATCTCCTTCGCATAGAGTTGATCAGGTTGTTGATTGTGGCCTGTGGAATGTTGGTCCACTCCTCTTCAATGGCTGTGCGAAGTTGCTGGATATTGGCAGGAACTGGGACACGCTGTCGTATACGCCGATCCAGGCAATCCCAAACATACTCAGTGGGTGACATTTCCGGTGAGTATGCTGGCCATGCAAGATTTGGGATGTTTTCAGCTTCCAGGAATTTTGTACAGATCCTTGCAACATGGGGCCGTGCATTATCATGCTGCAACATGAGGTGATGGTCGGGGATGAATGGCACAACAATTGGCCTCAGGATCTCGTCACGGTATCTCTGTGCATTCAAAATGCCATCAATAAAATGCACCTGTGTTCGTTGTCCATAACATGCGCCTGCCCATACCATAACCTCACTGCCACCATGGGCCACTCGATCCGCAACGTTGACATCAGCAAACCGCTCAACCACACAACGCCATACACGCTGTCTGCCAGCTGTCTGTACAGTGAAAACCGGGATTCATCCGTGATGAAAACACCTCTCCAAAGTGCCAGACGCCATCGCATGTGAGCATTTGCCCACTCAAGTCGGTTACGACGACGAACTGCAGTCAGGTTGAGACCCTGATGAGGACGACGAGCATGCAGATGAGCTTCCCTGAGACGGTTTCTGACAGTTTGTGCAGAAATTCTTTGGTTATGCAAACCGATTGTTGCAGCAGCTGTCCGGGTGGCTGGTCTCAGACGATCTTGGAGGTGAAGATGCTGGATGTGGAGGTCCTGGGCTGGTGTGGTTACACGTGGTCTGCGGTTGTGAGGCTGTTTGGATGTACTGCCAAATTCTCTGAAAGCCTTTGGAGACGGCTTATAGTAGAGAAATGAACATTCAATTCACGGGCAACAGCTCTGGTGGACATTCCTGCAGTCATCATGCCAATTGCACGCTCCCTCAAAAATTCTGACATCTGTGGCATTGTGCTGTGTGAAAAAACTGCACATTTTAGAGTGGCCTTAAATTGTGGCCACCCTAAGGCACACCTGTGCAATAATCATGCTGTCTAATCAGCATCTTGATATGCCACACCTGTGAGATGGATGGATTATCTTGGCAAAGGAGAAGTGCTCACCAACACAGATTTAGACAGATTTGCGAACAATATTTGAGAGAAATAGGCCTTTTGTGTACATAGCAAAAGTCTTAGATCCTTTGAGTTCAGCTCATGAAAAATGGGGGCAAAAACAAAAGTGTTGCATTTATAATTTTGTTCAGTGTATCTGCACTCACTGTATACAGACCATTGGGCATATGTAACATGTTACAACTGATAGAGAAAATGTAAGAGACGCTGTGTGTTCACAATTATGAATATGGGACTACTGATATAAATTTCTTGTATTTTATATGTACAATGAGCAGAATAATTGCAACATATAGTGGAGATATGGTTAGAAAGCATGAAGCTCGCGGTGTCAGAATGCAGTCTGTCAATCAAGTCTAAATCAAGACACAACAAGACGTAACGCATTATAACAACAACATCTCAGAAAGTCTGATGGCAGATAAAAGTAAACGATGAATGAATGAGTGTTTCTTGGAGATTATTGTGCATTAAAGGGGTGGTTGATTGCGATTTCCCTTTTTTAATGGTAGTTAGTGTGTAATGTTGCTGTTTGAGTATAACCAATATCTGCAAAGTTATGATGCTGAAAGTTCAATGCAAACGGAGATATCGTCTTTTAAAATTCTGGCGGTGTAATGCCTACAAAAATGGCTCGTAGGGACTACAACGAGCTACTTCCAGGGTTCGTGACATCACAACCCAGAATTTACATAAACCCCGCCCCGGGAACATGAAACAAATGGTGGCGAAGCCTTTAGAGAAGAGTTGTTGCCATGCCGTCAAAACTAGGGGTGCACGGAAAAATCTATTCATATATGAATCGCGATTCTGTCTTCTAAAGTTTCTAATGGATTCACAAGTTTCAAATTCAATGTTCTAAAGCAGCGGTTCTTATACTGTTCCTCGCTTCCCCTGCTCTTCACACGCTCTGCATCTCTCTCTCTCTCTCTAACCTGATCATCAGCTCCAATAAACTGTGTTCCAATTATACACTTTATGTGTATGGACAGACAGATATTTTTCACATAGCTAGAAGCGTTAAATATGGATGCGCATGCGGTTGCCATGCTGTATCACTGCTTTAATCAGGATAAAACCGTATATTAAAAGCTAACAGAAGCAGTAGCATTTACAAATAACAGCTTATCTAAATGTATCAGACAACAACAATCAAAAAACATACCATTAAGAGCCGTGCTTGCACAGGTTCTGCGCGATCCTCTTCAACAATACCCTCTGCTTCTCAATCGGCTCAAACTGATAAGCGATATTAACGACGCCATTGTTTACAATACAACCGGAGCACATGCCGCTGAGGTGAGGGGCGGGACTTTTTAGAGGCGGTTTAGCCAATCACAACACACTGGGCTAGCTAACCAATCAGAGCCCAATGTGCATTTCTGAGGGAGGGGCTTCATAAAAACAGGAAGTCATCGGCGGGTTTAAATGAGAAGGGACAGAGTGTTGTAGAATAAAGGTAAGGTATGTGAAAAATAATGCGTTTTTTAAATTTTTTTTAAATAAAGCATTAACACATGTTAGACTGCACCCCATAAACACAATCAAGCCTAGAAAAAATAACAGTCAACCACCCCTTTAAAGAATGATCATGTGATTTTTACGTACGCCAGGTGACCTTTAAATGCGAAAAACTGTTTCCATTGCAGTTTTGCGCTAAATTAATTTTTTTCCGAATTGCCTGAAAAACCACCTCATTTGGGCGTAAAAACGTTTTTGCGATATATGGGAGTTTTTACAAAATTGACGTGTTTCCATTAGGGGTATTTTCAATTTCAGTTTGTGCAATTTGAAGGGTACTGTTGAAGCTCGACTGCTGCGCTATTATAACCTACATCAAACCAAGAGGAGGAGTAATTCAGCCCTCATCAAATCTTTTGGCAAGTCGAAAAAGTGGTACCGCAGCAGAGATGCCCGAGCACTAGCTTTTCACTCCAAAAACAAGAAACTGAGGCAGTAAGCAACTTTAATTTCATCTAAAACGCAATTAAGAGACTTTCTGTCCACAAAGATAATGCACTAATTAAATTCAATGCATGCAAAGTAATAACCATTTGAGATAATTCCATTGCCAAGGAAGACATTTGGAGTCCCAGCAGATGAAAAATGGCAATAAATAAATTACCCACCATTAAATATGTTTTGCATATTGACTAGAAATTAGGAAGTGAGCAGTGAGACACACACTGCGGTACAGATCTTCCCTCAACAGGTTACCCAGGCAACAACATGAGAGTTCAGATGGCTGAATGTGGAAGGAGTACAGAGTATAGATGCACTCATGCCTGACAAATGCAACACTAATGATACATTAGAAAGTCCAAACATCACATGTGGAGCACAATTCTACTGATTCAGTTTTCACTGAAAGATTTGAGGTGCGATGCTTACACACACCGTTCTTTTATTTATTTTTTTAGATTTTTTTTATTACAAAGTATATTACATTTCTATTTCATTTAACATAAAATGTAATGAGCTAAATAGGAGCTAAAATAAAAACGGCAAGTAGTGCTGAATCTCAAATATTTCTTATTAATTTGAAATAATTTATACTTGTATTAATTTAAAGTATACACTAAAAAAATCGTAGTCACTTTCAGGTTAAATATATATGCACTCAAGATTTAATATAAATATAGACTATAAAACTAAATAAAATCAAATATAAATAAACATACATGTTAATATATAATATACAAATATAACAAATTAATTATATATATTAACTTATTAAATATTACATTAGCTTATATTGATCTTTAAATAATTGTTAATTTTTAATATAATATATAATACATAGTAATAAATAATAATATACACTACATTAATTAAATTTAATACAAATGTTTAAATATATAATATAATGTAATATACCATAATATAAAAGTATGATTTTTCATTAGTTTACATAGAAATACAAATATAAGTACACATATATATGTATACAATACAATAAATACATGAATATAAAATACCATTTAATTAAATTAAAAACAAATGTTAAATAATATAATATAATTACGTACGTGAGATTTGTAATACAAATCTATTTGGTTTTATATTTTACACATTATATAGATATAATATCATAAATCTAAAATAAAAATATATATAATTAATACTATAATATAATAATAGGAAATTATGTATCCATACACTGCTCAAAAAAATTAAAGGAACATTTTTTAATCAGAGTATAGCATCAAGTCAATTAAACTCCTGGGATACTGATCTGGGGTGCATTTCCCAAAAGCAACTATCGTCGCAAGTTCCGTCGTTACCAATAGAGTTCAATGGAATGAACCACCATAGTAAGCTAACAATGCTTTTGGGAAACGCACCCCTGGTCAGTTAAGTAGCAGGGGGGTTGTTAATCAGTGTCAGCTGCTTTGGTGTTAATGAAATTAACAACAGGTGCACTAGATGGGCAATGAGATGACCACCAAAACAGGAATGGTTTTACAGGTGGAGGCCACTGACATTTTTTTCCCCCTACTCAACTTTTCGGACTGTTTTTCACTTTTTTTGCATTTGGCTAGGGTCAGTGTCACTACTGGTAGCATGAGGCGATACCTGGACCCTACAGAGGTGGCACAGGCAGCCCAACTCTTCCAGGATGGCACATCAATACGTGTCATTGCCAGAAGGTCTACCAGCACAGTCTCAAGAGAATGGAGGAGATTCTAGGAGACAGGCAGTTACTCTAGGAGAGCTGGACAGGGCTGTAGGACCGGTATCTGCTCCTATGTGCAAGGAGGAACAGGATGAACACTGCCAGAGCCCTACAAAATGACTTCCAGCAAGCCACTGGTGTGAATGTCTCTGACCAAACAATCAGAAACAGACTTCATGAGGGTGGCCTGAGGGCCCGACGTCCTCTAGTGGGCCCTGTGCTCACTGCCTGGCACTGTGGAGCTCTATTGGCATTTGCCATTGAACACCAGAATTGCCAGGTCCGCCACTGGCGCCCTGTGCTTTTCACAGATGAGAGCAGGTTCACCCTGAGCACATGTGACAGATGTGAAAGGGTCTGGAGAAGCCGTAGAGAACGTTATGCAGGCCTGTAACATTGTTCAGCATGACTGCTTTGGTGGTGGGTCAGTGATGGTCTGGAGAGGCATATCCATGGAGGGACGCACACACCTCTACAGGCTAGACAATGGCACCCTTACTGTCATTAGGTATCGGGATGAAAAACCTTGGACCCATTGTCAGACCCTACGCTGGTGCAGTAGGTCCTGGGTTCCTCCTGGTGCACGACAATGCCCGGCCTCATGTGGCGAGAGTGTGCAGGCAGTTCCTGGAGGATGAAGGAATTGATACCATTGAATGGCCCCCATGCTCGCCTGACATAAAACCAATAGAACACCTCTGGGACATTATGTTTCGGTCCATCCGCCGCTGCCAGGTTGCACCTCAGACTGTCCAGGAGCTCAGTGATGCCCTGGTCCAGATCTGGGAGGAAATACCCCAGGACACCATCCGTCGTCTCATTAGGAGCATGCCTCGATGTTGTCAGGCATGCATACAAGCACTTGCGGGCCGTACAAACTACTGAGTACCATTTTGAGTTGCTGCAATGAAATTTCAGCAAAATGGACTAGCCTGCTGCATCATTTTTTCACTTTGATTTTCGGGGTGTCTTTGACTTCAGCCCTCTGTAGGTTGATCATTTTCATTTCCATCAAACGATGTGGCATCCTTTCGCTCCTAACACATTACCCAGTCCATATCTGTATAGATATCCAGCATGATATTTTCCCCCATTGAGATAAGATGTGTTTTCAAAGTGTTCCTTTAATTTTTTTGAGCAGTGTATATGTCAATGCACAGAAAAAGTATTTATTTATATGGCATCTGCACAACACATTTTTGGACCCCACTGTCATAAGGATGATGATGGAAACCATCATGTCTGCTAAAATGCATGATCCCTCATTTAGCTTTCCTCTCCTCCCAGGCTTGAGCTAAATATGGAAATGGGTTAACTCTACCTGGGGGGCCATTGTCACTGCTTCAGGCATCCAAATTAGGATGGCAAGTTAGCTAAATGTTCAGCACCACTTGTGGATAGGATTGCGGTCATGATTGCATAATGGAGCAGGTGGATTCTGTGGCTTCATTTGTTTCCATGGGGATCTTCAGCACCGCAAACAACAGCATGAGCGCCACGAGCCGCTGACACAACACGCCTTTAGCATGGAGAATCACTGGCGCCAAGAAATGACACCTGCCACTGGCATTAGCTCTAAGCAGAGACCACCTATAGACATAATGAATGCCAGAGCCCACAGGTGTGCGTCGGCTAATAACGCTTTATAAATATCTGGGTCTAGATGGCAGGAGAGCATTGTGCATTCTTAAGACGGCTTGAGATTTGTATAGTTCATTTCTCTCTCGTACACACGGTCTTTTCAGTCAGGGCAGGATTGGAAAAAAAGGCTCTAAGCTATATTTGAGTGCAGAGAAAAATGTCTTTGGGAGTAAAAGAAACATCAATCTTTATCCAAGTCTCTGGGTAGGGAGCGTTTTTTTCTGAGATAGCTGTGAGGTAATGACAGAAGAAGAGGGTGCAAACTCACACAGATAGAAAGTCTGCTGATGCACAAGAAAGACTCAATAACAAGCACTTAATGGCTGGACTTCTGAGATTAACACTTTTTTGTTTAGCTGCTGAATGCCTGATGAAGGTCACATGACCAAAACGTTTCAAACTACACCAGTGAGCAAAGTCTTTCTTCAGGGCTCAACCACTTTTCTGCTGGTTCAGTCAGACCAATAGACCAAAATGTAATTTTATGTATGTAATTTTATACCTATACCCTGTCAATATTTTCACTGCTGTCCCCACAACCAAAAAAAAAAAGAAAAAGAACAAAGATAACCTATTGTAATATTTTAAATGCATAGAAAATATAATAAATTATAATATATATCTATCCTGTATATATAATATATATATTATATATAAATAACAGTATGGTATATTAACACTAATTATAATATTATATCTACTAAACCTCGTTAAATTACTGAAAATGTTTTTTTAAGTCCGCCCTGTATTCAAAAATTATATCCTTTAAACTCATCTTCGTCATAAAAAATTACCTTAATTTTTTTTCTTGTGAAATCAATTTTTCCTCATTCTTAAAATAGCTTAATGCACTCTACCCGCTAAATCTATGAATATGCATATTAGCCCCGCCTCCACTCAGTCACACAGCCTCCTGAACTGTACTGAACTGTAGTAAACGCGATACAATGGCAATGGCAAGTGGAAATATTGGTTTAATTAAGCCATATGTGTTTGAACCAGAAATAAGCTGGTATGCTCAACGTAAGCAAGGAGACTGATGGCTAACTTTGTGAGATAACATTATCTGTTTGCGCTGGTTAGTACACGGATAATGACTGATAAAACTGTGTTTTTACTAGCGGACAACTACAGTGGATACTATAACATTCGTTAAATTTTGTTGTGTCCTCAAAATGCCTTGAAGACTCGAATGCAGCCAAGTTTGTTATTCCAATTCGCGCCCGCGAGCATATGCGAGTGAAGTGCGGACGCCAATGCGGGAGAGGTGGGTCTGACTCCGGGCTACTTTTACACTGTTGCCGCGGGTTATTATTCAAGTTAGCGGTTATAAATACAAATGAATAAGCGCATCGCTCACATGAATCTGGACAACAGGGAAATTTAACAGTTTGCGAACATCTACAGAAAAATATACCGATAACCTGGCGGCCTTCTCACTAGAACCCTGCTTTTTGCAGCACGTTCATGAATGCTAATGAGACCCCTTGACGCGAATGGTTATTGAGTTTGTGACGTAGCAAACAAGGCTGTTTTCAAAACCGCGTTTCTGGGACTGCCTATGGGAAACTTCAGAAAATACTCAGCATTGGTGTTGATAAATGGATTGGCACATGGTTTGTCTAAAATCATATTAAAACAACACATAGACAACCAACAACGAAAACTTGATTTCACACAGGGGGACTGTTTAAATTCGCAATAAAAAAAGTCAAATATATATTGAGATGGTTAATTTCATCTCTTTGGAGAGGGTCAAACAGCGTCTGCAGTGCCGGAGGTCGTGAGTAATCCACACAGATGTAGCATATGATACGGTCGACTGGGTTCGAGTCTCGCTTTTCTTCCTTTTCTCATCACATATCACATCGGAAAAGTTGAAAACAACGAGTGTTGAAAACAACGAGTGTTTAATAATAATGGATTAATTGGGTAGGTTTAGTGTTACTACAGTAAATCCATTGTAAATATTAATTTGTGATTGAGACTGATTGTTCCCGATCCCCCCCCCTGCCACCCTATCTCTCTCCCACTTCGCTTTCTGTCAAGTCTACACTGCTCTTTACTAATAAAGTTCAAAATGCTGAAAATAAATCTTAAAAAAAACAAAACATGTATGTGATCACTGATTGTAAGACGGGGCAAGTGTCACATTGTGTCTCACTGGACAGCACCATCCCACCAGACTTACTGTCGAGCCCTGTTCTTCTTCCTTCGTATTAATCTCAGAGCTTATGAAAATATGAATGGTCTCTAAACGTCCCAAATTTTCCAAACCAAAAGGTCTGAAAAGCATGGGAATGAATTTGGGAATTCATTAAAATCCCCGCTATCTCTCGGCCTTAACCTCTATTGTGGCCGTCTAAGAGCAGCCGGTAATTCCCCTAAAGAATATCTTTCTTATTAGAAGCTTAGCATGTTGACACGTTGTCTTAATCTGCCACGGCCGGCTCCCGGCTCCCTCGCGCTCATTAGCATGGCTCCTCTGAAGCGCTGACCTCCCGAGTGTGACAGGGAATTTAATACCAGCCGCCATTGGGGAAATGAATTGTAACACTCCTGATACTGATAATAAAGTGAACAGTAGGTGAGCAGAGGAGCGCAAACGGCTGGAGCGGAGTGAATGGCTGTGACCTGACTGTAATGAGTCTTCTCCAACTGCTGAGGGACAGAAATACATTGCTGCCATGGCGACGGCTGCGCTGCATTGTGATGACACAGCTGTTTGTGCTCCGAAGCAAACGTGACTCGTGCGAGCGACTCCACAAACACTTTCACCAGGAGCAATGACTCGGCAGCGACTGCCGCTTTTTTCACCCCAGCTTTGATATGCAAACTATAGAATAACAAAAAGGTGAAAACCTTACAAAGCAGAACAAATCTTAAAATAACCTAGGATGTACATTTTCTGCAGCTTAAAAAAGGTTTTCAATAGCTATTCAAGAAATGTAACAATTCTATTCAATTTATATTCAAATACTGTACATTCAATTAAATTTGAATCCAACTTGGATTATTAAAAATCTAATAAGAATAAAATTAAATAAAAAAATTTTTTTGTAAAACCTAAAGAGAATAAAAAATAGATTTTTTCAGTCTATATAAAAACTTGAAGTTTAATTTAATTTAATATATCACTTAAAATTACTGCTGTCGAACGATTAATCGCGATTAATGGCATCTAAAATAAAAGGGTTTGTGTACATAAAATATGTGTATACTGTGTATATTTATTATGTATACTGTATATAAATACAAACACATACATGTACATATTTAAGAAAAATATGCTGTTTATATATAAAATATATTTATATATAATATAAATTATATGAATATAAAAATATACATGTAAATACATGTACATATTTTCAAAATATAAACCGTCTTGTGTGTGCTTTTATATATACATAATAAAAATACACAATACACATACATATATATTGTAAACAAACCTTTTAGTTCGGATGCGATAATCGCGCTTAACGGTTGTTGACGCAGTAGTTAAAATCAAATTCAGTCATTTTAATCAAATTTGATTATTACAAATCTACGAGAATAAATATTAAGTAATATTCAAATATAAAAAAGAAAAAAATGTATAATTTTTAATTCATAAAAACTGAACAGCTTTATTTAATTCAGTATAAAATGTAACTTACAGCGCGTACATTTTAAATTAATTGGATAATTAAAATTGTAATATAAATATTAATATTAATTAAATTAAAATCTAAGAAAAACTACTAAATAGAATAAAAATAGATTTTTCTATATATAAAAACTGAAAGTACATACAATGTATTTTCACTTAAATTAGATTTTCTAATGAGAATAATATTAGTAAAATTAAATAGAAAAAAATTCTTCAATTTCACATAAAAACTGAACTTTAATTTCATTTAATATTAATTAAAATTCATTAATTTGATAATTAAAAGTTTAATATAACTCTAAGATTAATTCCAACTTAAATATCAAAATACGACAAAATAATAAATAGAATAAAAACATTTTCAATCGCTAATAAAAAGTAAATAATAGTATATAAAGTTTTATTTAAAATTACATCAGTGACATTTATTCTAACTTTAATCATTAAACTCTAATTTAAAAATAAATATTAGCTAAAACTTAAATATCAAAGTAACATACTAAAATATAATAAGGTAGTTCAGTTAAATAAAAAATCTTGAACATTTAATTAGTCTTATTAATTAAGAATGACATCAATAAATTTAATCTAACTTATTAATAAAAAACTAAAGGAAGATTAGATTGTTCATTTCAAAATTTGAGGGAAAAAAATACTAAATAGAATAATTTTAATGTAAGGATATTATATTATATTTTCTAAAATTAAAAAATTTTTTTTAACAAAATTTTGTATAGTATACAATATAATACAAATTAAAATATTTAAAAAAAATTATTATGTAATAATATAATATAAATGTAATGTTTTTTTTTCTTTTTCTTTAATATATAGTATCAAGGAAGCAGAGAGGAAAAGGTATTGAGAATAACCGTAAGCTGTTCGATACCCTTGAGACATCTTAAGGACAAAGTCCATCTGCTACTTATCCAGATTTCCAGCTTTATTAGGTCCTGAATATATGCAGGGGACTAACATTATCCCATGACGTGGTCAGGCACGTTCCTGCAGGGAGAAACGGGGGAACTCAATGCCAGTGAGAGTCCTTTTAGAGGAGGCATCCTTCGGCGGTGAGTGCAAGGAAAGCCTCTTGATGTTTTGTCCAGGAAGAGTATCTGCTACAATCACAGACTAAAACTCTACAAAGGCATGATGACAGACCACTAACAAGCATGTTTGAAACTAGAGAGATATTTACATGAGTGTGGTAAGTAGTTTGCGGCTGAGATATAAAAATTAGATATTAAATCACATTAAATAGGGCACTGCCGAAGTTCGATTGTTAAGAGAAGATCTTAGATGTAAAACCAGCCTGCAGAGGTAGACCGTCTCCACCGCAACACAGCTTTAGTAATACTCAAAAACAGTCAATACGAAGTAAAACACTGGGTGATTGGACTCATGTTAAAAAATAAAATTAGCCGATATTAGGCCTATTTTATTAGCCTATTTGTCTATAAAAAATGTAAAAAAAAAATTACATAATTACATTTTATTTTAAATAATCACTAATAAAATATACATTTAATAAAAACAGTAAATATCAAAATTAAAGAAAAATACTATTGAAATAAAAAGATTTTTCAATCTTAAAAAATCAAACCTAATAATTGAGAACATTACATTCATTACAGTTTAATCTAACTTAAGTTAAAAGTTACCAGTTTAATTTAAACTATTTATTAAAATCCAGATATAAAAATATATATTACGGAAAACGTAATTATCAAAATTTCCCATTTTTGACAGGACAAGATCAATGGTGTCATGCTCTTTCTCTTAATCAGCAGTGTTCTATTTGCATACATTCATTATTTAAAACATTTGTTTACAGGAGATGCAAGTTATTATTTTCTACTTTTCATATTGCATTAATTAAAATAATAGCCTATTAATTTAAGTTAAACGCGAATTGTTTTGAAAACGTTATTGTGTATGCATGAAACATTTTAAAAATGCAAGGGAAAAACTTTTCCATTTTTGACTACATCGTTGTCGTGTAAATGTAGCATAAAACTGCGAGACGCAACTCTCAGGAATGGTTTAAAACAAAAAGCGCAGCACAGAATGCCTACTCCGTTGTGTTATGTCAACTAAAGCGCGCAACGCTTGCCCCGCCTCCAGGGTCTTCTGATTGGTTCACTGTTTTGGAACTGACATTGATGAGCTGCGCTGCATGTAAAAGTTTAAATTCTTTTAACGTGCCAAAATTTTTTATTTTAACGATAAAAATAATTATCAAAATAAAGAAAAAGTACTACAGAAAATAAAAAGAATAATTTTTCAATCTATATAAAAACTGAAAACTCATTTAATTTGAATTAAAATTACATTCAATTACAGTTTAATCTAATTTAATCAGTTAATAGTTAACAATTTCTAACAACAATCTAAAATTAATGATTAAAATCCAGATATAAATTAGGCAAAACTTAAGTATCAAAATAAAGAAAAATACTAAATAGAATAAAAAAATTCAATCAATATATAATAACTATCAATATATAACAAATTTAGATTTTTATTACTCAAAATTACATTCAATTGCATTTTAATCTTAATTATTAAAAATGTAACAGGACTGAGGTAAATAAAGCCAGTAGTAGGAATTAATGATAATAATAAGTATAATATTATATATATGAAAGTAAATATAATAACAAGAAAATATACAAATAGAATAAGAAATAATTTTTAATTTCATTTTATTAATATTAGAGATACATATAAATGTATAAAACATAAAAAATGCTATATCAAAAGTCTTAGCCATTATAATACTTTAATATGTAAAATATACAAATTAAAATAAATAAAAATATAATAGATATAGTAAAATGTTCTGCTACATCCAGATCTTCCAGCTTTATTATGTCCTGAACATGTCAAGGAATTATAAAATTAAACTAAACTAAATCAAATGAAACATTTTAAATACAGTGTCATGCAATAAAGTCACAAGAGATCAAAGCTATTTCTTTCTACATTGACAGAGATTAAGGCTCAGAAAGTGCTCAAGGCACATTGGACACAAATGCTTCCAGCTAAGTGAACTTGGAAGAGCATCATTGTTTGCTTCTAAATCGCTGGAGGTTGAGTTGCTATACTGTTGGTTGCAAGCAGACATTCCTTGATTTCTATTTTTTCATATTCTCTGCATGCATTGCAGATTCAACAAACAAAGAGAACCATCATACCGGCACGCACAACTAACAAATGGAATAAATCATCTTTTACAAGTGCAGCCAAGGCTTTTCCGGCTAAGGATGATGGACGGTTGACCACAGATTTAATTGGTGAGGCTGTTCGGGGGAGAAAATGAGTTTCAGAGTTCCCTGGATGAACAGAGAGCACTTGTCTCCAGCTTCTGCAAATTAAACATCTGTGAGCGATTCCTTCACTGATAATTTCATTTTCTGGCCAAAAGGGGAAAGGTTCATCTTGCGGTTCAGACTAAAAGGAGAAAAATTACAATAACGATGATCAACTTTTTAAATATTTATAAGATCTCACTGCATAGGAAAATAGTTTCACGTTATTTAAAGGAATTCTAACTGTTTACATTTCCTTGAAACGGTCATTTCTAACTGCCCTGATGTGACAGTTATCATCTGAAGCCTGATTTACTGCCACAAATAGCCTCAAAGATAATGTCTCTGGTGAAGCAATGATGAGTTAAGGCACTCAAAAAACCAGAGGGCAATAAATGATACTAATCTATATGCCACAAAAATCAAGCTTCTCTGGACTGGCAATACACACCGCACAATAATGATATTAATCCTCATGCAGCTGAGTACAATACTGCAGGCTTGTGAAGTGGCCATCAGGATGTAAAGCAGGACAAAATTATGTTATCTATAAATGTAATATAGCTTATAGCTCCATAAGCCACATTTCTGCTACTGTTCAGGAAAACAGGTATCATCTGGGGGAAAAAATATGGTAATAATCTTGATTTTGTTTTTTTGCTGGTTAAACTGGACAAAACTGAAAGCAAAAATGTAATTGTATATTTAAAATTATTGTTATTACTACTACTATTATCATCAAAACATAAGGTTTCATTAACACATGAAAGTGATGATTTAACGTTAAATTGCTATAATAGGTTGTTACTATTATTATTTTAACATTAATACATGAATAGTAACAGCATTAATAATAATAATAATAATAATAATAATATCATACATTTTTAATCTCTCTCTCTCTCTATAATAATAGTAAGAAGAAGAAAAGAAGGTATTATTATTATTAGTATTACTATCCACTATTCATTATATTGCCAAAGAGGTAGCATAAACGTATTATTACAAAGCTAATTTCAACCTGTACAATTTTTTTGCAGTTTTTATTATAACAACAACAACAACAACAATAACTAATTTAATATTATATTCAATTTACAAAGAGGTAGAATAAAAAAAAACGTTATTTACAGAAAGATAATTTCAACAATTGTTACATTGTTATGTTTTATTATTCTTCTTGTTGTTAATAATTAATATCCCCCCCCCAGTTTTTAAAAATAATATTATTATTACTATTATGAAAAATGATATATTATATATAACATTACCCAGATAACTTTCTGTGTTAAATTTATATTTTATCATTGGTATTTTATCAAACCCATGGTTATTAATAATAATAATACAATTAATATTTGTATCATATTTTTAAAACTGCGCAGAGCAATAATATAATTACACAAGGATAAATGCAACACTGGTCAGATTTAGTGTGTGGCAGTTCTGTCAACTGGCCTAAACCTCCCTCACACTGGTCCCGGACCTTCCTCAGTGTCCTTTTCTATAGTTTTCACATGCATTTTTTTAGAACCTAAAAAAACCCCCACACACAACCGGTTTCTAGACTAAAGAGACCCACCTACACTGAGTTTGCCACCATCATGTCACATTAACAACCAAGCAGGTTGTCTATGAAAGCAGAAGCATGCTGCTATTAAAAGCACAGAAGCCTCGGTTCACCTCAAACCCTGAGCTGAATGCAAAATTTCCCGAATGCAGGTCGGGCTCCACGAAACCTCTCTGAGGACGCGTGAGCTGAACTGGTTTCCATGTAGATGGCTAATTACTCTCAACCCAATCCAGCCCCAATGAGATCCCATTATCTGCCCAGCACACTTCAAAGCGGCTCGGAAAAGAGTGGGAAAATTGACAGGCATGCTGTGAATCAATGGACATTTATCTGCTCTTTTTGACCTCTATCAATGCTTCTAGTCAGAACAACTATTTTTATTTCCTACGTTTCCTTTGGTTATTTGTAAAATGTTTGGAAATTTTGTGCTACCGTTTCCTCTTAATCACAGATGCACAGACCTGACTTTTGACTAAATAATGCTGTGTAAGAACTAGTTTTCAGATTGCTCTAAATGCCAATTCATAAAATCGTCAAGTTTGTCCCGGTTTACACTGAAAGCATGACAAAATGTTTACTGTATGCATAAAACACCCTGACAGAACCTCTTCCCCATCGACTGCTGTCTGAAGATGAGGAATGTTCTCTAAATAAGATATTTTACTCTGTGGGCTCAGAGATCTCCTTAGACAACGTTTGAAATGAGTCCCAATTATATCTGCTTTTGATCCAAACAGCCAGAGGAAAACAAAACTCTTGCAACTGCATAAATACATTCAGATTGAACTGCACGCAGAAATGTCTGATTAGATTCCTGATTTGATTTAGACTGTTTTGTGCCAATTTACATGGTCATGTGATCTAAATAGGTTTAAACGTATGGTTAAGAAATATAAAAAACGTAAAAAGGAATAGCTCACTCAAAAATAAACATTCGGTCATGCCAATATATATTCACCATCAGGTTGAATGTCACATGAAATATAGATATGTGATAAACTACTTTTGTTTGTTTGTTTTTTGTTTTTGCTTTTGAGCTTGACACGCATGGTCACTATAAAAATATAGATAAAATTAAATATTAAATATATTGGGGGTGAGTGAATTATGACAGAATTCAGAAATTTTTGGTTGAACTATTCATATAAATATAAAATACAAAAATTATTGAATATATCGATATAAAAAAGAAAGAACCAGATTAAGAATAATAAATGGATACAAGCTCAATTTGCTAGCTCATCTAAAATACTAGCATTTCCCTTGTCAATACATCACATTCCATTACAAAGTGTATAAAAGCCTAATGTTATATGGGCCTTGAATAAGCCTTAAACAATCAAAGTCAGGAGTGTTAGCATGCACTGCTACTGTAGCTTCTCCCTCAAAATAGTTTAACAAAGGATGAACATCATGTTCCCAGCGCAGTCAATTCCCAGCAGGGGAAGAGTGCCATCTTTGGGTAATGATAGAGTGAATCTGCCTTACCACACTCTGCCTTAATGCTATTCCAGTTGAAAAACTATAAATAAGACACTAAAACTTTGTGGTGTTTTGAAAACACTACTCTGTTTGTTTGAGAATTCTGCCCAGCCTGTCATAGCAACAGTGGCTCAGCCAATGACGTGAGTTTGGGGGCAGAGCCATTGGTTTGTTTGACCAATGACAGACAGAGGCAGTGCTCTAAAAACCTTCTTGAGAACAGTCATTATTTTTGCTTCATTCAGCACTGCTAGTGGCACAAAATGACATAAAAAGGTAAGATGCTTTCAATTGAATGATTTAGTAACTGATAATGAATTGTTTGAATGTTTTTACTTCATTAATTCATGTTAAACTCTCTGATCAGGATACAGGCCAACAGAGTAATGGTTTAAATGCGATAAACATCCTGTGGCGGCATTATAATCATACATAAGTCCCTCAGTTTCACAGTATCAAAATCTAATTTGAACAGCTTACGGCGCTGAGCCCATCTACTGGTCTATCAAACATACAAAGCCAAAGAACACAGCAGGGTGAGTGTTTGATTGAGAAGTTGGACGAAATAAATACTTTCTTTCCCCCTGGTGCTTCAAAATACAGACCATACATAAAAGTGAAGAGAAGTTACCTAACTAGAGTTTAGATGATAGCCTCCGCAGGACCTGTGTCAAAAGGCCCTTGGTGTTGAGCACCACATTAAAGTATATCAGACGATTGCGTCCATACCAACTACTCGCGATGACAGTAGTGGGCTCATTATCCCGAGGAGGATTCCTCTTGAGTTAGTGTACTCAAAGCAGCTGGGTTTAAGGTCAAGGAGATCTGTGGCAGATTAAAGAGGGACCAGAATGGTCCAATTAGCCATTTTGAGTGCTACAGATGTCTTTATCTGGATGGAGAACATCTAAGTGGCAATTTTCTGAATGAATGTGGTATTTTTCACCAAGGATTTGAAAACCTGAGTGAATGTGAGGACTCAGTATGACACCCGTGAAACAGCAGAGGTCTGCAGGCTCAACCGTTTGACATAACAACAAAAACATCATATCTGTCAAAATTTCAACTAATAGACCGTCTTTTCAGAAATTTTAGACCATTTCATAGGATTTCGCCAGAGCTGAGATGCCAAAATTAAGATTTATGCTAGTATTGCATCAATTTCAGTCGACACAATAAGTCAATAATTATTTTGATGTTGCAGCAGATAACCGATAAGTGGCCTACAATAATTTTTTTAAATAGAAAAAAAGGTGTGTAAATCAGCAATTTTATATGTTATGTAAATTTAGGCATCACAACATTATTACTGAAAGTATGTTAAACAGGTTTTTATTTTGAGAAGACTGAAGATTATGGTCAACATTTGTATTAAATTATTAATAACAAAGTGAAATATACATATAAATATACAATATTATATTGTGCTATATGAACAATAGATAAATTAATTTTGAGATTTGGTAAACATTAAATTTAAATTATTAGCATCATTAAAGTGACATTAAAAAAGGATTAAATTACATGGTACAGTAGAAAAATTTACCGATTCAATTAAAGTACAAAATCCAAACTAATTAACAATTAATCAACATATGCTTAAACATGCACCAATATTAAAATTCAAGCCAATTTTGATAAGCCGATAATAATTATTGTCATGGCCAATAACCGTTAAATCACCTATTTTAAAAATATAAGCTATTTTATTTAAATAAATTTAAACTAAAAGCAGTCATTTTAAATGCTACAAGTGACTTTTGGCATCACAATGTGATCATGTACAGTATGATAAATGGATATGTATTTTGAGACTTGCTAAACATTACATTTACCAATGCTATTAAATTATTAGTGTTTTTAAAGATGTCTAGACTTAAAGACTTTAAGTGATATTAGAAGATGGCCACATCATTGATACCAATAAATTCAAAAGATCTCTAATATTGCCTGTTAACCGATATATTGTGTATCCCTAACTGTATAGCATCCCTACTTTGCACCACACCACAACTACACACAATACAATAAAACTAAAAAAAAGTGTTTTTTCAGTCACTTGGTTTCTACAGTGTTGTGGCTCTGCCCACAGCGAAAGGTCACGTAGCACGAAATACGACTTAAATGCGGCTACTCACAGAACTGACACAATGTCCCCTCGGTGTACTTGGTAGTTCCTCACACTCCAGCGGTTGAGCAGCACAACATCAGGTGACGACTCTCCATCTGGGTTTAAGGACGGCTGGGAAAGATTCAAACCACATGAGTCAACATGCTTCATAAATTCTAGACTCTGGAAAAGTTAGAGAAGACTTTTAGGTTTTGTCAGTTTTTCTTTTTGGTCTGTGATTTATTGCTTTAATCCTCCATACCACAAAAACTTCCCAAACTACTAAGCCAACTCTAAGAATAAACTCAGCAACTTTGCTTTAATTTTGTTCTGGAAAAGAGCCTCTGTTCTTCATTCAGCCTTTCGACTGACGACATCCTAAGGGTAAAAATAACATCTACAAGTTAACTTCAAAACAGAATTTTTTTTTTAGACTATTTGTTTTCCTCTTAACTCTTTTGTGGTGGTATCTCAAACAACTTGTGTGTGACGAACCTTCTCAAGCATGCAAGTTGTCGACTGACTTGATACACGGGCCTCCAATGAATCATTAAGGGAGATCTCGATGAGCCATTTCACGCTTGCTGGGATAATTGACAGAAATATCTCTTATCTGTCCTTCTAAAATAAATATCCCGACGAGCGTTCCCGCCTAGAGAATTTATCTGTCACAGCTGGGCGCTCTATCTTTTTTTATTCAGACACATTTTCTCATTCTGCATTGGCGTCAGCTTTCAGCATTGTCCATGGAGTGACTTATTTGGATTCAAAGGCCGTAGATGAACCGGGAAAAGCCATTAGCAAATATATAACACTATAAGCCAAGACAGAAAACTGGACTCCGAAAGGAAAACAACAACACCGTTTTGGTTAGTTAGTGTTCATTAGGTACATAATGAACCATTACTTCTGTTTGGCGAGGAAATGAGCATGGTGTATTCAGATAGTTTTCTCTCATTATTATTGGAGATGTCTTTCATCATGGTCTTAGTGCTATTAGTGCAATGTTTAGCAAAGTTGGATTAATTTAAGCCGTAATGCAAAGTCCTAACATAAGTAAAAGGTTATTAGAGCTTGTAAAGGTAAAAACCTCTTTAACTATTTTTTAAGGCTGGGAAATATATTGAATATTTACAATATATTTGCAATTATTCTGACGGTAATAGAAAAATCAAGTAACATTGTGAATATGGTGATTTTAAGGTGCTTTTTATTGGCTATTAAGTTTACTAAACTGCCATTAAACTACACTGTAAGAAATAAATCTGTAAAATAACAGAAAAAGCACTGGCAGCTCATTAGTGGGACATTATCCATTTAGTTTACAGACCTTTCCGCTAAGTCTAAAACACAACGCAATGCAGTGTAAAGTTCAAAATACAGGTAAAAATCTGTATAATAAAAAAAAAAAGGAAAATTCCTTCAAATTAATACAGTACAATGTTGACTCAAACCTGAATCACCCATATGAGCACCATGGCTTAACATGCCTAAAATGTGTGCGAACCACTGCACCACAGCTCCAACTTCTTTTTTGAAGAAAAATGCACATCTTTGATAACTTTCAGCAAAACTAGACTAAACCAGATTATTCAAAACAACATTACCAAGTTTGATAACGTGTATAAAGGACATCCCACCTGCATCGAGGCACCTTCCACGCGTGCCACATAGGCAAGACGGTCTAAAACAGTCACTGTCACTGGGACGGCTACAAAGAAGCCACTAACAAAAGCTTTGAAGTACCTTCGCCCAAAGCCCATCTGCACCATCGCCTGAAAAGAGAGAGAATGAAAAGAGAAATGACCTTGGCTTGTTCAAAGAGTTCAGCCAGGCAATTTAAACATCTTTTTCTTTTCTGGTAACATCTTATGAAGAAATAATTCAAACATTCAACAAAATATGGATGTCTTTGTTGTTTAAGTATTGAGAAGTAGTCTCTCCACAGAAAAAAGGCATGTTTTAAGGATATGTTGGATGATCTAAGCTCACAAAGAGAACTAAAGTATCAAAAGCTTAACTATATGCCTCTAAGTATGAACCACCTTGTTTTGAATCAAATTGCAAGGCACTAGTGAGGTCAAAAAGAAGAAAACACTCATAAAGCAGCCAATTTAATAATGAATTTAGTAATTGTACCTATCTGCGGCCATCTGTGGACCGTATTCGCAATGACAAAACTCTGTACACCCAACGCATTAGGGCAGAAAAACCCACTGAGGCATTGAAATTGAATCTGACAAGAGCACGCTCGCTCTAATACCATTAATTGCTAGTGTGATGCTTGATTAGTACACGGCGTGCAATTATGCTTCTGCAATTATGCTTCTCATTCATTTTACAGAGTTCACCACAGTAACAAAAAGACGAGGAACAGCTTGTACCATTTTCCCCAAAAAGCCCTCAAGGTCTCCAGTAGCAACCTTGCAGAATTACTGGTAAGCACTTGAAGAAAGTCTTGAAGCCATTTGCTCGCAGGAGGCCATTCAAGAGGCTCAAAAATCAGAGACTACAACAACTTAGTTGAGGATCTGGGAGATGTCGGGTAAAAAAAAAAAGTGCTGAGCGAATCATAACGCAGTGCAGGATTTGTCAGGGTTGCACTGCTGTGAGCCAGATACGGCTCAAGCAGGGAAAATTACAAAAAACTTTTTTGTGGTCGCAAAGAGACACCTTCCTGACTCTCTGCTGCATATGTAGGCTACCCGAAGCAACACTATCAATATAATACAAACACTGATTATTTCAATTTTGCACGAAACAGCATTTGCAAAGCACTTTACTTCTGTAATGAGACATAATCCCAAGTGAAAAGTGAGCAAGAGTAAAAAATAATTGCGTGATGAAGCATAAAAGAATCACATTGTGAGATATAGTCACAATTACGGGAAGTAAAATCGCAATTCTAAAAAAGTAAATCAAAATTACAACATTTCTAGTCTATCGACACCTGTGGTTGAAACATAAAAATTGCATGATACTTGAGGAGGATGTGTTTGACTAGCTACACAAAGATCACTTATAATAAATAATAAAAAGTCCTACAAGATGTGACTAAGCCATCATATATATATTTTTTTTTTTTCCCCCCCTAAAAAAATGCAGTTTTGAGCACTGACTGTTTATGTACAGACTCAATTATACATTTCTAAAGCAAAATTTATTAATCTTGTCAATATTATAAAAATGCCCAAAACTGCTTAAATATTTTTATTGATAACGAATAAATGAATTATTATTATATGAAAAATAATATTCGATAGCTTTTGACATATAGAATACTGTTCAAAAGTTTGGAGTCTATAAGACTTTTTAAAGTCTTGAAAGATTTATTTGATTAACAAATACAGTAAAACTGTAATATTATGAAAATATTACAAAACTGTGTTCTTTTTGGAAATTGTCAGCATCATTACTTCAGTCTTCAGTATCACATAATCCTTCAGAAATCAATTCATATCTGGTTTGCTGCGCTCATGAAACATTTAGTTTATTATTATTATAAATTTTATGCTACTTTATATGTTTTTGTAAAAACTTTTTAAAGGTGTCCTAATAACTATAAGGAAATCTGTTGTAACAATAAATTACATAAAAAATTAAAAACAATAAATGTAACAAAAAGTCTTTACTGTCACTTTTGATAAATTTGTAAAGACACTTTTTCAAATGTGTTCCTGCTGAATAAGTATTATTTTCCTTCAAATAAACTTTTGAATGGTGCTGTATATATAAATGTCAAAGGTTATTGAATTTCAATTAATCACAATTTTCTTTTTTTCTCTGGAAGACCTTGCAAGTGCTGAATCAAACACAATAAGAACAGAAACATCTATAAAGAAAGCAAACAGGGTACATTTTGATTTCAAGTCATCTTCATCTAGCAGATTCATCTCTCATGTGTCTTACCCAGGTTCTCAAACTTCTTGTAGTGTTAAGTATTCATTCGCTTAGCTGCGTCTCACACAAGAGTGTGACTAATGAACTATTATGACAACGAGCGGCTAAATTATCCATGGTGTTCTGGGCAGACCTGCCAAGTGCCAGCTGTCAGGTTCCTCTAACAAGAATCCCTCACCAGCACATACAATGAGAGACTGCCAATCATGCTGGTGCCACACAACACACAACAGCCTTTTTTCCCCAAAGACATCTATTTTTGCTTGTCCCTCCACTGAGCCACAATCCTATATTTTGACTTCAGGCTACACACGGAGATGTTGGCACATGCCACGAGGATCTCTAAGGTGTGTAAAGTGGAGCATCTAATAGTTTATTCTTAAAAACGGGCAGATGGGAGAATCTAGGACTGGTGCGCGTTGATCAAAAGAAAGCGTCGAGTTCATTTTTCATCAAAGGCTGCTTTCAGCTTCTGAGTCGAGAACATTTTCCACCATTTTCCATGTGCTACGGACAGAAATAAAACTGTGAGCGATAAAAACCAAGGTTGGCACAGCAGGTGTGCAACATAGATGGATTTTTTTGTAGCCGCGTCCAATTAAAGATGCGTTTCTAGAGTTGAAAGCAAATGTCTGGGTAATATTAGGTGACCATTGCACACAGCTGCGGAATGGAGCATGGTGGTCTCATGCCAGCAGAATCGATTTATCATATGCTTCGCGTTTATAACCCATTTATCCTGCGAGTAATACTGTCAAATATGCCACCTGCATAATGTAAAACTGTAGCCTGGTAGCTTTGTTTATGCATACCTGAGCGTAACCATTTTAATTGCACCAGTCATCAAATGTGTCCAAAAATGCTTAGTGAACTCGCTGCTTTGGGGTAATTTGAAACCGCAATGACAGATTTCCACTCTCGACAAGGCAATTTTCGGTTTCCTTGATGCATGGGCCTATTTTAACAGTGCATTTCACAACACGGCGCTGACAGACCCAATCTGATTAAATGATCTCAATGTGTGCACCTGCAAGTATGATTTCAGGAATGCTTGACCATTAGTCTGCATCACAGCAGCGGTGAGATTAATGATGTGCTGCAGACAGCTGTAGACGAGCAGACAAAAAAGAACGAGGCTGGCTCACGATATCCTATGGTAAAACTTTTTAAAACTGTTTATATGCAAAAATCAAAGGTTACATACAGGCTACACACTATTACTTTTCAATTAATATACATTTTAGCTATTTCATATTTAAAATGAGATCTTTTGTACATATTTTTAATTAAAAATAAAAAGTAAACTATTTTCAATAACACCTTTTGTACCAAAGCTTCCTGTGACTGACAACTTTACAAGTTCAAAAAATTGAACAGAAAATGTATAATCCATTAAAATGAGGGTGAAACGAGAGATTTTTATTAATATTTTCCCTTCATTTCAATTTGTAAAGAAATTATCATTGTTATCCAGTATGTGTGTGTGTTGTTTGGATTTTTGTTCAAAATATAAAATAAAACTATTTCTATTTTAATGATTTAAATTAAATTAAATGTTTTTAAATCTTTACTAAAAGTAAAATATCATGAAAATATAATTCAAATATACAAGTGTTTGTGGTGTGTGTGTGGTGTGTGTGTGTATATATATATATATAATAATATATATATATACACACACACAAACACACACACACCCCACACACACACACACACACACATAATCTCAATGACAGCTATATGGAATATTTGTGTGTGTGTGTGATTTTTTTGACTTTAGAAAATATCAAAATATTCTATTTAATGGAGTTTAAATTCAATGTTATTTAAGAGTTTTAGTCATAAAAATATAATACAATTTGTTATATTATATATAATATAATATAATATATTATTTTGTGTTAATGAATATTTTCATTTAGGGCAAAAATGTATACATAGTGGCGCATTTATATTCTTAATATGCAGTTTATATATTTAATAATGTAAATATATGATCTGTTATATTTAATATATACTAAATCTAATATTCCTTTAATGGAAACAACCATTATAAACCTCAAAGCCAATATAAAGTGATGTTTTCACGAGTTACTGATTAGAAATTCTAAATAATCGTATTCATTAGAGCAGCTTCGCAAGGGCAACTTCGTTAATTAATTAACATAGAAACTAAATTCAGCACTCATATGGGAGAACGGCCTCTTTTTATATCAGTGTCTTCACGTACCTTTACATGAGATATATATATATGGCAAAAATGAAATGATACTGATCTTTACTCTTTAACTGAGTGATTGTGATGGGCAGCAAACAAGCAAAGGCTGTGTCTCAAAACACAGTGAGCTGCCTACCTAGTTGGCATAAACACATTTTGAACAATCAACATTTTTGGCCATCACAGGCCGGTTTTGAATGTCAATGGCCAGTTTCTACTACTTAAAAGAAAGCGTATGTATCTGTACATGCTATTATAGCTACCTTTATCTGACCTTTCTACATTGCATGTTTAATTTAGCAAGTGCTGTTCAGTTAACCTTCCGGATATAAAAACTATTATTTCACATTTTTAATATCACTTTGTGTAAAAATGTCTTGACTTACAACTGTTTAAATTAAACGTTTAAAAAGGTTCCTGATAAACAGCTTGGACTCTGGACATGGGAGGTCGAGTAAAGTGCACACTGCATGGTGGGATACAGTATTCTGTGTAGTATACTACTATTTGTACTAGTTTAGGTATTCTACGTAAATGAATTACATGTTTTGAGACACAGCCTGAGCTGTTAGACCGGCTGTACAAATAACACAGTTACTACATACGTCGTCTTTTCCCTACATCTATCTTGTTTCATTGGGTGGTGTACTAAGTTGAAAACTGCGACACTAATTCAAACTACATGAGTAAATCCTCCTTTAGTTCAGCGTTTATGGCGACCACGCTGGACTGACAGGTCATGCCGCTGCTATAAACAAGGGCAAACAGTGGGCGTGTGATGAGCTTCAAAACGGTGCATACAATTATAAAACATAAGCAAAAGTGAAGCATAAACCCCTCAGCACTAATGCGGACTAAATGTCGAGTATCAGTGATATCAGACGCGTGTCCATACACTCACCTAATGTCTTTATGTACGTGCTGTACGTCGCTCCGTTCACTACGACACCACGCTCGCTGCTTCCGGGTCCTAAGGCCCTCCCACTCTCATTCATATCATTAGCTTGAGCCGACTAGTTTACAGAATATGTATGTTTAGACTAGTATATAAATTCCATTTGACATGTAATAGTACAATAAGGATATATTTGAAAATTTAGAAAATAGGTGTATAATTATTTCAAAGTAAATAAATAAATATTCGATTTACATTACTAAACTCAAGTTTTAAATACAATAATAAAATATTCAAAATGTAAAAAATATGTATAAAATGCGTGTATATACATACATAGCCTGCATATAAAATTGAAATAATTATTCAAAATAATAAGTCTATTTTACATATTATAATTGATAATGTAATATTGAAGATTGAAAAAAAAATGGAATGTGAGATTTGAAAGAAATTACATTTGATTTAGAAAGTTGAAACATTTTTAGAACAGAAAAAATACTATATATTATTCCATTCATTAAAATTTGACGAAAATGAGGCTGTGAGGTAGATGTCTGATCAAACGGTTGTTACATGTAATTTTCATAATGTATTTTATATGTATGAATTTTTGTCACTAGATATAGTTGAAAAGTTATATAACGATTGAAAATATATTCGTAATCCTTATATTAATAATAAAATACAAATATTGATGTGAAAAACATTACAATCCCTTATAAAGACTATGAATCTATCCATGGCGCTGTTTGTAATCACAAATATAAAACAAATGGCATCTACAAAACATACTATTTTTTTATTATGTATTACTATGGTATTACGACAGTACTGTTTTTAATGTAACTATGTGGCAGATGTACATTTTTGGTCCTTTAAAGTTAAAGGGGTCCTATTATGATTTTTCACTTTTTCAACTTTAGTTAGTCGGTAATGTTGCTGTTTGAGCATAAAAAAGATCTGCAAAGTTACAAAGCTCAAAGTCCACTTCTAAAGGAGATATTTTATTTAACAGAAATCAGTTTACAAAAACTACGATGAACAACTCGTTTGGACTACAACGCATATTTTCTGGGATTTGTGATATCACACGAGACCTGGTTGAGTTGCACTAGAGAAGGCAACGAGTGTTATCACTATGTCGAAGACACGCTAGCTTCCCCAAGGCAGACGAGCTTAGAGTGGTTACAATCATCCGGGTTTAAATCGCGCTCAAATTTATTTGATTTGACGCACATATTTCCTGAAAGCCATCAAGAGGCTATGGTAAGGGGCATGACATTTCCCGACCAGGTGCCGAGTGGAGCCAATCACAACACACACTGGCCCAGCTAACCAATCACAGCACATTTCGTATTTCAGAAGGCGGGCCTTCATTTGATACAGGAACTATTCGAGCCGTTCATGCCAGACTGGGGAGAGAGGTGTTGTAATAATGTAAACTGTGTGAAAAATAATCTGTTTTTCGAACAACCTAATATGAGAGACTGTTCTAGTACACCCCCCCAAAACAAAATCAAGACTTTGTAAAAGAGCATAATAGGACCCCTTTAAATGAAAATCCCAACAATGAAGTTTCCATCAAAATACTATTTATGATAAATAGTATTTTGATGGAAACTTCATTTTTGGGATAACAACAATTTATCCATAATAAAATAATAAAATAAAATGAGAACTCTGTCAAACAGTTAAAAAAACTGTGGTAAATGTTTAAACATGGTAAACGTGGTAAAAGGTTGCTTACAGTCCTTGTACTGGATCTCAAGAGACGCCATACTATACATAACATCACAGTTTACATCAATCAACCTTTATTTGTTTGATGGTTAATATTCAACATTTACAAATAAAAACTTTAGTTGCAACATTCAGAGCTATGAACTGGTTACATTTTCATATAAACACCTTTTGTACAAAATCTGTAACACAGGCTATATGGAATACTTTCATCCCATCGTATGATATAAAGTACAACTTTACACGTTCAAAAAATTGAACAGAAAGAGTATAATCCATAAAAAGGAGGGTGAAAGGAAAGAACAGGACAGGAGAAATACAGGCATGACTAGAGTTGAATTCCTACGACTTGACCATTGGCAATCAATCGAAATTACAAAACGTGACTGCCGAAAATGAGCAACTCTCATAACATGGCAATATGAGAACATAGCTGCAAAGCCGTTAATAAAATAGGTAACAAACGAATCTGTTACGGTGCCCATCTTTAAGTATTTAATTCCAACGTTAGTTCGATTCTTCACACTTCAAATATTTTAGGTTAAATAAAAATACAGCACTTTGAACTTTGTATTTATCTACAAAAATGCAATAATAGAATAAAATCACAGGGGATATTTTTTGCCAAGAACAATTTTTATCAAGTACAGACCATTTCAATTGTCTATACGTGATCAATAACGTAAACTGACAGCCGAGATTCACAAAGGCTGCTGTGTTTTAAAGTTGCATTTTAACGACTATCAAATATTTATTATCTAATATTTATTAAAAGAACTGTGGGCTTTTAAGCTGGCAGTGAAAAAGCTGTTTGTTACTCGCAATTTTACATCAATATGCAAAAAGTTTTCTTTCGTAGGAAGGGATGTAGCAACACACTCACATGGCAATTTTTTTGTTTTACGTTTTGACAAATTGGTGGCTAATTGGTATGAATTCGTACGATTTGCTTGCGCTCAGTTATGTTCAGGCGTGGACCTTCATGCTGACTTTTTACGAAAAAATATATATTCAGGCATGGACCTTCATGCTTACTTTTTACGAAGAACATACGATTTCATAGGATTCACATCGTATTAATTCAAACGAAATCGCCACTTTGTAATATAGTTAGGTTTTCCTGTGAGATCGGGTAGGTATTTTCTTTGAAATGAAACTTGGTAAACGTCTAAAATCAGCTGTTTTGTTGAAAACTTGACCACATTGGCTTTGTTAGCAAGAAAACTAATATTTTAATGTTGTTAGTATGTTCCATGGTAAAAAATAAAATAAAAAATACACATAAAATGAGAAAATACTTTTAAAATGGAAATGCGATGTAAAAAAAATTAAACTTTTTATTTTTATTTTTTAGAAGAAAACAAATTCTGAAAGAAAAGGTAAAACAATATAAATGAACACCAATTCCACACAGCATTTCCTAAACTTTGTTTATCGTCTACAACCTAGAGTCCAAATAAGATCCCAAATTGAATTTCTGACCGTAATGCGAAAAGTTCTGACAGATTTAACATTTAAAGGAGAAAGAAAAACAGATTTGATCTAGCCAATATTTTTTGGAAGTGACTTCGGCGACACAACCTGATTTGGGATCAGGCTGCTGGGAAAAGTCATCTCAGAACTATGTTTCTATCGCTCTCTGCAAACTACAATGGTTATATTGCTTTGTACTGCTCATGCCTCATGCAGTCTTGAGCTACGCCTCTGCACACGGTTTAAGAAGCACATTGTTGAGCACTAGCGGCCACGCTAACTTCAGTTAAGCTTTCCTAACTACTCTCACTGACAAAGAAGTTAATACTGTTTGCATCTTTGGCACAATACTCGGAGACCACACAATTTCATCACATTGGCACATTTAAACGGTCAGGCAGTTTCGGTAAATACGAGGCTACATTAGAAAAGAAAAAAAACACTAAGAAATATGTAGCACCTTTTAGCCATTCCAGAAAGTACAAAGCGATTAAAACGGGACGCAGGTCTAGCTGTACGCCTCGGTTTGTGTAAGACCCAAAACAAAAACTGCTGTAGTGTGGAAATAAAAGCTGTACAACACTGATTTTGTACTTCTATCAAAAATACCTTGCTAGCAATATGTTTCAGAGCACTCTAAATGGGATATGGACCTGCCAGATCTTCAGATTTTGCTGTAAATTACATGCCATTTCAAAGCGTACATAATCTCTTCATGGCTTTTCTAGTATATTTCATTCCTAGCCGTAACTGCATATCAGAATGACTGCGCCGAGATGTTCATCGATGAAGAACAATTCTGAGCTGAGCTCTAGACTGGGTCTAAAGAGCCGATCCACTAAATAGTCACTAAACCATCAAATATGCAGCTTTAAAATGAAATTGAGATGATCTACTTAATATCAACGAACAAAAAAGGAAAACATTCATCATGGGAGCATTCCGTTTCACTTTCATTTAGATTTTAGAATACAAATTTCTAAATTAAAAATCAAAATGTATGGAGGACTGAGAGTGGCATAAATAAATCTTTTGTCAATAAAAAAAGATCATGAAATTTGTGTCAATAAATACATAGTCCAAAGTCCAATAAATGTACTGATGTATTAACATTATTTAATCAATTAAAACAATTACATTATTTTATAAATTAAATGCTATTGGAAAGACACTCTAAAATTACTATAAATGGAAACAAATAAATCACATAAAGCAGAATGAAATGTGTCAAATAAATAAATAAATTATATTGCAAAAGACTTTGATGTATTAACATGTATCTATTTATTGACATCATTTATTTATTGACACAATATTTGAAATGTGAATAAAAATGAATGAAATGTGTCAATGCATGAAATTATGTTTTGTATCGGACTATGATAGATTTATTAACATTTATTTATTTACTTAATTGACACCTCTTGATTTATTTATTGACACATACTTATTGAAAAATTGTTATACGATTTTAATTATTTATAAATAATAGTATAAATAAAGCATGAAATGTGTCAATAAATGAATAAATGACTTACATTTTTGCTTTGGACTTTGACATATTTATTGAAATTTTTTATTTATTTATTGACATATTCGTACTAATTTAGTAAGATAAGTAAGGTTTATTTATATGCCAATCCCTATCCTCCACAAAAAAATGCACCTCCTTGCATTTGAAAACATTGCCAATTATGATACATAACCTACAGTTATTTTACAGTAAACGGCTGCAAAAAATGCGACATAGTCCAAGTTACCGCTGACGCGCTACAGCTGAGAGACCTTCCTGGGTGTGGGCCGGTGACGGGGCTCCGAATTAATGCGCTGCACGCGGTTCAGCTGGGGTTTGCCGGTCAGGCTGGGGTTGTCGGTACTGGGCGGCACTGACAGACTGTGAGGCAGTGGCGTCGCTCGCCGGGGATTGTTCCGCTCGTAGACGCTGTAGGGCGGAGGAGTCTTGCTGCCCCGGCGAATGGGCACGTCTGCGGGAACGGTGGGGGGTAGAGGAGGGTCGGGCAGCGGGAGGTCGATCCCGCACGTTTCTGAGACACTGCAGCGGCTGAGGGATGAGATCCCACTGCTGTAGCTGCCAGAGCGGGCAGGTGAGTGAGACGCCAAGCTCCCCATCGGCAAGCCATCAGTCGGGGAGGGCGTTAGCGGCGGGACCATTGACTGCAGAGAAAAACCAAGGACAAACTTCATTAGATACACCAACTTATCACCAACTATTAACACAGAGTGACTTAAGCATAAACCAGTCACCTTCTGAGGGGAACGGGCAGTTGGCATGGGAGACAGTGACCTCACGTTCTTGCACAGAGATCCTGTTCAACACACACACACACACAGAGGAACAAAAGGACGTGTCATTGGGCTGTACATAACCGACTGAAGTGTAACGGCTGTTATCTGACAGCAGAAAGCTGCAGTACCTGTCTCAGGTGTGGGGAGATTGGGTTCACAGCGTGGTAATGCTGAATCCACTGGTATTTGGAACGGAATCATCCTCTGCAAAAGATATAAAAGATAGAAATCCCAGTCAATCTGCTACTCCTCCTATACTGTGGACATTTATTGAAAACTGTGAGATAGTTTGGGACTGCTATTTGATAGCCTTACCTTACAGACTGTTTATTCGGTATTAGTCATATTCTTAACATTCTCAACTTAATTATGTGAAATAAATTTGCTTAGTTTTTGTGAGTTTGCTTCCTTCTTTTCTGAGAAGATCAATAATATCAGAAAGGCGATTAGCACATCCTCAAGTTATGCAGAGGTCAGACAGATTCGACCGCAATTTCAAAAAGAAGTTACTATGTCCGTTTTTGCAAACTTTTGAAAGAAATAGTACAGCACCTTAAATCTTCAACCTGCTATCTTGACACACTTCCCACATCTTTTTTCAAAAGTGTGCTTAACTGTTTAGAAGCAGATCTCTTAGAAGTGGTGAACACCTCACTTCTTACTTTTCCAAACTCCCTGAAAGCTGCAGTTGTTAAGCCCCTTCTGAAAAAGAGCAATCTTGATAACACCATATTGAGCAACTATAAACCAATATCAAATCTTCTTTTTATAGGCAAGATTATTGAAAAGGTAGTTTTTAAATCAGCTGAACAACTACTTAAACTCAAATGGATACCTGGACAATTTTCAATCTGGTTTCTGACCGCATCACAGCACATAGACAGCGCTCACTAAGATAATAAATGATATTCGCTTAAATTATGATTCTGGCAAAATATCAGTGCTGGTACTACTAGATCTTAGTGCAGAGTTTGACACTGTTGATCATAACATACTTCTAGAGAGTCTGGAAAACTGGGTCGGGCTTTCTGGGATGGTACTCAACTGGTTCAGGTCATACTTAGAAGGGAGAGGTTATTATGTTAGTATAGGAGAGCATAAGTCTAAGTGGACTTCCATGACATGCGGAGTCCCACAAGGATCAATTCTTGCACCCCTCATGTTTAGCCTGTATATGCTCCCACTAAGCCAAAAAATGAGAAAGAACCAAATTGCCTATCACAGCTATGCAGATGATACCCAGGTCTACCTAGCCTTATCGTCAAATGACTACAGCCCCATTGACTCCCTCTGCAAATGCATTGATGAAATTAACAGTTGGATGTGCCAGAACTTTCTTCAGTTAAACAAACAGAAAACTGAAGTCATTGGATTTGAAAACAAAGATGAAGTTCTCAAGTGAATGTATGATATATATATATATATATATACAAAATATAGGTGTGAAAAAGTGTTGGCCCCCTTCCGGTTTTTTTTTATTTTTTGCATATTTGTCACAATTAAAAGATTCAGATCATCAAACAAATTTTAATATTACACAAAGATAATGCAAGTAAATACAAAATGCAGTTTTTAAATTATGATTTCTTTTATTAAGGGAAAAAAGCTGTCCAAACCTGCCTGGTTCTACGTGAAAAAGTAATTGTCCCCTAAGTCTAATAACTGGTTGTGCTACGCTTTGCAGCAACAACTGCAATCAAGTGTTTGCGATAACTGTCAATGAGTCTTTCACATCGCTGTGGAGGAATTTTGTCTCACTCTTCTTTGCAGAATTGTTTTAAATTCAGCCACATTGGAGGGTTTTCAAGCATGAATGGACTGTTTAAGCATCTCTATCGGATTTAAGTCCGGACTTTGATTTGGCCACTCCAAAACCTTAATTTTGTTTTTCTTGAGCCATTCAGAGGTGAACTTGTTGGTGTTTTTGGGATCATTGTCCTGCTACATAACCCAAGGGCGCTTGAGCTTGAGGTCACAAACTGATTGCCGGACATTCTCCTTCAGGATTTTCTGATATAGAGCAGAATTCATGGTTCCATCAGTTGTGGCAAGTTGTCCAGGTCCTGAAGCTGTAAAGCAGCCCCAGACCGTCACACTACCATGTTTGACTGTTGGTATGATGTAATTTTTATGAAATGCGGTGTTGGTTTTACGCCAGATGTAACGGGACACACACCTTCCAAAATGTTCAACTTTTGTCTCATCAGTCCACAGAATATTTGCCCAAAAGTCTTGGGGATAATCAAGATATTTTTTGGCAAATGATAGACAAGCCTTTGTGTTCTTTTTGGTCAGCAGTGGCTTTTGCCTTGGAACTCTCCCATGGATGCCGTTTTTGTCCCAGTCTCTTTCTTATTGTTGAATCATGAAAACTGACTTTAATTGATTCAAGTGAGGCCTGCAGTTCTTTAGATTTTGTTCTGGGTTCTTTTATGACTTCCTGGATTTAGTAGTAGTTGCGCTCTTGGAGTAATTTTGGTTGGCCGGCAACTCCTGGGAAGGTTCACCATTGTTCCAAGTTTTCTCAATTTGTGGATAATGGCTCTGACCATGGTTCGCTGGAGTCCCAAAGCCTTAGAAATGGCTTTATAATCCTTTCCAGACTGATACATGTCAAATATTTTGTTTCTCACATGTTCTTGAATTTCTTTAGATCGTGGCATAATGTGTTGCCATTTAAGCATGCTTCACTTTGTCAGAAGGTTCTATTTAAGTGATTTCTTGATTCAATAGGTCTTTGGCAGTAATCAGGCTTGGGTGTGGCTAGTGAAATTTAACTCATCTTTCTAAAATAATGTGGTTAATTGCAGTTCTTTCATGATTTAACAGGAGGGGGCAATTAATTTTTCACATAGGGCCACGTAGGTTTGGACAGCTTTTTTTCCCTTAATTAATGAAATCATCATTTAAAAACTGCATTTTGTATTTACTTGCATTATCTTTGTGTAATATTTAAATTTGTTTGATGATCTGAAACATTAAAGTGTGACAAACATGCAAAAAATAAGAAATCAGAAGGGGGGCCCACACTTTTTCACAACCACTGTATTATACAGTGGGGCAATAAAGTATTTAGTCAGCCACCAATTGTGAAATTTCTCCCACTTAAAAAGATGAGAGAGGCCTGTAATTCATCATAGGTATACCTCAACTATGAGAGACAAAATTAGAAAATCACATTGTAGGATTTTTAAGGAATTAATTGGTAAATTCCTCGGTAAAATAAGTATTGGTCACCTACAAACAAGCAAGATTTCTGCTCTCACAGACCTGTAACTTCTTCTTTAAGAGGCTCCTCTGTCCTCCACCCGTTACATGTATTAATGGCATCTGTTTGAACTCAATATCAATATAAAAGACACCTGTCCACAACCTCAAACAGTCCCACTCCAAACTCCACCATGGCCAGGACCAAAGAGCTGTCAAAGGACACCAGAAACAAAATTTTAGACCTGCACCGGGTTGGGAAGACTGAATCTGCAATAGGTAAGCAGCTTGGTGTGAAGAAATCAACTGTGGGAGCAATTATTAGAAAATGGAAGACATACAAGACCACTGATAATCTCCCTCGATCTGGGGCTCCACGCAAGATCTCACCCCGTGGGGTCAAAATGATCACAAGAACTGTGAGCAAAAATCCCAGAACCACATGGGGGGATCTAGTGAATGACCTGCAGAGAGCTGGTACCAAAGTAACAAAGGCTACCATCAGTAACACACTGCTTAAGCCATGGACTCAAATCCTGCAGTGCCAGACGTTTCCCCCTGCTTAAGCCAGTACATGTCCAGGCCCGTCTGAAGTTTGCTAGAGAGCATTTGGATGATCCAGAAGAGGATTGGGAGAATGTCATATGGTCAGATGAAACCAAAATAGAACTTTTTGGTAAAAACTCAACTTGTCGTGTTTGGAGGAGAAAGAACACCATACCTACTGTGAAGCATGGGTGTGGAAACATCCAAAAAAAGGGGGCCCCCCTTTTGGGGCTGTTTTTCTGCAAAGGGACCATGACGACTGATCCGTGTAAACGAAAGAATGAATGGGGCCATGTATCGGGAGATTTTGAGTGAAAACCTCCTTCCGTCAGCAAGGGCATTGAAGATGAAACGTGGCTGGGTCTTTTTCCGCATGACAATGATCCCAAACACACCGCCCGGGCAACGAAGGAGTGGCTTCGTAAGAAGCATTTCAAGGTCCTGGAGTGGCCTAGCCAGTCTCCAGATCTCAACCCCATAGAAAATCTTTGGAGGGAGTTGAAAATCTGTGTTGCCCAGCGACAGCCCCAAAATATTACTGCTCTAGAGGAGATCTGCATGGAGGTATGGGCCAAAATACCAGCAACAGTGTTTGAAAACCTTGTGAAGACTTACAGAAAAACGTTTGACCTCTGTCATTGCCAGCAAAGGGTATATAAACAAAGTATTGAGATGAAATTTTGTTATTTACCAAATACTTATTTTCCACCATAATTTACCAATTAATTCTTTAAAAATCTTACAATGTGATTTTTCTGGATTTTTTTTTTCTCATTTTTTCTCTCATAGTTGAGGTATACCTATGATGAAAATTACAGGCCTCTCTCATCTTTTTAAGTGGGAGAACTTGCACATTGGTGGCTGACTAAATACTTTTTTCTCCCCACTGTGTCATATATTATATATTTATATAATTAATATTATATATATAATATAATATATATATATATATATATCTATATATATATCTAGCACATACATAACCGAAGTGGGTCGCGGCTTGATGACCATGGGAAAACATGGGTCCCAAGGCCAAACCAGTTGAGAACCACTGCAGTAATTGTATATCGTAATAATATATGACATGAATTGCCATATTTTTATATTATATAATCGTATTATTAATTATTAAAAAATAATTTTCAGTATTTATTTCGCTGGTGTAATGGTGAGCAGAAAAATAAAATACAATTAATACATTATATTTAATAATATTTTAAAAATATATATACGTACCAACATATACCAAATTTTTGAGGCCAGCAGGATTGTTTTGTAAAGAAATTACTATTATTCAGTAATGATGTTAACGACACATTAAATTGATCAGAAGTGAGAAAGATTTAAATAAATCTATTCTTTTGAATTTCTCTATTCTACAAGAATCCTGAAAACAGTGTATCCCAGTTTTCCACAAACATATCAAGTAGCACTTTATTGATGGAAATAAAAGACGTTGCAGAAACGACATATTATAATGATGCCGAAGATCATGGCCCTGAGACTGAGTATGCTGCTTTTTGCCATCACAGAAAAAAAAACATTTTAAAATATATTAAAACAGAAAAAACATCTTTTAAATTGTAATAATATTTCACAATATTACAGTTTTTTTTCTGTATTTTTGATCAAATAAAAACTGCCTTGCTGAGCGTAAGAGTCTTCTTTCATTAACATAAAAAATACTTAACCAAAACTTTTGAATGGTGGTGTACATAAACATATTTTCAAAAAATATATCAAAAAATTAGTGCTGCCAAAGGATTAATCACGATTAATCACATCCAAAATAAAGGTTTTTGTTTACATTATATATGTGTGTGTACTGTGTTTTATTATGTATATATAAATACAAACACCTGCATGTATATATTTAAGAAAAATATATGTTATGTTTATATATTAAATATATTTATGTATAATATAAAATATAAGAATATAAATGTATATACATGTAAATTTAAACAATATATACATGCATGGTTGTGTATTTATATATACATAATAAATATACACACTACACATACAAAAGTGTAAATTTTTTGTAAAAAAATAAATAAAATGTTTCTAAACAATACAGTATATGAGATGTTGTTAGGTGGTTACTAAGGTGTTCTGGGTGATCATTTAATCAAATCAAAGAGCCCACTTTTTAAACTTAAAAAAAATATTATGGTCTCTCATTCAATGTAAGTTTATGAGAATTTGAAATATCATAATCAACTCTTAGTGGATAAAAACTAAGCCCCACCCTACATTATTTCCCACTGAATATTCAGTTTGACATGTAATTGTTAAAGAGCGGTGGTGGAGCCGCTCTGACCTGTGTGGGGTCCAGTGGGCTGGGGAAAATGCCGCTGCAGAGTCTGTCCCGTGGAGAGAGGCAGGTGTTGTCTCTGGAGTGCTTGTGCTTGTCAGACGGCAGTGGAGAAGCTAATGAAGAGGAATAAAGGCACGTAGTGTGAGAGTTGAACAGATACGAAATAACAGAGGAAACGAAGCAATGCTGCAAAATGATGGTAATTATGTTGCGGGGCGTTGTAAGTACTGCTTGCTTTTGAGTGCCGGATTGCTTATAGTCTTTTGAATTCACTCACCTCTATTGCTGGAGGGCGCAGAGCTGTTCACATTCTGTGAGCCAGAGTGATTTGAGCTGAGACTTGAGGTAGACGGACTGGGCTAGAAATAGACAACAGATATTATTTTTTTGTATTTTTTATGAAGTAATTAAGCTAAGATACATAAAAAAAAAATGACCATATATATTATCATAATATAAATAACGGTTATTTATAGAATAATGCTTTTATATATAATTGTGTAAATATGCATATATATGATTAACATTGATTAAAATAATATATTTTATAAAGGGTTGAGTAACTGATTTTTTTTTTTGTCTGGGCCCTAGTTTATTTTTCAAAATATATTCAAAATGAATACTTAAATACTTAATGTTGTGACTCAAAACATAATGATATGATGTATTCTTTATAATTCATTTTTCTTGTAAAAAAAACAAACATTTTAAATGTTTTTTGGAAAAAAAAAATTATGATGATATATATACACACACACTTTCAAGGAAAAACGTTTTAAAAATTACAATATATATACAGTGTATAATCACCTTAAAAAGTAACCTACATGTTATTTATATTGTATCATTATATAAAATAACTTTTATTAATCATTAGTGGTTCAACGGATCACAAATCTCACGGTTCGGTTCACATTACGGTTTTTGACCCACGGACCGGATCGGATCATTTTTCGGATCAGCAAGAAAGAAAAATATTTCAATTTAACTTGCTTTCCATTTATTACGTAAAGCGAAGTACTTCTTTGATACCACATCAAATACTACTAGATTAACTAAGAAAGTTTAAACATGATTAAAGAGACAAGAGAACAGCCAATAAATATAAGAACAAATACACAAATTACAAGCAGATAAATACAACAGAATATGTTACAACTAAAATAAGGTTAGTAGTATTCAAATACAGAAATGTAATTAGGGAAAATAACACTGCAGAGTTTTCACTGCATAAATTAAATATAGATTTTTTTTTATCACAGCTGTTTTTGTTGTTTGATGATCATTAATGACAGCAGCAGTATTTATAGTATTCATAGACTGATGCACGGATCCGATATAATGATACACATCACATCCGATGTCTTTCTCAGCTGTTCTTTCATTCACTTGAGACATAACTGACTGTGTTTAACTGAATGATTGTCAGGATGGGTATTTTGTCATAATTTTATGTGTATGTGTCTGTTCAAAGGATTCAGAAGAGGATTCAGTTTGGTGTTCGTGCGCGCTTCATGTGTGCGGCTGTGCGCGAAGAGAACAGCGCGCGAGTAACTAATCGAGTTCCCTTTCGCCTTTTCTTTTGCTGGAATGGTTTAAAATCGCTTGCGTGTGTAAATACGTACAATTGATAAACTTTCACTCTATTATGGTTCCTTTTTGCAATTAATCCGTGGATCACATGCGTGCCGAACCATGGGGCTTGGTCTGCGAGGATCACTGATCAACTACGATCCGTTTAACCACTATTATATATGTAATATATATATATACTGTATATATGTTATATTATATATAACAAATTACAACGTAAATCAAAATAATTATATATACTTTTTAAAACTGTGGATGTCACATGGATATTAGTTATTCTGCGCTCGCTGGCATTTTCGGAGCAAAGAATAGTTTGAAAACTTTTTATTTAAACTTAAGGTGACGCTAACGCATTGAACAACAATATTTCATCCAAAATAAATAAAAAATTTATTATTATTTTATTAAATTAATAGAATGATTGTCTGAATCTGACAGTTAATAGTGTTTCCTTTTAGTAACTTTTTAGTTCCCTAACATTGAGCGTATCTTTGAATTTCTCACTTGCATGTTGAAGACCTCATCCGAGCTCTCTGATTGGCCGGTGATGTTGCTCACTTCATTTGAGGCCTGTGATGACAGTGAGGATGAGGAATATCTGTTGACAGCTGGATAGCTGAGAGGACTGAAAGGGAATTGAAAGACACAAAAGAGAGGATAAATTTAGCAAACGTGTGGGTGCGTTCAAGCTGCCAATCTGTCAAACCTGATCCAAAACAAGCATTCCTAAAGAGCATCTACTTGGCTGAGATTTCAATTGAGTTCAACTTTTTATCTCTGACCTTAAAGCATTTCAGCATATATTTCAAGAATGCACACAAGAAACATTTTTAACATGGCATTAAGATGACACAAACCTGCGTCTTGCCACGATTCGGCCTCCCTCTGGGCTGATGGCATTAGGTACGGTGGTCCTGCATGTGCGCAGGCTGCCATTTGCAAAATGCAGAGGACTAACTCGCACATAAGCGGGAAACTCTTGTGGCTAAACAAAAAAAAATATTACCTGTTATAGAAAGTGTTTCATCAAATTGCTTGTTAAAATTAACACAGTTTTTAAAGGTCACGTATGTAATTTCAATGCCTCTAGTGGCACTAAGCAAAATTAACTTTTTAAACAGGTTTCTCAAACATTTATCTGCTATTGGTCAGACAAATCTGTGGCCCCGCCCCAAACTCATGCCACTGGTTAAGCCAATGTTACTATGGCCAACTGGTCGGGATTTCTGATTGGCTGTCAATGTTTTTATTGTTCATCAACGGGAACTGTTCTGAAAGTGATTTGAACGTTATCGTTGGATAACGTTTATAAAGATTTAAATATGGATATTTTTGTATATTGTTCTTACACAAATGCAGTGCTTCGCTTTAGAAGGCCCGTATTAAGCACTTTTTATGATGGATGGGTGCACTTTATTGGACTTCAAAATCTCGACCACCATTTACTGCCATTATAACGCTTAGAAGAACCAGGATATTTTTAATATAACTCCGATTGTATTGGTCTAAAAGAAGAAAGTCATATACACCGATGATGCCTTGAGGGCGGGTAAATCATGGGGTTATTTTCATTTTTGGGTGTGAACTTTCCCTTTAAAAAGTTGCATATTAAATTGGGATATGCATTTTAACGTCTAAAAATGTATACAATTCAACTTTAAGACCAGTGAATATGTATCTATATGTGTAAAAGTAAACATACTTGAATCCCCAGACTGGAGCGCATTACATGAAACTGGTCGACAAGCTTTTTATGTAACGGCTTCATATCCTGTGGAACGAACTTCTCGTGCACGGCTAAACCAAATTCCAGAATATGGGCCTGCAAAAAAGGCAGAGAGAAAATTTTATTATTCTTAGAACAAAATAAATATTTATTTAAACAATACAAAATACGAAAATGTCTAGAAATTAACTTTTTGTATAAATGTTGGCTTAATTTTGTTTTAAAAAAACTTTTTATAGAATTTTCAAGAAATGTTTACATTTAATAGCTTTAAAAATATCATGTTTTGGAACCATCAAGTAAAAGGTAATAGCATTTTCTTAAAAAAAAAAAACATTTAAATATTTTTCAAAGTAGAAGTTTTTCAACAAATATAATGACTTGTTAATACACAAATATCATTATATTTTAAAGGCACATTATCAGATGTATTATAATGTAGTCATTATATGAATAGCATTTTTAATATACATTTTTAAATATATATTATATTGAAAAATATATTTTAAATAAACAGACAAAAAAAATGAGTGTCACATCACTGACCCAAATAATTTTTGTTTTTGTACCTGTTCAAACATCAGTTCCCTAAGACGAGTAATTTTCTCTCCATCCTCTGGATGATTTGCCATGTAATCTTTCGCAAAAAATGCCTGCGTGAGGAAGTACATAAAGAGACGCATGAATCATTTGTACTCAGGCTACTTTTTAAGAAAAGAAGTTAATAAATAAACTCATACAGTGTGAAATTCAGTGCATGTCTCACAGGCATTTCAACGCTGTAAACTAACCTGAACTCCTACTCATTTCTTAGAAACTATGATGCAACATTACAAAGACGCTAGGGAATGTTTCCATGACTCTCGTTTAATATATCATGCTAACTGTCATACGTAAGTGACATGGATTTTGATCCAGCTTTCATAGCCCAGTGACTAGACCTGGAGCCCTGTGCGCTGAGGTAAACTCATCATCTGTGCAGTGAGGTGCATGCTGGGATTCAGGAGAACCCCTGCCGTTAGCTCTTCTCTTTTAATAGAGTTAGCTGAAGCTCACGCTCACAAAAGGCCAGTGCTCAACATGCTGTTGCTTGGCAACTGTCAGAGATACCCGCAGAAACCGGTCCTATGAAGTGTGAGGATGTGGGCTAGTCATTAAACATCCAGCGAATGCGCTTTTGAGGGTTTCACTGAAAACAACAACTAGAAACCGGTCTTTCATCCTGCTAAAAGGAAGAAGGTGAAACTGGAGTCAGTGCGCTCAGACCAATAAATCACTTTACAGACAATTTATGTTGTCAAGACTATGAGACATCAACAGAGTCAAAACATTTCGATCACAACAGTTCAAAGATTTTAAAGGGGTCATATGATGCGATTTCAAGTTTTCCTTTCTCTTTGGAGTGTTACAAGCTGATTGTGCATAGATAAGATCCCTGAAGTTACAAAGACTAAAGTCTCAAAACCAAAGAGAGATTCTTTATAAAAGTTAAGAGTCAGCCACGCCTACTTAAAACGGCTCGTTCTAACACCCCCCACATATCTACCTCACTATGTGAAAACATTAGCATAATGCCGCCCAAATGTTCAAGCAAAAAAAAGAAGGCGTGGTTTTTCAGTAATCGCAGTATGTTTGAAGCGCCATTCCGGGAGCGCTGTGTTTTTTCTAGGGCGAAAGCCAGCATTTATGTTGGCCTCTGAAAGTAGATGCATTAGGATCTTTAAGCCTGAACAGCAATGCATTTTATGGACGACCGTTTCGTGAACCTAGGAGAGGAGGTAATTCAGAATCAGCTACTGTTTTGTTATTAGTTTAAGTATTTGCTATTGACTGTGTTCAAATGTGTAGTTTTTGCGCATTGTGTGTGTGTGTGCTGCGCGCTTGAGCGAGAGAGAGAGCGGTGTGTGTGTGTGCGTGCGCGCTTTGAGAGAGAGCGGTGTGTGTGTGTGTGTTTGCGTGCGCGCTTGAGCGAGAGAGAGAGCGGTGTGTGTGTGTGTCGCGTGCGCGCGCGCGCGAGAGAGAGATGGTGTGGTGTGTGTTTGTGTGTGGCACGAGCGAGAGAGAGGAGAGCGAGAGAGAGCGAGAGAGAGCGAGCGAGAGAGAGAGAGAACGCGAGAGAGAGAGAGAGAGAGAGAGCGAGACCCATCACAGTGGAGTCAGCTGTCTTAAAAGTGGCTTGTGTACTGCAAACACATAACAGCTTCATCACTGTGTCTGTCACGAGACTCTGTTTCCCTTTTGGGCTCTGTCTTTACATTTATTTTGAGAGATGAAGCTGGTGATTATGGTAAGGGCGTTACATTTCCGACGAGTGCTTGCGGTGTTTGGCCAATCACAATGCATTGGTTCAGCTGGCCAATCAGAGCAGATTGCGATTGTCGGAAGGAGGGATTTTGTAGAAAACGAAGTGTTTGAGAGAGTCGGGGCATAGAGGACTTACAATAATGTACAGTATTTTAAAAATAATGTGTTTTTTGAACATTAAAGCATGTCAACATATTCTGTTACACCAAATACACAAAATAATGATTTTTTAAAAAAGCATCATATGACCCCTTAATATTTTGACTGCCTTGTGTCTCGTGTCAAACGACATAAAACAATTTTTTTATATAAATGACATCAAAAACTCAGAGGATGTATTTGTAATTGATATATATGTAAACTTTTTTTGTGTAATAGTTTTTTTGTGTAATAGTGATTGAACACAAAATAATATTTTGCATTTGTATTCCCTTAAGTGTAACTAACAGTTAAGAGTACATAACAGCGCATGGCCACAAATTTTTATCTAATCAGTCGGCCTAAAATATAAACTAAAATTAGAATTTTAAAAAATCCAGATTTTACATAAGTTATAGTCATAATACTGTATAATAATTTTACTACATAATACAATATAATATGTAGATCATCAGTTTTTTCTACTATAAATTATTAGATAAATACTGCTCTCTATGCAATAAAATAAACTCAAATAATAAAATAAAATAGCTTAAGTTTAGCTAATTATTTGCAGCTCAAGACCAAGATCATGAGACAACAATAAAGTCAAGGCATTTGGATCACAAGAGTTCAAAGATTTCAATTTTTCAATATTTATTTTGTCAACATAAACATTTTCTCATTGCTACTAACTTGAACTAACAAGTTGCCTAAAATATTGACTTTGATTAAAATGACTTATTTTAGTGGAAATAAAAATCAGATTCCTCTATTTTTATAGCACACATTATACATAATTTTTACTAAATAATACTTATAATAGTTATAAAATTAATCAAATATTTACTTAAATGTTCATTAATTGAAACTTTAGCTTGTCAAACTACAAACTGCTTGAATATACAAGCCTCAGGTCCATGTCAATACCATTGGTCTTTACCAGCTTTGCACATTTTCCCACTCCAATTTTCCCCATTCTTTTTTGCAGTACTCTACATTTTTGATCCAAGTTTTAAGGCAGTGAAATAACAAGCAACCCAAAGTCCACCTCCAATCTAACAGAAGCAGATTGACCCTGCTCTCCATCCAGTCCCGTACCTCCTGGTATCGAGCCAGTCCTCCATTGACAGCGGCATCGATGACTCCGTTCAGGCACATGGTGAGAGGGTTGATGTTCAGCATCTGCCTCATCTGACACTGGGCGATCAGCGTCCTCAACTGCAGCGTCTTATTTTCAATCACCTCGCTGGCGTTCTCCAAGGGACTCATCTCCACCTGTATTGAAACCACACTGAGGTTATGATGTCTCTGTTTATGTTTATATGATTGTTTTGATGGTGGATGTGCAGTCTTGGGGGCAGTTACTTTAAATTCATGACATTGGCAAAGAGCTTGAAAAACCCTCATCTTGTACGTGATAAGCAGTGCGATTTATCAAAGGCTGTAGTCTACAAGTGTCTTGTCAAAATGAGAATTTTTCTTTTTTTTAAGTTATGACTCACCAGCAGTGTTGGGCAAGTTACTTCCAAAATGTAATACATTATATATTACTAGTTACTATCTTTTGAAAGTAATTAGTTACATTACAATATTACTGTCTCTGAATTGTTACTTTTGAGTTACTTTCACCAAAATATCCACAGAAGTATTATAAAATGCCAAAATGTAGTTTATTGCTGCTCATTCTACATCAAGTGGAGGGTAATGTGGTAGGTCTATATAGCATACAATTATAAAATCATATTTAGATGCCGGTATGTAGGTCTACATTAATGTTACGTTGTAGTTTAGGTTAAACACAGATAAGCAGAAATGACATTATTACATTCATAAATAACACCGGTAAATAAAGCGAAATGTTATAATGTACAAACAATAAACACAATAACTAGCCTATAGGCAAATTTGAACGGTTTCAGAAGAAAACAAGAATGAAAAATATAAGTTGCTAAACAAGCCAAAACGAATTAGGCTAATCAGTGGCGGCGCTAGGGCGGGGCTTGGCGGGGCTTGACGGGGCCCATCAGAAACTTTCTTAGCCCGGGCACAGCCCCCCCAAGGATTTCCTAATGATGTTCTCTTATTTTTGGTGTCACTTTCATTAACATAAAAAAAATTAACATTAAAAAATGCCTAATATGTGGCCTATAAATGATTGATATTATGGGGGAGGGGTCAAGCAATGCGCAAACTGTGCGCAAGATTTATGTCAATTCACTTTAGAGAAAGTGAAAGTAAAAAAAACTGACGGAGCTTTCTAACGCTGCATTAACGGCGCATATTCTCTGACAACAAGAGACAAAATTACTTCAATATAGGCTGATGATGGTATATATCTGTCTTAAATTATTCCCTTAATATTTCTCTTGTGGCCCAGAAGAAACGTTTTTCGCGTTAAACAGGTTGTTTTTGAAAATACAGCTGCTCTTCATTTTCATCGATGACTGCAGTGTTATTAATTTTAATTATAGGCCTATAATTCAATTGTATAAATGAATAGACCTGTTTAAAAATTTTTTTTTTTTAAACCATTCTCAATGAGGAGTAGCCTAAACTAATAGCCTAAATTTTTATTATCCTCACAGCACGCCATAAGGCGCGGAACGGCATAGTCATATAGACTATGATTGAACAAAAACAGATTTTGTTATTTTTAGTTAAACTTAATTTTTGTTGCTTGTCTGCGCTTATCCGCCGCCTTTTTTTCTCTTCTCCAACCCCACAGCTCTCTCCGATAGCTTTGTGTTAGTGGCACAGTCCAGTGTTTCCAGGTTTTACTCGTGCTATTTCTCCATGTTGAGAGTTTGGTGTCGCACATACTGCACCTTATTATGCATTCTTATCCTTTTCTCCGACAAACTGAAAATAACAGGAGTGTGTCCATCTCACAAATGTAGAATCCGTCTATGCAGTCATCTCAACCATCTAATTCCAGCAACAGAAGATAGACAAACTAGTTTACCCGCGCAATTTTTTCTCTGGTGCTGTTTTGCGTTGTTAGTAATATGTTGTTGTACCTTGCGTTACTGAGATGTACGAGTAAATACATTACCCCAATTTATTTAGTCAATGCGTTATATTACAAGTTATATACTACTGTAATATTATTACTTTTGTAATGCGTTACTCCCAACACTGCTCACCAGTTCCCTTTTCTCAACTTCAAACCAGCGAGAGATGCCAGGTAGACTCTGAGCGAGGGTCAGTGTTGTCCGCTCAACCCACAGGCTCTACAACACAACACAAACAACATGAACATCACAAAACTGATTTTAAAAAATGAAATCATTTCATCATCTTGGTGCCTAAGACTTTAGCAACATCAAAAAATGAAAAGACCTGCACAGAGAGAGTGAGAGATTTAGGACAACAGATGACGATAGCTGATAGACGCAAACAGAAGACAGACAGACAGACAGACAGACAGACCGATAGATAGATAGATAGATAGATAGATAGATAGATAGATAGATAGATAGACAGATAGATAGGACAGATAGATAGATAGATAGATAGATAGATAGATAGATAGATAATAGATATATATAGATAGGACAGACAGACAGACGATAGATAGATAGATAGATAGATAGATAAATAGATAGATAGACAGACAGAAGATAGACAGACAGATAGATAGATAGATAGATAGATAGATAGATAGATAGATAGATAGATAGATAGATAGACAGATAGATAGATAGATAGATAGATAGACTACAGTAAGTCTACAGCACCTTAAACTCGTTCTCTTTGTCTTTGGTGCCCTTGTGAAAAGGCCTGTCGTAGCGAAACCTCCAAATATGGTTGACTTTGTAGAAGCTCTTGATGTTGTTGGGGACTCCGTCTCTCTGCAGGACGTCCTGGTTTTCAGGGACAGGACTAACGGCATAGATCTGCAGATCTGAATCACGACCAGTTAAGGGACGTACAAAGCGCATTCAGTCATCACACAAACAAACAAGCAGAAACTATTAATCTCATTCTCTCATTTGTTTCAAGTAAATCTCATAGTTATTTCATTTGTTTTTCTTTTTTTATGGGATTCAGGAGAAACATCCGAGACAAAGGTGTCACTTATAAATGAAGCATAACTGAGACTTAAGTCTCCTAACTGTAATAGAGCAATAAATCCTTCCTCTGAAATAAGTTCGAGCTACTCATGAACTTGTGCCACAGATATACTCAACTATCAGACCATTAGCAGCTGGTTGGACTCTGTGAAGAGAAGAGGTCACAGAGCAGCATGAACTCAGTTTAGATACCCATCTGATTAGAAACTATGCTGCTGGCTGCCGACCAACAGTTTACACATCTAACAGCTGCCCTATTAGCACTTCTCCATTCTTTAATCACCCTTATCCACACACCAGCCCTCATCTAAGAACCCTTGAGGAGCAATATATATAAATATACACTACCTTTTAAAAGTTTGGGATCAGTAAGATTTTTCATATTTTTTAGCGAAGTTTCTTGTGCTCATCAAGGCTGTATTTATTTGACCAAAAATCCAGAAAAAACCCTGTTATTTTGGGAAATATTATTGCAATTTGAAATAACAATTTTCTGTTGTAATATATTTTAAAATATAATTTATTCCTGTGATGCAAAGCTGAATTTTCAGCATCATTACTCCAGTCTTCAGTGTCACATGATCCTTCAGAAATTATTCTAATATGCTGATTTATTATCAGTGTTGAACAGTTGTGCTGCATAATATTTTTTGGGACGTGATACTTTTTTCAGGATTCTTTGATAAATAAGGAGTTAAAAAGAACAGTGTTTATTCAAAATAGAAATTTTGTTTTTGGGGTCATACATTTTTTTCTTTGCTTTTTTTTTTTTAAAGAAATGAATCATTTTTTTCTTTCAGCAAAGATGTGTTAAATGGATTAAAAGTTATAGTAAATACTTCTGATTTCTTTTGAAAGAATGCTGTTCTTTTGAACTTTTTATTTATCAAAGAATCAAAGAAAAAAGTATCACAGGTTCCAAAAAATATTAAGTAGCACAACAGTTTCAACACTGATAATAAACCAGCATATTATAATGATTTCTGAATGATAATGTGACACTGAAGACTGGAGTAATGACTGATGAAAATTTAGCTTTGCTGTCACAGGAATAAATTACTTTTTAAAGTATATTAAAATAGGAAACCAATATTTGAAATATTTCACAATATTACTGTTTTTTTCTGTATGTTTGATCAAATAAATACAGCCTTAATGAGCATAAGAAACTCCATTAAAAACATTAAATATCTTACTGATTCCAAACTTTTTAATGTTAGTGTATATATATGGTATTATTTGAAAGTGTAAATATTATAAGATATATATATATATATAGTATATAGCTTTTTAATGTGCCTTTTCATATCGACAAAAGAAAAAAGAAGAAAACATTCAGTATACCACTGCGCATCTGCTTGGTGGATGGTCTGGTCGGGCAGGTTGGCGTGCTGCATTGCGATGGCGTGAGAAACGTCGCTGAGCAACCTCGGCTGAAAGGCCTCCATAGACGCTCGGAATGCGTTCCCATCTACACAACAACCTCTTTATCTGACCGCCGTCAACACACACAGCCAGAACGTATGAAGAAAGTGGAAGACCCGGACACATATTGACTGTTATGGAGGGACTATGAGAATAGAGTATACGAGATATGTCCTAATTCCTAATTCATTCTCATTTCCCCTCCATTCCCATTACAATCATCCATCCATTGCACTGTGGTGTGAAAATGAAGAATAGCAACTGGATAAAATGCGAATAGCTCAATAAAAAGGAAATGTTGCAGAAATGTTTCAAATTATAGATGGGTTACGGTTAGATCTGGAGGGAAAGTGACCCCTAGAGGACAAGATGTTGAATTACAAAAAAAGGTGATGACACTTCAACTGAAAAAGCCATACTCACCCAAAGTGAAAATTATATAAGACAGCGATATCTGTAAAATCTTTAGCTAAGATAATCAGCTTGTAGTATTTTTACATTATTTTATATTATAGTATAAATAATATGTATACAAACATATATAAATATAATACAAATATGCTTGAAGAATTGTACCCTTAAAAAGAAGGGGAACTTCTTTCCGTAGAAGCCGACTCTGAAGAACTCTGGCTCGAGCCGCTGCTGGTTCATTATTTTGTCATAGAAAGAGGCTTCCATCATCTATCAAACATGCAAATAAAACAGACCATTGAGCACAATGTAACACAAACAGCAGTTAATATGACAAATTACTGCCACAATCTGTGAAGCAATCGACTGTGTAACAGAATGAACAAAAAACAACTGGGGAGATTCAGTGGTTAACAGTTAAGCCAAACGCCTCATTAGATAACAATTGGCCCGAAGTGATGAACCTAGTAAAACAACTCAATTTAGTTCAAATGAGTCTGTATACAGCCCTTGGTGTTTGAACTGCAGACTAGTTGCATAAAAATAAGTAAATAAATACTGTAAAACTATAAAGAAATTAGTGCTGTCAAACGATTAATCGCATCCAAAATAAAAGTTTTGTTTACATAATATATATGTGTGTGTGTACTGTTTATTTATATGTATATATAATACACAAACATACAGTATATTTTTTGAAAATAATTACATGTTATATACATTAATATCTTTTTATTTTTTATATTATATATATATATAATACCTTTTAATATATAACAAACATGTTTTTTTTAAATATATGCATGCTTGGTTTGTCTTTATATATACTACTAAAATACACGTACAACACCTCATAAATATTATGTAAACATAAAAAACTTATTTGGATCGATTAATCGCGATTTACTCCCGTTTGACAGCACTAAAAGAAATGTAAAAAAAACACATTATTTGTTAAATATGTATTTAATAAATTAATACCAAAATAAAAATAATAAAAATAACATAAAATACATAAACGTATACATACCCACATACTGCATGGTCTGTAAAGAGGAAACACTTACCCTCATCTTGCTGAGGTTCCTGTAGTCATAATACGCTTCGTACTGATTGGCCAGCTCTCGACACAGTATGATGCAGTTTTCCCAGCACTGGAATGAATAGTTCAGTTTTTAAGACTTAAATAACAGTAATACTTCAATCATAAAGGTATCATTTTAGCTACCAACAAGGGCCCCTGCTCTCATCGAAACGGTTGCAGTAGGTTTCAGCCACAAGATGGCAGTATGTAGGAAGAAAAGAACTTCTCTTATGTTGTCCATATTTATGGTTCAGTAGCTGGAAATCAGAACATACTGAACAAAGTTGTCGCTGCAAACCTCTGGCTTTTTACTTACAGTAGCTGCCCTGCTCCTTCAACATTAAGCCTTATTAGTCACATTCATTATTTTATGATGGGTGGGGTGCATCTTAAAATGAGAGATGGACTCACTTTTCCTCTGTCGAAATTGTGTATGATGGTGAGATGAAGGCATTCCTTCCTCTGCCATTCGCTCTGCATGGGGTACGTGAGGAACTCTCTGAGAGGCCTTTCGGTCCACTCCAACAGCTCATCGTACAGCAGAAGAGTGTAGGACGCCTCTGCAAAACAGTCACAAATAATAAGAAAATAATCATTTATAATAGTAAATAATATTCGAATAGGACAATATCTATTAGTATTATTATTGAAATTATTATAAAATAATATTATTGAAACAATTTGCATTTCAAAATAATATTTAAATTACATTAATATTATTTCAAATTAATTGGTGCAGAAATGACAGTAAAAAATGAAAAATGAAAACGATACAGATCAACACAAATATGTTGAGCGATTATTACCGGTGTAATTTTGTGCCTTCAGGTGCAGCTCATAGAGCTTGTGAATATAACGGATGTACATTTCTTCTTTATTCAACTCGGTTTTATAGAAGTTCTGAAAAGAACAGGACAATGTGAGCAGAACATGCTTTTTTCTGGAGTTTGCCTCTAAATAACTATAATAATAAAATGTGTCATATTTTATATCCAAAACGAACCAGAAGGTTGACTGTACATCCCATTGTTTTCCCATCAACCTCGCCAATCTTCATGCAGTCCCTGTGAAGAGATGAGCCTCATGCATAAAGCGTGAGTGTGTTTGCACTGTATGCTGTATGGATGTGAGTGTGTCTGCTTTACCTGTAATCTAGTAATCTCTCCATTAGCCGTGTGACGGTAGCGATGTGGGAAATGCCACTTTCTCTCCAGGTCTCTCTCTCAATCTTCTTCAGGAGACTAAATCACAGGGATATTCAGAATTATTATAAGAACTAATTAAAACAACAATAAAACTTTGAAATCGAAGACCTGATCACCCTTTTATTTTGTTACACCCAGCTGTACAGTATATAGTACATGGTATTTAATGAGGGTCTTACCTCGGATACGGACCAAACAGTGGAATTCTAATGCAGAAAAATAAAAAAACATTTTCAAATATTTGATTCGATTTTTCAAATTGAATTTATAGTACAGGGCTGTCCAGACTCGGTCCTGGAGGGCCAGTGTCCTGAAGAGTTTAGCTCCAACCCTAATTAAACACACCTGAACCAGCTAACCAAGCTCTTACTAGGCATAGAAACTTCCACCAGGTGTGTTGAGGCAAGTTGGAGCTAAACTCTGGCCCTCCAGGACCAAGTTTGGACAGCCCTGAATAGTACTTTGAAGTATTTCATAGTTTGTAATATTTTATATTTATATAAAATATGCAATTGTTTAATTTATATACTACTGCTCAACTTTGGGGTCGTAAGAGTGTCTTCACATCAAGGCTCATTTATTTTTTGAAAGATCAGTAAAACAGAAAACTGATTACAACTTAAAAAATATACTTTCAAACGTCATTTATTCCTGTGATGGCAAAGCAAAACTTTCAGCAGCCATTTCTCCAGGCTTCAGCGTCACATGATCCTTCAGATCATTCTAATATTCTGATTTGGTGCACAAGAAACATTTCATATTATTATCAAAGTTAAAAACAGTTGTTCTGCTTAATATTGTTGTGGAAACCATGATAGCATTTTTTTTCAGATTCTTTTGATGAATAGAAGTTAAAAAACAACAACATTTATTGAACAGAAATTTTTTAATGTCTTTACTATCATTTTTGATCATTTAATGCACCCTTGCTGAATGAAAGTATTAATTTAAAAAAAAAATTATAACATAAAAATAACTTACTGACCACATCACAATCAATCATTTAGAGCCGTTAGATTTATATAATTGAGATAACGATAATTATAATTTAAACAAATTTCTTATTGCAGCTACAAAACATCATGATTTTGGAAAGAATTAAAACTCACATGTTGTTAAAGAGCTCTCTGTATGTCTCATCTCCTTTTCCCTCTGACATCAGGCCATCCAGTTTGTCTATTAGTTTGGCCTCCACCTTTAAAAACAAAATTGTCCCAAAAAAAAATTTTTTTTTATTCCTTAAAGTGGTCATATGATGCGATTTCAATTTTTCGCTTCTCTTTGGAGTGTTACAAGCTCTTGGTGCATAAAAATCATAATTGCCAAATACGCAAGTCTCATCCAAGAATATTCTTTAATAACAATTTAAAAGTCACCACACCTCCTAAAACGCTCGTTCGAAACACGCCCCCCATATCACCTCACTATGTGGGAAGATTTGCATAACGCCACCCAATGTTCACGCAAAGAAAGAAGGCGAACTTTATTCATTCTCGGCTGTATATTTTTGTTCCGTACCGTCCATGTTCCGTAAAGACTCTGTTTTTTTTCTTTGTGAAAGCGAAACTAGTTTGTTTGGTCTTTCAAAAGAGGACGATTTCTGCTTCGTCATGCCTAGTGCTGATCCGTGCTGGTCTCTGAGGAAATCATCAACTTAGTGCTGTGGATCGCCGGATCTGCTTTCACCGTTTTCACCGCTCCTTCACAGGGACCGCCGTTCTCGACCCCGCCGCCTCAGCTCACTCTGGCCCGGCCTCAGCTCACGCTAAGCCAGGGCTTTCGTTCACGCTAGCCACTGTGTTTTTCGTTGTGAAAGCGAAACTACTTTGTTTTTGTCTTCCAAAAGAGGATGATATCCGCTTCGTCGTGCCTAGAGCTGATCTGTGCTGGACGCTGAGGAAATAACTCAACTTCGTGCTGTGATTCGCCGCACATTTTTTATGGAGGACTGTTTAGCTGATCTCTGGAGAGTAACTTAGACTAAAATGCCCGGCAGTTCTGAATCCCGTAAGTACAGTTTTCTTTTAGCATTTGCCACTTATGATCAAACTCTATTCCTTGGCGTGGTGGAGTAGCACTTGTGTTTGTCCTTTTCTCTGATCACAAATGCAGACAGGGTTTTATGTTTACGCGGCTCCGGCTGGGACACGCCATCACAGTATGGTGAGGGGCGTAATATTTCCGTCTCACGCTTGAGGTATTCAGTCAATCACAACGCACTGGATAGCTGGCCAATCACAGCACACCTCGCTTTTTCAGACCGATGAGTTTTGTAAAAATGGACGCGTTTCAAAAAGGAGGGGCATAGAGGAGAAACAATAATGTACAGTATGTAGAAAATAATGTTTTTTTAACTTTAAACCGCACAAACACATTTCATTACACCAAATAATGTTCTTTTTAGCAACATCATATGACCCCTTTAAAATGTCAGTTTTCATTCTTACAGCATGTTTTTAAATCCACTTACAGTATGATGTTAGTCAAGGTTTCCTGCACCAAAATATCATCATGTATCATATGCATGACTATTCCAGGCTATATTTGCATTTTTTAATCATTATTCTTAAGGGATTTCTGCAAGATAGCGGAGTTACATGTAGAAAATAAATTATATATCCATTGTAGTTCAACTTTAAATTAGCATGAGCAGCTCAAAATCTCACTGACAATCTTTTTCAAATTATGATTCCATTCCAGAGCGACACGACCTTGGTAAACAAGCTCGATTTCCTCTCATCCACAGTGTTCTACTCTGACGCCCGCACATGATTTATTGTGACACGGACATCACGCTGCTCTCGCGTGTTCAAACATGTTTATGTCACTGTGATTTCAGCACCTGTTTGAAGTTGCCGCTCCGTCGCTGTTCGCAGTCCATCATATCGTGGAAAACGGGGATGAGAACGTTCCTCAGGTCCATCTGTGGTACCAGAGTCACCTCCATGAACGGACCAATCAGGGTGGGAATGAGATTTAACTTGTAGTCACCTGGGAGACAAAACCATATATTGCTTTTATATGCACCGGTCATGTGACTCCATAAGTGCTCAATGCAGAATTGTGAAAGAGGACGAACCCAAATGCTGCCACATGCTGAAAATCTCACAGCCAATCATCACTCTCATGTCACCGTACCTTTAAAAACATAAAAAAAAAAAAATCATATCAAATCTGGATATTGTGGTAATTGCAATGGTTTTCCCATGGTGCAACTTGCTCACAGTGTAAAAGTACTAATTAATCCAGTATACAATAAATCACTAATATCGTCGCATTACGCAGAATGTGTTATTTTACATTGTGAAATCTTTCCATCTCATTCCCGGTAGGATTCTGATCATATAAAGGAAAAGAACAGGAAGGGCTCTCACTTCTCCAAGACTTTTTTCCTCTTGGAGGGCGGGAACATTTCCAGTTGGAGGCAGGGCTGGTTGATGAATATTATACAGAGATAAAAATAGGACTCCCATACCTACAGATAAAAAGAGAGCTAATTAAGATGCTGACGGTGATTATCTGCACTGCAGGCACATATTTAACATGTTCCCAGTATGCTCTAGGAGATACAGAAAAAAATTAATTTCTCCTATGCACTTTTTATTTATTTATTAAATTTTTTTATACGGCACACTGTAAATAATATGCAGAATATTGTCTACTTCCATGAAACCCAATTGTTTTTTTTCCGTTTTAGCTACTTTGCAGTGGTTCCCAAACCTGTCCTGGAGGACCCCCTGCCCTGCACATTTTGTATGTCTCCTTAATCAGACACACCCAGTTTAGTTCTTGCAGTCTCTACTAACAAGCTGATGAGTGGAATCAGGTGTGTTAGATAAGGGAGACATACAAAAGGTGCAGGGCAGGGGGGCCTCCAGGACAGGTTTGGGATCCACTGATCTACTGTATTCAAGTTGATTCTGCCATATTAAATAACATTATTATATTATATTATATTATTTACAGGTTAATTAATCCAACATTTTTATAGTTTAGATTAGAGTTAATGGCTTTTAGATTCTAGATCTACATACTCAGTGTACTAAACCTCTGATATATTAGTATATTTAATGAATAGTAAAAGTGACGGCAAGTATTATTGATGTCATGCAGTACATGCAAATTTTTCTCTGGTATTTTAGTACATTAGAGAGCAGAAAAATAAAAATCTGTAGTATATAAACATATTTATTTTATTTACATAAAAGTTGAGAATGAAGATTATGTGTAGATGTTTCACATACTACATTATATTTACTGTAATAAAATTTAACTTGTGAACTTTTGATGATAGCAACAGCCAGGTCGTGGGTAAAATTCACAAAGGTTTTTTGAAAGAAGCCAGGGCTGCATTTATTTGATCAAAATATAATAAAAACAGTAATACTGTGAAATATTAAAATAAAATCTAATATGCTGATTTGCTTCAAGACACATTTCAATGTTGTAACAGTTGTGCTGTTTAATAATTGACTTTTTTTTTCAGGAATCTCTGATGAATAGAAATTTCAAAAGAACTGCAAATCTCTCATAACATTATAAATGTCTTTCACTTTTGATCAGTTTAATGAATAAAAATAATAATTAATAGTAAAAGATCCAGAAAATGAGACAGGCTATATTTGCATTTTTTTAAATGCAGTAAGACAATAGAAAAAGCCAGACTTGCATTTAGAAAATAAATTGCATATCCATTGCAGTTCAACTTTAAATTTGCATGATCAGTTTAATAAATAAAAACAGTAGTGAACTGTAGTAAATGTAAAATCTCTTTACCTTGAAGTCAAATTTCTCATTAAGGAAGTTGTTGCGCAGAGTATCGGAGAGATATAAGATGGTGGTTATGATGACACTACACACAAACAAACAGAAACATCAAGCAATGAAACATCTCTATGGCTGAATGAGATTATATATGAACCATTTCAGGTTTTGTTTTCCGCACTTACTTATTAGCGACCAGTCTCATGACAGTCCAGTCTTTGGGAAACATGTCAGGTCGGATAAGTATCCTGAAGACAGTGAATAACTGCAGGAGGAAACTCTGGAAAACAAGATTGTAAAGTTAGACTACAGCAATCACTATTATCAAACCAGAATAAGCTGGTTAAACACCCACACTACAATCTGGTAAGGTTTATCAAATGATTTTACCGTTAGTTCATCTTTAGTGGGAAATCTGCTGAGAAGCTGCTGGTATTCTTTATCTTTCAACTGCCGCAGCAATGTGAGCAAACAGGCAACAAATTCACCCTGAAACACACGCATCTAATTTGTTATTCAATTTACTGAAATACTTTCCCTGAAGTAAAAATCAAAGATCATCAGAAAAGGTCACGTGTACTGTAACATCCTGGTATGGCAGGCGCAGCGATGTGGCGGCAGGCTGAGGCCGGTTGGTCACTTCCAGTACAGTTCTGAGTAACACTCCAGACAGACTCTCCATGACCAGATTCACCTCCTCAGACACACCACACTCCTACAGAGACATAAACAGACTTTTTATTGTATTTATTTATTAACATTAATCACATATATATATTTCCAAAGAAAAGCCCCATTTACATTTATTGTAGTAAAGGAAATATGATTATAACAAGACAAACAGAAGATAGATAGACATAGATAGACAGACGACAGGCAGACACAGATAGATGAACAGACAGACAGACGGACAGACAGACAAACAGACAGACAGACAGATAGAATAGACATACAAACCGAAGATCGATAGTCTACAGACAGACAGATAGATAGCAGACAGACAACAGATAGATGATAGATAACAGACCAACCAGAAGATAGATAGATCATCAATATATAGACAGGACAGACAGGCAGACACAGTAGATGATAGACATACAGACAACAGACAGACAGACCGACCGACAGACAGACAGACAGATATAGACAGACAGATATATATAGATAGATAGATAGATAGACAGATGATAGACAGACCGACAGATAGATAGACAGACAGACAGAAAAAACAGACAGACAGACAGACAGATAGATAGATGATAGATAGATAGATAGATCGATAGATAGATAGCTAGATAGATAGAAAGAAAGAAAAGAGACAGATAGATAGATAGATAGATAAAAAGATAGATTAGATGATCTATGACAGACAAACAACGAAGCCAGACATAGATAGATAGACTTATAGATAGATTGATAGATAGATAGATTAATAGATAGATAGATAGACAGACAGAAACAGACAGACAGATACAGATAGATAGATAGATAGACAGACAAACAGACAAACAGACAGACAGATAGATGATAGATAGATAGATAGACAGACGACCGACCAGACAGATGATAGACAGACAATGACAGCCACAGAGAAGATAGACAGACACAGTAGATGATAACAGACATGACAGACAGACAGACAGATAGATAGATATATAGACAGACAGACAGATAGATGATATAGATAGATAGATAGACAGGCAGACACAGATAGATGATAGACAGACAGACATATAGATAGACAGACAGATAGACAGACCAGATAGATGATAATAGACGACAGACAGACAGACAGACAGATAGACAGATAGATAGATAGAAGACAGGCAGCCACAGATAATGATAGATGATAGATGATAGACAGACAACAGAAATAGAGAGACAACAGACAGGCAGACACAGATAGGTATAGATTAGACAGATAGACAGACGACGACAAACCAGACAGATAGACAACAGACAGACGACAGCCAACAGACAGACGATCTACAGACGACAGACAGACATACAGTACGACAGACACGATAGATGAAGCCAGCTAGACAGATACACAGATAGATGATAGATAGACAGACAGACAGACAGACAGACAGACAGATAGATAGATAGATAGATAGATAGAGATAGATTATTTTACTTGATTTCAAAGTACCTAATTAAATTTTTTTTCTAAAACTTATTTTTAGATAATTAATTAACATTTTTAGATAAATTAGTAAGCCATAACATTTTAAATATAATTTTACATTTTTATTTACAAAAACAGCAAATAAAATAGGTACAAAATCTCACCAGCAATTCTAATGAGAAAAAAATAAATAAAAAAAAAGGACAAGAGCTACAAACTAACCAATAAATAGAACAAATGAAGGAAGTGATGCAGAGAATGAAGTAAACGGTGTGAAAATGTCTCTAGCAGCAGAGTTTTAGTGTAAGACTGACCGTGGCATCTGTGTTGAGCGTCAGCATGCTGGTGAGGATATTGGCACACAGCACCAGCTCCCTCTGCTCCTGCAGGTGTGTGTGCAGCAGACGCAGCACTACAGGTAACATCACACACCCTCTCTGCCAAACAACACACACACACACATACATCTAGATCAGTAGCATCTATCATAAAGCTTACTGTATCGTATTTGACACGCAAATATCTAGGGCCTTTGAAGGATTACCATTATCAAAACTGCTGAAAAACTGTTGTACAACAATCTACTACATGCCTTCTGTCTGATTGATAGTTTATACTTTTTGAGCAAGTTAAAGACCTTTTAGTATAATTGTAAAAATGTCCACCTTTTTGCTGTGAAATCTTTACTGAAAAGCAAAAATGTAAAAGCAAGAATAACTTTACTGGACTGGAGTAATTTGGGTTTGCTTGACATCAGTTTTTAGAAAAATCATGGTAAAATGTCATTATCAAATATGATACAGTCAGGCTTTTGAAGAATGTTTAGTTATTCATCTTTTAACCCTTAAACCATTGCATTGCTTTATAAGTTTTGCCTCCACAATTAAAAACTACAGAGCTTTGATCATAAAACTAAACATTTAAATACTAATAAAAACTACAGAGCTTTGATCATAAAACTAAACATTTAAATACTATCTTACGAATACATATTATTGAGAGAATTTACTTTTTGGCCATATAAATATATTCAACTGCACCAAATTGCATATGTTTTCTCAGTTTAGACCACTGAATAAAAAAGATCAAACTATACGAGCCATAAAAGCCTGATGTACCTATGATACAAAACATAGATTTTTTTTTTAGGCGCATCAAAGTCTGACACGGAAGAGAAGAAATTCTCATAGCTTCATAACATTACGGTTGAACCACTGATGTCACATGGATCATTTTAACGATGTCCTTACTACCTTTCTGGGCCTTTAACGTGGTAGTTGCATTTCTGTCTACAGAGGGTCAGAAAGCTCTCGGATTTCATCAAAAATATCTTCATTTGTGTTCCTAAATGAACAAAGGTCTTATGGGTTTGGAACGACATGCAGGTGAGTAATTAATGACACAATTTTCATTTTTGGGTGAACTGTCCCTTTAAACAGCATAGGCACAGTGTATGTTAGCATTTAAATCTAATAAACCTAGACTTGATTTTACAATGTTTCTAGCAATAATTATTCACTTTTAACTACTTTAAAACAGAAAACGGTGTGAGATCCTTTACCCGGGTTGACGTAAAGTGGACTCTCCACGGTCTTGGCCATGCACTGTAGTTTGACGGCCTGTAGAGGGCAGTCCGTGTGCGTGAGGGCAGGCAGGCTGCTCAGCGTGTCGCAGGCCAGATTTGCCACCTCTCTCATGCTGAAGATCTTTAGCAGCTCGCAGCACACAGTCGGGAACGATCTCAGGAACACGGCCTGCGAAAATGCCAATATACATGTTATTTAAATACGAAAAATCCTCATTAGTTGGAACCCAAGAGATAAAGTTTAATACTACATGTAACATGCTGCAGTATGTGTGCGTTTTGTGCTGCTATCATCTTCCTCCAAACGCATTTTCACTTTGATTTAGTGGGAAAATATTCCTCTAGCACAGTACGGGATGTCAAACAACAGATGTAAGCAAAGGCACTCGCGCACACACAAATATCGCAATGACACAAATCTGGCACAGCTCCAGTCGACTGCATGTGTTTAGGATTATGCCGCGGTGTCCAAAGACGCTTTGTTTTCTTGGCCGTGTTAATTGAAATCTGCTCTCCTGCTGGGCCGCCGTAACAAGAACAGACCTGTGTGAGAGTTCAGTGCGAGCGAATGTGCGAATGTGTGCGAACCAAAAGCAATCTCGGAGAGAAACTGAGCCCGTCGGACACACATGGCCCAGCTGACTCGGAGCTCGGCGGGCCGTGACAGTGTGTGGCGGACTTTTAGCTCGCTCAGTGTGCGTCTCTGTTTGTGTATATCAAGACTGGCTTAACTCTCCATGGGCTGACTGAGTTTTGAACACTGATATGCTAGCAGAACAAATCTGGGTGGGGCTGAAAAAGAAGTACTGTAGTCAATAAACGCTGCTAACTTGTGTTTTCCTAGTGTATTTGTTTCACTATAATTGAGTGGCAGATTCCTGGAAATGTTCTCACAAATATAGTAAAACTGACTGACTGGTGGGAACAGTCCAGATTAGTATAATGGCTCCAATATGGGTGAAATAATGTCTTAATCCAATTTCCTTACACATCTTAAATTCTAATCGAAATCTATGTGAAGTCTAGTTTACTGATATAGGGCTAAATTAGTGCAAATCATAAATGAACTGAAAATATCTGGAGGCATGTATTCATAGACAGTGTTTCAAATACACTGGCCACAAACTCAGATGTCACCAACAGCAGATCAGACCCACGTTTGGGTCCCTTCGAATGATTATTAAAAATGACAGAACCTGACACACACACACACACACACACCACACACACACCACACACACACACACCACACACACACACATATATATATATATATATATTTATAGTTGGTTGGGGTTAGTATATGCCCACATCACTTCTGACTCTTGGAACCAGTAGATACTTCAAAGGTTTGGGGAAAGAAATTAACCTTTTATTCAGCAAGGATGCCATTACTGATTAAATGACATAAGCAATTTTTATATTGTTATATTTAAAAAAAATCGAATTCAAATGCTGTTCTTTTGAACTTCAAGGAGCATGTGACACTGAAGACTGGAGTAACAGCTGCTGAAAATTCAATTGCATCAACCGAAAAAAAAATTTATTTTAAAACATATTCAAAACAGTCCTTTTATATTGTAACAATATTTCACAATATTACTGTTTTTATTGTATTTCTTATTAAATAAATGCAGCTTTGATGAGAACAAGAGACTTACGAACCCCAAACTTTTGAAAAGCAGTGTAAGATATGATTAATTTGATCGTAGCTGAGGGAGGGTACCACTTCAGGTTGTAAAAATGCAATTGTATGCTGGTGTAGTATGCTCAAGTGCTAGAATATTGCTTTCTCATCACTCAGTACAGTACAAATTTTTTAATCTACAGGCTTGTGTGTGTGTGTCTTACCTGTGTGTGTGTGATGGGGCTGATGCCTTTACTCTCATGTGACAGGAACAGGTGGATGGACTTGAAGAGTTCGTGAACAGAGCAGCGAAATTCCTCCTCGTTCTGGCCTCCGGTGGCCGCCGCGTACAGACGCCTGGACTGCACAATGTACTTAAACAAGTACTCAGATGCCTGCAAGCATATGATATCAAACAACTGTTATTGAAATAAACATATCATGCAAAACATAACCCAATGCAATACGATGATGATTGAGAGATCAAATAAATGTTTCTCAAAACCTGACACTGGCATTTTATCATGATTTTTCTAAAAAACAGAGTATGGATAATCAAGTAAATGTACAGTGAGTTGCTTAAGTCCAGTAAATATTCATCTTGAAATATTAATAACAATATAAACATTACTCTTATGTTTACCTTTTATATTACAATTATACTAAAAGGCATTTTACTTGCTAAAAAATATAAACTATCAATCAGACGACAGAAGACGTAGTAAAGACAACACATTTTTCAGCAAAGTTTTGAACATGTTGAAAATTTACAGGCAGGGCCTTTTTTTATTTAACATACTGAAGATAATGGGATGCATAAACTGTTTATTTACTATTTTTAATAAATATATAAACTGGAAGGAAGGAAGGAAGGAAGGAAAGTCAAACCTGGAGACATTGTGTGAAGTGCATTTTCTGTTTTTTTTAATATTTCAATTAGAAAGAGCAAAAACACCAAAAGATGAATGGCACACGTTGTGCCCAAAGAGGTTTAAAATGGTTCAAGGTAAGAAATTGGGAATTGCTTTCAAATAACACCTTTGAAGATTGTAAACGTGCGTGGATGCATTTGGAGAATGAGCCTGGTGGTCCCACGGCAGGTCATGAAAGCAAAATGGGCAAATGAACAAAAGAAAAGACCGAATGTTTATAGCTTAATTGCATGATGGGTAAGAAAAGAACTTCTGTGGGTGAGAGAGGCTGGAGAGCTAGAACAGATGCATCAAGGGTATTCATAGCTGCTGGGGAGGAAGCTCAGAAGATCAGCAGGGGGTGAGGTTTAACCCCGACATGATGGACCAACAGAGAGAGAGATAGGGTGCATATGTTTCCTCATAGATTTGCATACATACTGTAACATACATCCTGAATGAAGCATAATATGTTAGTGTTCTCACCTTCAAAACCTGCTGGATCTGTTCCTGGTGCTCGGCATCAATGATACGATCCACATACCACTTCAACACACGGACCAGATCCCTGCAGACACAAGCCGTGAATATCAGACATCAAGGGCAATGTTTGTTTAATGCTATGTATTTATGTGTGAATGCTGTACGTTTCTGTTTGTCCTGCAGGGAAAATGCATCATATCACAAATTATTCATAGGCAACGCTCAAGATTTTATAGATCACCTAAAATGGCATCTGCAGGTAAAAGAAAAATGCATGGGAAAATGTTTGCATGCTCATGTTACACTATTCGGTACCTTTACGTTTTTTATGTTTGTTTTTTTTATTCTCTAGTTTATATTTTAGTTATTCATTTAGTTTTAATGGAGAATAAAGGTTTACACTTCTGATCAAAAGCCTGGGGTCAGTACAATATTTTTTTGTTTTTGAAATATAATATAAATGGCTTTCTCAGTAAATAATGATAAATGAGATTAATTGTAATTTAATTTGATGATCTGACATATTTACATTATATTACATAAAACTCAATTCAAAATGTAAATAAATTAACAGACCTAGGAAAAGTATTATTTTAAAATAAATATACATTGTCTTTCAAAAGTTTGAGGTCTGAAGACGTTGTAATATTTTTGATAGAAGTCTCTTATGTTCACTAAAAATGTTATTAAATATACAGTAAAAACAGAAATATTATTGTAACTTAAAATAACTGTTTTCTATTTTAATATATGTTAAATATATGTTAAAATGTAATTTATTCCTGTGATGGAAAAGCTGAATTTTCAGCATCATTACTCCAGTCCTCAGTGTCACATGATCCTTCAGAAATTTTAATATGCTGATTTGTTGCTCAAGAAACATTTGTTGTGCTGCTTAATATTTTTGAGTCTTTAATGAATAGAAAGTTGAAAATAACAGCATTTATTTTAAATGAAAATGTTTTGTGACATTTTAAATATCTTTACTGTCACTATTGGTCGCAGTATTAAAAGTATTAATTAAAAAAATCTTACTGACCCCCAACTTTTGTGTACATGTAATATTTATTTTTAAATTGTTTAATATATGTTTTTTTTGTTTGTTTTTGACAATTTTTTTTTAAATTTAAAGACAATTTAAAGCTATTCCTAATTTTGGATTTGTATGGATGTTATTCCAGGGTGACCAAGGAATATGTCTTACTCAAGTATATGAAGTAAATCTGACACATGCTTTACAGTATATCTTAAAATTTGCTCATGCTGTTAACAGGTTTTGTAAGGTTTTAAAACTGATCACCAGAATCAGTGGGCGCTGACAGGTTGAATGTTTTTACAAGACCAATAAAGGTCCTGTTTATCCCATAAGGGGACTTACACACTCAAGCGATGAAACATCTGAGATGTTAAGTGATGGTGATAATGAATCAATGCTGTTAGAGTGCACAGGTCTTCATGAATACTTGATGCAGCCGCCAGGACACTTTGTAAACGTTCTGGGTTAATGGTCTCTGTTGTCAATCAAAACTCATTCAAATTGTTTAAAACATCCTTAGGGTCCAATCCACCAAGATCTGTGTCAGAAGGACTGTGCTTCTGTGGATGGTGTGTACAGTAGGTCAAAATCTGGGAAAACCTGAGAAAAAGATTGAGGCTAGTTTCCTTTTGGTTAAACTTTTGTTTTTTGCTGCATTGCTTAATTTATAAAGGGAGATGTTGTGATTAATAACAAATGAAAAATAACTGGAGGAAAACTGGGTCTTTTATGAGGCTCTTGTTGATTTTGGAAGCCCAGGAGAGTAATTTGGCCGTAAGGAGGAAAATGTTAACATTCCCAGCATGGGATTGCAATTAATGTTAACCACGGCGTAATACCAGCTCTCATTCCCCCTACAGATTTCATTTAAAATCCAATTAGATCTTAATTAAACACACTGTAGCACCTCACTCAATTTTAAGATATGTTGTGATTGTGCTAAAATCAACTGCCTTGAAAATATTACAGAGTCCAAAAATATTAACCAAGAACTGTACCTTTTTTTTATATTATTTATGACTGTTAATATGAATATATTGGCTGAACTACACAGCCCTCAATTCAGTTTGATTAGACTCAATTTTGTTCTGTTGTGTTTGTTTTGTTAAAAAACATTCTGTTCAGTTTTTCTGTTTGATTCAATTCATCTTGATTCCATTCAAATTAGTTTTGTTTTTCTGTTCTGTTTGCTTTGATTAAATTGAATAGAATTTAGCTTTGTTCAGCTAGAAACAACTTAATTTGATTTAGTTTTGTTTGATTAAGTTTAGCTTGGTTTAAATCAGTTCAACTCATTTTTGTTTAGTGAGTTCTGTTCTATCAGTTTAAATCTGTTGTTACATTTGATTCAATTGTGTCCTGTTTCCAAATTCAATGTGATTCAAAATGATTTAGTTTAGCTTTTTTCTGTTCTGTTTGAAATTTGATTTAATTTTCTTTAATTCAGCTTTGTTCAGATAGAACCAATTAATTTGATTAAGTTCAGCTAATTTCAGTTCAACTCGGTTCAGTTACATATGTTCTGTTCTATCAATTCAAATCTGTTCAGTTAGAAAGATTAGCTTTTTTCACCTAGATTGTACCATAAATTACATAAAACAGACCTCTTATCTCACACTACTTAAATAGTGTTGCAAATGTGAATACTACTACGTGACCTTATTTGTTTATTCACTAGTGATAACAGCAGTAAATAATGTCAACATCATCAGCTACATTTACTTCAGATGCTTTAGGAATACTGACACACAGTTTGAACCCAGCGGCTCAGTTTTTTCACTATACCCGGAGAAAAACAGGCCCTCATCACCACAGTATCCATCCTGACTGCAGATTAACCTTAGTGTGTCTTTGAGCACGCTGGGAGAAACAGCGCTGTGTGAAGATGTGTGTGTGTGAATGGTTACAAAGCAAATAACATTAAACTGAAAATAGGCTGTGAAAAAAACCCAGTCTGAAATCCACAGGGAACATATCAACCGGGATTTCCTTGGCTCTTTTGAAGCACAATACTTTTAAATAATATGTAAACATACTCTTGACACGCACAATGCAAAAATAATAAAATCAAATAAAACAAAATCAAATAAATAAAAATAAAATCGTTTGAATTTAGGCATCAGTACACATAAGAAGGACACATACGCTATGCCAACATACTGTGCAAATACAACTAAATAATGTGAATTTAGCCATCACAACATCATAACAAATGTAAACATACACTTAATGCACATAATGCAAAATAAAATAAAATATACCAAAAATATGTTTGAATTTAGGCATCACAACAAAACAAAACAAAAAATAAAATAAAATAAAATAAAGAGGAAAAAGAGAAAGAGGGAGCGAGAATAGAGACCGGGACAGACCAAGACGTGGTGAGACAGAAACACTGGACAGCATTAAGGGACTGGGTGACGGGAACAGCGCGAGAGTGAGTATTTAGCAAGCCGCCCACATCCACCTCAACTCTGACATGATGCTCCACACCTCAGCGCATTACAGAAGAGAAACCACATCACTGCCCACACACAACAACACAACCACATGCCTCATTACTGACAGACAGCATGGCCAGAACACACACACACACACACACACACACACACACACAACACACACACACACACACACACAGGAACACAGCCAAACATGACAGGGAAAGAGAGACAGAAAGCAGAAGGTCAGAAGAAAAAGAGAGAGCATAGGTTAAAACCAACATTAGGAGGAATAGAAAGACAAAGAACAACAAAAAGTCAAAAGAGGACTTTTGAGGAGCATCGACCTATTGAATTATACTTGAGATCTGAAAAACTATTTGACAACACACATTACCTTCCTGACCACACATACAGTGCAAAAACGGCATTGTCAGTAAAATGAAACAGGTCATGACAGATGAAAGCAAGACTACGCTGTGTTTTGCATCTCACTCTGCGCTGACAGGACCTAGAAACTCAAGAGAAACTCCATGGGTTACAGTATACAACGCCTGGAGCTCAACATAAAACACCTTTTATCTTTCTACGATACCAAACACAACGCTCCCAAAAGCATGACATGCAATTTCAGATGAACACCACAGGAGTTCTAGGATTTTTTGAGTGTTTCTATTGCAATTTAAGTATATACGCAATTTGTATAAATGCATTTTGGCTCTCGATGTCCAGGATGTTGATTTTTGTTTAAATACTTAAAATGTATATTTATTACAAAAAAAAAGTGTAATTATAAATGTACGGCTTAAATTTAATTTGAATTTTTTTCATTTTTTAAAAGCTGCAGAATGTTTTTTAACAAATGACAATTTAAAACCATTTGTCTTATAAATCGCGATTTGTAACCCCTAGTGTTTACCTGTAGGAAAGAGCACCAGCAAAGTGGTTCTCGATGTAGTTGTCCATTACAGGTTTGAAGAGCTGGAATTTGCTGTCCTGCAGCAAATTTATAACATGCACCTGAGGAGAAAATGAAAATCATCACTTCAATAAAGCTGTAAGCATATCCATAGCAAAATTATTAACATAATTTAAGCTAAATAAGTCCCTTTGGCTTTGGCAGAGTTTATTTTGAATTACTGAAAAGCAGAATCAAGAACAGTCAAATCACTTTCCAAATCACATATAGCACAGCTATATAAAATAGCACAGCTATGTAGGAAATCGGTTTGCCCAAGACAACAATTGTTTTTAACAAACTGAAGAATGCAGCAACTGACCAATCAGAATCAGATATTCCAGAGAACCGTGTAAAAAGTAAAGTTACTGTACAAAACACTTCACACACAGCCCTAACGAATGCTCAATCATGCAGAGTTTATTTAAAATCTGCTTTCTGATCTAGAAGTACTTTGTTCTGCCTGAAATAAAGAGGATGTGAGGACAGGAGTTGGATTATAGCAAGAGAAGTCTAAGATGGATTTTATGAGTTGCCATATTTGGCATGTAACCGTGGTGAAGACAGCCGTGGTTGGGCAGAGAGCTAAAAAAGCCTCATTGGTAACTCAAGTTAATTAAAACGGCAGAGACGTCTCCTTGCGGAAGAGATGGATGAATTTGTACGAGTTCGCAGTCAAAATATGTAGAGTATCTGTGGAGACTAGAAACTTGAGAGACATTGGGGGGGGGGGGGCAGTGTCTACATTTCATACATTCACATTCATAAGGTTTGAACAGGGCATCACTCACCAGGCAGTCAAACACTTTTAGTCCATACCGCTGTGGACTCTCGTCTAAAATCCCAAACAAGGTGTCCAGAGTGTCCTGTAAAAACTATACAGGGACAATCAATTGTTATAGAGAGACAAAAAAGTTATTTTTGGGAAATATTCTATGCTCTTTCTGCAGTTTCAGTGGTAAAAGCAAGTTGCTGTATGTGGTTTATACCTTAACAATTTCAGTGCCATCAATGTCCTTCAGTTTGGAGAGGCAGTCAATGATTCTGTCCGGATGGACTCTCCATTTCAGCAGGTCCAACATGTCACCTGAAAACAATATAAGAAACATGCACTTTTGAATTTAAATAGCGTTATTGATAAAGTGGCTGAATCAGTCTTTTGGCAGATACGTTAAATCCACTGGCAGAATAAACATTAATGAATCAACCACTAGCGAAATAACAATTAACAAATCAAATGCTGGCAAATCAACCATTTTTATATCAGTAGTTTCCGAATAAACCATTGAAGAATTAACAATTACCAAATCAGCTGTCTGCAAATACAATGTTGATGAATCCGTTGTTGACAAATCAATCAATCATTGATTAATCCAACACTGGCAATTCAACCGCTGGTGAATCAAATGTTGCTGAATCATTCACTGGAGAATCAACTAGGTGAATCAACTGTTGGTGAATCCACTGGTACCAAATCAAAAACTGGCGAATCAACTGTGGGTGAATCAACCATCATCGATGGTGAATCAACTGTTGGTGAATCCACTGGTACCAAATCAAAAACTGGCGAATAAACTGTGGGTGAATCAACCATCATCACTGGTGAATCAATTGTTGGTGAATCCACCGGTACCAAATCAAAAAACTGGCGAATCAACTGTAGGTGAATTAACCATCATCAATAGTGAATCAACTTTTGGGTGAATCCACCAGTAACAAATCCAGGATTGGCGAATCAACTGTAGGTGAATCAACCATCATCAATGGTGAATTAACTGTTGGCAATTAATTGGTCCCGAATCAGCTATTGGCAAATCAACTACTGTAGATCAATTAATTATCATCAATGGTGAATGAACTGTTGGCGAATTCCCTGGTACCAAATCAACAACTGGCGAATCAACTGTGGGTGAATCAACCATCATCAATGGTGAATCAACTGTTGGGCAAATGCACCGGTAACAAATCAATGATTGGCGAATCAACTGTAGGTGAATCAACTGGTACCGAAATATTGATTGGCAAATCAACTACTTTAGGTCAATCAATCATCATCAATGTTGAATCAACTGTTGGTGAATCAGTTGGTACCGGATCGATGATTGGTAAATCAACTACTGTAGATCAATCATCATCATTGTTGAATCAACATCTGGCAAATCAACTTTTAGCAAATCAGCTGGTACGAAATCAACCATTTGTGATTAAACTGTAGGTGAATCAACTGTTAGTAAAACAATCACTGAATCAAATATAGGTAAATTAACCATCATCATTAGTCTATCTACCGCTGGTGAATCAACTGGTACTGAATCAATGACCGGCTAATCAACTACTGTAGGTGAATCAACTGTCAACACTAGTGAGTCAACCACTGGGAAATCAACTGTTGGCAAATCAACTGTACGTTAATCAAGCGTCTTCATATCAATCACTGGTGAACCTTTTAGGGGGGCCTTCCAAACATTTACATTAAATATGTAGGATAGCTATATATGCAAGAATGACAAAGACATTCAACTGAATACTTAACTTACAACTTGACAAAAGTGGCTTTGTCTATAGTTCATACATCTCACCGATATAGTTCAAAGATCAAGCTCAATATAAACAGGTAAACTTTAAAAAGCCTGAAGCTTAAGACTGAGTATAGATGCAATATAAACGGAATCTAACTTGGGTTCAGTGCCGTCAGTTAAATAACAGCCAGATGGCCGTTGATATGTGTGCAGTAGGGCAAAGGCACGGCAGAGCCGCAGAGACACTGGGCGAAGCTCCAAGGTCAACAGAGGCAGGTGTGGGCTCAGCCCACTGTGATCTCCGGTCCAAACGCAGACCTCTCTGCTTTCTGCCACTGTTACCATGACATTCACCTGCTGAAGGGCTCAGATCAATATATCACAATATCAAGGTCATGATGCAGACGGGGCCATATGGCACAGAGAGAAGGTATTTCTGAAATCACCGCTCTCTAACAGACATCAGACTGGATGGGATAGATCTGAGATCTTGACTGAGACAATCATTTCCATTTTACATTTACTTGCAAGAAATTTTTTATTGTTTGTGTTTTGTGTTTCTTCTAGGGGTGGCCGATATACCGGTAGACACAATTAACCGGTAGAAATGTGTCAACTGGTAGAGGATTTTCGACCATCATCTCCTCCCTCTCACTCTCTCTTCTCTCTACGACTATCAACACTCACGTGACGTTGCTGTGCTACGTGGTCACAAAAAAACTAAACCGAAAATTCTGGACGTACTTGAATCAAACCGGTTTGTTAAAAATGCTTTTTAATAATTATTTATTACTTTATTAGATAATATGAAATAATTTTGTAAGACTTGTAAGTTAACTCAATAACTTTTATTTTACTAAATTAAAAAAAATACAAGCTATTTAAATAACACCACTTTTATTGAAAGTAAAACAATGATATAACTGTTATTCATGCTAATCAAACAAAAGTGAGAAAATCTCTCACTGCTCTTGACTAATGCAGTGTTTTTATACATTTGATTACTTTATACAATGTATGTATAATTTCTTATTTATTTGTTCTTCTGTAGTTTTTTTAGTCCTATTGCTTGTAAATAGATTTTTATTCTTATCACTAGCATCTACATGTCGCTGCTGTCTGTGTTTACTTGGTCCCAGTGAGCTTGAGTAATGTTTGTTAATTTAGGATAGTATTAGTTTTTTGTGTGATACTGACACTGGTGACAAGAATTATGAAATTTCTATGGTATCAACAATTTTGATATCATAAAGACCTTATTTAAAGCAAAAATAACTATATTGTGGTATATATTGTTACCGTGAAATAAAATTACTCATATCATAATATAAGATTTTGGTCATATCGCCCCCCTCCCCTAATTTCTTCTTAATGTGTTTATGCCAGATCAGGTTTAACTTAATCTCATATCTCAAATCCAGATAACTTAATTTAGTTTTTTTGTCATATTGTAAGGAGGAACATCATCTCACCATTCTGAGTGAGTTTAGTGGAGCAGAGAGACGACTGGATCCAGAAAGATTCTTTGCTGTTCTTTATTGTCTGGTTGTTGCCCGGCTGGAGGCTGGCTTTGGAAAATGGCAGTTTGAGGTACCGAGCAGGATCCTGGAGATCAGCTGTCTCTTCACACTGTTGTGAGGGAGACAGTGAAGTTTAAAGCCCAAAAATGTCACGAACACACAACAGACGCAAATAAACCATGGATATCACTTTGTATTTAAAAAAATCTATCTATCTATCAATGATAAACAGGCAAGTTTTTCCCATCCCCAAACATTATTTGCAGCAAGGATCCCATTCAATAATTGCAAAGAGCTTTCTCCTTTGTTAATTCTGGTAAGACACAAAGTCTATATATATATTAAGAAGATTCATACAATTCATACTAACAGACTGATACACAAAGAAACAGTACCTTGTGGACAATGAGCTCATGCGTTCCATCAGGCAATGGTCTCCCATCGTCCTGCATCAGAGGGACAAAAGAGAAGCCGAAAAGCTTCTTCTCACCCTTTTCCTTTGCTGCATGAACAGAGGCAACAGTAGTTATGTGAAATGAGTCAATAATTACAAAGCATAAAATCACAGAAGATGGAATAGCAAGTAGACGTAAAATCACTTTTCAAGAAAAAAAGCGCAAGCGTAGTGGAGTCTTACTGGAGCAGTGCCTGAGCTCGAAGCGTAAGTGTGAGCCGTGAAACATCTCCAGAGGGATGGGCAGTTTGATCTGTTCGGCCCAGCGAGGGCTGTTACTGTGATACAGGACATAAGAGCGGTGCTCATCCACTCCTGGTTCCCCAGAGCCGCAACAAACCAGACCCTGAGAGAGAAACGGAGAACATAAAATTGACCCCAATAAAATTTAGAAAAAATACTGATAGTCGTACTGTGAACCACTCAACAGTGTATGTTATTATGAAGTAGTCATTAACCATAAATGATCAATGATTTTATACATTTTGGATCCACTGGGTCAAAAGCTGAAAACCAAAAATGCTCTTTTTAAGTCTTTAACTCCCCAAATAAATAAATAAACAAATAATAAAAATTACTTGGCTGGTAATTTGACATGCAAAAGCATAGATCTGACATATTTACTGACATAAATGTGATGTAATGACATGTAAACAAATGATGAGTATTTATTTTAAAACTGGATAATACTGAATAATTTTTTTAAATAACATTATTTGATAAACATTATTATATTATATTACACTTCCGCTTCAAGACAAGAGGAATAAAAAAGGAAAAGGACACAAAGTTGAATGCATATTACGTTAATAAACTGGATGAAAAGAATGAGGGAAAAAAAAACATCTGAAAACTGAAAGTGTGAGAGAAACATCTATTAATTTAGACGCAACATGACATGGTAACAGAAAACACATGACATCCAATGACAGTTCTCACCTTCAGAAGTTGCCCATCACCTCCCAGCAGATAGACGGTGACTTCCACATTACGCGCCACGCTTTTTCCACCTTTCTCAAACTCCCCCCTCTCAAGGGTCACATACAGGTCGTTCCTTATTTCACCTGCAGGAGGAAGATAACCATATCTCAGAAATCATTTTCCACCAACACAGCACTTCCAGTCGGTTATCAGGTGTTGAAATCAGCTTATCAGGAGAAGTAGCTGAAAATGGAGTCGATTTTTCTATTGTGTGCAGATACATTGATAACTGACCGTGAATACTTTGTTTACAATGTACTTCAAGACAACACTGTTGTATGTATTTTTTTATATAAGGCACATTTATACATTTACTTTATACATACATAAAGTCTGAGCAGGATAAGAAAACTGTGAATACATTTAGGCTGAAACTGTCAAAGATCCTCAGAGATGTTAGAAACACCACAAAACATTTCTAATTACTCTGTCAACACATGTGGCTCAAAGGTGCCTCATCGCCAGCTGAGGGTGTGAAAGAAAATATCAAATAAAATGTGGGCGCACCAGTGTATTGCATGTAACGAAAGGACAGAATACAAGCCATTTTTTTGTTACAGTCAAACAAAGGGAAAGAACACATGAAAAAAAAACACCTTTAGTCGTGCATTTACATTATGTGACAGTGAGCAAAATAAAGAACATCCTGTAAAATCAGTCCTATTTTTACTGTAGTATCTTTGTTAGATGTGTCTGTGTTAAATTATGATATACTGTATATGACACTGTTATCTCTCAAAGTTCATGGTAACTCAATAAAACCAGTATTTTGTTCCTGTAAAGCCTATATTTACTCTGCTAAGTAATAAATTAACTGCATAATGACATGATTAAACCATTACTACAAATGGCACAGAGCGGCCACATTACAATATGATATGATTGAATGACAAAAGATATCGTAAAGCTACAGATTTCATTTGCATAACACTGCAAAACATAAATTCAATGGTAATGTGATGAATAAAAGCAGCATAATGACAACAAAACACGATTATCCCACCTGGAATGATGATATCGGAGAAACCAAGCCTCTTAGAAATAGAGACGTTGCGGGTGAAAAGACGCATGTAATCCTTGCGAATCTGCTCCATATCCCCATGCAGGAGCTGGAGAGAGACATTAAGGCCTACAAAATAAACACAAATGCATTTCAATGAATCTTTGTGGTCAAATCTGACAGCGTTATACCATATGTAAACAGACAACAACCATAAGTGTCTGCCAACAAAAACAGCTGGATTTCCTGTTACTGTACTGTGTGTAGAGAAAGTTTGGAAGAGAACATAGTCCTAACAGAATATGTATCATTCAGCCTCACAATTCACTCACTAATGTGGTAATATATTGGAAAAATAAAAAAACAAACAAATAAATATATAAAAAAATAGTTTCAGTCATACGTTTTAAATAGTTCCACAACTTATAAAACCAGCATTTTATTATGAAATATAACAAAGATCTCAAAATGAAACATATTTTCCTCTGAATACAGTTTAAAGGCAAAATTTGCCAAAAAATTGTCCACTGTCAATAGTGTAGCGATGCGCAGTAGTATGGGAAATGTTTTCTTCTTATGGGAAATTTCTTGTAAATTACCTAGATTTCACCTGCAAAATTTTACAATTTAAAATTTAATTTTAAAACTTTTTTAAAAAGTTGAATCTGTAACAAATCTATATGTTTTTCCCCCTTTGTCTTCAATATCACTTCCACTCTGTTACTTTTGTACAATCCCTTTAACTTGATAGTTCTTTTTGATGACATCTTCCACCAGGAAGTGACATCATTTTTTGGTGGGAAAACAACAGCACACTCGTCAGTAAATATTAGCAACAATATGGTAAATTTTGTATTATTTGTTGGTTTGTCTGTCTTTAAAACATCCTGCTTGATAACATTATCACCGTCATATTATCAATATTTCAAAACACGCTTTAAGGTATAGTTCACCCAAAAATGAAAATTCTGTCACCATTTACTTACCCTCATGTCTTTCCAAACAAGTATGACTTTTCTTTTGTGGAATGCAAAAGAAGGTATTTTGTTAACCAAAAAGCTTTGGGTTTCCATTGTTTTTTCCCCTAGTGTTTTTTCTATACTGTGGAAGTCAATGGCTACCGTTAAATGTTTGGTTACCAACATTCTTCAAAATATCTTCTTTTATGTTCCACAGAAATCATATAGGAACAACACAAGGCTGAGTTTTAATTATTGGTGGGAATATCCCTAAATAAACAATGAAAATTAACTTCAACTTGAAAGTCAGTCCCTCTAAACAGCTAAATTTGTGTTTTATTTCCACCCCGTTCATTTGCAATTACGAAGTAATAAAAAAACACACAATTACTCTAAAACTCTAAAAGTTAGAGTTCAAAAGGTCCTGCATAACAGGAATGACCCAGCTGCCTCTTGATTAAATGAATTATGGGTAATCCGGTGCCTTAATCCCCATTTGTAACATTTGTGCTTGTTACCAAAACCTCTCCATCGAATCAGCAATAGATCTTATTGTGTTCCACCACACTTAATGACAAGCATTTCTCTGCCTCCCTCATTTATCCAACTGATGAAAGCCAATGATTCTGACATCCGTGCACTAGATTTACACTTTAAAGTCCCAAGTCTCTTTGAAGAAACACTTTGTTTCTCAAGTAATTTCATCACAAAGCCCAGCTAGATGTTGAGTTCTTACACATGGAAATTTCACCCATTCCCATTCCTTTATTCGTCTAAACGACTTTCATCTCAAGTATAACCCTGCTGTACATCTGCTGAGGGACACAGCCTGCGGTTTAGATTGACATGAGAGAAACGGCATAATCTCCTTCCTGCTTGATCGGCTTTTTTGACTTCCTCTGTTTTTTTATCTGGCCCTCTTCTTCAAGCTTAAGCCTCCGATGTCTTCCTCAGGGTCTTGACTCCTGCGTTCTGCAGGAAAACGGTCTCATACTTCACAAACAACAAACATTGCAGGTACATTTTTCAGTTTCAGATTGCATAGATGAGGTTTGATGGGTTTATAAGCTCTGGAAGCATCTATAAAGCCATGGCTTCATTATGGTTTCATAATATATTCAGAGCAAGCTGCCCACACGAGTGAAATCACCAGCAGTCCATTCATTTTGAAACCACTTGCGAGATGATGCACACCAAGATTACATAACTACTACTCCACCACCTCCACAAAACATGGCATCAACAACACAACACCATGCACTCAGAGACCCCTACTTCGTCTTTCATCTGTTTGCCTTTTTAAACCTAAAACCAGCATTGTTGTTTCTTTATTTCTGTTCCGTTTTTTAACCCAGCAAAATCAATAACAGTAATTTGGCATTTATCCAAGAGATAAGCTATAAGAGCTGGCGATTTGGCCATTAAAACATCTCAAGTGACAACAATGTCATGAAAAGGATCAACTGCTCTCTGTGCACGAGATCGATATGGCGTTCTAGTCCACACTAATAGCCGATGTGTGTGAGTGATAAATAGCTACTAAATGGTCATCAGTTAAAAAGACGTTCATTTAGCGTAACTGAATTACTGCAGATGACTGGATGGCGTTTACAAGCTGATTGAGATCAGTTTTTTTCTGATCTAGCTGAATGAATTACAGGTCTGTAGACCTAAGACTAGACCAGGCATTGATATAAATTTAAGATTGGCACAAACAAAATAAAGCCAAGCAAAACAAAACATAACAAAAAAAACACAAAAAAATAAAACAACAAAACAAAGCCAAGCAAAGTGCAAAGTGCAAAAAAACACTAAAAGAAAACAAAACCAAGCCAAAAATCAAATAAAACTATAAAAGCCAAGCAAAGCAAAAAAACAAGCCAAACCAAGCCATGCAAAACAAAAACAAATAAAACAACAAAACAAAGCCAGGCAAAACAGTATAGCCATGCAAATCAAAACAAAAAACAAAACCAAGCCAAAAAACAAAACAAAAACAACAAATCAAAGCCAAAACAAGCCAAACTAAAACAAAGCATTTGGCTTGTAAATAAAAATATTGTTACAAAACTAAATTGAACAAAAAACAAAGCTAAAAACAAAACATAAATACAAAAAAATTGAAAATGTAATGTAAAAATAAAAACACTATATGCATATAGTACATTCAAATAAATTAAAATAAAATATAAAATAAAATAAAGTAGTCTCTGGGACATCATAGAGATTTCATAGAAGACAGTGTTTTTAATTTGAGTCAGTAAACAATCACCTAACAAACATTGCAGCCATCACATTCTGTAGCAACAAGGCTCGCAAAATTTCAAAATCCATGGTAGCCCTTCAGGCAGGCATTCTTCACATTTTGGTAGCCCAAAATTAATTTAACTAGCCTGAATTTAAAAAAAAAAAAGATATTGGCTGAACTTCACTGTGGACAAAATCAGCATGACTGAAAACTTCCGTGATTGTATTTTTTCTTCAAATAGCAAGTCAAGAGTGTAGGGCTGCAACAGATCACATATCTCACGGTTTGGATCATATTGAATCATATTAATAACTAAACATTATTAAAGAAATCTTAACCGTCAGTAAAAAAGTAAGAACAAATAAACAAATTACCCCAAGGAAGGGATTTCATTTCACTATTCAAGATACCTCGTCGGGCATTTTGCTAGCCCGACTGGAAAACACAATAGCCCCGGGACATTGGGCTAGTGATTTTGCGAGCCCTGAGCAACTTGCTTGAAACATCTCAGAACACCTTAGCAACCGTACAGAAGTGCCCTGGCAACTAGCCACAACAGAACAGATAAGCACCGTTCACGTCATAAAAACAAAAGCGCCTGAATAACAGCTCTCCTCGGTCTCTCTGCTGAATTCACACTGGCATATGCTTTGACTGCAGGCTTCTGCTGCTGCTCAGAACCTGTTGCTATGAGAGACCCCGGCATTTCTCTGTAAAGAGTTCTGCTATTTATATCTAAAGAGCATGAAGAAAAGAAATTCTGCAGCATGATTTGGTACAATTTGAATACTTCAATTAAATAAATCGCTTGGTTCAACATTTTCAGATGAACACACCGTTGCTATGACAGACAAAATGTTCTTTAAAGGGAAAGTTCACCCAAAAATGGAAATTCTGTGCATTATAGACTAAGTCTTCTGTTACTGACCCACAGTTGTCCAAAAACTGTGTGAGGAACAGACTGAAAGTTCTCCTTTTGTAGAAAGAAAGGTCATACTGGTTTGGAATGACATGACATTGTGTTCATATGTATAATTTTTTTTTGAACTATCCCTTTAAGAAGACAAGCTAAATTAAATCTTACCTGTATTTGAGCCAATATGGCTGTATCGTGAGCTGACCTTCCTGATAATACTGTCATGGATTTGGTACCACTCACTTTCTGCATTACATCTGTAAACATATTGTGCCATAGGTTTGCTATATATTTCAACAAGTTATAGGCTGTGTGATATATTTGAATATCATCACAATATATTTATGATTTTCCTGGTAATATGAAATGAAGGAAATTTTGAATACTCACGAGTAAATCTTCAGCAAGTGATCATCCTTGAAGTCAGCTGTTAACAGGTCAGCAACGCTAATCACGGCACAACCGTATGGACGCTTGTACTGCGTGTTACTCACGCTCTTCTTCTCACCTGCGACCATTCGCCCTGCGGACACACATATTGAGGCTCACACACTGCTTTTATGAGAATAAACATATAAGCTAATACAAAAAATGTAACAGACGTTTTCTTATTCTGCCTCAAAGAACACATAGCACTGTCACAAGCTTGACATAATGTGTCATGATGTGACAACTTAAGCATTACAGCCGCTAACACAGTTAGCTAACGCAAGCTAACACAGTTTTATGTAGCTCTTATGGCAGAATGATTAACACTTATGTCTTTATAATGACGCTTGAAACAAAAATAGACATACCAACAACCGTTACACAATGAACACTTCCCAGTCCACATACATGCAAATGAGCATTAATCTATACTGTAACTAGGGATGTAACGATATGAAAATTTCTTATCACGATTATAGTGACCAAAATTATCACGCTTATCAGTATTATCACGGTATTGTTAAAATGTGCTGGATACGTTAAAAAAGTACAGACACATAAATATCAAGTTTATCAAGTTTCACTTCAAGTTTTATATTTAAAAATCAACAAACAACAAATAAAATGACTTTTTGTTTGCATAATCACTAAAACAATAACATTACCAATGATGTTTGGATTTTAAATGACAACTTGACTGACAACAGTTTAATAGCATGTTGAAATATCTAATGTAAATGTTCAAATGAAGCTTTGAAAAAGTTTAATAAAAAGATCAACCTCACATTTCAGCCTTTAAATAAAGAAAAAATATGTCAAAATGATAATTGATTAATAAATGATTATATGTATTTTATCTGCTTCATAAATAATTCTAGATAACTTATCTGAATTGTTTAAATGTGCAGAATCCACATAAGCTTGTTTTTCATCAACCGGTCAAAATTTACAGTAGGGCATGCAAATTCGGTCCGTTTTTGGCCAGACAGAAACAGCATACAGACTGAATGTAAATATAAGTCTCTGTAAATCTACTCTCTGACACTAGGTGGCGCTTATGGAAAAGCTGAATTAGAGCGGTTTCCCGTAACCTCCGTGGACACAGCAGTATTGCGATTAAGAACACTACTTTATTACATGGAGCGAAGATGAAAACAAAATGCCATCAAATCATTTCTGAAGACAGTCAGAACCTTCAAAGGTACAATCATTTAATTCATTCATTCATATATTCATTTGTATAATTCCCTTAGCACTCTTTTAAAACCTCCCAGGTTTTCCGCCCTGATTTCACTCAAAAAAAAAAAAACACACCAAAAACAACGAACTACCTGGGGGGGGGGGGGGGGGGGGGGTTTCTGGCCTGCTGTCCTGCATGTGAGACTGTTACGTAAAACTGTGCTTTATGCTGGACATTATTTATTTATCGTGAGTTGTTCAAATCACGTTACTCTAATACGGTTTTAATGATAATTAAAAAATGAAACGGTAATACTAACCGTGGGAAATTTTATCACGATTTATCATCAAACCGGTAATCGTTACATCCCTAACTGTAACATCACAGAATCTGTACCGGTGCAGGCCATGCATGTAGCGACGACTGCTACACAGACACAAAGGTGACGTTTACAGACAGAGACACCATCTTGGTAACAACCGACTTGAAGTGGCCTGTCATTCAGCCCTTATAATGCTGCCATTACTATTGACGAATGCATCTGATGTAATCTGTCAATAAAAATCTTAAAGCACTATCAAGCAGTGCACTATCAAGTTGTGAAATCCATATGACACCTATGATAGTCACTAAGGCATTATGACAGGTCACACGGCGAGAAAATTGATGTGTATCCAACAGCTCTTACCTATTCTAAAAATATGAGCTACAACATACACATCTTTGCGAAGATCGCTACTTCCCAAATCCTTAAAAAAAGACAAATGATTTATTGAGCAATATTTACTAGATTCCATGTACCAAACATTCTCTAAACCTACGCTATTAAAGGTTACTATGTAAACAATCAAATAAAGTATGTCAATTTAACATGCTAATTTATTGCTATTAAATACACAAAAACAATGCAATGCAGTAAAATGCAACAAATTAATCAAATAAAAAACTAAACAAACCAAAAGAACTAGCAAAACAAAGCATGAAAGAACTAACAAAACAAAACAAAAATGTACTTATAAAACAAAACAAACAAACAACACAAGAACTAGCAAACCAAAACATGAAAGAACTAACAAAACAAAACAAAAATGAACTAATAAAACAAAACAAACAAACAAACAAACAACAAAAGAACAAATAAAACGAAAGAACTAGCAAAACAAAACAAGGAAAACAAAACACAGGATTTCCTGACATCATAAACAGTGAAACAATAAAATATTTTGACATCCAAAGCCACTTTTTGTAATGTCGATTCAATTATCTGCTTGTCTACAACAACAAAAAAATCAAATTCCTTACATAATCTAAATTTGGGGGCTTTTCACAGCAAGTAGTGATAAATGTGATTATTGCAATCAATGTGATTAATAACTCAATGTCAATATATTTCATATATTGTAATATATTTAGTTTGATTACAATTTTTAATCGACTGACAGTCTTACTAGCTATTTACAAATGATAACTGTTGAGAAAACACATCTAAAATGTGTTATTTTATTCAAAAATTCCTGTTCAGATTCACAAAACAATGCTTTATTTGTTCACATTTAAATTTAAAACCTCCCCCATTTCCAAACATTTTCAGTCAAGGATATGTGTTCCACTTAGGAAACTATTTATCTACAACAGCACCAGATCCATTCAATGCCAAAGCAAATGAAAAAGATCCAAGGACATGCCCTTGGTGCACCCCCAAAAAGTCCATACTTACAACAAAGAGTGTACACTGCCTCTCAGTCTTCTCTGGAGACTTTGGTAGCCCTTGCTTATTGAGGCGCACAAAGAACCTCTCACTGCACAGACAGAAAGAGAGAGAGAGACTGTCAGGTTCACCCCATACACACCATGAAGCATAAGGAAACACAGCAAGACCGAGCGCAAGCTTGTGCGTGTGCGTCCGCAACTGCACGTGTTAGTGCATCTCCTCTGACACTAGTGCTAGGTAATTACAAGGAGAGGCCCATTGAGGCTCGGTATCTCCTCGATTCTCCTTCACTTTCACTAAGTGCCCTGGGGCGCCACTCATTCTGAATAATTTACAACGAGGAGGGGTGCCTGAACAGTACACCCCCTAACATGAGCGGCGAGAGAGAAAGAGGGAGAGAAAAAGAGACAGAAACCAATGAAAAATTCAACAAACACATCAAGGCCGTAGTTCCGTCATGGATGTGAAACTAAAACATCCCTCAGGCTGATGTATGTAGGATGGAGAGTGGTAAACACATGCATTGGCGTCACAGCCGAATTGTTCCCAGTAGCAGCGCAATCAACGTAATAGTCTGATATCATCATACATATATACTCTAGGTAAACGCATTGACGGATGACTGGTTGGGCTTGGAGACGTCTTTCAGACAGCTAGAAAGAATACAGTGATTCATAATTAATGAAATCCTGGTCAGACTGAATCGATTTTTGGGATTTTTATTGCCGGATCTGATGGACAACTTAGAGAGTAGTCAACATAAAAGCCTTTTATTGCATTGAAACTTATAACCTTTCTCATTACCAAATCAAATGTTTAACGAAAATGTATTTAAAGGGATAGTTCACCCAAAAATGAAAAATTACCTCATGATTTACTCACCCTCAAGCCATAGTAGGTGTATATGACTTTCTTCTTTCAGATAAATACAATCAGAGTTATATTAAAAATGTCCTGGCTCTTCCAAGCTTTAAAATGGCAGTGAATGGGGGTTGAGATTTTGAAGTCCAATGACGTAGGTGCAGAGTAGGGCTGTGCGATATTGAAGAAAAATGCGATATGCGATACCTTGTTAAAAAATGCGATATTCGATATGCGATACGATAATGATTAAATTGTAAAATCTCAATTATTTCATGATTTTGAAAAATAGTTAAAAATGAAATTATATAACCAATTTGTTTCACATTCTTTCTTGGAAAATGAAGAATCACTATAACTTCTGAAAGTGACCAGCAGTGTTACATAAAAAGTAATGTCACAAATCGGAAAATGTCATTTTTAACATCAGTGTGAACATACAAAAAAATAAAATGACACTACTTTTATATCATTGTAACTTTGCTTTCCATACACTTTAAGTACTTCTTCATACCACAGCAAAAACTATAGTCTGAGAAAGTTCAAACATGATTAAAGGCAAGTGAACAGTCAGTAAAAAAAAGAAAGAAAAAAAAAAGAATACACAATATACAAGCACAGATAAAATAACCGGTAGTATTCAGATACAGAAATGTAATAATTAGGTGTAAAATAACACTGCATAGTGTTCACTGTATGAATTAAATTTAGATTAATCTTTGTTATAGCCGTTTTTTTTTTTAACATTAGTGACATATTCAGCAGCAGTTATTTATAGGCTGCTGTCCCTTTAAATTCCGATTGCACGGATCCAGTATAATGATACACATCCGATTTCTTTCTCAGCTGTTTACATTAATTTAAAACATAACCGTCTGCGTTTACGAGAATGATCGTCCAGATTGGTACTATTGACATAATTCTGTGTGTTTGTGTCTGTTCAAACATGAGGAGATGCGAAGACGAATCAACTCGGTGTTCGCTCGCCGTCTGAAACGCATCTCTCTGTGTGTGTGTTTGTGTGTGCGCTTTGCACGTGTGCGTCAGAACTGAAGAGATGCTGCGCGAGATGCGGCTTGTGCGCGCGCTTCAGGTGTGAGAGTCAGACAGCAAGACGAGACGGCAAAGAGTTGTTTTCTGCAACTTATTGCACTTAACTCTTTTTAACGTCAAGCAATTCTCTGCTATATGCTATATACTTTGACCTTTTGCAACGTTTTGATTTAAGTAGCCTATTATTAAAATGATTCAGATATCGCACGCCCTTGCGATATGCATATTGCGATATTTACATTTGCGATATTTTGATATATCGTGCAGCCCTAGTGCAGAGTAAACTCCAGTAAGAATATGCTAGTCTTGCGACAACCAAGTTTTGTTCACAGCAATCGAAATTTGGATTTGGATTATCGAAATCCTCCGATACTTTCCGTGGAGCATTTTTATGATGTACTTTTTTGGGTTTCAAAATCTCGACCATTATAAAGCTTGGACAGATTGTATTCGTCTGAAAGAAGAAAGTTATATACACCTAGGATGGCTTAAGGGTGAGTAAATCATGGGGAAATTTTCATTTTTAGGTGAACTATCCCTTTACGTATTGTTTCAGCTTTTCATACAACGAAATGGAAATATCTTTGTTTTCTACAGTAGAAAGAATGTCATACAGGTTTAAACAACATGAGAATGATTAAATGATGCCTGCTTTTTAATTTTTGGGTGATTTAAACAAAAGACATTTAAGACTTGCGATTGGGTGTCTAGGATTGGAGATGGCACCTGATTGGTCGCATTTCCCTGCTGTCATAGACTGAGAAGAAGACTTCCAGCTCCTCCCCCAGATTTGAATTCATCATGCTCTTCATCTGAAGGAACAGGTGGTGCATACTGGCCTGCGGGGAACCCTCACGTCTACGATGACGTCTCTCCATCTATTCAAAAGAAACCAAAATATAATCATTAATCATTATAATGACAAAGACATTTACAACACGATCACTCAAAATTTCCATAAATTATCTAACAGCCACCAATTTAACCACCACTACAGCAGCACATACTGTATATTTGTGTAAAAATACATAAACAAAAATCATGCAATACTGCTAAAATGCATCATTTATATTGAATGTAGTAAGTAAAACTAAAGCTTTATGTAACCTATGTATTTCTTCACTATAAACCATATATATCAAATTATAATAACTTTTACTACATTATTACATTATATAATGTAATAACAGATCATCAAAACCCTAGCACTGTGGTTTCACCTTTAAGCTTTGGACCCTTCCTGTGTTCTTCTGAAAAGAAAGATCCTTTAAAACGGCAATTGACCCTGGGGACGCCACACTGGTGTCTTTTTTGCTTGCACCCTCACTTCCCACTATCCTCTCTTGAAACGCTCTCTCTAGTCTAGTACATTCACACCCACATCTTGTTCTCTTTTGTTTCTTTCCTTCCTCCTTTAACCCCTACCCCCACACCTCTGCCCACCTATGGACCAGTGGAAACTGGGACACGTGTGGTCAGGCCTGCAGCTGAGAGAAAAAGACAGAGAATTTGGTGAAATCTGACTATACTGGTATTGTCTTACTAGCTCTCAGCATTTTAAGACATAACAGATGCTCTCCTGATACAAAAGCTTAACTTCATAATGCAGCCTACTAAGATACTTTTCTTCTAACCAAATTCTAATGCAGAAATGTATGTTTCCTTTGCAGAGAAAGCAATTCCATAGCAATTATCTATGATTTTTTAAATATTTTTATACTATTATTCATTCAGTACTGAGAAGTATAGATAAAAATAGTTAATTATAAAATAAATACACATTTTATTTTAGGACTATATTATGACTTTATGACCATATTACCCCAAATGTGTGTGTGCTATGTATATTTAATACTGAGAAGTATAGTTATAAAGCAACAGTATTTAAATTGAATATACAATAATATTGGTTTTAATTGTTTTTATTCATACTATTCAAAATAAGTATTAAAATATGCTAAAAATGCAGAGTAATAAAAAATGCTATGGATCTTTATATGAAGTGTAGTTAATAAAAAGCAGTCTATTTAAAACATCAATACTAATTCATATTTAAGTATAATGAATAAAATCTAATACAAACAATAAAATAACAAATTAATTAATTAACTAATTATAAAATAAAAATGACCAAATTAAAATATATAAAATAAAAATAATAAAATAAAGTAACATAAAAATGTTCTATGGCAGTTCGGATGTTCCCTTAGCAAGGCAGCTCTTATGTCGGCAAAGGCGGCCACTAAGTTTTTTGTAACAGATATTATATTGCAAAGAGCTGAACACAGGCATGTTGTGGCATTGAGAGATATATACCAATGGTGCCAATGATGCTGCATGTAGGCCAAATTAAGGACAGTAACTGCAATGCGTGAATGTCTCTGTAGTTTGCAAACAGCCTGTTAAAGCTCCATTTAGTTCTTAATTACTATAATTTCCCTATACACAGGCGACTGGAGGTGTGTGTGTGTGTGTGTTGTGTGTGTGGCTCTTTTTACAACAGAGTACGAAGCACTCGGGAGACAAAGCCTTGGCGTCCAGTTCAGCTGCAGTTGCCATAGTAACACAGCAAAGAATATGGGTGGCAGAGGAGGGAGGTGAGGTGACTCATGGGTAAAGGGAATGTGTGTGTGTGTGTATGCATGTACGTGAGCGTGAATGTATGACTACCCACCAGCCGATACAGCTCTGTGATGCTGATCTCATCAGGGTCCACCATGCTGAAGTCCCTCCTGGGGACCAAATCCAAACCCAGCTGCCTGTCACACACAAAAACACTACATTTTGATTCTACCTATCAAATCCCAACCTTGGTTATTAAAATTTAAGCATTTTACATTTGTTTTTATTTTAGCACTAGTCGTGAGTTAAACAACACATATAAAAATACTGAATTTGTTAGGACTATTTTTTATTTCAATCCGACACATATATATTTAATATTAAATAAAAATGACATCAATATTGATATTTATTATCAAAATATAATATATAAATAAAAATGCATAAAAAATAAGTAATTATTGTGCAACGCTATTTGTAATTATTCATTAAATTACATTATATTAAGTAATGAATTAAATGTATTTAATTAATTGCAAAAACACATAAATCATCATTGAAAAAATGTGACAAACACAGATTTTTGTTTATTTTTCTGTCATTATTTGATTTTTACAAATTATGTAATTGTTTTGTTATCAACAGTTTTTGTCTTGGTTGTTATAAATATAAGGCCCTATGAAATCTGATAAACATTTTCCTCCCAAATTCCATTTTATTTTTCCAAAATTCCATGTTTTCTGTTTTCATTTTTCTGGATTCCATTTTAATAGTTTTTTTATGATTAATTATTACTGAAAAAGCTGTCTATCAACTGAAGTCCTAAACTTCAAAAATGTAATTGAATAACAATTTTACAAATGATAGTTTGACATTTTTGCACAATATGTACAATATACAAATTAATATATTTTTATTTGTAAAAATGTATTATCAAAAAACATTAGCAGTTTAATTCATCTTTTGGCAAATAAAGTGCTGCACAACAGAGGTTTGAAATCAAAACATGGATGTAAAATAGGGTGGAAAAATTCCAGTAAATTTCGGAAACATTCCAGAAATTTTGGAAACTTTCCAGGATTTTTGGAATATTCCAGGGATTTTTGGAAAGTTTCCGGAAATTTACCGGAAATCTTCCACCTCTTTGCAACCCTACTGTAAAATAGTTTGATTTTGTAGTAATTTTCACAAAGCAATCTGCAGTAACCTTCACAAAGCATGAATCAAATGTGAGAAGAATCCATTTAATTGTAAACCCTCCAAAAAACGACTATGTACTGAAAGACACCAAAAAACCATACGTAACACGTCCCACTCGTTACTACCATCTGCGATTTATTTTTTAGAGAAAAACCGCATATAAGCATTCAAGCACATGGCTGACAGATTGGCCAGCATTTGCCGGCAGTTCATCATCACTGTCCCCACCACGGCATTCCACCCACTGTTATTATACATTCGCAATCACGGAAAAATAACACAATGTGGCAAAGACAGGAAAGCCAAACTCTAACGGCATAAATGAATCAAACTGAATGATTTTGCAAGGCTCTAAAGCTGTCACACAACTCATACAGATATACAAACACCATCACGACAATGACAGTATTTTTATTTGTGGTGTGTGACTGTGTAACTCACTCGTTTCCCCAGTCCAGCCGTGCCGTGATGTGCTGTTTGATGTCACTCAAGCGGTCGTGAGTGAGGTGGCCCACCAGAACCTGCTGTCGCAGCTCCAGTATCTCATTCATCACATGCCACAGTCTGTGAAAAAGATCCCCTTCATTCCTCTGAGAGACACAGGAAAAACATGAGTGGGTGACAGAGAAAGTGTGTTCACCTTTTTAATTAAAGTTTAAGAGTTTAAGAAAATGATGTAGTTGGCACAGTTTCGGCAGAAACAGTTTTCAGACTACATCTTATTAATTAATACATGCCATGCTCTAAATGAATAAAACTTGTCCTTGGGTAAATGAAAAAAAATTACTGGTCAGTTGCCTGGTAACTTTTTTTTTTCTTCTTTTTTTACAATGCAATGGTTAAAACAAATCACAATGTAAGATTGCACACAAGCAACATGAATGAATAAAAGAGAAAAAAAACAAGAACATTTTAGTAACTGTCATGTACATTAATGGTGAATAGTAAAACAACTCTATTCATATATCTATATATATATTTCTAATTAATACGTAATTTTATATATTGTATTTTACTGTTTTTATTTATTATTTTATATTCTATATATTATAATGTACCTATTTCTGATTAATACATATTTTTTATATTGTATTTTATGTTAGATATATTTACATATTTTATTTCACTTTTATTAGTACATCTATATTGATCTACCCACCTATCTAAATATAAAATTATGCTAATAAATAAATACAATTGTATTTTATCTATCATCTATCTATTTACATCATTTTTTCTGATTCTTTGATGAATAGAAAGTTCAAAACTACAGCTTTTTATTTCAAATGTTTTGTAACATTTATAAATGTCTTTACTGTAATTTTTGATCAATTTAATATGTCCTTGCTGAAAAAAGTATATTTATTTAAAAAAAAACAAATTTTGGGGAGCTTCTGACCCCAAACTTTTAAGAGGTAATATTTAGTTATTTATTTCTTTTTAGGAAATAATGCAAAATACAGTTTTGGCAAATACAGGGTTCCCAGAAAATTTTTAACTGACACATTTCTTTTTGTAATTCCTGGATAAGTAATAAAAAACATCCCTAGTTAAAAAGTAATATATATGTAAATCCATTTATTTCCTATTAAGTATGTTAAAACTATTAACATACTTACTGACATATCGCTTGAGATGCACTGATATAAAATTATAGTTAAACTTTATTTGGAGTACTACTTGTGTACAATGCACATTTCTTAATATTAAGCGTAAAATGTGTTTTATTGTCACTATTGATGAGAACGGTATGATCTTTGAATAATATCGGTCTTTAAGATATTTAAAGTGTACCTGAAGTATTCTTGCAATAGTTCTACTTTAGCACAATCAAATATACTTCACTATATCTTCAGTTGGTCTTCAGCATTATTTCCGCACAATTAAAGTGCATAAAGTCTGCTAAATTGGAACAAATAATTTTGTACTTAAGATAACAGTATAGTATATATATTTTTATATATTTTATTATTCAATTTCCATGATTTTTTTCCCCCCCCAGGGGGGCCTAGAAACCCATTTTAATATATATTATATTATATATATAATATATAGAATGTATATATATAGATATATCAGATTAAAAAAAACATACTTCCGTTTTTAATGAGCTTGGAATGTAAAAATATTTTTTCTGATAAATTCACGTATCATTGACAAGACTAATAAAAAAAATAGGAACTTACAAATGAAATGTCCACAGTTAAAGCAATTGCATTTGTTCAGTGCAGCACAAAGAGTGATATTTACCATGTAGAGCTGCTTCCACATGGTGCCCCAGTCTCTCAAGGTCATAGTTATCTCTGTAATGACCGAGTCCTCGGTGGGAATGACGGTCTCAAACTGCCTGCAGGGCAAGACACACAAACACACAATCACACACACACATCTGAACGAGTCCAGGATGGAGAGCAGTGACCTCACATGACCCTGAGGAGCAACACTGACTCATGAGGACGTGTCGGTAAATACACTTGCGATGGGCTTGTGGGATAATGAAGGCTCCTGTCACTTCAATAGAGCAGACCTGTCATTTTGCAAATGCATTTTATCTGAAGCACAAGGATGGTCCCTAGTAGCAGTTGAGTGTTTTTCTCAAGGGCACTGGTGGCAGGTCAAAGGTGAGATTTTAGGGATGCACGATATATCGGCCACCATATCGGTATCGGCCGATAAATGCTAATTTTTTCTGTTATCGGTATCGGCCCAATAAGAATGTGGCTAACAAAAAAGAAAAATAAAAAATTAGAAAATTAAAGAAAAAAAAAAAAATAACAAATAAAAAAAAAAAAAGGATATCTAAAGCCGATAATAATGCATTATTTCCTTCAGAGACACTTCAGATGCGCGCTGTTCGTTTGCAGCCTTTTGTGCAATTGTACGTTGTAATATTGTGTTTATTTGATGTATATCTGATTTATCTCATATAGAATGCGTTTGGTTAAGTTAAAAGAGCGCTTCAGTTTACCAGTGATAAACTCAAACAGCAGTGCACAACATTAATAACTATGATTGGGAATGTCGTGTATATAACATTCTAATGAGAAAATTATTATAATAAAACGTTGTGAATTCTATGGGTTTAGTTGCCGTGTTTCAGCGCGTTGTTATTGGAAGAGCGCATCCACAACAGGATCTCACATTCTGACTATAGCACGCAATAATTGCGTCATTTTGTACATATATAAGTTTTAATATTATGTTTATGTTGTATTAATATTAATCTCAGGATGCATTTCCTTGAATTAAATAAGCTGCCAGCAAAACGCTTCAGTTTACCGTATTCATTCAGCTCTTCAGCTTCAGCACGCGCAGCTCAAACGGCTGTTATTTAAAACAGTGGTATTAATTTGTTTTTTTTTCAAAATCATTGATACATTATTAACAACAACAACCATTTGTATTTTTCTCTTATTATTTTCATTAACAATATGGTTTAGTATTTAAAATCATTTAATTATTGTCCGTGCTGAGGCTATTCCGTTTTATTGATCTGTGTCGCATTCATTTTGATTCTTTACACGTTTAATGATGTCCAGTGACTTGTTTGCAGTATTTATGCATTATTTTATTTATTTGTAAGACTTTTTTATGACTAAGTTTGGTAATGGGAGAGTAAAATTATTTTTTAAAACATACACTGTTCAAATTAGGCTGCTTATGTTGAAGTGTTTGGGGTGTGGCTTTTAATGATGGGACCTTTTTTGTAATCAGGCTCTCAAAAAGTATATAAAAATTTGGATATAGATTTATCGGCCAATATATCGGTTATCGGCTTTCAAAAATAAAGGATTATCGGTTATCGGTATCGGCCAAAATTTTCATATCGGTGCATCCCTATGAGATTTCATTAGCTGTCCATTCATGGGTCACCAGTTTCACCAGATTCAAAACGGTCTTTCTTTAAAATAAATGCCACTTGGATTGATATACAGTATTATTCATTATATAATGCAATAACATTTTAGAAATTTTAGATTTATGTTTTTAAGTGTGGCTTAATTGACACAGATATGTATATATACAGTTTTGTTTTTCATGGACTCGTACCCTTTGTTCTTGATGTGGGCATTCTTGAGGTGAATATAGGAGCTTGGGAATATACCCTGGGAGAGACAACAAAAAGTTATTTAATGAGCCAATTACTGCATGTAAAACACACAAGAGTAAAAAACATGCACTATCATCTGTATATAAATGTGCTGAGAGTCAAAGCAGAGGATGAAAATACAGATAAACAGAAAAAAACTGACAGAAATATAGAAATCATTTAAATTCTGCACGTTTACGGAGTCAAACGTAAAGTGATATAAGATTGCTCTCACCTTTACGTTTGGATTCTTTGTGATGAATCCTCTGTACCATCCTGCAAAATGGCATTTATAATAATCTCACACTCATATTTCAACAGCAGAATGCAAAGCGTATTAAACACTTCCAACCGTTTCAACTTTTAAGTATGTAGTACAATAAGTATGTGGTTTCACTGAGGGTGCTTCTTCAACTATGGACACTTTGACCCTGTGGAACTCTAGAAAATTATATACTGTGATTCCTGTGAAAAGAGCGGTTTATGAGAGTTTTACTTTATATTTAAATTTTGTTATTTAGCAGACACATTTATCCAAAGCGACTTACAGTGCATTCAGGCTATACATTTTTTACCAGTATGTGTGTTCCCTGGGAATCGAACCCATGACCTTTTGCGCTACCACAATGCTTTACCACTGACCCACAGGAACATTTGTACTTGTACATGTAATTTTTACAACACACAAAAATTAACATTACATATAAAAATATAAATAAAAAACATATAAATATTTACTATAGGTGCTGTCAAACGATTAGCATATTAACGTCATCCAAAATAAAGTTGTTGTTTAAAATGTGGTTTTATTTTTATTGCCATGCCCGCTCTGTGGTATTTTATCCAAGAAAAATATATATAAATTATATGAGATTTGTTAAATCAATTTTTGTTATACTCTAAATTATACTGATCAACCTTGTGTAAAAAAAAAATAATAATAATAATATATAATAAATATATAGATATATATATGTGTGGTGGTGTGTGTGTGTGTGGTGGTGTGTGGGAGGAAAAAAAGGTTTCTCACAGTTAGGGATAAAGGATTTTGAACAAAAAAAAAAATATGTCAGTGGCTGTCTTTGCCGCAGTGCTTCTAGTTGAAGAAACACCCAAAACACCCAAAAAGTGTAAACAATGCAAAAATAGTAAGAATTACATTTTATAATGTTATAAAGAAAGACATCTACTATGTTATTATCTACAACCGACTGACTGCATCTCAAAAAATAAATTCAACAGAATCAGTCTCCACAGCTGAGTATGTGCAACTCTAAAGAGGTTGATTGTCAACTACACAACAACAACCAGTGTTGGGGAAAGTTACTTTTAAAAGTAATGCGTTACAATATTGCGTTACTCCATAAAAACGTAACTAATTACGTTACTTTGTTACTTTTTTATGGAAAGTAATGCGTTATGTTATTTTTGCGTTACTTTTTAAATCTGGGCTTGCTTGTTTGTTTTTAAAATACAAAAAAAAAGTTCTTTTTTTGGCAAATATAAAAGCCTTTTCACACCAAAAGTGAAATGAATAAGCCTCAGGCTGAAGGGAAAGTAAATTTACGTCCGTACAGTAGAATGCAGAAGAAGACATTTCAACACACTTCAGCAATAAAAAAGACACACAAATGTTTGTCTAGAGTAATTTGTGCTTATTAGTACGGTTGAACTGCATCATCGAAGGTCAGAAGCAAAGACTTTGTTTAATAGAATGGGATTAAATACATAAAGGATATTTGTGTTGTTTAAATTTTTATTATTGCAGGTTTGCGTCATATTCGAAGTTGCATTATTTTTATTCATTTTGAGGAATACTGAATCTGTGTTTTTTGTGAGTGAGATGAATTAATGCATATTCATATTTATTTTAGAACTACAGTAACATCTTCTGATTTCTCTCAGCATGGGGACAGGAGAGCTGTCAATCAATACATTGGAAAAAAAAGTAACTTGCGTTACTTATTTGAAAAAGTAACTCAGATATTCTCTTGTAGATTAAAAAGTAATGCGTTACTTTACTAGTTACTTGGAAAAAGTAATCTGATTACGTAACTCGCGTTACTTGTAATGCGTTACCCCCAACACTGACAACAACAACAACAACAACGAAACTACCTTCACATTTCTCCAAAATCTGCACCGTGTCACCGATCTCCAACGGAAGTCCATGCTGAACCATTCCTCGAAAATTTGCCAGCACTGAAGGGGAAAAAAGCAAAGAGTAAGTAAATAAAATTGTGTGACTCCTGAGTAAAGTAACGGCTCTGACAGACAAAACCACCTGTCTTTTCAAAACTTTGCATGGAAGAGATGAAAACCATCTTTAGTTCGGCCCGGTGGGTGAAGTAATATCAACATTATGTTCAATATTGACTCTGAATTCACGAACAGGGATTTTGAAGTAATTCTCAATTCACTTCTGAATAACACACACAACCCAGCGCTCCACACATTTCCTAAAAAAACCTTAGATCTGCACTTCTAACATTATCTCACTGCTTTCTTAAATAAACCCTGAGTCACATCCCTAAGCATGAGTTACATAACAAGTACAATATCTCTCCACACAGGAGCACACAGGCTTAACCCATCAACTACTTTTTGCATTCATATGTGTAGATTCTTTATGCACAAATATGTTAATTTGGAGTACTCATTTGCATATCAAGTGGGTTAGGAAATATTCGGACATGGAAATAAAGAAATAATTATGTGCATAAACAAAACCCCGCCAGACATTTGACACTGCTCAGAGGTTAAGCAGGCTGCCGAAACAGCCGTGTCAGCTTTTAAAGACGGGATGTGTTGCTGTGCTCGCTGCCTGTCAGTGATGTGCATTAATACATGCTGAAACAAACACACAGCATCCGGCCTGAATCCAGCAGAGACGCTGCAAGGATAGCACTCTTTCCAATCAGATTCTAAGTATGATCAAGGTTAACATCACCATTATCAATATTGATACTTACTGTATATTAAAGGATATTTTGTGTGATTTCTATGGATAAAATGGGTAATTATAGCCATTTAACAAATTATTATTAACATTAAATAGGTCAAAAAATCGAATTAAGATGAGATTTTTTTTGTTTTCCATTAATTAACAACAATTTTAGAAAAGGTAATTACAGTTCAATGTAATTATAGCCAAATTTAACAACTTCTGGATTAAATATAAAATTATTTAATAAATGGTTGAATGTTACGGTATATATATATTAGTGCTGTCAAACGATTAATCGCAATCGCATCCAACATAAAAGTTTTTGTTTACATAATATACTGTATGTGTGTGTACTGTGTATATGTCACGCCCTTGGACTACCCCTGTGTTCCGTGTCTTGTGTTTTGCTCCCTACATGCCCCGTGACCCAGTTTCTCCCATGTTAATTGTGTTTATTGATTCCATGTGTGTCTTGTTAAATCCCTCGTTTACTTCCTGTATTTAACACTAGAACCACCACAGGCTAAATTTGACCTGTGGCTATTTTTAAAACGTACATAAAATATTTTTAATAAAACATTCAAGTCTCCCAGTCACTGACTTTTACAAAAATTGTGTGATTTAAAATTCCCTGTTGTTAAAAACTGTTTAGATAAAACCAAATCAAAAAACGGGGCATTTATACCTATAAGCGCCAGCGCGGGTCAAATTTACCCACCTATATAATGCCTGTATGTTCACGCTGTCATTTTCATGCTGCTTATGTTTTAACATAGTACATTGCTAGGCAACACCTTTCTCTCACTGAATTAGTGGTTATCAGTTTCATAAATTAAGACAAAATGAGTAAAAGAAGGTGATTTATGAATGCTGAAGAGGTATAAGAAGCACTAAATGCCATGAGCGATGGAGAGTCTGATGGTAGGGAGCTAAGTAAAGCGTCCTGTCGGCTCAGCATCTGACAGCGATCAATATATCATATTTATGTTTTAGCCTAATGCTACTCATAATTGTTTAAAATTTGGATTAATTATAAAATTTTTGTTTTGCCATTTCTATCGTTTATTGTTCGCTTCTGTGTTGCTATTTATTTCCTGAAGAAACAAAATCCGATCTGATGTAGGCTAATTAATAAAACTAGGCTAATCGTTGCTTAAAGAAAAACACAGAACTCTCCAATGGTGATTACGACTTTGTGGTGGCATTCATGTGTATTTAGCTCATAAATACGATCTGCTCGACATGACTTGAACGCACCATTATTTACATCAGTGTGCGCATGCGTCTTTGACGCAGCTTACAGAGGTGTTGTGTATTTTAGCCAGTTGATGGGAAAAGTATTCTTAAAAAGCATTCAAAAAATCTGAATAATTTGTTGTAAATAATTATTTACGGTATTTTGAAGTGCCCACGATAACAATATCATGCATGTTCATTATCGTGATATATCGCATTACCTTCATTATGATACAGTATATCATAATGTAATTCTTGAAAAAAATAAGTCATTTGGCATAATATTATTTTATCATTTTTTTGGTCTAGCGGTTGTATTGCTTCATATTTTTTTACTTTATTAAACAAAAGAAAACGAAAAAAAAAATCTAAATTTTTTTTCAATTTTTATTCATTTTTGAATAAATGAACTGAATAAGTGTCATGTCATTGACACAGATATAAATATCTTATTTAACAAATGGATTTCTGCATTCTTTTCCATGACAATCATGTGTGATTACTAGGGCTGCCCCCTAGTCGACTAATCATAAGTCGACCAAAATGTTATTAGTCGCAGAAAAAAAAATATATATAAAAAAAATCCACAGCGAAGTCACGCAGTCCGTGATGGAAAGATTGTTAATGGCTAGTCTATGTGGTAATGCAGGACATCCAAACGCTCACCTATCATTCATCGACCTCAAATATGGCTTATCATCTGAAATATGTAAGTATTAGCAACTTTACATGGCCGCTCAATCTAATGTTAACCTAGAGAAATGTGCTCTGTTCAAATGTTTGTTTGGAGTGTGGAGCTGAACATTAGCGCTCACTGCAGGACAGATGAAGGCGCCGGTGCGCTCACTTACTCCTATAATACTCCCTCATTTTTACTCATACAGATAAGAGTAATATATCTTTCATTTATTTGTGTGCACTCACAATAACAACAAAAAATTGCGCTTTTGTAAAATAATGAAAGCAAACTGCATGCGCTTTCTGCTGCATACGTCTTGCCTTTAATTCCTTCTTGGTAGATGGATGGACGATACGAAAACCCATACTGCTGGATCTGTGATGATCGAGGTTTTCTGTCACGTACTGCTCTGAGACAAGGTAGAGATCCTAGTGCAGTTTTATTGGGAATTCCAGAATCGTAGTAAAAAAACAGGCAAGGGTCAAAACCAGCAAAACCAAATACAAAAATAAATCCAAAGGGGCAAGGCAAAAGAGTAAATCCATAAGGCAAGCAAAATCCACAAGACATAGACAGAACGAACCTAAGAATGTGCAGTGTAACAATAGCAAAACCTTGATGACAAATGCAGACACAACACAGCTTAAATAGAAAGACAAACTAATACAAATGACATACAGCTGAGGACAATCAGTCCAGACGAGACTGGGCAAGGAACTATGGGAATTCGAGTTCATGGCCATGTCACAGTGGAAGGGGAGAGTGCCATCAGGTGGACAGTCTAGGACACAACAACTAGACACTGTGACAAAATATATCTAAAGAGAGTGAAATGTCTACTTTTAAATGACCCAATTCAAATGGAAAACAAATATTCTCCGATTATGCAATCCGACTGAAATATGCATACAGGCGCATCACTGCGGAGATGATGAGTCAGTGTCGCCGAGTTTATCTCTTAAGCCGAAAACAAAGAAAACACTAGTTTATCAAATTATTAAAGGGGTCATATGATGCGATTTCAATTTTTCCTTTCTCTTTGGAGTGTTACAAGCTCTTGGTGCATAAAGAAGATCTGTAAAGTTGCAAAGACTAAAGTCTCAAATCCAAAGAGATATTCTTTATAAAAGTTAACAATCAACCACGCCTACCTAAAATGTCTCGTTCTAACATGCCCCCACATATCTACGTCACTGTGTGGGAAGATTTGCATAATGCCGCCAAAATGTTCACGCAAAGAAAGAAGGCGTAACTTTTATTCTCGCTGTAGTATTGTTGCTGCCGCCATGTCGTGAAGGCGCTGTGTGTTTCGTTTTTTACGTTTTTTATATTTAAAGAATTTGCCACTGACGATTCAAAATCGAGTTTTGAGCAGTGTAGAGTAGCGCTTGTTGTTTGCCATTTCTCCGATCACAAATGCAGACATGGTTTTATGTTTACACGGCGCGATGCAACGCGTAAAACGCATAAATCATTATAATCCGTAATTATGTCCCCACTGAATGCAACAAATGCCTCGTTTATAAGTGGTTTAAATGTTTTTGTCTCGTCGCTCCTGCTGGACAGGGCATCACAGTATAGTAGGGGCATAACATTTCCATCACACGCTTGAGGTATTCTTGAATCTGATTATTTTGTGAACCAGCTTGAGCGATTAACTGAAAGGCACAAACACAAAAAACAACAACAACAATAATTTGATCTTCACTATGGCTTTCACTTAGTGACCACATAGCAACACCCTGTCAACCACCCATAACACCTTAGCATCTCAGTGAGTCAGCAATGAATTTTATATAAGCAAACAGCAGTCACATTGACTTCAGGAAATGCACAGTTCACAGAGTCAAATATTAAATTTTATTACAGCTTAAACCTATTTGAACCTCAGCCATTGCCAACGGGAGTCACAAACGCTCTGTTGTAACAGGACGGGCAAACCCGTCTGAGCTGTGCACTTGTGCTAAACGCTTTCCCACGGTCCTGCTGTCAGCGCTGTGGACACACACTGCTGCTTGGCAGAGAGACAGGGCAGCCAGAGGCCCGACTCGCATAACCCTTACCAGGTGCAAAGAGCCGTCCGGACCCCTATAACGATGAGCCTGTGACTCAATCGCATGGCTGTGATCTACAGTCACAGTGCAGGAAGGTTCAGTTGCGTTGCTTCTGCAGTAATACGGCTGCTATTACACATTGAAGCATTTTAGAAAGGTTAAGGTAGCATTAATTAATGTGCCCACATTTATAGACTGCATAATATTATGCATGTTCAGCTTCTAAATCTCTGTGGCTATGTTGAGTATGTTTGGGAAAAAGGTTGTGATGGACTGCGCGGCTGCTCATTGCATCACTCCGGTTCATGTGTTGGCACATTTTCTCTGCTGTGCTCAAAGGTTACCCACAGAAATCAGTTTTCCTCAAGTTAGCCTGGTATGAAGAACAATGTGTAACAATTGTATAAAGCTTTCTAGCCTGTGCATTTATAATACAACTTATAATCAGACATATTATTAATGTGGTCAGTTATCGGTTATCACTGATATTACAGTTTTTTAAATCAACAAACAGTATTGTATATTTAAGTGTAGGGCTGGGTGATATGGCAAAAAATTTAAATCTCAAATTATTTCTGTACGTTTGATCGATTCTCGATTTTTTTTTACGATTTTTTAACTAGTCAACTTGAAAATGTAACTACAACATAAGTAACTTTTTCTTTATTAAGCCTCTAGTTAAAGAAAATTCTATTCCAAGTGCACCACACATGAAGATGTCAACATGATGTAAATGTTAAACAAATCACTTGTTAAATATCTTTGCAGAAAAGATGCATGAACTACAACTACATCTTGTACAAACTTGTCCTGTCAAATACACAGGTTTTGTATTTGATTGCGCTGCTTTTCCATTGTTTTTTACATGGATGCGTTTGACTGTTGCGCTCGCGTCTCTTGTAGTGTCTCGTGCATGAAACGGCATTCTAAAAACGCTGTCCTCAAGTTAAGAGAAGTTTAACTCTCATTTTCTTGCATGTTTTTCCTATTCCACTGCCTGCGTCGCATCTTCGTCAACACAAAAGCACATTCTGTGCAGACCAAGCAATATGAGCGCATCACACGTGAGCGGTTAATCGCGTGCACCGACATGCGGTTGGATCGTTCTTTTCTCTTTACTGCTATCACCGGCATACTGTCAAAGTGTCTAATTCTAATGTTTGGTATATTTCTATTCAATATCATGATTTCCTCGATTTCTAAAAAATTTAATTGTGGCAAAACGCCCTATTTGAGTGTTTATTTACATTTATATTACATCTGCTGTCATCTTATGATCACTTAAAGTAAACATTTAAAAACACTAATAATTTTAAATTTTATCTCAAAAATAATATTTAGTTTTTCATACAGTACGTTAATTTTATGATGCCTAAATTCACTTGTAGCACTTAAAGTAATGGTTTTTAATTTTTAGTTTTTTTTTTATTTTAATAAAAATAAACTTTATTTATTTTTAAAGAATGTTTTCTTTTTTATTTAAAACACGTTTAGTATAATCTCAAAAAATATATTTTTTTCATACTGTACATTAAAATGTTGTGATGCCTAAATTCACTTGAAGCATTTAAAATATTTATTTTTACTTTTTTTTTTAATTTATTGAGACAAAATTGTAACATTTTAAATACCAATTACTTATTGATTAGCACCATAAATGAAATAATTATCATATCTACCGATTTTTCATTAGCTACATTACAAAAACTATATTTTTAAGCATATCTTGCATTTTTTTCTAAATATTTTTTTCAACAGATATCTATATATATATATATATATATAATATATTATTATAGATATTTGAAAAAAATATTTATATACATATATATATATATTAGTACCTACTTAATTATATATAAACATATTCTGTCCAATTTGAAATGTTCATTTTCTTTGCAAAAAAAACTATTACAAATATTTAGCTTTTTTCATTTATAATATAACTGAAATTATCTAAATGTAACATTAGACTTATAATTGAGTTCAAATGTATGTTTATATTGAATATTAGGATATATATTAATATATAAATATTTTTCTATTTTAATGTTATATTTTCTTGCCAAAAACTACTACAAATAATTTACAATGTTTAAAACTAACAATAGTAACTGGAAATTGCACAGCTGAAAAATAACTTGAATGAAAACTTTTGTTAGAATACAATCACATGATGCATAAAATTACTGAATAGTTTGATGCTTCCACGACTATCATTCTCACAAGATCTCATCTATGTTCGCCTGAAAAACACAGAACTGATCTGATTCGGCAATTGAAGGTACCATCAGCTGACCCGAAACACTCGCACCTGCAGTCCTCATAAATCCTACTGATCTGATGCAATACAACTTACCATAAAACACTTATTCTGTATTTTTAAAACCATCATTACTTACTATATTTTACATGCACTAATGTATTCACTGCAAACGCCATTTATCAGCGTTACCAGAGACAGTAAATGGCTGATGTCAGGGCATTAAACCACAGCAGAATCCCCTGTAGACAGTCAGAGCTCGCTGATATTTGTCTGCGTGACAGGATGATGGATGGGCGTGCTCACTAACCTCTCTTCATATTGCTTTTTGACGCTAGCTGTAATGTTGTATTGAGTCAGCCTACAGAGAGGACAATACCAGCCGAAGGCAGAGGACGAACAGACACACTCTTGATACACAGAAATACCAACACAACACTTAGATTGCTAATGGGAGGGATGTTCGTATGAGTACATCTGGGATCAGTCCTGCAGTTATGCTGGTAGTGAGTGAGGCTAGGATTGGACAACTATTGAACACAACGAGTTGAGGATTGGCTGGACAGCACAGCCCCTTTGCTTCAATTATTCCTGTTTCTCCGATGATGGCCATTCAAAAGTAGCTGTAAAATTGTGGGGAATTTTTTTGTAAGCAAAATATAAATCACAAATATTTCAGGTGTTTTATACAATTTTTGATTATATGATTGTTCCTTTTGGAACTTCAATTTGAAATTTGAATTTATAAACAATGATTAAACATACATATATATGCAGATATAATTATAATTTATAGCTAAATGATTAAATAATAATAATAACAATAATAATTAGTAGTAGAAGTAGTAATTTTTTACTATCAATTTGTGTTATATCATAATTCTCATTATTTAATCATAAACGATTAAATTATTATTGTTGTTTGTTACTTAATCATGTATAAATTCTACTTGTATATGCATTTATAATTAGTCCACACAGCTACACAGGTGTTGTTTTTAGTATCACACACTTACACTTACATTTAGTGGTCGACCGATATGGGTTTTTTGACAGCCGATGCCGATATCTTGGAAAGCAGGGTGGACGATGGTCGATATAAAGCCGATATAATTTTATTTATTTTAATTAATATTCAAGAATTTTTGAAATCATTTGAAAATGGATTAAAATTAATTTGTAAAATAAACATACTTATATTTTAGAAGACAAAGCATTTTTCACAAATAAATATTTAATAAAAATCTAATTGAAAAGGAAGTAAACTGTAACCAACAGGGCACTCAGTATTCTGGGAAGTTGTGTGCATTGTTAATACATATATATATATAGATATATATATATATATTTTTTTTTTTTTTTTTCAATAAGCCAAGGTAACACTAATTTTACATACAGCACACAGTAAAAACTACATGAATATGACAGTGAGCAAATACATAAAGCGCAGCATAATTTAAAATCACAAGTTTAAAGCTTGTCGATCGCGTCTCCAGTGACGCTCAACTCTCCTCCTGTCCGCATTCAATTCACACAGACCGACCGTCACGCAGAGCTCCATGCAGGATACACATGCACACTTCACACGATCTCACAGCTGGATCTGACTAAGTTTGCAAGCTTTTTGAAATGAATTGTTCATTAGACATTCAAAGATTTGTTAAAATGAATGATTTAAATGCGTATTTTCTGAATGCTGACGGAAAACGAGAAAGTATTATTAGGTTTGCCTTTCTATTACTAATAATATAAATCAATCGTTATAATACTTTTTGTATACATTTTTAATTCCTTTTGTTTAACAGTTCTTTCTGATTATTAGATAGAACTGAACGACGACAGCTAACAAGAGAGAGAATGTGAGCACTGTGCTCAGGCGCAGCCGCTGTCAGCACAGTCAAAATAAAAGTCCCGCGCCGTTTTAAATAAAGTCCTGCTCGAACACTCGGCAAACCGAAAAACTTACCGCCGTTCCGATATTTGAAAATGCAAATATCGGCCGATAATATCGGCCTTGCGTATATCGCGAGCCACTATTTACATTTTTTATAGTTTTTTATTAATATTTTGAAAAAGATTTTTATATTTTCTGTTTTCATTTTAATTTTAGTTTTAGTAATATAGTTTTTTGCATATCTTAAAGAAATGTTTATTCAATTTTTTTTATTTTAGTGCATAATGTTAAACCACACTGAAATAAGAAATGCTGCCTTGTCAACTAGCTGAAAAAAAAACAGTTAACGTCTACTTTATTTCAAGTAACGAAAATACATTTTTTGGTTGAGGTCTTTGTTTCAGGTTTAGTTAATTGTTTAATAACCCTGGTTGGAGCAAGATGGCAAAGTACCATTTCTACATAAAATTCAGAAAGATATTTTTAACTAAACATGATGAATAAAAACATTCTTAAAGTGTGTTTTGGTTATTTAGGTTTTTATTCAGTTTATGAAGGTTATATTAATTGAACTGAAAAGTAATAAATTAAGTAATAAATTAACAAAAATGTAATTAATTGAATTGAAAAGTAATATATTTTCTACTGTAACTGTACAATACAATGGTATTTTGTACAAGCAACTTAGTTTTTTGTAAATGAAAAAAATATGTATAAAACTTCATGCATTTAAACAAATTTACCGTCAATATAGATGCTGCATACATTGCATTCAACATATTTTCTCACTGACAAATCATGGTTCATGTTTCAATAGGAAATACGTAAACAAAATAAAGAAATATACACTCATCAAGCCATTTCATGGGATTTAACCCTGACACATGAAAAATATAAATCAGAAAAATCAAATTTTTTAAATAAAACATTTCGACATTATTACTGAAGCAAATATGATATAGGCTTTCTAAGCTTAGAATACAAGATCCAGATAAAGCTTTTGGTTCATTTAATCACACCAAGCATTAGCAGAGACACAAGTTCAATATATTGGCTGAAAGTGGCTCAGCCATTCTCTAAAACAAACAACTTTAATAAAAATCAAGCACCAGAGGTACACCAGCAGTGCGGTTTTCTCATTTGATGTGTAATCATTCCCAGACTCAGCCCTCGTGTGCAGTAATGAGAATATTATTTTTGATATTACATCTCTCACATATTTTGCTTTGTTCTGTTCACTCCCAGAGTGCAACATCTTTCTATATTAACACTTTATTTGCATATAAAACAGCGAAGGTCCTATTGTAGTTCTAAACGAACAAAAACGCAATCCCCATAAAGACATCTCACTTAAAATAAATACAGGCCATTATGATGCACAAAGAACGTTTAGATTAACAAATCAATTCTGTCAGAAATCAAATTGGCAGGATTAGCAGACTTAAAAAAAGAGAAATACAAAAGAGGTCTCTTTAACGTCCCAACTGTTTCTCCTAGACATCAATGCTATTAAAAGAAGACTAATGATTTTTCTCCTGACAGTCAGGGCCTTTTTGACAAAGACTCTTTGATAACAGTAACTGACCTTCATCAAAAGATGTTTCTGACATGGTAAAACATGTTCCCCCCCCCCCCCCCCCCACAAAAGTGTAAAATGAGGCTACGAGGGACTATCAAAACTAGGGTTGTGCCGATAGACGATAGTATCGTGTATCGGCGATAGTCAGAGATATCGCCTGTAGCTGACGCCTTTGACGATAGCAAGACGATTATTATTATTATTAATATTGTCAGGCTAGTAATACAATCTAATTAATAGGGCTTTTTGGTTGCATTATATTTCTTTTTCCGCGTTTTTACAGTATTGCACGTTTTACCATCACAACCCAATATGCTGAGCTTATGAATGCAATGGCCAATCAGAGGCGTTCAGGTGACTCACCGCGGAAACAGCCGAGTTCCATTGTTCAGCGCGCACTGACTAAATTCTGACTCGCGAATTCTCTCATCATTAACAACAAAGTGCAGAAGTACGTGCTATGAGTATAGTGAGTAAGTATAAGAGATTTATTCATCAGACAGTGTAGATTCACTGATTATAACGGTGTGTTTTTAAAGTGCATAACGCGCTAGACTGAGCTTATAATGATGTTCTTTTGTAATGTAATGTTCTTTGCTCGTTTTCTATAGCTGCTTTTTGAATAACTGAGGAAATGTAAGCATTTATAATTAGTTACTTACAATGTTTCTGTTAATTTGTTATCATGTTAAATACAAATTCAGTCATATTAAAAACAATAGGCTGCTTTTAGCATTACACTGGAGTTGGTTCACTTTCCCACAATGAAACTAAGTAAATAATTACATAAATTAGCACGATAATATTGTGTATCGGCGATCTTGCAGGCTGACAATAGGATAATATGAAAATTTAGCATATCGCCCAACACTAATCAAAACATTGCTATTTGTTTAAGAATCCTGACCACCCTGACATAGCAACAGTGGCTCAACCAATCACGTGAGTTGGGGGCGTAGCTTTCTGTTTGTTAGACCAATGACAGGCAGGGTAAGTGTTCTGGAAACCTGTCTGCAAAGAGTCATTATTTAAGTGAAGAAAGGTAAGTGAATAAATCTATCAAGAAAGAATAATACTACTTCACAGTTTCAAAATTAAATAAGAAAGCATTCTCAGATGATTTTCTGATAACTGAATAGAGTCTAAATGTGTTTGTAGTCTGTGTTCATTAGTGAAGCGTGGCACTCAGATGGGAATGTCTTGTAGCTATTCTCCACGGAGCACAGGACGGCCGTTATTACCAGAATGCCCAGAGAGAGAACAAGTGAGACGGAGAGAAAGAACTGGAGGAGAATTTGGAAAGCACACAGCAAACTTACTTTTGGGAATTGTTTGTCTTCGGCTGTCACTTTCTCTAATGTTACAGAAGACAGAGAAACTGTACTTGACAGTCTGAGAAAGCCAAGAGCATGTAACACATTTCAGTACCGCGTTATCGCCTTGCACCATCAATCTGATCAATGCTTAGAGGAGAGAATTATCACTTAACAACTTGATTTCAGCAAAAATTGTCAGACCCGTTGAGTCATGGTGCTCATGCAAGCGATGCAGGTTTAAATCCAACTCTCTCTAGCCAATATTGGTGCGTTCAAGGCAAGTTGAAAAGATCATACTTATAAGTTGAGCGCACGTGAAAGTCAGTCACCACAAAGTCAGGTAGGTAATTTGGTTCAAAAACGTTTTTTGTTATGCATGTTGAAAGTCTCTTCACATCCTGATAGCAATCACTAAGTTAAGTTGTCTAAATTTATTTATGTGGTTTTATATCGTTTGTGAAAGGCAAAGGACCATAAAATGTCCATCCAATCATATTCCTTGGTGTGAGGCCTACAATAGGCTGTCCTATACCTGCCTGTCAAAATATGTATTTGCATACCTCCATCCAGTTCGTGCAGACATGATACGTCATCAGCGCTCTACATTATGCTATTGCAGACCGAGCGAGAATAGGCAGCATTAATATTGTAATATTTTTACTTTATACTGTAATGTTTTCTCACCGGTGAATGAGACATGAGATCATTTGACGCGTTTGCATGCCACAGTGCTGCCCGCGATATTGGACAAAACTCACATTGCGATATTTTGTTTTTCTGCGATAGGCCTATATATTGTGATATGAAAAAAAAAAAATCACAAGATGACTTGAATAGGCCTAATCAATGATTGGGGTGATTTTGTAGGCGAGTAAATCAGCATTGAAAATAAACAAATTACAAATATAGATAAATATAATAGAAAAAAGATACAAATGAAATAAACAGTGCTTTATATTTTATAGGTAAGTCTAACAGTATTCAGGTACAGAAATTGAATAATCAAATGTAAAATAACACTGCATAGTCTTCACTGTATAAATTAAATCTAATAAATCTGTTAAAGCTACAAAAGTGATTTTTTCTCTGTGTTTTGTTGTTTGATTAACATGGTTAGCAACGGAAAGCAACAGGAACATTAAACTGCAGTGAAGCAGTTACATGTGGAAGTTAACAGAATTCAATTTCACGTGAATCTGTCTTGTGTAGACAGACTTTAGCTGTCGTCCATTGTAATGCGGTTGTCTGTGTTTGAGCAAAGAAAACGATCAGTATAAATATAACGCTCAGTATATAAACATCGCACATTCTGTGATGTGACTATCGTGGATGCGCACATCGCGATGTCGATACTGAAACGATATATCGTGCAGCCCTACATTCAACCCTCCACAAATGCCGTCTCTCATCATGTCGCTAGTTAGCCTCTGATCTGCCTGTGCACGTTCATGTGTTTTGGAGGAGGCGTGGCTTTAGAGAGTGATTTGCAGGGAGGGTGGGATCTTATGCTTTCAAAGCTAGCTTGCTATTGCAGCCTCTCCAAAAACACCAACCCTACCTTTAACCAGTTTCTGAGTTGGGTGTCAGTGAGAAAATAGGGCAGACACAATAGACAGACACAGCATCGGCATTGATGGTAAATTTGTTGAAATTAATTACTTTTTTTCATTTGCAATAAAACTAGCTTGTTATATATTCAAAATACGTTAGTACTGTACAATTACAATAGAATATATAACAATTCAATTTACAGTACCTTCATAAATAGAATAAAAGCATAAAAAAGCAAAAATGCACCTGATGTGGATTCTTTAGTCATCCTTTTGTAGAAGTAGAGTTTAAAAATCTTGCCGAATTATTTCATAGAAAACATACATTGCCATTTTGCTCCAACCAAAGTTACTTGAACTCATCTGATGCTGTAACTTCCCAGGAGGGCTTGAATGCACCATATTTCCAGCCTGTCAACTGGGTCTGTCCAACAGCATGGCAAAAATAAATCTGACATAACTCCGAGGTCTCATTCTCCATGTCAAGTACGGCCTCACAGGTTTCTCTGAGAAAAACAAACCATATGCAACTTATCCAACCTGTAGGTGAGAGTAAATTCACCTGACTATCAACATGGTTGTTATGAAAAACAGCCGACGAGCTCTGACAGATGGTAACAAGCACAAAGGCAGCAGTTTGGCGTGCGAGTGCCCTTTTCAAACCCTTCCCACACAGACAGCCATGCTCTACATGCTTTTTGACAGCAACCGATGAGCACAACTGTTCCAAGTCACACTGTAAACTACCTGACAGACAGGCTCCAGCACATATGGCCAGTTCTTATCTTTGGAGATTTAAAAAATGGCATGTTATACAGGGCTCCAAACAAAAAAATCGAGTAAGGAGCCATTGGCTCCTATAAGAAAAAAATGTAGGTGCCAAATAATTTTTTTAGGTGCCACAGAATAAAACGTGTTTTAATTATTTTATTGTAATTTTTTAACATTTCAATCATACTGTCATGCGTTTATGTCTCATCTTTTCTTGAATTTATCAGCATTTTAATCAATCTTGTAGATGACCTGGGAACTAAGGTTCACTTAAAGTGGGAACTAAATGTCTTTTCCAACTTGAAATATATAGTCACAAAGATATCATGGACCATAACAAGCATCACTTGGCCACTAGTTTGGGCTCCACACATTCAGTCTGTTTTTCTTCGTTAGTAAAATGCAATTTCATAGGAGGAGTTGAATCATGTAGACAACAGGGTAAATAAAAATATTAACATCCAATAGCGCATAAATATAGCAAAATGCTCCTCTTTATAGTTATTTTTCTAGCTGACTGATGAGATTATGGACACCGAATGGTTATTCTGAGGTAAATGTATTAAGTTGCAATGTTTACCAGTTTTACACATTTTTCACAGTTTAACACTGAATGAGCTTTTACACGAGACATTTCAGTAAGTTGTATTGAAGGCTTTCTTATAAAATAGGCTACATTTTTATGTTAATTCATGTTCATTATATACTATAGTAGTAAAGAGAAAGATATAATAATGGGTTCACGTGCCGCTTGAACTGAGGCATTAATGCGATTGCGCCTGCCGCATTAAAGAGTGCCAAAACAACGTATTTATTGTTTGAATTTCATCATGAATTTGGCATTATTTTAAAACTGATACTTTGTTTATTAAAAAGTAACAAAGATTTTTGCGATTAATGGATGGCAAGTGTGCTTCAAATAATGTGAAGTTCACGCATTAACAGAACACAGCATAGACTGATCTTGATAAGAAGAAGCCATATTAGTGATGATTATAAATGAGAATTGTTAACGATATTGCCATTTTCCACACAGCTGACAGCTTTACCTGTTTTAGTTTGTTCAAGTTGTGCACGAAATAGACTCTGCTTTTCCACACATTTTACTTGCATGTCTCCGTCATTTCGATCTCTCTCGCGCAGCACAACTGAGCTGCGTTAATCAAGTGTGTGTCAGCAGCGCTGCAGAGATGAGGACTTTTTGAAACTCTTTTTTCCACTAAAATTTTGATGCGCATTGTCTCAGTTTAAAATGTGAACACAGCAAATGATGCGGTCGCAAAACAATCAGGAAAAAAGGCATTACATGCAAATTTTTATGTCATAACATGTAAAATACTGAACAAAATTATAAACACAACACATTATTTTTTTCCCCATTTTTCATGAGCTGAACTCAAGATCTAAGACTTTTTCTATTTACACAAAAAGCCTATTTCTCTCAAATATTGTTCACAAATCTGTCTAAATCTGTGTTAGTGAGCACTTCTCCTGTGCCGAGATAATCCATCCACCTCACAGGTGGGGCATATCAAGATGCTGATTAGACAGCAAGATTATTGCACAGGTGTGCCTTAGGCTGGCCACAATGAAAAAAGGCCACTCTAAAATGTGCAGTTTTATTATACAGCACAATGCCACAGATGTCGCAAGTTTTGAGGGAGCGTGCAATTGGCATGCTGACTGCAGGAATGTCCACCAGAGCTGCTGCCTGTGAATTGAATGTTCCTTTCTCTACCATAAGCCGTCTCCAAAGGCGTTTCAGATAATTTTTCAGTACATCCAACCGGCCTCACAACCGCAGCCCACGTGTAACAACATCAGCCCAGGACCTCCACATCCAGCATTCTTCACCTCCAAGATCGTCTGAGACCGGCCACCCGGACAGCTGATGCAACAATCGGTTTGCATAACCAAAAGAATTTCTGCACAAACTGTCATAAACCATCTCAGGGAAGCTCATCTGCATGCTCGTCGCCCTCATCGGGGTCTCGACTTGACTGCAGTTTGTCGTCGTAACCGACTTGAGTGGGCAAATGCTCACATTCGATGGCGTCTGGCACTTTGGAGAGGTGTTCTCTTCACGGATGAATCCCGGTTTTCACTGTACAGGTCAGATGGCAGACAGCGTGTATGGCGTGGTGTGGGTGAGCGTTTGCTGATGTCAACGTTGTGGATCGAGTGGCCATGGTGGCGGTGGGGTTATGGTATGGGCAGGCGTTTGTTATGGACAACGAACGCAGGTGCATTTTATTGATGGTATTTTGAATGCACAGAGATACCGTGAAGAGATCCTGAGGACCATTGTTGTGCCATTCTTCCACGACCATCACCTCATGTTGCAGCGTGATAATGCACTGCCCCATGTTGCAAGGATCTGTACACAATTTTTGGAAGCTGAAAACATCCCAGTTCTTGCATGGCCAGCATACTCACCGGACATGCCACCCATTGAGCATGTTTGGGATGCTCTGGATCGGCGTATACGACAGCGTGTTCCAGTTCCTGCCAATAACTTCGCACAGCCATTGAAGAGGAGTTGACCAACATTCCACAGGCCACAATCACCAACCTGATCAACTCTATGCGAAGGAAATATCTTGCACTGTGTGAGGCAAATGGTGGTCACACCAGATACTGACTGGTTTTCATTTTAACTTTAAACCTTCGCTTCTGGCTAAAATACGAGTCCATAATTCATAATAACACTTCCTCCAGTGAAAACGTCCAATCCCTGTTGTCCTCTCACAACAAAATCTACCAACATATTTACTTAGAACTGTTTTGGCTTGTATATGGTGCTCAATCTGTGCATATTTCTCTCCTGATTCAGACCAGATGACTTTTCCACTGGAGAAAGCAACATTATGGAAAGAGGATCCATTAAGATGTTTATGAATTTACAACACGGCTTAAAATGATGGATATTGGGTTGTTTCCTACAAACACAAAGAACAGCTTTAGTTAAATGATTGACTGGAGTTGTGTGGATTACTTGTGATTATTGTGATGTTTTTTTATCAGCTCTTTAACGGCAGGTATCCATTGTGATCAATGATATAATGCTAAATTTTTCCAAATCGGTTCCGATGAAGAAACAACCTCATCTATATCTTGGATGGACTGAGGTTGAGTACATTTTTTTAGCACATTTTCATTTTTGAGCAAACTAGTTTTATACATGAAACAGATCCATAAATTAATCATTTGCAATGTGCACACTATAACATGCATTTACAACATATATAGGGTACAATTTCATTTCATGCTAACTTTAAAGTTAATATTTTCAAAACACTAATACCTTAATAACAGGTAATATACTCTTTGGAAAAAAAAAAAAAAAAAAAAAAAACAGCAAAAAAAAAAAAAAAAAAAAAAAAAAAAAAAAAAAAAAAAAAAAATCAAAGTATTGAATAAGACCAGTTTTTTATACGTTACAATATGAATTTGTTGGACCACTTTTTGTGCTTTTTTATTTCAAATGTGGTACTATGACCAGTCGTTGCTTGGAATGAGCTGTATTTGCTACAAAAAAATCCACTTTTGTGTACCACAGAAAAAAACAGCATGGGTTTCGAACAACATGAGCGTGTGTAAACAATTACAGAATTGTCATTTTTGGGTGAACTATCGCTTTAAACCCATGAGATAAATTAGAAGAAAGCTCTGAAGAATCAAAAGCTCAAAGCCTGAAATCCATAGAGATTCCTGTTCCTGGCAAGGCTGTAGAAAAATGAATCCAATATTGGCTTCTTTTTGCTTTCTTCTGGAGGGTGAAAGGAATTATGGGAGTGAGTAAAATATGAGTGGATACTAGCAACAGGATGCTGGATGAGCTGATTGTACCAAAGAATAAAACCCTAATGATTGTTTTGGCAGTGACAGAGAACGTAGAGCGTAGTATGTTATTGAAGTGGTAACATGCAGAAATGAGTTCTGCACACATGACAATGAATTATGCAAAAAGAGCTGCTGAGATTGTTATAAGCATGAATGATTCAAATCTATATCCTGCTCTCTCTAAACGGAGTCTTTGCAGTGACAGGATATTTTTAAAAATACGCTCCTACATCACCGGTTTCAAAGAGCTCACAACTGACACTTTTACACCTTGTTGCGACATGCAGCTATTTGAACAGTGAAAGCTCGCCATGGGCAATAAACCTTTAAGCTTTCACAAATCTTTAAGTATATGTCAGCGTATACTAAGTATAGCTGTGTTCCAAAACCTAGTGAGCTGTCTTGCCATCTACTTCCTACATAGACAGCATCCTAACTGGACTGAAACTTAAGTCTTAAGTGACTGATTTGAAATGCTCTACATAGGTAGCAACTTGAATACTGTCTGTCTTGTCACATGAATACTGAGTGAAATACTCACATTGTAAAATTAGACTTAAATACTGTAACAGTAACAGCACACATTATGTTAAGCGTATGGATGTATGGCGTATAAGTCTTGACTCCCTTCCTACATTTTTTGTTGTTCAATAATCTTTTTCACTCACAGTAAGCATATACAAGACTCAATTTTACAGCTGATTCCAAAAGAGTTTGACATTAACGTGTTGCAATAAGAATGTGTTACTGTAATAAGCGTAAAAAAATATAGTATACAAATATTCATTAAAATAGCAACTTCAAAAATTGACCATCCCGCAACCGATTGCAACAATGATTTTTTTATGAACTCTTAACTAAGTCCACGAAGTCCGTACTTTTGTTGAGAGTTGACTGCGTGATTGAGTTGAAAAATGAAATTGGGGGAGGGGGGTTGGTATATATAACGCAATAAATACCCTGCACACAAACATGGAATGAGATTGTTCATTTTAGTGATCGTTTTTGGTATTGAATGCAAATGGTTTGCTTAGACATTTCTGTCGACTCTTGGAAGATTTTTTTACTTAGTCTGCTGCAATGAATTCTGGGATGGCCCTGTCTGTTAAGGACACATGCAGCGCTGCCATAGGATTCGGCCAAAATTAGGTATCCTAGATGGCTGCATAATGTTGCTGCCAACCTTTTGAAACAGCTTTTGCATCCCATGATGCCTTAAAATGCTCGCTAGGTTTGGGAACAGAGCTTATGTGTGCACTAGAAGTCTCATTTAATTCCCACCAACGCCTCACAGATCTAGCAGCTGACTAGGCCTCTTCTAGCTTTATCTGTCAATCTTATCTCTTTCTCGGAGTGGCAGCGTGCCTGTTGACCAGGGCACAGTAGAAGCCCAGTCAGCATGTGACAAAAGCAAGAGCCTCATTTGTATGACGAAAGCGCTGGCATTATAAATCCGAGCTGAGAAGCACAGGAACAGGATGCGCTGATCCCCAACTACATCGCTAAATAGTTTGACCGAGATCATTTTTTGGGTTGGTGGTAAGTGAAGCGGTGGATTTTTCAATTACACTAATTACTTCACCAATCGGAAGAGATGTGACATGGCACTGATGTGAATGTGGGAGTCTGGAACAAGAAGTAACAAGAAAAGTATTATGTGCTGGTGACATTAGCTTTCACTTTACTTCTTAAATGTTCAGAACATAATGGCGTAATTATAAACCAATATGGACTTGTCAAACTGTCTGTTCCCAGCTGTTCCCTGCAGATTCCACATGGTGGTTTCGATCACGAGCCGATCAACGTCCAAATTCAGTAGGGAGGCAGAGATGACATTCAGAATGATGTGATTTCAAAGAAACATTCACCGAAAAATAAAAATTCTTATGTCATTTGGAAGAATGTTTGAACTGTTTTCATCCATATAGTACAATGAAAGTCACTGGTGTCCAAAACAGCACTGGACTTCATTGACTTTCAAAACTTCTTGTTTTTGTTCAAATGTTTTTAAGAAGAAGATGTTTAAAAGAAAGTCAAAAAGGTTTGGAATGACAGGAGGGTGATTAAATTATGAAAGAATTTATATTTTGGGGTGAACTATTGCTTTAAATTGACATTTATTTCTCACGCAACACTGCTTGAATAATAGGAACGGATGTGGAGAAATCTACAGATGACTCACCAATGGATCCTCTGCAGTGAATGGGTGCCGTCAGAATGAGAGTCCAAACAGCTGATAAAAACATCAGAATAATCCACAAGTGATCCACACAACTCCAGTCCATCAATTAACGTCTTGTCAAGTGTAAAGCTGTGTGTTTGTAATAAACAAATTCATCATTAAGGCGTTTTAACCAAAATACCTCTAATCTATAACGCTTCCTCCAGTGAAAAAGTCCATCTCCTGTTGTCCTCTCACATCAAAATCTACTGACAGATTTGTGTTTTTGAACTGTTTTTACTTTGAATCAGGGCTTCATCTGTGCATATTCTTCTCCTGATTCATGACTTTTTCACTGGAGAAATGGAGTTATGGATAGAGGACTCATATTTTTAGCTGGAAGTGACAAACAAACTCATCTACTGTATATCTTGCATGGCCTAAGGGCGAGTAAATGTTCAGCAAATTAAAATTTTTGAGTGAACTATTTCTTTAATTCAGAAGACTTGGAATACTGCACACAAATCATATGGACTACATTCATAATACTTTTATGGCACTTTTGGGTCCTTTTTTAAGCATAAACAAGCCAATCCCCATTTACTGTAATTGCAGGGATAAAAAAAGACCTTAAAATATTCTCCCTTTGAATCCCCCACAGAAGTAAAACATTAGGGTGAGTAAATAATGACAAAATGTAAATTTTTAGCGATCTTCTCTTAGTCCCATTAATAGCCCCATTTCCTTCCATCAGCTTTGGTTTAAGAGGAAAAGCCAGGTGTGGGAAGATGATCAACAGACACATTCTTGTTTGAAATGCCATTGCATTTAATGATACATTTACTGTAAATAGCAGATGGTTCATTAAGCTGAATTTGCCACCAAAAGGGCTGAGAGGCCAAGATTACAGTGCACGTCTGTGTGTAAATGTGTATGCATACATTTATGTGTGTGTGTGTGTGTGCCATCCCGGCTGGACTCCATCCATATTTCATGACTGATAAAGGTATCGGTAGCTGTGTACACTTTCCAAAGAGCAGAACTGTAATATTCAGCCATTTTGCCATATTCCACTGTAATATGCTCCAGATGTGGTTAGTGGCTATCATGAAAACAAAAAAAGAAAAGTTTTTTAATAAAAAAAATAATTTTTCTATTTTCCATAATATCATTCTGCAATTTAAGAACAGAAAAACAGAGGCTTTATTTTTTGTCCCACCTTCCCTGCCCCCTCAAACTACCTTTCTTCTTTGCTCTGACCTTCTCTCCTTCTAAGTGAAGAAATGACCAAACGTCATCCTGTTTATTTGAGTAAAGCTGTAGTGAACAAGATTACAGGAGACCTGAAGCCCATGTGAACTCCACTGTACTGCTGCACTCCTCAAACTGCTCAACTGACTTTATGTCCATCTCTACCCGTCAGCCAATGAGATGAGCCGATTCCAGGCTGCTCATCTGCCAAAAATCATCCTTCAAACTGTCAGATGCTGTCACAACAAACTTACAAAAAAATAACAAATCAAAATAATAGCACTGTGAGGTTATCATTTGGCTCAACTTGCCCTGAAAATTTGATGGCACTTAATAGAAGCACTATTTTAATTTAGTGGATAATTAATCAGTTATCAATATGTACATAAAGGGTCTCTGTCTGTGTGTGTGTGTCTGTGTGTGAAAAAACAGAGAGAAAAAGATAGATCAAAGATGAATAGATAGATAGATGATATGTAAACATTTATTAATATGTAAACAAAAATGTACATAACTGAATAAATAAATACAAATAGAACGTAAGTCGAATACGTTATTGTTTGCTGTTGATGTATAATAGATAGAATAGATAATGAATATGCCATTTCTCAAATAAAACAGTATTGCTTCGGTTTTAGACGTAAAATCATTTGCTCAGTAAATGAATTAGAGCGTCTATATATAGGAAAACAAAAGATCAGCCTTTACTGCTGCTATTTCTTCTTATTGCTGCATAGAAGGACTATTCAAATTAATAAAGGAAAACAAAATAAATAATTAAAAATGATTAAAAAATTAAAAAATAATAAAGCACACTCGATATGCATTATTCTGTCACTTGCCTTCAAGGTTTTAAATCAGCTGGAAATGATGTGACATTTCATCTGCCATCAGACTGTACATTTCACGGCTCATTATCGCACCTGCAGCGATCTAACTTGCGTTTTATTAACGATGCGGCAATATAATGTAAATATATTACTTACCAACGCCATATTTTTCATGTTCAGTCGGTATCCACATTTTTTCCGCGTCAAGCAAAAGAAAGTGTGCTATAAAACAGGGCAATTACGGCAGATACTATCCATATTGTTGTTACACAGAGGTTGCACTGTATTGTTCTGAGGGCAGAGTCACAGCAGCATCCCACATACACCACACTTCTCAGCCCTGAAGAAAAACACCATTGCCTCATGGGAGATGTAGGAAATGAATGAGAAAGATTGGATAGAGAACTACAACACCCAGTAACCGCATACACAGCGGCGGTTTAACTCTGATTGGTCCGTGCGTCATTCACCAGGTCACGTGATTTGAATAAAAAAAAAAAAAACATGGCCGCTCAGACACACAGCACAAGTTTGACAGGTTGGTTAACGGAATTATTAATATTGGCAGAGATTTTATATTATATTGCTTTATTTGCGTTTATATGAAATTTTTAAATATCTAGCAAGTTATATGTTTATTTTTCTGAGTATGCTTAAAAACGTGTGAAGTCGCTTTTCTGGACTCTAATGGTCAAACTGGTTGAACTTGTCTCCCAGCCCTGCAAAGCTGGTTTCCAGCTGGTCTACCAGTTTGAAAGAAGCCAAAAACGCTTTAAAACCAGCAACAGACCAGCCAAACAAGGCCAGCTGAAACCAGCAGACCATAGTTTAAGCTGTTTTTCTCAGCAGGGAGTGGGTGGTTAGCGTGTAAAGTTTGTTGATATGGATCTTCTAATTGATGATCAGCGACCCTTTAATCTGTCACTGCAAAAGCTCATTTCGAAAAGGGCAAAACAACTCATAAAGTGCACTTAGGAGCACAAATGTATCAGGTTTTTAGAGGATAACATTCTGTTTAACTTACATGAGTCACACCGTCATTTTGTGTGAATCAGCTGCTTGTTTGTGTGAATGTTGGACATCTTGAAAGGTCGTGGGATTTATGAGACAAGGGTTTCTCACTAGCTGGAGTAATTCAGACTGAATTAATGACCCAGAATGGATTTATTGTCTTCAGTCATTTAAAACACAAAGATATTTGAGCATCATATTTTATTAAATGTGTGAATATTGTCTTCTCTCATTGTTAGCTAAGCAGGATTGTATTCTTGAGCCACTTTGTTTCCCCGAGCACCTGTGTGGTAGCGCTTCTCTCACCTCCTCCAGCGATGGCCATCCGGTGACCTGTGCTCTCTGCTCAGACTCTTTGCCCGCTTCCGTAAAAGAGCAGCTTCTCAAGCACATGGTGTTGGATCACAAACTGGTTATCGCTGATGTCAAACTCATCGCTGACTTTCCACGGTGAGAATTCACAAGATTTGTAACCTACGTGTGTCAGCATTTCTTTAAAGAGATATTCATCAAGCACAATACAAATAACACAAAATAATGAAAAAATTATAATTGTTTTGTTGCAGGTATATGTTGTACTGGAAGAAACGCTTTACAGAGCAGCCCATCACAGACTTCTGCAGTGTTATCAAGACCAACTCTGAAGGTCCTGTAGGTAAGACACATTTGAGCTTGTATTTACATGTATGTACATTTTATATAGTTAGTTAATAGCCATGGAATTTTCAATACTAATGCTAAAACTATTTTGAAAATATTTAAAAGCAAATTTTTTGTTGTAAACTGAATATGTTCATCTAACATAAAACATATAACATTTTTATCCACCCCTTAAAATTGTGATTTGATTCTGTCCCACTGTAGTAAACATAATGTAAAAATCACAGAATTATGTTTAATTATTATACTATGTTTAATTATAACCTAATTTTAATGAACAAAACATTATATTTAACATACTGTAGATTTAAATATACAAAAAATATTTAACAATAAACATATTTAATTTTTACTGTCCCACATTTTGTACATTTCCACTTTTTCCCACATTTCCACTTTTCCAAACATGTAGTTTAATTTAGAACAAAAAATGCAACTCTGCGACCTTCATCAACCCTTATCTGGCCTTTTTTTTTTTTTTTTTTAGATTTTATTAATTCATTTTTTATGTTTTTTATGTTACAAAATCACACGTTTTTTAGCTGTATGTGGACATGACAAATTTTAGTAACAAGGTTCCAAAAGTGGAAACCTCATATAATTTAATTACATTTTTATAATTTATGCATTTAACAGACGCTTTTTTACCAGTATGTGTGTTCCCTGGAAATCGAACCCACGACCTTTTGCGCTGCAAACGCAATGCTCTACCACTGACCCACAGGAACATATAAAGTGACCTGGTCTAAAAATGGCATATTGGTGATGATCTGCCATTAGTTTACCATAATTGTTTATGGATTCTAGGTCACAAATCAAGGTTATTGTTAACTGAAGCTATAAAATATAATCTTTGTTTATTGAAATGAAGCTAAATTTAAAAGATCAGAAAAGATGGGGGAAAAAAACTGAAATTGCCTTACTAACTGATATACAATTGCTACTTGCAATACTAAAAGTAAAACTGATATACAAATAATTAGAATTTGCTAAATTGAAATATGTAACAATTTTATACTAATAAACTAATAATAATAAATAAAAGCTAATTAATTCAAATACTATAATAGCATATAAATGATACTAAAATAATACTGGATTGGGGAATAGCCCTTTAACTTCTCTGACTTCAAAGTGAAGTCTAAATCTATGAAGGCCTTTTCACATGGTGTCCTTTTTAGACTCATATTACCAAAAAGCTGCTTTGTGTCATTTTAGAACAACAAGAGCACTACTTCCTATTGTGTGATGCTCTGCCAGAGGACAGGATCCTTAGGGAGCAGCTACAACAGAGACGACTGGTGAGTGTTTATAAAAAGACAAGGACCTGCGACTGTCGGCTTAGGAGTGCTGCTGCTGTGTGACATTAGGTTATGAGTATTCACAACTGATCCAACAGTAGCACAAACTTCAATCAAATTAATATGCAGAAAAAATGGAATATGAGTAACACCATCATAAGAGAAGACTTTGTGTCTTTTTAATTTTTAACTAAAATTGTAAATTAAAAAAGGAATATTTTTGCTTGATTTTTTTTGTTTTATTATTGTTATTGTAAAACAAGGGCTTTTTGTGTCCTGAACTAAAAAATATTGGATTGTGAAAATGTTATTAAAAAATATTAATGGAATGACAGTAGTATATATTTTCATATGTAATGAAAATGGTTTTGAAGAGATATTTTGGTTGATAATTATTTCATTATGAATCTTTTTTTTTCTACCCACAAATCCTATTATGTCAGATAGAAAATGTCATTTGATAGATTGAAAATGTTATTGAGAGTTAAAAGATTATTGAAGCAAACTTTTTTGTTTTGAATATGTATATCACTTTGAATACTTAACTATGAAGCATTTTGATTTTTTGTTGTCTGTAAGTGTTTAACAAAAATAATACAGCTGAAATACTGTTGCTGTGTAACTATAAAAAAATAAAAAAATTTTAATTGGGTTGCCAGAAATTCCACAATCGTTACGTGCCTAAAAATACTGAGGAAACAATTAACACAGTGTTCAATGAGAAGCCAAACCCCACCTCCCACCAAGATTGTTTTTGCAGAGATATTATGAGTCAACATAATCATCTCACACACATTTCATCTCAGGCAAAAATCTGCGATTGTGGTTGCTAGGCAACCAGCGTTCTCAGCACCTCTGCAGTGGGCTCTGCAGTGTGGCGACCAGCTGTTTAACAGTGCAGCTGTGACCTTTCTCAATCATTCGGTGACACGCTGCACTTCGATGAAACTCGAGCTGAGAGGATTAGCACTGTTTATTAAACACAAATCATTCGCAGATTGCGTCTGGGATAATTATCGATGATTATGGCAATCGAACAGCGGGTTTTCAGAAACGCAGAATGATACAAACACACCACACTGAGATTCATACCAATTATAAATACTGTTTATAGACTCAACAATTATGTAACCTATTTATAATGTGCACCATAGTAATGTCTTACAATGCTACAAAGTCTGTAATGAAGTATGATATATTTTGATAGGAGGAAGTTCTGGATCAGCAGCAGAAAGAGCGGGACGATACAACGTTTCATCGCGCATGTATGTTCTGCAATGAGGAGTTTAATGGAAACAGGTGACCCACAACTGTCGTTTGCAATAAAAAAAAACTTATTTCTGATGGATTTCTAATTCTAGAATCAGTATATTTAACTTCAAATCATGTCTTGATGTGAAATTGTTGACATTTGAGTTTTGACATCTTGTACATGAGCGCTACAACAGACCCGATCTCTGATTTTTTTTATTAAGAATATTTAGATAGACTTATTTAAATATTATTAATATTATACAAGTCGATAAATTATATACATGTTTTAATATTATATAGTATTTAATAAAAAATTATATATTTTTACATTATAAAAAATTATAAATATTCCGTTCAACAAGTTTAAGGGTATTGATTTTAAAATCAAAAGTCTAAATCATACCAAGGGGGAGACTTTACTCATGAATATTAATTAGCTCATTTGACTGAAGGCCTAGGCGGATTGCCTTGCAGTGTCAGAGTAAATATTCATCAATACAGTTTTCATTGTATAATGACGTCTCAAGCCACCCATCTTCAGCCCTCCACTCTGACGCTTATCGAGATATAAACCACTATTTTTGCTTTATTATTTTACCATTTGTAGCAAACAGCACTGCATACTTGTGTAACTTGATGTATTTGTGCACTGAGGTCTTCACTGCTGAATCACATGGCTAAAGAACACTCTTTTAGCATCGGTCTGCCTGACAACATCGTCTACTGCAACAAGTTCCTCCACACTCTGGAGTGGAAACTGGAGAAGTGAGTGTTTGAGATTTTGCTACAACACTGCATGTAATCTTACACACTTATACACTATATATTATTAATGGTCAAACCACTATTACAAATCGAGAAAATGGAGATGGAGAAGGTTTGAATGCCCCCTCTTGGTGCTTGCAGTCATTGCATTAATCCCAAATAACCAAGTAGGGTCAGTGTTCGGGTCAGTGACAAATAAATCGAAGATGCAAAAATAAAGGCATAATGAAAGTTATTTAAATATGTATATTTATAGTTTTTTTTAAAGTTTTTCTACTGATTATTAAATCTACTCACTGAAAATGTCCTTTTATTCCTTCATTCATTCTTAGTATTTTTCAAGCAAGTTTGTTTGTTTTCAATGACTAAAACATATTATTATTTTTATATAGCATGCAGTGTTTGTACTGTGAGAAAACATTCAGGGACAAAACCACTTTGAAAGATCACATGAGGAAAAAGCAGCATCGACGAATAAACGCCAGAAACCACGACTACGATCGTTTCTATGTCATCAATTACCTGGTATGATCATGTGTCGGGTTTGTACATGTTTCATCTGAACTATAAATATTCATCATGAAGTCCCCTATTGTGCTGTTGTAATGTTGCAGGAGTTGGGGAAGACATGGGAGGAGGTGCAGTCTGAGGATGACAGGGAGCTCTTTGAGGATGAAGATGAGTAAGGCCTTTATATTTTTACTCTGATGATCACATTTTCAGTTTTATTCTCCTTCCTGATATTCTGCACTCTCTGCAGTGATTGGTCAGATTGGCAGGCTCATCCTGTGTGTGCCGTGTGTCTGTTTTGTGAGCAGCAAGCAGAAACAATGGAGAAAATTTACACACACATGGAGGTATATGATGCTGCTGAAAAAGTATTTCACATTTCTATGCATTTTCGCATCAGTATCACTAAGAACATGATTTGTTTTCATCCAGGAAACTCATGGATTTGACCTGCACAAATTAAAAACAGACTTAAGTGAGTAATGCAGAAATGTTTATGAGAAGAACCCTTGACCACACAGAGGGTCATTCATGTCATGCGTGTCATTTGTCCAGGCCTGAAGTTTTACCAGCAAGTGAAACTAGTGAATTACATCCGCCGTGAGCTTCACCAGTGCCGATGCTACTGCTGTCAGGAGAGGTTTGAAACCAAGGAGGAACTAGTGCAACACCTGGGTAACACAGGTCATGTGATGCAGCTGCCTGAGGTCTCGCACTGGGACCAACCACAGTAAGTATGACACCTTCATGATCACCCTTTTTTTTAAATTATATTCAATTGAGTTTCCATCTGGACAATTACAATTTTTTTTTTGTATTGTATTATTTTCACATGACCTTTTTTAGTATTATTCAATTAAGTTTCCATCTGAACAATTAAAAATTATTTAATATTATTTATTTTTATTATTTATTCCACGGAAGGGATTAGGCCAAGCAATAATAACAATAAACCTCTTGAGATTAAATCCTTAAATTGCGATAAAAGCACATTAAATTTAGAAAAAGTTGAAATAAATTTGAGAATACACGTTTTTTCTCATAATTGAATATGTTTATTCTCAACATTTTATTTCAAAGATGGACTCGAACCCAGTCGACCGTATCATATGCTACATCTGATACGGTCGACTGTGTTCGAGTCCATCTTTTGCCAAACTCGCTTTTCTTCCTTTTCTCATCAAATATCACAACAGAAAAGTGGAAATCAAGTGCTTAACGAGTGTTTAATAATAATGTATTAATTGGGTAGGTTTAATGTTACTACAGTAAATCCATTGTAAATATTAATTTGTGGATTGAAAAGTATTTTTAACTGATTGTCCGTTTCTCCTGTTTTCTGCATCATTGGTTGTTGAGAATGGGCAGCGCGGTTTCATCTGCCTTTCATCTGAGTTTCTCAATATTTTATTGCTACTTTTTTTCTCAAAATGTAACGTCTTTAATCTCGAAATTAAAATGTTTTTTCTCGAAATTTAACAACTTTTTTCTCGAAATTAAAATTTTTTTTTCTCAATTTAACAACTTTTTTCACGTCATTTAATGAGTTTATTCTCAAAATTTAACGACTTTAATCTCGAGATGGTTTTATTTTTTGTTATTGCTTGGCCCTAATCCTCTTCTGTATTATTCTGTTATCTTCACATCACTTTTATTTTTTTATATTTATTTGAGTTTTTCCCTCTGGACAATTAACATTTATTTTTATATTTATTTTTTTATTTCTCGTGTTTAGTATTTATTTTATTATTATTTTATTAGTATTTTTTTTATGTGTAAATATTAACCCATAAAGACTGTAAAATTGAAATGAGCCATTAGACATAGCAATAGTTTTTAATAATATAGGCTTTGTACTTAGATGATACACGACTCTTATGCTGTAAAAAAAAAATAATAATTTAAATATGATGTGCTGATTTTTCAGATACTACTTTCCTACATACGCGACCGACGCTCTTCTTACAGCTCTGTCAGACAGCGAGAGCGAACCTGAGGGTCCAAATCCCAGCTCTGAAGTTCCCATTATTGCTGAAGACATTTCAAACCTCAAAGTTATAAAACAGACCAGCGTGCTTAATAAACTGCTCAAAGACAGAGGCGGCTCTAACTGAAGATATGGGACACCCAGAGAATTATGCTCAAATTATGTGTCTATTGCAGAATATGTTGAGATTAATGATGTGACTTCCTTTCTATTCATGTGGGTTTACAGTATATTGACAGTGCTCACATTGTGAAAAAGCAGTCAAATAAACTTTTATTTACCTGTGTCATGGGTTGAGCAATGGAAATCCCTAATTGAAAGGATTTGACTGAAAATAACCTTTTTGTTGGGATATTTTGGATCATGGCTGACAGGGCAGTTTAGTAGTGTATTGGCATTGTAAATATTAACATTTGCTTTAATAAAGATATTGTCAGAACAGTATCAATAGTCGGTACAATTTACAGGTCCATTACACTAATAATGCTAAATTATTAAGAATAGCCAGATGAAGTTTAAAAACAAAGTAGAGAATGGGAATATATGAAATCAAAATATGGTGCTATATATAATGGTGTTAGTTAGTTATATATTTATTAGGATAGGACAGAATTTCAGACAAGTGAGGTGAGAGAGAGACAGGATTGAGAAAGGTCTGCGAGCTAGGATTCGAACTCGGGACGCGCCTTTCTCCACGAAACTATTGACGCCAACATAGTTATATATTTTAATAGAAATGTATTCATTTATAATGTTCGGTCAAATTTGCAAATCTTCGCTTAAAATTTCTAGGGGAAAAAATTGGTCTTCTGTCAATAGTGTAGCAAAGTATGAAGCTGCACAAAAGTCACTTTCAATCCAAGCAGTTTATAACTCGATATATAAGCTCACCATTCTGAGATGTTAGAATTGTGAGATACAACATTAAACTCGCAACTTCAAGAAAAAAGTCTTTGTAATAGTAAGATAAAAAGTCGCAGTTACCTTTTTTTTTTTTATTCCATAGCAAAAACAAAAAAAATTGTGAGATGTAAACTCAGAATTCTGCGGGGGAAAAACACGGAGAAAGAAGTCTTCATCATGAAATAAAATGTCACATTTACCTTTTTCGTGTCGGAAACAGGCTTCCATACTATCGCATGAATTCCTATCGAATTGAACCAATGGAAATTTACAGAACAGTGACTGCATTTTTTAGTTTCTCTTGTTTATTTCACTTATTTAAACATGAAGCAATTCACGGAATATAGCCTAAATTTAATAGTAACCTAAATTTTGAAATATTTAGTAGGGTTTTTTTTGCCTGCTGGTGTGATAAAAACAATTCAATACACAATATTGCAGTAAAAGAGCCACTCTTTTATTATCAAAATATTGAATTCATTCTCATGTCTGATTTTAAACACGCAAACAATCATTGAAATCATCCCAGCGTCTCGTTCATTCTTTGTTGAAGCCATTCACAGGTTCCTCTAAAAAAACGCAAAGCCTTAGACCTCTTCATACATTTCAAGTCGATCAATAAATATTGCATATTTCACAGAGTAAATCCTAGTGTCTTTTGGTGAGGACTAATCTTACCCAAGGCACTTGTAACCACCAGTATAAACACTCAACCCAAACTGCTGTAAGTGCTAGTAACACACAATATTAGTCAAATATACTTAATTAATCGAGACCAACCAAACTATACAAAATAGTATGAATTTATCAATTTATAAAGGGCAGTAGAAAATCTTTTCTGTATAAACAAATAAAACAAAATACATAAATACACTACTCCACTGGACAGATCTGAATGTGTGGGTTATGGTGTTAAATGGACACTACGTCCCTTGTATAGATGCCAAATATAAGGCTGTGCTTTGTCTAGTGCAGTTAAGAAGAGGCACTGCAAAATGGCTGAGCTGGTAATGGGTTTCACGCTGTGCTGCTGGATCTGTGTACAAATGCTGCATTCAATGGTTTAGTGCTGATACATTATAACAGAGTTTACAAAAGTCATGAAAAAAGAAGCGTTAAAATGGCAGTGGGAGTTAAAAACAATACAAGAAGTTAAAGCTGTAACAGCTGAATTGGTTAGTGGGTGCAATGCTGTTAGGCCCATCAGTAACATATTGTTTGTGAATCTTGTAAAAAAAAATCTCCAGGCCATAATTTACCATAATATCAAAAGGAAAAAATTATTTTGCATAAAAAACTAAAAGTTATTTTAAGGTCATTAATTTAAAAAAGGTTTTCATGACAATTAAGCATAGAAATGTGCATTTATGTGATGATTCTCATTTTTTACTGCAATCATTTTCATATATGTTTTATGTAATATAAAAAAAATTTTAAATCAAAAAATATTTTGCATTATGGTAATGACATTTTTCATTATTTAATCATCACAGGGATATTTTTTACTGTAATAAAAAAAAATCCTGTATATGTTGTGTAATATAACAACAATAATATAATTAATATAAAAAAATTGATTTAAAAATTTAAATCAACAAAACATTTTGCATTATGGTATTGACATTTTCATATTTAATCGGATTAAGTTTCTATAATAAACATTTTTGTGTATGTTGAATAATTTTATATAATATAAAAAAAAATCATAATTCACACAGCAGTAATGACGGGGTTTTTTTACCAATACGGATTATAATAAGATAATTTAAATTTGAAATTTAAAAAATTCATATTACAATAATGACATCTTTTCATTATGATCCTGACAAGAAATTATACTTAATTGTCATTAAAATAATATTTTTAACAAAAAAATAGATTTTATTTCTTTATGCAAAATATAATATCTTATGTTCATCTATCTTTTGATTTAGAGGTGATCTATGACCCAGAAATGTTTTCACAAAATTCACCCTCACTGAGTAATGAATGACATTCCTGTATGTACGTTGGCCAATTTTTTGCTATTTTTTTCAAATCACAAACACACACATGGAGTGTTTTTACACCTGAGATTTTATAAATCGATGCTGGTCAATACAACCTAAAGCTGCCGTAGGTGATCGTCACACCATGTCCAGATACAGCTCAGACCAGCTGCTTACAGTATCGCCACACTTTAGGTCCTGTTCTACGATTTAACCAGTTTGAAACCTTGGCCTGTATCCAGCACCGCAGGTGGGAACCACGTGAGTTTGATCCTGTGGAGCAGTCGAACGCAGTATCCGCAAACCCAAAAGAGGTTCAACCCGCCGCACCAGTGAGCGAGCTGGACCACAGGGTAAGTCAGGCGTGGGAAGTAGAGTCTCCAGTGCCTGGTGACGTCGCTTTCAGTGGGCAGGTGAAGCTTGTAGTCGCTCCAGTGTCTGGAGATGCCGTAGGCTGCTCGGACGGGCCGCCCATGCTCAGACCACCGAACTATGCTGTCAGGGTCGCAGTTAAAATCAACCCATTGACAGGTGAAGTCCCCGAGCTGAGGCGCATCCTGGACCTCTGGGTCTGTGGAACTAGAGAGCACTGCTCCTTGAACCGCTACATAAAGTCCCTCGATTTTCTGCACCTCCTTCACCCAGGGGAGCGAGTTGTCGGTGTCGAGAATAATGATGAGACGGGAACAGATTCCGGCGTTCTTTTCTCTCCAGAGCTGCACAATCTCATCTAGACGTAAAACATCTCCACCTGGTTTTATTAAAAGACAAAAAAAAGCCCTCTATAAAACTCTTTCCCAGAGTTTGGCTGAGCTCCATATGCATATTTTTTTTATGCCTTTTTATGTAAATGGTATGCAAATTTTACTAATATGTGAGTTAGTTACAAACAAATCTCCAGAACATATTTATTTGCAAAATCTAGATAGATAGACAGATAGACAGTTAGATGGATGATGCGATAGAACAGTATGATAGATGGATAGACGGATGGATGGATCGATGACAGATAGATAGATAGATAGATAGATAGATAGATAGATAGATAGATAGATAGATAGATGGACAGATGGATTAATGGATGGATCGATGATAGATAGACAGATAGATAGACAGATCGATGATAGATAGACAGACAGGTTTACATTATGATTGTATTTCAGACAGACAGATAGATAGGTTTACATTTTGATTGTATTTGCTGTAATACATTTAACAGGTGTTTTAATTTAATTTCATATTTTTTTCTCATATCCCCAGTGATTTCATTACTATAATACAGACATATTTAGTTTGAGTGATTTCTGTAAGTAAAATGATCAAAAATTAAAAACGCAGAAATAATATATAATCCTTTACAAATACAATAATATGAATGAGAGTTTCTGTATTACAGTAATAAGAATTGAAGGAATATGCATTTTAAACATGTAAAAAATTGTAACTGGTCTAAATTAGATTTCATTTTCCATAAAATAAAAAAAATAATTTGTATTGTTGCCATTTGACAAAACAAAAATCCTATTTTTAAATTGTAAAGTATACTTTATGGTTGTATTTGCTAAGGCCTTTAATTCATTTGCTTTAAATACACTGACGATGTTTTTTGCTATAAGTATTTTGCTACCAAATTTTGCTATAAGTTTGATTGCATCATATAATAATTGCTGTTAATAGTGTTCATCGTCTGTTTGATTACGTCTTTAATTTATTTTTCCATACATTTCTGCCATATGTACGTTAACTGACAGTCACCACTAATAAGCTACCACTAAATATTGTAGAAACTTAATTTGCTGATTTGTATCGTGAAAAGCGCTATACAAATAAACTTGAATTGAATAGATGTTACAGACGATATATAACAGATTATTCTTGTCACAAATTCTGTTATTTTCATTACTATTATACAGTATCTTAATACAGTAAAAAAAACTGTTAGTGCCTTGTTAATGATTTTTAAATAAAAATGAGCATACATATAAAGGCACAAAAATAATAAAATATTATAATTTTCAAATACACTTCTTAATAAGAATTGAAGGAAAATGCATTTTTAAAAATGTTCCATACACAATTTTTCTCATTTCTTATTTTTTTTCCACTTTGGGTGAATGTTTTTGATTTTTAAGTTATGAGATTCTCCCAGGTTCTGTTGTGTCTGTTTCTACAGGAAAGAATGTTATGCAATGATTCTCCCACCTGCTAGAGCCCACTCTCCGCTGCGGTGGCTGTGTCCGCTGTAATACAGCACGTAGGTGTCGTGTCGTGGGCCGTCAGCCGTGTGCGCCTCCATGAAAATGCGGAGCTTAGCTTGCAGGGCTTCCAGACTCAAACCGCTCGTGGAGTAATCACAACCATAGGTCTCGATCATGTGATGAGAGAAGAAGCGCTGCACGTTGTTAAGCATCCCTGTGGAACGCAAGTTGAGCTCCTGCACATGCGCTGGGGGGAGCAGGGTGGGCTGACCATCTGGGCTGAAAGAAAACGAGAGGATGAGGATGAAATACTGACCCTCTGTGTAAGTTACTGACCTGAAGTTAGTGAAATGTGAGTGTATATGTTTCCAGTGCCTGCAATAGTTGGTAGGAATCACCACAGCGTAGCCGACACAGGTTCCTCCGAGGCTGTTTCCCAGCTCATGGAAGAGACCGTGGGCTAGTGACTCCAGAGGCAGCACCAGCAGAAACAACGCAATAAACAGACTGTTGGACGGCTGTAGAAGAAAACAATACATTTAAGACCAAAGAAAATTATCCCCACCCTTATCATGGTTTCCACAAAGATATTAAGCAGCACAACTTTCAACATTGATAATAATAAATGTTTCTAAGCAGCAAATCATATTAAAATGATTTCTGAAGGATCATGTGACACTGAAGACTGTAGTAGTGATGCTGAAAATTCAGGCTATATTTATATTCTAGAAATTATATTCTAGAAATGTATAAAATAGAAAAGTTATTTATAACAGTTAGGTGCATTACCACATATTATTACTTAAAAAACATTTGTGTGCCAAATCAAAGTCATGGTGTGAAACCAATAAGCATGAAAAATAACCATAAAACAGGAAATTATATCATAGAGGACCTTTTTATGTACACCATCATCTGGTGTGACTTCCAAAATAGAATGTGAAATATTTATGAAATATTCATTTGATATTAGTAAAAAAAAACATATATATGAATAAATAACTATACTGTATACCTTGAGGGAGGGTTATCCAAACATTTACATTGTCATTAATTACTCATCGTGGTACTCTCATAAAAGCGCATAGAAGACTAACATGGAAGAGAAGAAATTGTTGAATAAAGTCATTATTTTTGTTTTCTTTGCAAACAAAAAGTATTCTCGTAGCTTCATAAAATGAAGGTTGAACCACTGATGTCACATGGACTATTTTATCAGTGTCCTTACAACCTTTCTGGGCCTTGAACGTGTCAGTTGCGTTGCTGTCTATGCAGGGTCAGAAAGCTCTCGGATTTCATCAAAAATAACTTAATTTGTGTTCAGATGATGATCGAAAATTCTACAGGTTTGGAACGACACGAGGGTGAGCAATTAATGACAGAATTTTCATTTTGGGTGAACTAACCCTTTAAAATATTTTTAAAACTTTTTTTAAAGAACTGACAGTCACACATGTATATTCAAGGTGTAAGAAAAACATGTCACTTTTACTTATTTAGAGTCATTATGTCTAAACCTTTTTTGAAAATTGTATAAAGGTTTTTCTAAACCATGTGAAACCATGAACACAAGAACGAAATTTTTAAAACTAAGAAAGATTTTCACAGGAAGCCTTACCTGCCAACCCAGAGCCCCGAGTATGATGGTGGACATCAGGCTGAAAAGCACCAGGCGATTCGATATGAGACAGAAGTGCCGCATCCCCTTAGACGCCATGACCCGGTCCAGCTCTCCAGCCTCTGACGTGTGCACCATGCACATCTTCTGACAGTCACTCAGCTTGCTGTGAAAACCCCACAGCGTGACGAGAAAAACCAGGTGGCAGATGATCCAGAAAACAGCAGATCCTGAAAGACCCGGGATGAGAAGATACCACCGATCCAGATCTCTCATCTTCAGAGCGGCCACGATCAAAAACATCACCTCCATGACAACCAGAGGAAGAAGCGATAAACGCCTCCACAGGCCTCTTCTCAGTAGCAGCGGTGACCAGCGTTCGGTGACCGAAAGTCCGCTGAAGTAGACGTCCAGTAATGGGTCGCAGACGAGGCGGCTGAGGAAGCAAGACAAGGCGAAGGGGTTGGTTGACACTCCTAAAGACTCCTGGAAGAAGAACGCAGCGACAACCGAGAAGCAGACCAGGTTTGGGATCGCGAAGAGGGACTTCATGCGCAAATCCACAATTAGAGCAGCCAAAGCCAGTGACAGGACCACAAGACTTATGGATTTTTGGCTGACCAAGGTTGTGCTGGCCACAGCGAAGCCTGTGAGCTCCAAAGCTTCCCTTGAGGTGAGGAAGGTGGGTTGATGTCGGGTATAACCGCACATTCTTCCAACCAAAGCCCATAGGGTTCGTATCGCAATGCTTGCTATTAACATATAGTTGGCCACCTGCTCCTTAACATCGAGCTCTTTGGACGGGACATTGATGAAGCACAGCAAACCCAGAAGGAAACCAAACCACAGATGCAGGAGAAACAGGCTGACGCTCTCCATGCCGAAGTAATAGTGGAGAATGCAGGCAATCCCAAGAACGAAGAGGCCCAAAATGAAAATGACCAAGATGATAGTGTCTGCGGTTTTCTCCCATTGTATGTAAATTCCCAGGCAAATGGCCACCAGGGAGTTCAGGCTGGACAGGTAACCGAGGTACCGAATGGATGACCACATGCTGACCCCTTTGTTGGCTTCGTCCAGCCGGGTCATCACAGCGTAAAGGAAGTGACTGAAGCAATACTTGAGCAGCTTGCACATCGTTGCAGAGTTCAAACTCACACAACAACAGAAAAAACTTGCAGACTCAACGTCGCGAGTGATGTAATTTGTCACAACAGGAACAATTATTCGCGACACAACTATTCAGCAAAAAGGATGTAAGAAAGGCATGTTGTATGGTGGATTTGAGGTAAACTCAAACTAAACCGTTCCTAGAGACATTTTAGTGCAAAGGTTAGAGTAACATCTACAATGAAACATTGTCAATATCCACCTGTTATGCTGCATGAACCGAACTGTTCAACTCAAGGTCATGGTATAACGAAGGCGTGAAGTAGATGTGCAAATGTTAAACTCGTCAAAAGTTACTAAATAAGAGGTGAAGAGTTTTAACGTGCTGTCAGTCTGATTTAGTCGAGCAGATTCCAGTGCGTTTACCGGCATCAGAAAGTTCACAGAATGTGTTGCTTCTGTTCACGAGAGTAACGTCGATTGAATCAAGCTAAAAGAAATACGCAAGTAGATATACAAGTCATTGAGCGTTGTCGTTTACAGAAAACCAACTAAACCTGGAAATGTATCGCACAAAACCCAGAGCCATCGCCTAAACTTCGCTCAATGTCCGCCATGTTTGCACATCGGTATTAAGCCGCTACGGAATCCCTGAAAGGACAAACACCGCGTCCATCGTCGTCTCAGTGAAACTGGGGTGAATGGAATAAAATGTTTTATTTACGCCTCTGTTATTTATAGCAAAAAATGCTTTTACAATATTAAAAATACTGGAAAATTTGTACACGGGTATACGTTTTTGTTTAAATAAATTTATATGAGATTTATGTTTTTGAAATGTCTCTTATTCTTACCAAGGTTGCATTTATTTAATTAATAATACAGTAAAAACGGTAATATTGTGAAATATTATTACGTTTTAAAATAGCTGATTTTAAAATGTAATTCCTGTAATGCAAAGCTGAATTTTCAGCAGCCATTACTCCAGTCTTCGGTGTCACGTGATTTTAATATGCCAATTTGCTGCTCAAGAAAGATTTCTTAACATCAATGCTGTGTAACATTATAATCCATTATATCCATCCATTATAATACAATTATTTTAACAATCTTTACTGACACCTTTGATCAATTTAATGCATCCTTGCTGAATGAAAAAATATTACTGACCCCAAACTTTTGTGTACATTCGCACTACAACAGATAAACATTTAAAATGTATTCTGTCAGATATGAAACATATATAATCGCTAGAACAGAATAGCTGTAAAGCATTTAAAGTGACCTGCTTCAGGCAACTGAAAGACCAGAGAGAAGGCAACAAAAACCTTTATTTATAAAAGATGAATAACAATATTCCTCACAAATAGTCCGGTTCTGTGGGAGTCAACCATCATAACACTGATAAAGAAAATCAATCATGCAAACAGTGGATTAGAGCCTGGGGAAGACAAAGACATTTGATATATGAATATCTGAACACACCACCAAGTAAACAATATAACACAAAGCTTTTTTTTATTTTTTATTTTTAATGTTTTAAAATGTCTTTTTTTCTTGGATTTATAAATCGAGTACAGACTAAATAATGCCTTTAACTGCTATTGCTAACAGGGCAGTATATTTCAGTCCTTTTTTTCCAAGAGCTGGTTAATTTGCTGAAAGTATGTTCTGTCACTGTTTACTGTGGGAGAGAAATTATCGCACTTTCTTATGACAATCAGTAGCCTGTTCTTGAATCCAGTCTATATGATCACAAATGCAAAAATATAATTTGGGTTTGAAGGCACCTTGAGGAGGATTTTTTTTCTGATACCCTGAAAGGTCACATACTGAATTCTATCACCGTTTCAAATCTTTCCACACTTATTTTTGGCACCCCTAAAACACATTTAAAGTGCCTAACACCAAAACCTCACATAGATACTTCAACAGAACCCCAATGTACTGAATGTATCTCACACATTCCTTCAAGAGTAAAGACCCATCACAGCATATTCTCATGTCATCCGGTTTACCAAACGGTAGCCACATGAATACAATAGAAAACAGTGCCTAATATCAGTTACTCAATATAACTGCCAGGTTACAGTGATATAGGGAATTTTTGACCATTTATGATTATGAACGTATTGCTGTTCTAATGAAGTGCTGATGCCAATATCGATATTTTGCCAACTCTACGAAGGGTGTTATCGAAAACGTGCAAATATGTGCTTTGACAGTCAAAATAGTGTTTTTAAGAACCTGGAGTGAATAAAAAAGCTGCAAATTCTGCAGTTACATACATAGAAGCTAAAAACATACAGTGATACGCAACAATCTTTTTGTAGTACTTTTAAATCAATATTTGGCAGCGTACTTTGCAAATTTTTGTACCTTCAAAGCATTATTTTGTAACTGAAAGCAGGAAACTAAAATAATGTACTGAAACACTCACTGGGATTTACACCAGATAACGATACAGGAAGTAGATTTAGAGCAACCGAAGGTTTCGAGAGTAAACAGTCAAGAGTAAACAATCATCCTACTCAATAAAGTCACATTATGGCGAAATGCAGAGAAATCTAACCTCTTCCATACTACATACTACTGACAAGCAATCGGATATTACTAGTTATAATAGCGGTTAAAGCAAAAACTAAGGCAGACACGCAGCTACTTTCAGGCCGTTTGATCGCAAGATTAGAAACGCATTGCCCCATGCATGCATCCAATCCGGTCACCTGCAAGATTGTTTGTTCTGAAAAACTATGACTATTTTGCACGATTTGTACCTTGTTGAAGCGAGAAATCCACATTCACAGTTACAATGTCACATAACCAAACACGCACAAGTTCTGCAGACACTTAAAATGCTACAAATATCATTGATAAAGGCTATTCAAAAAAAAGTCGGTAGAGAACAGATGGCTGAAATTGCAATCTAAAATGTCCAGTGAAAACCTGCTAAGAATCAAACCATTAATTGGATAGTTCACGCAAAAATGGAACATTCTGTCATCATTTATTCACCGGCCATGTTCCAAAACTGTATTCAATTCTTTTTACTTTAATGTTGAACTTTTTTTGTTCTTACAATGGAAGTCAATGGGGTCCAAAATGACTTTCATTGTAACTTTCGTTTCAATGTAACTTTTAGTAACAATAAAACTCAATGGGGTCCAAAACAACATCTTTTTGGACCCCATTGAGTTTCATTTGTTACTAAAAGTTACATTGACTTTGACTGTATGGACAAAATTACACTGAGGCATTTTTCAAAAAATATGCATTTCAGGGAAGACGGACATCATACAGGTTTGAAACGGCATATTTGGGCAAACTATCCTTTTACGAAAATCAGCTAAAAAAGTCCAAAACAATATGGTAACTGACCAAAAGTTTGGATCTTTTGACACTGGCGCCTAAGGTATAAGTTAAGCTAGTCTGAAAAGGTTTGTCCAGTCATTCTAAAAATGAGAAAACAGCCAAAGTGGGTGAGCAAAATCTCCCTCGACCTGAAATCACTCAGCTGCTTCTGTTACAAAACCACATCACTTCTATTTCTTAGTTAAGATTGTTTAGTGTGTACATTTGTGTTCAAAAGGATGTCTTGCACACTCTTAAAAAAATCGCTCACTTAAACGTCCTCATTCACTCTGTGCAAACTTTTTGCTTCTTAAAAAGGGGTAGAGTACACAAACGCAGCAGAGCAATTTTGGCAGCACGAAGGTAGGGTACTAAATATCAAGAGGGGCAGTTAACAAGTTCAGCTCTGCAGCAAAATAGGGTCTTCCAGCTCGTGGAAGGGAGCCGAGCTGCTCTGGCTCTCACCCGAGTCCGAATCGTACGGTGTGTCTGGCAATTCCGCGAAGCTACAAGCCAACTGGTCGTCCTCGAAATCGGAGTGCAGAGGTTCGTAGCAATCTGCGAATCCATCCTCGTCGAGAGTGTTAAAGTCCTGCGGGATGTAAAGCATCTCCGGGTAGTTGCGGCTGACCAGGTCGCTGCTGGTGGTGGGCGACACCTTGCGGAAAGCAATCAGGTGCATGTGGGAGAACTTGACGTACTTGTAGTGCTTGAAGCCCAGAGACTCCACTGCAACTCGCCAGCTTCGCATCATAAGTGCGTGCCGGCCCTGGTGGGAGGAGTCGGGGGTGATGATGAGGAGCAGGCCGTTCAGGGTCAGGAGTTCATGTGCTTTCTTGCAGCAGAGCCAGCGCTGGTAGGGCGAGGGGAAGTAGGAGAGAAGCAGGGAGAAGACTACCACGTGAAATAACTGTGCAGGTAAAGTGTCGATGGGGCCGCACAACTGCCGCAGGAAGGCATCCAAGGCATCGCTGGCCAGCTGCAGAGGCTGCTGCAGCTGCAGGTTCAGAAAGTCGCATTTGTAGACGCTCTGTAGCCATAAAGAGGAACAAAAAAATCGGAACATTTAGCTTGACTCAGCAGGACAGGTAAAATTAGTACAAGGGTCAATGACAGAAAGAGTGTCTAAGATAACGGATATAAATACATGTATTATATAGTAATTTCCTAGAAATGTACTTTTTGTATTCATACTGGTTTTGAAAAACTTTTATATAAATTTTTGCAAAAGTTTCAATTTAATGACTATAAAATGTAGCGTCACCATTATACTACTATTCAAAAGTTTTTTTTTATATGAAAAATGCATTCAATTGATAAAAATGACAGTCAGGACATTTACAATATTTAATACACACATTTTTATTTGAAATAAATGCTGTTTTTCAAAACTTTCTAGTCATCAAAAAATACTAAAAAAAATGTATCACTGTTTCCTCAAATTTAAGCAGTACAACTGCATTCAACATTGATAAGAAGAAATGTTTCTTGCATATTAAAATTATTTTTAAGGATAATGTTACACTGGAGACTGGAGTAATGGCTGCTGAAAATTCAGCTTTACATCACAGAAATAAATTACATTTTAAAATACACTGAAATAGAAAACAGTTATTTTAAATTGTAATAATATACAGGTATTCACAATAATCCTGTTTTTTTATTAAATAAATGCAATCCTGGTGAGCATAAAATACTTCATTGCCAGGATGGTTGTACTACCCTGACATTTTTGACAGTTTTTTAAATTGATGCCCAAAAAACATCAAAATATAAAGAGGTGTATTCAAGCCATATTTTTAAGGTTTTGAGTAAATAAATTAATAGATTCAGACAAAGAAACAATGTAATGTAACCAATAGCAAACCCCGGTAGTCCCCCCAGGCGCCCTATATTGACAATTATTTTGAAAAACCACACACCACCTTTTTTTTTAAGATTTATTTTTGGCATTTTCGCCTTTATTATGATTTTTAGGCGAATAGAGCTGACAGGAAGCGAAGTGGGAGAGAGATGGGGGACGGGATCTGGAAAGGTCATCGATTCGGGATTCGAACTCGGGACACCCGTTGCGCAACAACGCTGTATGTCGGCGCATTGCTCACAAGGCTACTGGCGCCAACAATATTTTATTAATTGTTAAGTTAATTAACAAGCCTACGATCTCATGTAACTTCAAGAAACACAAACCTCTACTGCTGGCACAATGTCGATTCCAACAGTCAGAAACTCGTCAAACTTCAGGAAGGGATTGAAACAGCTGCCCACATCCAGCAGTCGTATCCTCCCAAGCTGGAACGTTGAGCTGTTACGAAGCATGAATAAAAAGCTGATTTAGTCAATTAACACATTACCATCTGTTAAATTTGTGGATTTGCAGTGTTAATATCATTCTAGAGCACCTTGAAGAGGATGACTGTGGTGGAGAGTTTGCGGATGTGTTATTCCCAGCTGCGGCATGCCTAGCGCTTTTCTCATCCTTCTCCAACACTCGTCTCATCCCTCCATCCTGGATCTCCCCCCCCAGCTATTCCTGGCATCCAACACTGCCCCCCGGCAGATCGATGATTCTTTAACACGCAATAAATACCCTATTTTAATCCGTATAACATAATAATATAACCATTAGCACTCATACCTGCGGCACCACTCGATGCGCCCCTCGCCCTCGCATTTATTCGCCCAGTGGTTGTCAGCCAAGTTCTTCATGGCCATGGCATATTCGCTAAGAGTCTGCTCGTCTTCACAATGTTCACGCCATATTTTCTCGAAATCTCCCACTGCAGTCGAAAAGACAAAACAGAGGAGCGTACAGTCATGATTGATCCTTCTGCGAGCCATAACTAAGTGAACATTTTCACAAAGCCTACTTTCAAAAGTCAGCTGATGTTGTGCTTCCTCTAAATTTCGATTCTGAAACCGTAGCCTCAGAAGGCTCACAAAACACAGTCTGATTTCTTCAACAACTCAGTGAAACTCCATCGCCAAGCTCAAAAGTACCGTATGATCAAAGCGTTTGTGCTGATTCACACACAGTTCACAAACTTGCTGATAACGCCGATGACACCAGAAAGCAACCCTACAAGAGTGCTCGGGAGGGCAAGAACTGACAAAAATTGAGCCGTCCCATGACAGAATGGAAAATACAGGCCTTATCAGATTTACAGAGAATAAGACAAGAAGGGAAGAGACTGCAGCGCCGTTACATATGAATACTGCTGTACAATGCCAAGAAGACCAGATCACGCCTTCCTTATTAACCCATCACGGGGTCTTGTGAATAGACTACTGTGTGTGGGATTCATAGCACTGCTCATCCCTCTCGGGGGAAGATTCGATAAAGCTAGTCTGAACCATGAGAAACTCAACAACACATTTAAAGTCAGACGGTATGCGTCCTGCGGGTACAACTGATTGCAGGCAAAAATATAACATTTCATAATCTCTGTCATGATATCCGTCTTGGATGAAGCTCACTGCAGTGCAAGACTGTAACAGGAAATGTAACAACATCCTCACACAGTCAGTTATCTCTATCAATAAAAAGACTAGGTCTATTTGTCTTACTATTCTCAAGATAATATTTTTACATCCTTTTTAAAAAATGTGCACGCATCGTTTTTTTGGGACTTAGTCTTCATCAGACATAACAAGAGGCACTTTCCAAAAACTGGGTACAAAATATGGGCCAAAAAAATTGCATTTTTAAACATGATAGACTGTGCTTAAAGTGATAGTTCACCCAAAAATGTAAATTCTGTCTTCATTTACTCACCCTCATTTCTTTCCAAACCTGTATTACTTTCTTTATTCTGTGGAACATCAAACAAGATATTTTGAGATTTGCTTTAATTTTTGGGTGAAGGGTCCCTTCCCTTCAACATGACATGTGTTGATGACAGTGTTGCATGTTTGTTTTATATACAGTGGAGAAGGCCAAGACCTCTATGGTTGCCAAAAAAAGACTGGATGCAGATATTTAACTTGATATTTAAGTCAGAACACTATCAGTGAATTTTGTTCTTTTTTTAGGTACACTTTAAAAAAAGAACATGCTAAAATCTCTAATAGGAAAGTCAACTGAGGAGAGAAGCTAGTGTACTAAAGAGTAGGCAACTAAAAAAAATCCAGATTTACACCACAAGTGCTCATAACCACAGTGACATTGTCACACTGAAACCAATATAACTGACGTCAGCTCTAACTCTTCCTGATTGCAATTCTTCTGTTGACACCTGGTTGAATTAAATTTCCAGTTCACTTATTTAATACTTATTTTTGTACTTTTAATATATTTATCCTTAAACCAAATTTAAAAGTTTAAAAAACACCAAAAAAAACACACTATATATACTTATTTTGCCTATACTATACCATCCCCAGCAAGAAGACACACTAAAAATTAGTCAGTTGACCATTATTTATCATAGGTGTATTAGGTCATTAGATAAGAAAGGTGTTAAACTATAAATGGATAAATAATTGACAGTGAAGAGGACACTAAAGCTTCCAGGAGCACTGCCATTCAGAGCAGCACACTTGCACTCTGTACGTATGCAGCTCTGAGCATGCTAGATCAGACCCGTTTCACCGTTCACCTAATTAATAGTAAGTGCACGATATCTTCTGCTTAACTACACCATCTCTTGCTCCTTGCACTTGCGCACTTTTCACTTCACTCACTAAAGAGGCAACCTTTTGTCCGTTAAAAATTGGTTCCCTACGATGCTTGCCAAATCAAGCCATCGGTATCAAATGAAGCATGAAAAACACCCAGGAACAGATGAACGACCCTGCACAAGCTTGCTGACTAGACTATAACGTCGTGCTACAGACAGACAGACAGACAGACAGAAAGAAAGAAAGAGGCTGTTTCAATACCTAATGTGCTGCCTACATAGACAGCATTATTTTAGTGCGTTCGGAACATTCTATTCAAATGTTACCCAAAATGCTGTCTATGTAGGCAGCTCACTAGGTTTTGAGCCACAGCCAATGGTTTCCAAAATGAGCCAAGTACGAAATCAGTTCATGTCAACAGTCATGCAATCTAAGTTTACATTAAAATAACTTTTTATTAAGTCATTTTTGTTCTCGTAGGTTCACGGTTGTTTTCCAGGCGTTTAAATGTCCGCATCTCTGATCAGGCCAGACTACAGAAGCTGGTCTAGGCTAGGCTACACAGCTACGCATCTCATGCAGTACCTTCAATGTATTTCCTGCGGAGTTTTCGGTGCACGCTCTTCACCACCCCCGACAGCTTCTCCTGCTCCTGCTTCCTGCACTGCAGCTCCGTCGCGACGGAGAGATCCGGCTCTGTCTCAGCGCTGCTCCGCTGGTCCATAGTACAGTACAGCACTGAGGCTACCGGCGCACCGGCTCCGTCAGCACGCACGCACCGCAACAACGCGCAGCCTGATTGCGCCTCTCCAGTCTCCAGCGAACGTGCCGGTGTTCCGGCGAATTCAGTTCCCCTGTTCCCCCCTCACAGCGCCTGCGCAACTTCGCAGTGTTGCCAAGTCCGCGGTTTTCCAGCGGTAGTTTGTAGTAGCAATTGGGTGTTTCTTTTTTAAATATCCTGGCAACCCTGAAACTTCAGTACTAAAATCATGACTTCATGATCTCGCCCCGGCTAAGCAAGTCAGCTTAAAGTGGTTTTCTGTCTCAGCAAGCAACATTTCACCATGTTATTTAGATCATTTATAATTAAATAGGTATTCATGTACATGACGTCCTGTTCAATCGCAACATAGAGTCAGATTTCCCTGCTAATTCTAACGTTTTCCTGTTTTATGAAGTGTAACACCATACATTACAATTAGACAGTTCAATTCCTTCGTTAGGGGCATTCTTTTGTTCAGACGCCCATTTCCATTTTATTGTTATTGTTGTTGTTAGTGTGTGTGTGTTTCTGTTAAACAACTTAAGCCTTGTCGAAATAATAACAAATAAACATATGCACAAGACTAGTTCTCTTTTATATTTTAGGTAACTCGAGGATTGCTACTATGGTTTTTAAATGTCATTAATAGTCTAACCCTTTATCTGCAGAAACACTTTACATGAAAACAAAGGGGGAACAGATTTTCCAGCGGCCTGAGGAGTAAAGTGACCCCCCCTCCACCTTTTTTTTTAATGTAATAATTATGTCTGCCATTGTGCATGATCTGCAGATAGCTGCTTAAACTAAAACCACGAAACACAATAGGGGAACATATCTTAAAAGATACCAATTTTTTTTTTTTTACAAAACTACACAATTTCAAGATGTTCTGGTCTTTTTAATGTTAACAGTGAGTGTACAAGTTTAAACAATGGGAAATCACAATAAAAAAATTAAATGAATCACTTTTTAAAAATACAGTAGTACAATACAGTACAACAGAAAAGCAGATTTTAAACCATACAAACTAAAATATACAATCCAAGTGCAATTTTGAAAACCAAGCAAAAACTATTTACAAAATTTCCGTTATATACTGACTCAGATAATAGACAAGGGGCAATAATATTCTTTATTGACTGGTGGGCTGCCAACACATGACTGGTGGTACCACCCGTCACATCCATCACAGGTAATCTGAAAGATCATACAATATGTTAAATAACCATAACTGTCTCAAAATTAGATTGCAATAATCTGTAACAACTGCCAATTTAGCAAGGACCAAACATAAGATAATACTAGGTTTAATTTTAAAAATAAAATAAAAAGTCCCCAAACCAAGCAGGTGTTACGTCTGAATCACTTGGGTCGTTGCGTAGTCCACAAAAATGACAGAGATCGTTTAAATCTTCTATAAAAGAGTATATAAGCAACATTTATTGTCACATTTATTAATTAAGTCACAGTAATATAAAAAAACAAATCCTCTTAAACAAGCTTTTATTAAATGAATTTTAAAATAATAATAATTGTAATTTTTTTTTTTAAATCCTTTAATTCATGTTGCCTACTTAAATGACAAATTAATATCTAGACAAAAAAAAAATGCTGCATCCAGGTAAATCTGTTCCCCCTGTGTTTTCAATGTAAAAACACTGTTCTGCAGATGAAAGCGGTTAGACATAATTATGACATTTAAAAAAAACAGTATAACTTAGTGTGTTCATAAATCCGGATATACCGTTTGACATCTTGTCTTGTACATTCCGCGCATCTTAATATTTATTAAGTCTACAAGTATATGTCCTGTGCATAAAAAAAACCATACCTAATTTATATATATAATTTTCTGTGTTTGTATTCTTTTAATATTGCACTGGCCATGGATGCGGACCTGACTACTTCACTGATGGTCAGATATTCGCTATATAACCATGTAGGCGAAAATAAAAATCTTGAATCTATAACCCTAGAAGGTATATACTGGGAGGGAACACTTATATCAGGCCTATGGAAAAATATGTTCCCCTGTGTTTTCAGTTGTAAAGTTTATGCAATGATCGAAAGCGTTATTAGACATAATTATGCATTTTAAAAAAACATCAGGAGATCACCTGAGTTACCTAAAATAATAAAGAGAGGACTAGTCATGTGCAATATGTTTATTTGTTATTATTTCGACAAGGCTCGAGTTGTTTAACAGAAACACACACACACACACACACACACCAACAATGAAATGGAAATGGGCGTTTGAACAAAAGAATGCCCCTGACGAAGGAATTGAACTGTCTAATTGTAATGTATGGTGTTACACTTCATAAAACAGGAAAAAGCTAGAATTAGCAGGAAATCTGACTCTATGTTGCGATTGAACAGGACGTCATGTACATGAATACCTATTTAATTACAAATGATCTAAATAACATGGTGAAATAAACGTTGCTTGCAGAAAGACAGCAAAACCACCACAAGCTGACTTGCTTAGCCCGGGCGAAATCATGAAGTCATGATTTTAATACTGAAGTTTCAGGGTTGCCAGGATAATTAAAAAAAACGCCCAATTGCTACTACAAACTACCGCTGGAAAACCGCAGACTTGGCAAAACACTGCGAAGTTGCGCAGGCGCTGTGAGGAGGAAACAGGGAAACTGAATTCGCCGGAACACCGGACATGTGCGCTTGAAAGAAAATCTGTGAACGCTGAAAATCAAACGCCTCAAACTCTAATCAAACTCTCTGAGGGTGCTAATTAAGTTTGTCATACATTGGATAACTAATGATTACAACTTGTTTAAATGTAAATTATATATATAATTTATATAATAATAATAATAATAATTATTGTTGTTGTTGTTGTTATTAACCATCATTATGGTTAGTATGTACAGTATTATTCTATGCAATTAATTATATAGCCTAGATGTTAGAAAATGTCTATGACTTATGTTAAAATATTATTAAAATTAATAATTTGATGATTTATATAGTTATTGTTACCGTTGTTAATAAAGTAATTAAAAATAAGAATACTTCAGATAACGGATTGGCCCTTCATAAAAGGCATGTAGGCCAAATTTAGACTAATAAGACTATAAAGCTATTATTTAGTATAGTAGGCCTATATGTATACATACATATACATTTTGTATAAATATACTGTGTGTGTGTATGTATGTATATACCTGTATATATACACACACACACACACAGTATGTTTATACAATTAAATGTGTGTGTGTGTGTGTGTGGTGTGTGTATTCACAGATTTCCTTCGCTCCATAGTAGATGTTACATTTACACTGACTGGATTACGAATACAGGGGCAGTCAAAGCAGGGAGTCCCACTGCTAACAATAATCCACATAGGTCTTTCTAGCGTTTGGTCATGAGAATCACATCGGTGGCTCACATTCCCACGCTCTGACACAGAATCCTTTGTGGCGAGAAGAGAACGTGAGTTCTGTCATGTTTCACCCCACAGAGGTCTGGGTTACTCTGTGGGTATTATAAACCTCACTAAACCCAGTGGATAGCAGAACTAGTCTGACCCAGAGCCGTTGAAGAACGTTTTTCAACGGCTCTGATCTGATCCAATGAGTTATTTTGCAGTAGTTTCGAATTATGATGAATTCATGTCAAAACCATTTATTAAAAATAACTATAATGTAGCCTACAGTATGACATTGGTGATGCTGTTGCCAATTTCTCATAGCGAAAGATATATGAGGTCAATATAGGTAAATTGGGACACTTTTTAACATTGGGAAAAATGTCAAAAATGTATTAATCATATATGTAAGCATATTATCTTGTCAGTAGCCTACATGGTGCATCAACCATAAATTAGCAAGCCTGGAGCCACAATGCCATTGTGTGTCCCCTTAGGTTTGAAAATGTCATCATGTAGTTCCATCCCATTTAGAGGGAGTGATAATCCCATAATAGTTACCATGCTCAACTGTACAACTCCTCCCCCATGAACTACAATGTTTCTTATTCTATCAACTTATAAATATGCAGTCACTCATCTAGCCATGAAATTATTAGTGTTCTAAAGATGACCCTAGGGAAAGTTCACTGAAAGGTGAAAATTATGTAATTTACTCACCCTTTATGCATTCTTTCTTCCGTGGAACACAAAATACAATATTTTGAAAAATGACTTTAAAAATAACTAATTCATTAATTATATGTTTTATTTTTTTTTGGTCTAATTAAATTCATTTGGGTCCGATGTTGCTATGGACCACAATGACTTTCACTGTATGGCCAGAAGCAACTGAAACATTCTTAAAATATCTACAGCTAAAAAAGGAGTCTATTTGGAGAGATCTGTGGTCAGATTTATTTCTGTGAACTGCAGAGCCTAATAACCTGGAGATGAGATCACAGTTCATCTGTTTGTTCATTGAAAGCCAGTTCCATGAAAGATGTCTAACAATAAATGGACAAGATAAAGACAACTTGTTGAAATAATAACAGGTGCACAATATTGAATTGCAATAAAGTAATCTGTTGACTGGACAAAGCAAATTTACAGACACCCCAAAGAAATAAAAATCAATAAATCTTATCTATTTTGAGTGCACAGTGATGGAAGTTATGGTTTACTTTACATGGTTTATTCATTAAGTTTACACACCTGTGCCATATGACACCTCTGTCCTTATGAAGCAAAAGCTGGCAGGTTGGAGATGTTAAGACCATAACGTTAGATATATTGAAACAAAAGAGGATATTGATCCTTAATGTCTTTAGAAAAAAGGTAGTCTCAAACTGTTTTACTGTAAACAGACCAGACAAATTAAGTAACTCTAATAAACTTGTACGACCAAGTAATGAAAAATGTTTGTTAAATAATTGCAACAGAAAAATGCATTTCATTTTTATCATCACTTCAGATGTTACGTGGGCATTCATCTTATTGCCTTCTTTGCCAAGATATATTAGACATAAAAATCAACATGATTATTAAAAAAAAAAAAAACAGATTATGTGTTTTGTGTATACATTATATGTATATTAATCTTAATCCAATCAGGTACTTAGCATGAAATTAAAGCTATGCATAAAAGTATGTCAATGAAATTGCACTCTAATCCTTTTTTCAAGACTAATCCTCTATAATCGGTCAAACTTTCCACTCACCCATTGGTCCTTTAAACATCACTGTACCAGGCACCATTAGCACAGAACCCAACCATTTCTACAGACCCCATATGATCTCTTGCTGTATGTTCAGCTCTTTTTAAAGAGCATTGTGATATGCAAACTTTATGTTGTCTGTAAAGCAAGGAAATATACCTATTGCCTTAATGTCAAATGGCAAATTAATGTAAAAGTTTATTCACAATCCATCATGCTACAAAAGTCATCTTATAATCATGTCTTTGCCATTATGAAATTTTGAGTGATAAATAGCCCCACATAATCCAACGTTGTTGTGCAGCAACTATTTGGATTCACTTCCACAACTTCTCCAACAAATGTTTATGAGTAAATCATATTTACTGCAGTCCTCTTTCACTTTTCCGAAAGGTTTTCCTCCCCTTGATGGAACAGCCAATACACTGTAATAATATATAGAGCAAAACATGCAATGAAGTCATAATAATATGCTGCGACTAAAAACACTATCAACAAAAATGTGTATCCAGTCACCCTTGACATATTGTCATAGGACAGAAACTCTTTCCACCACAAGACATTACGTCCAATGACATGTTCATTCCCATCCACTAGGGGCAGTGTAGCTCTCTCCAGCTCCATGTTGTACTCCATATTTGTTAAATCCTCTAGGGAACTATTCAGTTGGTACTCGTCCATAGACTCTGAGATTGAAGGCATAGCTAACGGCCTACCTCTGCTCAAGGAGGGTCTTTTTCCATAGCTTCCACTCATTGCACCTTCTCTGAATACTGACTGTTGTGAATTCCTCAGACTGTTCAAGTACAGCTCCATCTCGTCATCTATCTGCGATTCTGTTGAGGTATTGTCTTCAACGTCTTTTGCCAGGCATTCCATGTTTTCCAGCATATTGTTTACATCGTCAATAGTTTTCCAGTCACTTTTCATACTTTCATAGGACACATTCTCTTCTTTATCAATAAATTCAAAACGGTTCCAATCATTCTCCATAGATTGCGTACTTCCACTCAGTTCGATATCACTCTTTTGAGATGATTCTTGCCAAGATGCAGCAGTTTCCTCACAGATCTCTAATCCAAGGTTGACGTGAATGTCCTCTTTTTCAGAGTACTTGCCTAGACTTTCTATTCCTTTTAAGTCAATATTATGTGGTAATGATTCAACAGTGCTGGTACTAATGATCTGCTTCTGTTCCTCTGAATCTTGTTCAAGAGAAAGCAGATCATCTTCATCTGCTCGTTGTTTCTCTTCTTTCTCAGATTCCATTGCATCCAAGTCCTCTTCATCATCTATGTATTTCAACTCTTCTTCAATGCTATTTATTCTTTCTTTACTTTCATGTTTTTCTTCTGCACCTTCTTGTTCCTCTGGTTCTTGGTCTTTCTCATCTTTGTCTTGTTTCTGCTTCTCCATCTGCTTAATTTGATTTCCATTTCCCTCTTCTCGCTCTTCCAGTCTTTCATCATTTTTCATTTTGTGAATCTCTTCCATCTCTTTAATCACTGATGTGTTATGTTCTGCATCAAAATTAATAATGTTGGAGCTCTCCGTCTCTGAAGTCTGTATAGAAAACCCCATGAGTATTTGTTCCTCCTTTTCATTCATTTGGTAGCTCTCCAAAGTATTGCTCATAGTTATCTGTGTGTTCTCCAATGGTTCTATTGGCATAGCTTTTGCTATTGCTAAGTGAGAGAGTTCTTTAAGTTTTTCAATGCTCGATCTCATCTCACAGCAGTCAGGCTCTAATTTATCATCAGAGGAACTCAAAGTGCTTCTTGTGGGGTCCTCTGGAGCTTGGGCTAGAAAGCAAGAAGTGCTGATTGAATATTCTGTTTGCTCTGATATATTCTCCTCTTTGGTGTGGATAATTGTAGGGTCCTCCTGGTTCTGTGACTTTTCTGTTTTTATACAAGACCTCTGACTATCCAAACATGATGAGGTTTTCAAAACTGCTGTGGGTGATGATAGATGAATCTGTTCAGGTAGGCTGTCAGTACCTGACTCTATTGTTTGATTTGTAGTGACTAAAAGTTCTGGTCCTTGTTGAGGAAATAAACACAGACTTTGGCAAGGATCATCCTGGATAGAGCATTCAGTCAAAGCTAATGTGGCTGTGAGTGTGCACACTCTTGAAACCTGCCTGGATATAACTTTTGGAGGGTTTGTTTCGGTAAATGTGATGTCTCTTGAGTATTCTCTGGTACTACTGGTACAATCATTTTGATTGTAAGACGCTTCTGCGTTTTTAACATGTTTACTCTCATTTGGCTCAGGAAGAGGTTTTTTGGTTGGGTTTACTGCAAGTTGCGAGTTCTGTTCTGTTGATTCTTTGCAGACACCAACATTAATATCATCTACTGTCTGTTTTGTAGCTATGCAAGACTCTGGCCAAATGTCTGTGGTCTCAGGGGCTGTGACCGCTCTTTGACTCTCATCCTCTAGTTTCCTAAATGACCTATCTAAAGCTTTAGGAAAGAAGTCTTTTCTCCCTATTTCCATGTTTTTAAAAACCTGATGATAAAGTGGGGCTACAATGGTCCCAAATGTGAAGCCATGGGAGCACAGCTGAGGCTCTGAATTCGTTTTCAAACTCACATCCTCTTTTGGTTTCCCATTGTTAATATTCATGTCCTCATGCATCTTAGAGCTTAGTGCCAAACTTTTAATTCTTTGCTTAGCATCCTTCTCAAATTCCTTCCATGCTTTTTCAGCATTCTTGCTAATAGACAAGTCAGAATTTTGACATACAGGAACAGCCTGATTGATTGAAACGGTTTGGTCAGTAATGCACTCGATATGTTGGATGTCTTCCAAGACCTCAGAAGCCGAACATGCAATTGCTTCATCACAACTGATGGAGTCTTCCAGGGGTAAATTTGTGTTTGCTGTGGATAAATTAGTCTTGGAGTGGATTATGTTGTCGTCTTCATCTTGTGTTATAGCTTGGCTGACGATGTCAGTGGAATCTTCACTATACTCAGCAGATTTAAGGGACTCAGCTGGAGAGGGTGATATTTGGTTACACGTTGGTGGTCGAGCAGTTTGTTGTGATAGAGAACTACATGGTGTCTTCTTCAGCAATGATGCATGTTCCTGCATGCTGGTGTCTGCTGTACCTTCACTTTCTTTGGTCTTGGTCCCTTGTTTCTTTTCTTCTTCCCTCTTAGCAAAGTGTTTCTTGACTTTTGCTAATCGCGCAGCCTTTCTTCTGCTTCTTCGGCAGCGGTTTCGTTTCATTTCCTCCTGTTTCCAAAGAGATAGATGTGAAAAATACTCAATGAAATGCTGTCTTCATACAATTTAAAGAATAACTTTTCTTAAGATCTTATCGAAATATCTTTTCAACTTTTAATATAGGTTTAGTTGAGACATTGGGTCTCGTCCACTAATAATTGTGTCGATTAATCGCATCTATACACACATTCGAACTTCTCACGAAAACTCTGGAGTATTCTAAATGAGCCGCCGCGTGCACAAGGTTAGTAATTTGCATAAAACACACCCAGACCATCTCCATACAAGGACTTTTCGTTTCGTCACTCTCATCAAAGATACTCCACGCAACCCCATATGATGCGCACTGTCTTCAGACGCGCTCTGCCCAGATTATTGAGCAATGCCAAGTGCGCAGTCCTCAAAATAAGTTCATGCACAATAAAACACCTTTTATACAGACCCAGTTTACACAGCTTTCATTAGCCGGCAGCCTCTCATGGAACCTCGCAGCAGAAGCTATAGTCTAACGCAGCTTTTCATACTCTTTCAACGTATATGATGAAATCATTTTTTCGTGATTAAAATATACAATTTATCATAATTATATATAATATTTAACTGAAATGAAACGTACATTATATATAGCTTATAGAGTATTAAGACCGACCAGGGTGTTCCGTACAGCTGTTCCTATATTTTTTCTTAAATTTAGAAAGTTATAAAAGTTTTAATGAATCATGATTTGTTCGTGAAAACGTTCATACGCAAAAAACAAAACAAAAATTGTGCATACACAATACGCATGCTTAGTAAATGAGGCTCATTGTCTTTTTTTTTTACTTTTAACAACATAACTTGATGGTCTCAGAGCGACCCTGAACAGCATGACCTATCAAGTGTCTTGTTTGGGACAGTACATACTGTAACGTTACACTAACACTTGTCAAAGCCTAACATCAGTAACCGCATGACATTCAGAGAGAGTAGCCAGTGACATAGCACAATTTATAAAATTGTTTTCACTAATTTTATACTAAAAATGCATTGTTTCATTAAAACACACAATTAGTTGATATAGTGGTTGAATCTTTGGTAAAATTTAGATCTCACCACTAATTCCTTGCTTTCAAGTTTCTCAGAGTTTTCCTTTAGAGATCCAGAATTTTGATTTATATCTGAGGAAACAAAACATGTATTTATCAGAATTTCATAGTATTTCCAAATCTAGTTGTAAGTAATTTTCAGGAGGACAATTACCAGGAAATTCTTCATTGTTTGTTGCTGAAACAGTCGAAGCAGAGACATTTAGGCTGGAAAATTATACAATTATAAAATTAAGAATTGGGGAAAAGGCAGTATGTATATTGTTGCATAATTCATTGAGTTCCACTTCAGTATTGTAGTTTTAAGCATATATTAACTCTGGAATTTAAAAACGGTATCAATTGTTATCAAGTCTTTTAGTATGCATTATTTATAAATTTGATAAAAGTACAGTCATATTAATATTTTAGAAATGTTTCTTTTGACATTCATTGCTATTTATGCTACAGATGTGTTGGTGACCTCTAACCTGGTTGTTTTCAGACAGCTTTTTCTTCTGTTTTCACTCTCATATTGGGGTTTCTCCTTCATTTTTTCACAACAAAACAGACAGTAGTTCTTTTCATTATTGTTTGCCCAAAAAGTGCCTAAAGATGTTTCATATCGCAAACAGAAGTCGACCCTAGCGCCCTCTTCTCCAAATGGGGGTACTAGTGTGAGTTTGAAGGAGAAACAGTCCGCCCCACCATTGTTTGGCCCAGGTACGTACTCTGCCAACAGATCAAAATGACTTTTCCAGGAATCTAAAGAGGTACGCACATAGACCATCTTATCAAAGCTAATATTCAGCACACGAACGATTCCTCTTAGGGTGGTGGTCCCAGAAAGCAACTCCAAACTCTCCAGTTCTAGCTTCTGCTCGTGAACCCGCAAGGCTAGTTCCTCAGAGGTCTGTGGAAGAGTGAAGAGAGGGACCATGTAATACTCCTTATCTTCTTTCAAGTCACTCTCCAGAGAGCCTGGTGGGTCAGTTACTCCCCAAGCATCAAACTGTTTCACTGAGACAAGACTCAAACCAAAGGCATCAGCAAAGGACACTCTTCGGCTGCTGGAAGGGGGAGGCAGGGAGTCATCAGAGGACGCTGAACTCCGTCGTCTCGGTATGGGTGAAGATTTAGGCTTGATTCCTTCCAGACCCAGTGACTCCTCATCCTCATCCCAGGGGCAGGATGCCGGCAAGCTCAGTAGGTTGGAGCTGGCCCCAGTGGGGCTGCATAGCACTCCCACAGACTCCATCAGGCAGTGTGGCACAGAGTGAGAGGAACTCAGCCGGTCAGCCAGCAACTGACGTGCTGTGACTTAACTTATAGAATCAAGTTACATTTGACATTGTGGGGAAAAGCCAACTCTATATTTAGGGCAGAAACCACTTGAGCTATGCGGTCAGAGCTCAGGGGACCCATGAACAAAATATGTTAGAGGCACGCTTCAAACAACATAACATTGTTATGCATACAAAGACACAGCAAATATATGTGTCAATGTCTTTAACGAGATGATTAATCTCTTTAATCATTTACGTCAGTCGTGCATATGCTAAATAGTTTCAGCATGTTAAAAAAAAAGCACATGCTTTTTCTGTGTAGGTTTTAAAGGCTTGGATTTGTGGTCATAAATATATTTATAATTTCTCTATGTTTATACAAGCAATTTTCATATAATAAAAAGACTTATTTATTACCAAACCCTTTCTTTTCCTTATCAGTAGTAAACTAAAACTCGGTCAACCATATTTGTAAGAGATTTATATTTTGTAACAGAAAAAGGAAGCTTCGGTTGCATGTGAAAACCACATCTTTCAGCTGCTTTAAAATGCCTTTATTAAACTACTTGGACACAAAAGATACAGTGAAGGAAAAGTATAATCAACAAAATTTCTCTCTTGCAAACCACTTGAGATCCAACAAGATTCTTGCCACTAGACAAGCAAATATCCCTGTCTTTCTTAGCCTTATTTGCCAAAGCTTTACTCTCTTTTACATGACCTCCATCTAGAGGCACATTGAGAAATTTTTCCTTACTTCAAGATTGAAGAACAGATGTTCTCTCTATAATTCTTACCTTTTACCCTTTTACTGGACTTAAAGTGAGTCATTTCCCATTCTTTAATGTCAGTTTGTGTTTCCAGTTTTCATGTGTAATGTTAAGTTCAGTGTTTTAAGAATAATGTTATCTGTGTCATTCGTAGCAAAAACAGTGGTTTTGGCCTGTCAGGTATTTTTTTATATTTTTGAAGTAAATACAGTGTTTTATTAGAGAACTATGCAAAGGTCTAAATAACATACTTGTAGCATGCTATGTTCATTTATTGCATTTTATTTTACCTTTATGTATTTATTTATTTTGTGGAAGTTTTAGTGGTAATGTATGTTGTATACAACCAGAATGGACACATTTTCTAAAATGGTTAGCAGTACAATAGCAAGAGGAAAAATCGCTATAGTTCACTTTATATTTGTACACTCTGACCCTTAATGGTCAAGCCAGTAATATCATGTGTTGGTGAAAAGCAGGATGAATGAAATCCCCGCTGAGTCAAATCTGTGGGTTTCTGCACACAGATCCATCTGTTTTCTTTTAAATGATGAGTTACATTGAGACTTAATACCTAAAAACAAACCAAAACAAAAAGCAGGTGTTAAATGTTTCACACAACACATCTATCATTGCAATAATTTAATTCATCACCTGTAGAAACTGGGTTTGAAGGGGCCGTATTTACTCAAGCCCATGTATTTGGCTTGTTCATCGGTGAGCTCAGTCAGGTGTGCGTCAAAGGTCTGCAGGTGCAGGCTTGCAACATACTCATCTGGTACACAAAATACTCAATCAGTTTGTGATGTCATTTTTTATCCAAATATGATTCGGTACATTATGAAATATGGATGAAAAATATTGAATTCTGGCAGTCCATTGCGTTGTTACCCAGTTTCTTTGGAAGGAGATAGACATCTTGCTTGTAACGGCCCTCAGGGGCATTGAAGAGCTCGATCAATGCCAAAGCCTTCAAAAAGTATACAGAAGGCTAAACATGGAAACAAATTTGAAGAGACAACCTATCCATTCACTATCCACAAAACAGTTTCAAACCCGACTATAGCCCAAGGCTGGCATGCTTCTCATTTACATTGTGTCATACTAAATGCAAATGTTCTTTTAAAAGTTTTATTGCTATGGCCAGTTAGTCTTTAATATTTAGGCTACGTAAAAGAAGAACTTTAGCCTTTAGGCTACCAACTTAAAACCTCATTTAAATTCATGTATTAGCAAACTGCTTTCATACCTGTGCGGTGGCTGTGATGGAAAGCACGTATGTGGGTACAGTGGAGGAGCTTAGATTAAGGACACGGCCCTAGAATCAAATGGTAAAACAGTAACTATGCCATTAACATTAATGACCAATATGCCATGAGGTTTGTAATGAGGAAATGTAGATTACAGCTTAACATGATTTACACAAGTAGGACATGCTCTTAGATCCACTGCTTTGTAGCACAAATTGTTCCTAACATGCTGAAAAATAAGGTAAATATGTTTCTGTTTTATATTTTTATGTAGTATTCTGTATTCTCTCACCTCTGCAAGGAGTACTATTCTCTTGCCATCAGGCCAAATAATGTGTTCCACTTGCGCTCTCACATGCTGCCATACTAACTCTGGGGTTCTTAGACTGCTCTGAAAATTCAAAAGTTAACACAAATGACAAGAAATGCAACCAATTAAATTACAAGCATTCAATTGTCATCACTAATCGTGTGTTTTATCACGTCCTACAGCCACTTACAACATCGATTTCTGTATTAGAGCGTCCCATGTTGCAGACAACACAGCCATTCTTCATTAGGTCCATGTGTTCCCTCACTACAATGTTTTTGTTACCTGTGTAGACAAAGGGTCAGCTGTCAAAGCAAACAGTGTAAGGTAATATTACAGCAAAGACTTTATTTAGGATATTATTGCGCAACTTGCCTGTGCAGGTGATGACCATGTCCACTTGTCTGACAACATCACCTAGTTTGGCCAATCGAAAGCTATCCATGCTAGTTGAAATACAGTTGGTTGTCAGGGGTGATACTGTGGAAAATATAACTCTCTGGATAGTTTCTTTCAAATAACTAATATCTTACCATGCTTGTAGAGCACAGATGGGGTCGATTTCGGTTACATACACAACAGACCCCATTGCTTTCAGAGCTGCAGAACAACCTTTTCCCACCTGTGGGCACCAATATTTACACTTACGCACACAAAACAGAGGCCAATACTAAACTATTGCAGGTGATGGACACCGCTCTCAAGTGGCATATTGACAATAGAAACCATAATTTATTGGAAACAGGAGACGTACCTCTCCGTATCCACATACGACCACTTGCTTTCCCCCAAACATGATATCAGCTGTCTTTTTCAGACTGAGAGAATAGGAACAAGACAGAAAAAGTAGGTTTAATCATATAAATACTGTGAATTTATTGGAGAAACACTTGTATCGTTATCTTACCTATCCAGAATGGACTCCCTGCAGCAGTAGAGATTGTCAAACTTTTGTTTAGTGACCGAGTCATTCACATTTATGGCTGGCACACATAGTTTTCCAGCTTTAGAGAGGTGATGAAGTCTGATAAATGTGATGCAAAAACATTTGCAAAGCTGTAAGTTTCAATTCAAGTGTCAATTCAGTGTAGTCATCTCTCAACCAAATGTAACAAATAACGAGGATTAGAAAGTGACTCAACCTGTGAATGCCTGTGATACTTTCTTCAACAATACCCTTGACTTTCTTGAAGAGGTGAGGATATTTCTTGTATATCCAATGTGTCATATCTCCTCCATCATCGAGGATCTAGAAAAGACCATTAACAAACTTCTATTTACAGGTGAAAACACAAGATAAGAGACACTATTGATCCTTGGCGGGAAAGTGGTCCCATATCACTGAAGGCACTTGTACCATGTTTGGCTCCCAGCCCTCCACATTTACACAGCGATCAATACACCACCAGAAGTCATCCTCAGATTCTCCCTTCCATGCAAACACTGGAAAATCTGCCATGAATAGCAGAGGGCAAGACAAGGGAGAAATCAAAGGTAAATAATCACATGCAAAAAAAAAAAAGTATGACAATTAGACGGAGAGTTTCTTTTACCTTGCTCTGCTAAAGCAGCCAGACCCTTCATCTTGAGGGGAGTAAATATTGCAGGCTGCCCACCTACATGAGCCCCTAATACGATCCAGTCTCAAACAGCACCGGTTTAGGGAAAGTATATTTATATATAGATATATATATATATATATAAATATTGCTGATCCAAAACAGTACAACAGTAGTTTGAACCGTATTTAATATTTACTTATTTATCTAGTTTGCATGATATAATCAGATGAGATAGGGGGATATGGGCCGTGTTGGGGTTCATGTTTCATTGGTGCTGTCGACCTTGTAAAACAGGTTGTGTAGGTTTGAGTTTTATTTTTTCTTTTAGCATGATACAGTATACATTTCAAAAAATGATGTGAAGGGATGCACTGACAGCTGTCTGGGCCGTGACATGGGTGCATCCCATATTTAGCCCATGCAAGGTTTCACACCTGGGTAGCTTTTCTCAAGGCCAATAGTGCAGTCATCTCTGTAATAATAAAAATATGCATACATTTATTGAATTTCTTTTTGAATATTGTACAATGCATATGTGTTTTAAACCATACTGTATGCCTACCATCCTCTGCAAGTTCTATCTCTCGACGGCCAAAGTCTGCAGTTGATGTTTTGATGCATAAGTCCCTGCTCCTTTAGAGGAATCTAGTTGCTCGGGTCTCGAGCGAGTGACTCGCTCGCTCCATCCCTTCATGGCATTCGATTCGGTTACCATACTTGTGAAGTACTCCCCTGTACACCCCCACGAGAACGTATTAACGAGTCGACTACGGAGATCACATGGTTTCGATCACATACATTTTCGATGGCTTATTTGAAACACCCCCAAAGAACTACCAATAATATACATTTTCCAGTTTAAGGGAATTTGTGTGGCATCTACCTGAGCTGTTGCTGTCTGTAGAGGAATGAGAAATGGAGTGGGACAGGGAGCGGCGTCCCGTCTTTGTTAATCGACTGTCGAATTCTCGTGTCTGCTCAGGATACTGGATTTGCTAAGGAAAAAACGATTATATTTAGTTGTATATTAAATATAAAATCTATTTAAAATGCCTCAAATATGTATTTTATATAAAGATGCATTTGATATAATTTTGTATGTAGTATTCGATTTATACAAATGCATTGCTCCAAAACATTTTATTTTCTCAGAATAGTTTTCAACCTTTTATCTAATTACAAATCTTGACATTTGAACGCGAATGCAACCATTTCATGCAGAAAACCAAAATCTTAACCTGATTTCTCAAAACAATAGAATAATTATAAGTTATAACCCCTTTATTCTAAAAGTAGACTCATATCTAATGGTAGAAATATTAAAATAGTGTTAGGACACAATAAATACACAGAAACATATACGTTTCAGATACAGACAAGAGATCTAAGAGACCAAATAGCAGTAACTATCACTTGCTCACTAACACACAATAAACAAACAAATAACGAAAGAAAACTTGAAATTAAACATGGCATCATAATTATGAGTTTGTTTGTTAGGGTTAGCACTAGTAGTCCCATTGTATTATCTGCCAGCAAAAATTTGATTATATTTCAAAGTGCTGATACTGCTTAACTATATTAGCAAGTAATGAATAAAAATTAACTTGAGCACCAGGTAATATAAATAAGGTAAATAAAAATAGAAATACAATCTACTCTAGGGTTAGAAATTAAATTTGTACAGTCATTTTCAATAAACCAATAACATAACACCACTCAGGACAAAATTGCTAAATTAATGAATATAAACTTCTACCAAAACCCACAAGAGGGAACAATATCTGTTTCCGTGCTTCATATTTAAATCTTATGACCTAGTTCTAAGAAAAAGCAGCTTTTCTGGAAATACCTTGATGTTAAGAGATAACACAGCATCTTTTGATTCCCTGTTTTTAGTGAGACTAACCAGGCTGTAGACTTTCCTCATGGTGTCTGATCCTCTTGAGAAATGCTTAGAATAACTCCCACGTAAGCATTTAAAGGTTGAACCACAACAGTAATTATGTTAAATGAGCAGGCTAGAGAAGCATGGGTCCACTTTCAGATGAAATCCTACACTGTGAGACCAAAGCCTGTACAATAAATTCAGAGCTCTCTGTCCGCTTACGTGATTTGACAATGATTAAAGTCTGAGGTCACAAACGTTCCCACAAGTCATCTATTAATTCTGGCCCAGTGCCACTGAGCTGCTACTGTGTGGTTTTAAGGGCACTGGTCTGTGTTCAGCCCACGTCTCTGTTCAGGGTTGTTAACGATGATCAAGAACAGGTTATTCGGTTACACGTCATTTAGCAGGCATGTTGTATCCAAAATGATTTGCTGTTCTCTTACTAAAGGGACAGTCCCTTGGAGCAACCTGGGGTCAAGTGCCTTGTTCAAGGGCAAAATGGAGGCAAGGCAACTCAAGGCTTATGCTTCCCAGGGTTTTAACCCAGAACATTTAATTAACCACACCAGAAACTGTATTTACCCCTACCACATGTGGTAAAGAAGCCAGTTTGCTTCTCACAGAGACAGTCCCCTTGCCACAACCTGGGGTCAGTGTTTAAGGATATAATGGAGGTAAGGAAACTCAATGGCTTTTTGGTGTTTAAACCGGGTGTGCCTCACACGTCCTGAAAAGTGAAGCTGCGGGCTCTTTGATCACCCCCCCCTGGTGGCTGGCTGCAGTACAGATCATAAACCCCGCCTTCTCCATGTAAACGAATGGGACTAGAGTCAAAATAAAAAATTAATTACCCTTCCAATACAATTTTCCGAAAGATGGTTTTGGTCATTTAAGGTAGTTATCACGCTGATATATGTTCAATTGTTTGTTTTTGTGATAAGTTTGATTTTAGCTAGTAATGTGATGCTATAAAAACGGGGCGTGTCGTTATGGTTGATTGGGTCTGCAGGAGTTTGATACCGCGGCTCCACCTCACGACATTACTGCGCAGACTCTGGCTCCAAACGAATCTCTACTGCACAGACTCTGGCTCCAAACTAATCTCTACTGTGCAGACTCTGGCTCCAAACGAATCTCTACTGGCTCCAAATGACCTTATTTACTCAAGATGGCAGCGGCCTTACTGAGATGCTTTGGCTTCACTTTTATATAGTGGAAGGAATAGGAGATGCGTCGTCCATCTTTTTTTACAGTCTATGGTTTAAACCCAGTGCATTTACTTAGGTTACTACACCCAGATATGTACTCTTAACCCACCTTGTAAAAAAATAACCATTGACCAGCACAGACATTTATCCCTTTTTAAATCTGGTATAAAACAGGACTTTGGCAGTTCTGTTGCTTTAGAGACTTTCCCATTGAAGTAACTGGGGGATCAAGCACTTTGTTCAGGTCAGAATTCAAATTAATGGCTCTCCATTTCCAAGGCTTGACCTCAGCACTTCTATGAACTCCTATGGCCAGCAGAGACATTTAGCCCTTTCTGAATCTGGCATAAAACAGGACATTGACAGCTCTGATGCTTTAGGGACATTCCTGTTAAAGCAAACTGTGATCGAGCACTTTGTTCAAGGACAAATTGCTGGTAAAGAACCTACACCACTCTCAGATTCATGAGTCTTCGTTTCATCTCCAGTACAAACACTTAACCCCTTCTGTATTTGGTATAAAACAGGACATTGACAATGCTGATGCTAGGGAAATGCCTGTTCAAGCATCCTGGGATCAAACACTTTGTTCAAGGACAAATTGGTGGTAAAGAACCTACACAACTCCCAGATTCATGGGTCTCTGTTTCATGTTCAGCACAGACATTTAACCCCTTCTGAATTTGGTATAAATCAAGAAAATGGACAGTTCTGTTGCTAACAGGACATTCTCATCGAAGCAACTGATCAAGTGCCTTGTTCAAATGGTAAAGAAGCTAAACAACTCAGATTCCTGATTCTCCCTTTCCAAAGTTTGACCTCAGCACTTCTATGACCTCCAATGAGCAGAACAGACATGTAACCCTTTCAGAATCTGGTATAAAACAGGAAATTGACAGCTCTATCGCTATAGGGGCATTCCTGTTGAAAAAACGAGGGCTCGAGTACATTGTTTAAGGACAAATGGTGGTAAAGAACCCAAACAACTCGTGATTCTTCCTTTCCTAAGTTTACATTACTTTTGTGATGCAAGGCAAGGTTTGAAACAGGAACACAATGAAAACACTAATATTACAAATCAAAACTAAACAATACTTTAATATCCATTGTATTTATTCAGCTTTAGCACTTACTCTTTTTGTTCTTGGTGCTTCACTGACGACTCCATCATTTTCATCGAACACTTCCTCGCTGTTCTGCATTTTTACGAGCACAGGTCTCCGGTCGGTTGCTGCTTCCAGCATTCTCAGTAACTTGGAGCTAATCGTTGGTGGTTGTGAGGAATCTCCATTTCCAGCTGTTTCCAGAGCAGAAGAAATGGCAGCTTCATTATTATGGCTACTATCTTCCATGCTATTGTTGTCTTCCATTGGTGGAGTTGCAGACCGAATCTCTGGTTTGCTGTTGAGCCTGCTGTCCATTTTAATGTCTTTAGTTGAGTGTTGAAGTTACAGACAGTTGCTCTTTTGAACAGATGTGGGTCTTAAAGGTGTATAAACATTGCCTTCATGTTAACTGCTTGTGGAAACAGTGTGAATGGCATGGAGGTAGAGGAGGGGTATTACAGTTATTTTTAATTTGTTTGGTACTATTTGGTACTACAAGTAAGGTGTACATTTTCCAAACTCTTAGTACAAAATTTAAACTGATCACACTTGTAACACCACTAGTCATTCTTTCAAAACCTGATCTCATGATTTCATTGTAGTTGCCAATTTTCATTCAACATAATCATTGTTTCAGAACACAAGATCTTAGTAATATGTGATGAGAACATTTGGTTTAATCACCGAAACACAACAGTATGATCTTCTTTTATTTTAGTACTTTTAACAATCAGTTCATTCAAGGGCAAACAATGCAAGATTCATGTTTCAAATCACCTTTGTCACTGAAATAATTACAGTAAAGCAGGCAATAAGTGAAAATACACTTACATTACCTTGCAACTTGCATATCTCACATAAAATCAATAATGTTTGTAAAAGTATTTATCCAGTGTGTTATCAAAAGGTGTGATGAAGGTATAAGGTTTTGTGCTAGAACAGAGTTTATTGTCAATGCAGTAAATGTCCTCACTGTGTCATATGACTGAATCTATATTCTAGCTGAATTTTTGAGATGAAGGGTGAGTTATAGTAATGTGCAGTCTTCACATAATGCTTCTATATACAGTATCACATGGCATAATGTAATGTAAAATGCTGTATTTGATGCCATCTGTCCTCCTTCTTCTAATACATCTCTGATCAATCTCTGATTCACAAATAGCAAAACACAATTACAAAAAAAAACTAAGTACATTGGGCCTTGGTTTACTACTGTTTGATACTGTATATTGTTCTTCATTAATATCTTGGCTTGAAAAGGCTGTCTTTTGATGTCTTTTTATAAATAAAAAAAAACTGGTTTTAATATGTAATAATAGGAATGTTTTCTGAGCACCAATTTAGCATATTAGACTGATTTCTGAAGGAGGATCATGTGACACAGAAGACGGAATAATGGTTGCAGAAAATTCAGGTCTGCCATCACAGGAATAAATAACATTTATATAGGACCTGGGGTAACTGGGCAGTTTTTCAAAATCATCTGATGGCAAAATGTAATCCAAAATTTATCTTGGATTCACCCCTTACAAGGCTATTTTTAAATGTAATAATATTCACTGTATAAAAGATTTTAGTGTATTTGGCATTCAAAGTTTTTTTCGGTGAGTATAAGAACTTCTTTCCAAAAACATTTTTTTTAAAAACGTTCACACTTTTGAAATGGTAGTGACAAGTAAGCAATGAGTCACTCAGTTTCTTTGAAAAGTGAAGGTTTTATCTGAGGGTTAAACTAAACCTTTTATTTAATATACGGATATTCACTGGTCAGTTCAGATCACTTTTAAGTTAGTGCTTTTGTGATGACTTATGATTAAATATAGGCTAAATAGGGGTTTTTTTATTTTCCAGAAGATTTCAGACTATCATTAAAGTAATACAATGTTGGAGGAAAGGGAAAGTTCTGTTTACGGAAAAACTCGCCTTGTTGTTAGACTAAAATACAGAGAGGACAGAATCATGGTCTAATGCAGATTAATGTTCGTGCACCCATTTAACAGCTTTTTGTAGAAACAGGTTGGATTCTCATGCTAGAAAAGATAACTTCTAACACGATTAAGGCTGACATTTTGCACTGATCGGAGTCCTACAATCTTAAATTGTGAGGTGGCTGTTGTAAATAGATGAGTTAGCTGTCACTCTAAGGATGCTCAATCCAAACTTTTGTTGAATGTACTGACCTTTATTTTAAATGAAATCATGGCTAAAAGATGAGTCTCAGACAAGAGCCCTCCTGTCACGAATTCGGTTCAGGGGGAACTTTTCCGTTATTCACCCACCAGAGTCACCATTTACATTCCATTGACTCCTCGCACTACACAAAAACTGTGCTAGCACCCCGGACTACATATACCATCTTTCTTTTGCACGATTGCCACACGGCATGATTGCACACAGTTGTTTCTAATTACCTCATTCACTATATAACACCAACTCTAACCACATTTCTCTGCTGAGTATTGTTTAGCGTTTTTCACTCCCCTAGTGTTAGCTGCCTTACCTAGCCATTCCGTGTTTTCTGTTTTAGTCTCGTGTTTTGTCCTGCGTTTAGCACTCCTCAAGTGTTAGCTGCATTACAGAGTCTAGTGTCTTGTTTTCTCTGTCTAGCCTTGTCTGATTCCCCGTGTTCTGATCACTGCCTGTTTACCTGGATTATCTCTCGAGTCTCGCCCTGTTGGATACTGTTCGCCCCTGCCTGAACCTTTGCCTTGTACCTTGACTATCCCTCTTGCCTTGCCATCTATATGCCTGTTTGCCATTGTTCGACCCTGCCTGTTACGACCACGTCTCTGTCTTCTGCTAATAAAGAGCTTGCATTTGGATCTGCACGTCTCACGTCTTGTCAGCCACGTAACACCTCCAAAAAAGAAAAAAGAAGCTTAACAATATATATTGTTGGTTCTGTAATTAGGTGAACCTTTCTGTCTACCAGAATGAATGTTCTTCTTAATCATTCTACATTAATAATTAATTAATGTAAAGGAATAGATTATAATAGCTTTATAATAGCTTTATATAAAATCAAAATCAAAACAATAAAATCAAAGTCGACGGACAGCTGCTTCAACTTTTATTCATGTTTGTATGAACAATTTTTCTTGTTTGTATATAGCAGAATAATTCCAACAGAGGGAGCAGTGATACAGTATATATACAGAATACAGCAATATACAGTGTGTACACATTTTAAATCTATTATTTGGTCACTTGAAGTGAGGTACAATTGTTTTTAGTTATTTTAGTTTCTTGTTGTTTTGTTTTTTGAGTTTGTGTTGTAACTGCTGCCTGTTCGGGCCAGAAATTTTTTCTGGCTAACTAGAGGGTAAATGAGATTACATTATACATTATACATATATTATATATAATATAATATATATTACAATGAAAGTTTGGGAAGGTTGATATACAATTGATAGTACTATTTCAGTAATATATAATCGTTTCTTTTGTAATAGTTTTAGATAAATCAAATGTGACAGATCAAATCAAACTACTTCAATGCCTACTAAAGTCGTTTTATATTAGCTATAGATTTTACCTAAAGAACTATTCGTACAATAAGTGAAACGAGTAAGAAATTAGAACTTTAATGCAACTCTTGCATGACTAATTTGGCCTGGTTAAAAGGATATGTACAGAACAAAAAGAAAATATATAGATTTTTTTTAGCTGTTCTGAAAAAATGATATATATAATTCTTGCTTTGACTGTATTAGTAGTTTCCATTTTTGCTTCCCAACAAGACTTCAGGGCAAACAGTTGAGCAACACATTAATCAGTTATTAAACAATACAGAAGATAAAGACAATAATGGCCTTAAGCTGAATCTTGTTTTGTTACCTTTTTACATAGTGTGGATTTTCTTTGTTACATTGTTTAGTTGATTTTAACGACATCAATGTAATAGTGTTGTAAGGTAGGCTGTAAAGACACCGTCGTCCCAGTGACCTTTGAACTGATCGTGGGTTTATTATCTCATTCCCAGCTCTGATCACACCGGACACAGATAAGGAAACCAGTTGTGATTTTGTTCCCAGGACACATTAGGCAGCATTAGCCAGCCAATGAATGAATGGCACAGTGCTACTTGAGTGTTACAGTGGCAGGTCAGACAAAAGGAAGTCTTAACCATGCCATGGCACTGTAATAAAGAAGGACACACCTATTTCTGCTCTGCTGCATTGAAGAAAGTAAAAGCTTTGCCCTTGTACCTGGTTCCTACTGTACTTCAGAAGATAAGACCAACTTCGGCGGATTAAAAGTATCTGGTAAGCTTTAAAATTTCATTTCAAATATGCAAGCAGTGTAATGTATCATTCATTTTGAAGCGCCGCTAGAGTACTTTTACATTTGATGAATGACATACTTGTTCAAACATTACATGTTTGCACTGCATTTCAATGGAAATATGCCTGTTTTATAGAAAGTCTGCAATTCACTCAGTAGCATTTCTGCCTTGCATGATTTAAACACTGATTTAATCTCTGATTTAAATTGAAAAGCAATTTGAATCACAAATGTGAAATGCTGGGTTAAATGGGTTAAATTCATTAGCATGTGTGTGTAAAACTTATTGAAGGTGATAGGCCTACATGACCGACGACCATCATAAACGAACATTGTAACGCGGGCCACGCGGCTAAAATGCGTAATATTCACAATATAGCACAGTATTGAATGTCTTGCTTTTTAAAATTAAGATATAGACTATAAGATTATAAACTATAACATGGACACGTTTTTTTAAACGATATTTTCTAATATCTTCTAATAGTCCTTGCCAGAATTAGGAACCATCCGTTTTTTGATGTAGCCTATTATAGCATTTTTAACCTTCTTAGTTTCACTTAAAGACACAAAGTGAACTTGTAAGGCTCCTGCAGTGCAATTAAACTACTCATAGTATCATATCACAGAAAGAAAAAAAATCTCAACCTAGGCCTATATCTAAATAACCATATAATTTATGCAACGGGGTCACTCATCATGCAGTCCCTAGCGCGCATGCGCTTGCTGCAGACGGGCGTGTGTTGGCTCACAGGTAAAGCTGAACCAACAGGCTTCAAAGTCACGTACAAGGTTTAAATGAGCTGTCAGTGTCAGTTGCTTCACGGTTAACAACACATTTATTGTTCCCTTTTGGTACTACCTTAAAAACCCATTAAGACATTGATCAAATGTAACCACACCGGGACCCTAATGAAATATCCTAAGTGTAAGGATATTCAAGGTTGTTGACTGGTTTACTGTAAGGGCTGGGAGAAGCTGGGGGAGAATCTGAATCATCTCGTCCTGTGCTGTTGCTGCTTGTGGAGGGGAGGAGGGTGATCAGACGGCTGTTGTGTTGGGAGAAGGGCAGATATCCGCAGCATTCCCCTGCATCCTCCAGTAATCCCAGTGTCTCTCCTTCTGTCTGTCCATTCTCCAAGTCCACCTTCATCTGGAGAGACCTCGTCTGCTTCTATAGGGTTCAAATGGCCAGCAGCTTCGCACGGATTTTGTCCAGTAAAAGGAAGGTGGGGATCTTGTCGTTGGTCGGTGCTGGATCTCTGACCGTGGGATTCTTCCTGAATAGAGAGCAGCATGTCAATGCAGGAGCGCACGTCCGGAGAATCTATCCTGCTAGGTAACTACAGCCATACCCGTGTTTTATAACGACAACATCTTACATAAAACAATGAAATATTGTGAGAGAATGCCAAACAAACCATGCATTGTATTGCACAAATGCCTAAGTGGGCGTCAAATATGTTCATTCATATATGAGTCAGGAATGATTCAGTTCCACGGTCGCGTAGCGATAAATACGCATTATATTATATTATATCATACCTTTTAAATTGTGTATTCTATATTGTAGATCTAATTGTTTCGTTTAGATCTTTTAAATAAAATGATGATGAATGCAAATTAATTTATTTGTTTGCATGCATTAATTAACATCATAATTCACATGTTGTCTTAAAAATGCACATGTAGTGGTTGAACGTTGGCTGTGTCAAAAAACACGAGACAGACCGCGTCTTAGGTTTTAACGCGTACAGAACGCGGCTATGACATTCTAGAACGCCGTTTTTTGTTAGCAGCTCAAAAGGTTTTGAACGCGTTCGGAACGCGGTTATGACGCTCAAAGCGCTGCTTTAATAGGGAGCTCACTAGGATCTGACGCGTAGACTACAGAACGCGGTTTTGACGCTCAAAAACTCCCGTTTTGACAGTCAGGCCCAACAACTGTCTCGGTAGACAGCTTGTTTGGTTTTGAGACACAGCCATTGCCCTTGATTTTCAGCTTAGTTCCTTTTCCCAACAGTGCTGAATATCCAGATTTGCGAAAGCACAATAACTGTATGGCCAGTCACCTGACTCCTGCTGTATATGCCAAGCTGTGTGATAAAACCACTCCGAATGGTTACACTTTGGACCTGGCTATCCAAACTGGTGTGGACAACCCAGGCCACCCCTTTATTAAGACAGTAGGAATGGTGGCTGGAGATGAGGAGTCATATGAGGTGAGAGGATATTATATAGGCCTATCACACATTTGGCATATTAAGAGGTTAGCATTTTTGGAGTGCAAAAGTACATCAAATATGTTTTGTGCAGGTCTTTGTTGACATCTTTAATTCAGTCATCAAAGAAAGGCACAATGGTTATGACCCCTGCAACATGAAGCATCCCACTGACCTGGATTCCAGTAAGGTAAGAGGAAATGTTTTAGTTACAAGTAGGCTACAACACGGACAGTAGTGGTGTTTCTTGAACTGTGGGCACTTTTATTTCCCAAAAGTCTTGGAATGCCTTCATAATTCATTTTTTATACTTTTCAAATGTGTTTTTTAAAGTAGGTTTTATAGATATTTGTAAATATATTTATAGATGTTTTATGGTTTTAACCATGTCACAGACTCAGACATTGTTACACATGTTAAGAGTATTTATTTTAGTAATAACAGTATATTATATGTAAGTACAAGCAACTAACACAGTACATGTTGTTAATTAATTACTTAGAACTCATTTGTGTAATTACACTGTAACAAGGGCACAAATCTATCTATCTATCTATCTATCTATCTATCTATCTATCTATCTATCTATCTATCTATCTGTCTGTCTGTCTGTCTGTCTGTCTGTCTGTCTGTCTGTCTGTCTATCTATTCAAAATGATATTGAAATTATGTTTTATTATATCAAAAACAAAGATATATTATTTAATTGTGGGTATTTAGGAATCATAAAATGCTAGCCATGGAATAAGCCTGGGAAGTCACCAGTTTTTTTCTAAAAAATAAAAAAAAAAAGTTGGCATGAAATAAACATTCACCTTATCTGTTTTCCAAATGCATGTTATAGATCTTATTGTAAACAATTCATGATGATCTTCTGATGAAAATGACCTACAATCAAGGAAACATATTTATTTTTGTTCATTTTAAATGTAAAAGCTAAATTTTACATTTCGGTTTTAAAAGCTTTGGTTTTTTTTTATGTAATACTCAGTTTTGTTTAGTCTAAGAAAAAAATACATTTGTAATTCAACTTTAAAACGTAATTTAAAAAACTGCACATAGTTACATAATATCCCGATAGTTTGTCATTCTTTTTTTTCTAAGATTTATGTTTTGGCATTTTTAGCCTTTATTTGGATAGCACAGTTAATTAACTTGAAGCAAAGTGGGAGAGAGAAGGGGGTGGGGGATCAGGAAAGGTCCATGAGCCAGGACTCGAACTTGGGAAGCGTGAAGCACAACAGCACTATATATCTGTGAACTGCCACGAGGCTATTGGGGCCAACATTTTGCCATTCTTTTACATTTTTTTAACTGGAAAGGCAGGCCACAAACACAAGCCTTACAGTTTCAAGTTACTTCCATTATGTTCATCCTAATTTCATCCCATCAGATACGGGGAGGCCAATTCGATGTGAAGTATGTGCTGTCGTCTCGAGTCAGGACAGGTAGGAGCATCCGAGGCCTGAGTCTTCCCCCGGCCTGCACCCGTGCTGAGCGCAGAGAGGTGGAGAGGGTCGTGATTGATGCCTTGGCAGGCCTAAAAGGGGATCTGGCTGGAAAATACTACAGCCTCACTCTGATGAACGAACAAGAGCAGCAGCAGCTCATTGATGTGGGTATATTCATAAATGTGATGATATGTAACTCAATAAGTTTTCATGCTGACCTTTAATTTTGCTATATAGGATCACTTCCTGTTTGATAAGCCTGTGTCACCCCTGTTGACATGTGCAGGCATGGCTCGCGACTGGCCCGACGCAAGAGGCATCTGGTGAGTTTAACCTCAGTGAGGAGTTGAGTGGTTTGATGGCGAACGATGTCCTCTGACAGGACTGCGTTTCATCCAGAAATAGTCTGAAGCAGCCATGTGCTGTGGTTTGATATCGATCCCATGGAGTGGAGTGCACCCATGGCTCACTTACATCTCCTGCATTATTCATCCTCTTTTTTCTCTTCTTCCTTCTGCCTGCAAGGGAAAGTGTGCCAGTGTTGCCAGACTCAATTTGGAAATTAACTTTGATTTAATACCCTGATGGTTTTCGAGCTAACAAAGCACTTCTGATGCCATTTGAGACTAAAAGTGAGAATGAATGTAATAAGGTCAAGGGTAACTAGGTTTGGGAAATGAGAACAGATTCTTATTTTAAAAATAAAAGAACCATTTTGCCGATGTGGATGTATTGGCATATTAAATTACGCAACAAGCGTGAAACATAAAGCGCAACTATTGTAGTCCAACTGAATGACTCTTATCAGTTGGTTGTTTTAGTAAATGAAAACTATGCAGTGCAGTCAGTGCCATCCAATTCCCGAACAAATGACTCTAAATCAATCCTTTTTACTGAATCAAAAACATACAGTTCAACCAGTGGAGTCAGATTCTCATACAAATGACTGAGTCGGGTCTTTTTTTTTTACAGAATCAGAAATATACATCGCAACCACTGTAGTCCAATTCCAGATTAAATGCCCCTGAGACGATCCTTTTGGCTAAATAAAAAAAAAACATACAGCACAAGCTGTGCAGTCTGATTTCAAAGCATATGACTCCAATGAATCGGTCCTTTTTACTGAATCCAAAACATGCAATGCAGCCAGTGGAGTCCACTTCCCAAACAAATGTTTTTGAAAATTTGTTTCTTTTTGCAGAATTAAAAACTTACAGCGCAACCAGTGTAATCTGATTCCCCAACGAATGGCTTTAATGATTCCGTCCTTTTTACAGAATGAGAAACATATACAGCGCAATCAGTGGAGTCCGATTCTCCATTGAATGACTGACTCAGTTGTTGTTAGAAAATAAGAAATGTACAGTGCAAACTAAAATAGACTCCAGATCAAATGCCTCTGAGACGATCCTTTTGACTGAATCGAAAACATACAGCACAAGCAGTGTAGTCCAATTCCCAAATGAGTCTTTCTTTTATATTAAATCATATTGTTCATGTGGTAATGTGTAGCAAAAGATACACATTTTATCAGTAGTATTTTATAAATAGGAATGAATTTAATGTTTTTCAAAATTGTTTCAATATTATTGTTTACTATACTGTACGGGCATGTCGCCTTTTAAAAAGAATGAAAAGTCATTAATCATTTCTTTTTTATGCAGTGCAATTTCCATATTTATGCAATGCAATTTAAGTAAAAAAATTGTTAATTTAATTGTTCTTTCAGTTAGTATAAGAACTCTTCTCACTGAATATTCAAATCTCAGTGTCACCCACTATTTTGTTTATGCACATGGTGGAGATCTCTTCCAAAAATTGTTGTCGTCACATGCATATATTTACAGGCCAAAGACATTGGCCTCAATATTTCTGCAGAAGATAATAATGAGACGCCTTTCAATTCCAGGCACAACAATGAGAAAACCTTCTTGGTGTGGGTCAACGAGGAAGACCACACTCGTGTGATCTCCATGGAGAAGGGGGGCAACATGAAGAGGGTCTTTGAGCGTTTCTGCAAGGGTCTCCAAGAGGTGAGGTCATGCATGTGTATTGTGTAGTATGTGGCTCTCAGTCACTGTTAAAACTGCACAAGCATCCATTATTTATCCAGCAGAGATGCTGCAGCTGTGCTTATTGCAGCTCAGAGCAATGCCCTTTTGTGGACATACAGTTGTAAATATATCGTCCTGCCAGACGGGCATCTGTGTGTAATTATGTGTGTGGGTCAGTCTTAGACTGTTGCTCATTCTAAAAGGGAATCATAAATATATGTCGTATGTTTTATTTTTGAGCAGCTTTTTAATTGTTCTTAGTTAAAACAGATCACTCTTGTTATCTTTCTCACAAGACTCTCTCTCTGTCCCTCAGGTTGAGAGACTAATACAGGAGAAGGGTTGGGAATTCATGTGGAACGAGCACCTGGGTTACATTCTCACCTGTCCGTCAAACCTGGGCACAGGGCTACGAGCTGGCGTCCATGTTACTCTTCCTCGCCTCAGCAAGGTCCTCGCTGTAGAAATACACTATAAACTTATGTCATGTTAACAATTTTGCACCTTGTTTGTCACATGCATGGTGGTAATATTAATGCATTTCGATATTTATGTTCACTTTTTCTTGCAGGACCCTCGTTTCCCTAAGATCCTGGATAACCTGCGACTCCAGAAAAGGGGGACTGGAGGAGTGGACACCGCAGCTGTTGGAAACACTTTTGATATTTCCAATCTGGACAGGCTGGGCCAATCAGAGGTCAGTGGTGTAAAAAAAAAAAAATATATTATATATATACAGTATATTAGATATATTTAAGTGAAAAAAAAAAATAGATAATGATATTCAAGTTCTTCACTTACGTGTCTAAATAAATTCAAAAAATAACCACTAAAAACACAAAAACATTTAAGGTTACAAGTAAATTTAGCTCACAACATTATATAATGTACAGTAGGAAAAAGGATTTTGTGAGAGAGTTATATGTAACTGTGTTACAAATTATGAGTGGCCTTTAAAGGGAGTGTGAGAGTGAAGAGGTTTAATATAAACACAGATTTACACAAACACCTGCCCTAGGCATTGGACGGTGAGAAAAATTACCGGCCGAAATTATTTATTATCTGTCAATCTGTATGTGCATTATTTCATTAAATGAGGGGCGGAAAATTGGAAAAAAGATTGCAATTTTTATATTATTTTAATTTCTATTGTTATTTAATCAATTATAAAAATTAAAGAATAAAGTAATAAAATATATCACCTAATATACGGAACTCAAGTATTTCATAATTTTAATTTATGTGATTTTTGTGAGAAGCATCTTTTACTGTGAACTGTGAAAAGATAACAGCACTTCACACAGCACATCAGATTACATATTTGTATAATGCAGTCTTTGTGATTTCATAATCACGCTAAACCATATTGCGTTTTCAGGCATTGTTCAAATTAATTAAAAAAGTTACCGGCCAACTGGAGAATAACAGTGTTTCAAATACTTGCCAAAGATTATTTTTTAGGGTATTACATTTGCGCTGTCATTTCAGGCCATGGGTACCGATATATTGTGGTAAGTAAATGATGATAGAATTTTTATTTTTGGGTGAACTGTTTCTTTAAAAATGTAAAAAAAATGTTTTATTACCTCACCATAACTTCTTGTCTCTATCAATGTGTGCTCAGGTCCAGCTGGTTCAGACTGTGATAGATGGAGTGAACTATCTCATCGAATGCGAGAAGAAACTGGAGAGAGGCCAAGACATCAAAATCCCCGCCCCCATCAGCCAGTTTAAATAGACTGGCAGTCTTGGTTAGCTCCTCCCTTCTCCTGACTCCTCCCTCTTGTGTGTTCCTTCCTCCTTCAATATTCCGCTGATACTGATCCATAAGCATGCCTCTGTGTTCCGCCAGACAAACCACACTCCAGTATAAAACAGGAGTGAATGTATCGTACATCATGATTGTGTTCATGTGGCGCTATTGATTTGTCACATTGTAACTGACTTGATTGTGTTGCAATAATACTATAATAGCCATTTTCAAGATTTGCCTCAGGTGTCAGAGAATTAAACAGATGTTTTTGCTGAACGTTGACAATATAAATTGCTGAAGGGTCAGCCATGATTAATTGATTCCATAAGTTCAAGTCCAGCTGGTCATGTGATTTCAAAATGATGCCCCCATTAAGCGACCCAGTCCATGTAAAATAAAGTCAGCGTTATATATTGGCATACTGCCCACTAGACTTTCGGCGTCGATGCCAAGGTGGCTTTTGAGAGTTCAATGCTCAAAGTCACTTTTGCTAATTGGGTAGAATCTGAGGTGGAGTCACAAGGCTTGCACATCGCATTATGTTAGAAAACGTAAATTAAAAATGTAGTCAGACAGACAGATTGATAGAATGACAGATTGATAGATTTAATAGAATTCATTAAAAACAGTCAATTGCCAACAAGCAGGTATCATTACAATATATCATAAAGATGAAAAGGTTTATTATCTTACCAATACAAATGTTACTAATGTCTACTGATGTCATTTTAGAAAGTATTTAAACTATATACATTTTATTAGAAATGAGTGTAAACTGTGTGAAAAAAAAAACACACATCTAAGTCCCCCATCCAGTGTTTGTGACGGAGAACAGAAGTCACCGAGTTGGTTTGCTGATGCATTCTTCTTACTTTTCTCAGCATTCATGGAGGTTAAGGAAAGCCTGAACTGTCACAACAGATAAAAAGTAACTAATGACTTTTGTTATATTAAATTAAATGATCACTAAGTAAAAAGAGGAAATCACAAAGGGGGTTAAATGTTTTGCAGCATTGTATGATTGTATGAAAATACTCTATCCAGACTGGATCAAATATAATGTTGCCGTTGCAATTCGCTTATCATGAAAACGCTTGGTGTTCATACCCACCTAATATATCCTGGAGCCGGTCCATCTCCTCTAGGTTGCGCTGGAGCTTTTCCATCAGCTCGAAGTACCTGTGGAGATTGTCTTCACGCCAGCACTCTGTCTCACAGTCGTCCTGAAACTCAGCAGCCTGAATAAACGCTTCCAGACCCATGTCCCACTCCAGCTCATGTCTCGAGGTATGGCCGTCCAAATTAACATTTGGACTTGGTTGTTCTTCCTCATCTTTGACAGGTTTGTGGTCCTTCAGTTGGTTTGTTTGGCTTATCGCCCTGAAATCACAAATTGAATGTTTTAACATAGGGGTGGGCGATATGACCAAAATCTTATATCACCATACGAGTCATTTTATTTCACGATAACGATATATAATACAATAAAGTTATTTTTGCTTTAAATAAGGTCTTTATGATATAAAACATTTTGATAACAGAAAATTCTAATTCTGTCACCAGTGTCAATATTACAAAAACCGAATAGCCTAAATTGAAAAACAAAACAAAATTCAAGCTCACTGAAGAAAAGTAAACAGTAAGAAATTAAATAAGAATAAGAAGCTAATTACAAGCAATAGGACAAATAACTAAGAAATAAGAAATACACTATATAAAGTAATCAAATGTATAAAAATACTGCTGTGTAAATTAAACATATTTCTTCTCATGAAAGTTACAAAAGTGATTTAGTCAAGAGCAGTGAGAGATTTCTCTCTTTTGTTTACTGATTAACATGAATGACAGACAGCAGGAACATTAGATAGAAACAATAGTCCAAAATCTCTTATCAATTGACAAATTTCTACCAGTTAATTGTGTCTTCCGGTATATTGCCCACCCTTGTTTTAATATGTTTAACAAGCCAACATAAACTACATGCATCTAGTAAATCAAAACATATTATTTGTTCACCTACCCCATATGACTTGCTTTGAACATCTCTGCTCTGCGCAGGATTTGCAATTGCTGCACCTCTTTGGAGAGATTGTTACGAATTTCCTGAAAGTCATCAACTGTGGAAATAAAGGAAACAGATGAAATGTTACAGTTAAGAATATACATATACTACCATTCAAAAGTTTAGAGTCGGTAGGGCTTCTGGACAACCTTTTTTTTTGTGTTAGAATTTTTTTATAGAGGAAAACATTTTTGGGAAGAAATATACCCAGAAAGGCACTAAAACACAATTAATTATTTTCACCTTGATCTGGGTGTAATTTTGTGTATCATGCAATAAAGAAAATCGCTGGGTTTAGAACAATCAATATTTCTTTATATATTGTAAGAATACTTACTTATAAGGGTCATAAAAACACAGGTCATCAAGGCTCCAAAAACAAACCACACCATAATGAACAATCCACAGAGTTGATGGTTCAGCTCTGGAACTCTCTGAATGTCTTTTAGTAAATCAAGCCAGTGCTCGAAGGTAAAAATACTGAAGAGTGTGATGAACGCACTGGATAAATCTCTAAAAAAGAAGACAAGCACATCCATTAAGAACAACCCACATCTTGTTCATAAACTGTTCAAGTTTTCACAATGAAAATGCCCTCACTTGAAATCCTTCTTGTAGAGCAGACCTTCAACGTTGGAGTCAGTGTATTTTTCGAACAGAACTACTCCAAACACAGCAAAAACTAAAAAGCTCATTACCAAAACTGGAAATATCAACTTCACGGTCTGTTGAAAGTAGTTAGCATTGTTAGTTTTAATGGAACATTGTTTCTTACACAGTACGGGCTTATGGATAATTGCATACCCCACATGCATGGTAGATTATCTGCAACATAAGACGAATATCCTGGAATCTGGAAACGATCTTCAAACATCGGAGGACGCGAAACTGGACGAGAAGTTTCACAAATTTTTGCGATATTAACGCACCTCTGAAGGTCTCGGGGACAATCGCTGGAAGAACAGGCTAACAGAAAAAAAATGTTACATGGGGTGTCATGTTGTCAAGTTGTTGACCACATGTACTTCAATTGATAGTTTGATTGATAAAAAAACAACATCTCTTTTCTTTTTTAAATGATCAGAATTGAGGGTACAGTGAGGAACGCACTATTGAAGTGCATGGGGTCAATTTTTGGAGGATTTAAAAGCAGAAATGTGAGGATTATTATCTTATAAAAGCACACATTAATTCTTCTGTTTTTGGTTTTATTTGAGCTGTAAAGCTGTTCAAGTAATATTTCATTTAAAGGAACAGTTCACCCAGGCCATCCAAGATATAAAGGAGTTGTGTCTTAATCCATAGTTTTCAGTACAGGAAAAAAAAACTTTAATTATGTATTTTACTTTTTTTTTCTTTTCTTTTTTAGAGATATAACCATTTAAAGGAACACTCCACTATTTGTGAAAATAGGCTCATTTTCCAACTCCCCTAGAGTTAAACAGTTGAGTTCTACCGTTTTCGAATCCATTCAGCCGATCTCCGGGTCTGGCGGTAGCACTTTTAGCTGTAGCTTAGCATAGATCATTGAATCTGATTAGACCGTTAGCATCTCGCTCAAAAATGACCAAAGAGTTTCGTTTCGAGGCCATATCGGCCTAGAAAATCGCAGCTTTTCATTTTCCGTCGGTCTTAGTACACGATGTAACTACAGAAGAGTCAAGTTTTAAATCAGAAAAATATAGAAACTCTTTGGTCATTTAAACTACACCATACACCTTTCAGTGAACTGTGGTTTTACACATGATTTTTTTTTTACTTAGATTTGTCTGAAATTACTTCTGCAAAATACATTTAGCCTCTTACCCGTATCTCACATGCACTTTTAGGATTGAATTTTGTTGGTAAATTTGAATATGCATGCACAAAGATGTAACTGACATAACAAATAAACTATATCTAATGAACTACAGCCCAAAAGGGTGGAGAGTCAAACAGTCTAAATTAGAAAACAAAAAAGGAGGAGAAGTCTACATTTCACTCTGCTGCCACCCTATTGATGAAGCATGGCAGATTCAGATGGTGAGCATCTTTTTCATCTGAAAGTGAAAGTTTATTAAAGTAAAATTAATCAATTAATTAACTAATTAATATATTTTGTTTGAAAACTTGGACTGTTTTTGAGTAGCATGATTTACAAGTTGAAATTACAAGTCATTAGTCATAAACGGAGTTAATTCTGGTAATTATCATTTTATTTTTTCTTATAAATTTCATATAATGATATATTGAAATAAAATTTCAATGAATATTGAAAAAAACGTTTCTTTTCCCACATCACAGAGGTTTTGCTGTAATTCTTGTCAAATTTAAAATGTCAAAGAATTTCTCTTTTTTTTTTTATTAATGAAAAGGTGGTAAATGTAGTAAATAACAATAAACAAGGTAACATTCAAAACTTTGACATTTTTGCACAATAAATAATTAACAAGATGTTACTGATCAGATATGGTTTTAGTTGAAAAATATTACGTTATGACTGTTTCATAAGCTCACGTTTCAGTGGGTCAAAATTAACTCGAGAATGTGCATATAGTTTTTTAAAGCTATAGGACAGGAGGGTTAATGTTTGACAGTGTTGCAAACGATGGAACTTTACTATAACTTTACAAAGATTATAGCAATTTTTCATGCAAAAATTACACTAACACAGATACATGTTTGCGTCTTGTGGCTATATTATTGAAACACAAATATAGCTTTTATTGAGTATTTTACGGATTACAAATCAACCCAATTCACTTCCACTGTAAGTGTCTCACTGTAACCCAGACTAAAGAAGACAAAGCACAAATTAAATTAATATCGCTTCATTTTTAAGCATTCATACCATCAGAGTCACAGCAAAATCAAAGACGTTCCATGGACTTTTCCAAAACAGCCAGAAATCGTCCAGCCACTTCAGGATGATTTCTAAAACGTAAACTTGTAGTATAGACCAGTTCAGTAGTTGTAGAACCACCAAAAGGATGTCTATGCTTGGATCCTTATAGTCATGAAACTCTGAATACGCAAACAGAGATTGCTCATGAGTGATTTACATATTGGTCTTCTTCTTTAACCAATAATACGGACCAACTTAAAAATCGTGAGCTAATGACCTCTCACCTGCTTCTACTGATAGTAAAGAAACATTCAAAATGACAAGGACAAGCATAAGAGCTTTAAACAGACTACCTAATATATTTACGTTAAGGAGAGTACACAATTTAAAAACTGTGCTGCCTTGAACTTGCTTTTTTTTTGGAACACAAGATTTCTTATGTATAAAAGGATACTCTCTAAGATCCAGTGTGTAAACATATTCAGAGGAGGGTATCTGGAATGGCGGTTCAGCACACGGTTCAGTCTGCGTTGCTCCAGGGTAATGCTGTCTTTTCTGTGGCGACTGATTTCAAACCTCACCAAGTGATTATATTCATTCTCCAGACTGGTGTATCGCTCCAGATCTAAGACACAAATATGCAGAAAACATTTTTTAATCATTATTTTCTTTGTTCTTTCCAGCTGCTATTGTAATACCCCTTGAAAGTGAACCCTGTCACCATCATATTAATCAGCTTGTCATAATGGCAACTTGTCATTATCATGACATCATCATCCCCTTAGGAAGTGAACTCTTTTTTATCACTTTTTTATGTTAACGTATTCTAACTTGTGAACCCTGTTACCATTATGTCGTACAGTTCACAACTGATAATTAAATAGTAGTAATCTGTAAAAATAGAAGTAATTCTCTAAATTTGAAGAAGCACACACAATGTCAGTTTAAAGCGTAAAACCTTGTTACCTGAGGGCAAATATATATAGTGATGTTACGTTCAACACCGAAGCTTCGAAGCTTGAATAAAAAACAACAAGACATTTCACATTGAAGCACTGTATCGGAGCTTGATTCGTTTTGAGAAAAGCACGTGATCTATGACATCCGAAGCTTCGTTCGAGTGAAAACCACGTGACTGCTTCAGCGTCTGGTTCAAACCACAAACCTGGGGCAAGTTCAAGCGCAAACCGGTGTGCATCGTTTTGTTACGGTTTTCGGTTTGAATGACATGTTTCCTGGAAACGGTGTGCAACGGGGTTCGAGATGCGTTTTCTCTTGTTTGGTGGGTGTGTAAAACATGTCAGCCCAATCAGCAGCAACATGTATGTAAACCACGCGGTATTAAATAGAAAGCTTGCACAATGTAATTAACATCCAAATAAATTCACAAGAGCAAGAATATTGTTTGCACATGTTTATTTACATTAAAGGCAAAATAACTGAAATAATAAGAGCACAAGTATAGATCTGGAACTTCTTTAAGTCTGTCTAAATATCAGTTAGTAATTGCAATGTCTTCTGGTCCATATCCTTTCTTAGGAAGGTGTGCTAAATACTTATAATGTAACATAAAAACACTATACATATTTATATATTTTGCTACTGTATTATGGAGTGACACTTTAATAAACCTTTCTATACCGCTCTGATTATATAATGGTAAATATTACAGTATCATAGCACAACAACAGTGATCAGCAATAATGATAAGCCTAATACTCACAATAAAAATAATAAGGTCATATAGATCATAACACAGTCTCGGAGGTAAGAAGTGGATTATCCTTCACCTGAAATGTTTGTCTTTTCATCCTGAAATGCGAGGCAAATGTTGGATCACAATAATTAGGAACCACAGTTTCCACAAATCCCTTCATTTGATTGGGATGTTCTCTTTTACCATCGAGCGTATTTTGCAGTATTAAACACGTATTTATACCGATTTCATCAGGCTCCGAAAATTCTTCAAAAAGAACACAAAGAATGGCCTTCTCAGCGGCCATAGCTGCAACTCTAGCGTCCTCAGAACAGTGTTCAACACACCACCGTTTCCGTACCCCACGTTAAAAAACGTTTTGCACCGTTTTGTCGGGGCTGAACGCAGCCCTGATTTTAGCAAGTCTATGGTCAACGAAGTGAACTCAGCACAGTTTCCTTTACATTATATTACATTAATGGTTAGCATGTTTTTTTTAATTTATTGTAATTTATATATTGAGCTCCAAGATGAACTTTGGCTATGAAATAACAGTCTAAGGATTGAGGCAGAGTTAAAATAAACAGATCATAGATTTAATTTATGAATTTATGTTTTATTTATTTTACTTATGTTTAGTGCCAGTACACCGACACAAATGAATGACTTTGACAATGACCATTATTCATATAAAATATTAAAAAAAAAACAAAGAATCAGTTGTAGAACCAGATGTGAAACCACTGGCTGTAATGGATAACACTTTGGAAGGTGTTTTGATTTTTATGACCACTAGATGGCCACAGCATAAACCGTTTTAAAAAGCTTCGAGTGATGAACCTTTTCCCGACACAATTGTGTTGAAAGCTTCGCTGGTTCAGAATATATTTATACTCATATATACTAAAACGTACTAATATAGCTTCAGTCAGCAGCACATTGCAATTGAATAACACTTGAAACATGATTAGTATTACACACATACCGGTCACATCCCTGACGCTGTGTTGTGGTTTGTCTTTGTGCTCCTCGCGCTCTGGGAGAAGATCGCAGAGGTCCGCCATGTTGATGAGTTTTGATCGAATAATCTGCGCTCTCGGAGAAAGGGCTTCCTCACTGGAAATGTTGTCCTCATGTTGGTTCGACTCACAGGTTTTATTTTCCTGAGCTTTAATGGCACTGCTCATTGTAAATGGGGGGGCAAAAAGTACAACTAAATTCAACCCACTAATTTGTAGCGAGCATGACGTCAAACAACATTTAACGGTCAAAGGATGTGAATGTTATCGCTTTAGTGACCCGTTTATTTATGTGTTTGTTTGTTTATTTATCTATTTATTTATTGCGGGCTGGTCGATATTACTCAAATATAAATTGGCAAACTGAGGTGACTTGGTTGCGTTCAGTGACCAATATACGTTACCCTGTAGAGGACTCGTTCTAAGTATAGCTTTCTTATCTCTCTGAGATTCTCCGTTTAAATAATATTGTATCACTGAAATAAAGTAACATTGGTTACTTACTTTGGCTACATACCTGTCCAAATTAAATAAATAAATACATACTCAAAGACAAGAGACAATGAATAATTAATAATAAAAAAAAAAAAACTATTTAGATCTTGTTATGGGTATGGATATAATTGTCTTTACGTTGTTCAGAAGCTTCACACACAATAAAGAGATAATTAATTTAGTTCCCTTCAGTGGTTTTCTTCCATAAGATGTATGTCACAATGTGTATTGGGATGTTGGATTCCTCAATAAAAATATTTAAACACAAAGATTTTCTTCTGTTTTTTAAGTGTCCCCTTACTATTTTTGAGTATGAGAAACCGCTGCAAACGATTCAGTGTGAGTGAATCGAATGAATCGAACTGAATCGCTCTATTAGATGAACAGTGATTCATTCACGAATCTATCACTGCTAGCTAGTTCTGATTGTAAATAGCTGGAAAAGAAAAAAATACACATAGCCTAGCATAATTGCTGAATAATTATTGCGAATTCTGAGAGCACTAATCAAATTTTATTAAAATGCATTTTATTAGTTTTTTTAAATAAAAAAATTAATTGTTGATTTGAGAATGATCCGCATGTCTGACATCAAGGAGTTCATGGTCATTTCTTGGAGTTCCTTTCACAAATTTGATCATTTGATAAGTGACCTAGAATCTTCTGAGTTGTACAGTTCAGACATAGTACACTTTAACAACTAACAAAGCCAACTATTTTTCCATGTACTGTGCAAACTGCAAAGATGCTTTCCCCACCGGAAGTGTGAGTTTCCCGAGTTCTGATTGGCTGATTGCAACAGCATGACGGGGCTGAAAATCCAATAGTGAGATGCCACACTTTGGTTACTTTGAAGAGCTCCGGGTTTGCACATCCGTGCGTCCGTCTGCGCTTTCTCTTTCATTAAGTGCAGGGTGCCAGATCCAGCGGGCCTTTCTTTTGGGCACTCCTTCCTTTCACAACAACACCTCAAACAGAAGCAATTCATTGAGGGCTACCGGGATATTAATCATTCCCTTCACTTTTGCACTGAGAAGGGGTTGAAATGCTGCTGGGTGTGCTGTTTCTCGCTGCTTTTGCGGCGGCCGCGCGTGCGACTGATGTGCTGGAGTACACAGATGATGATTTTGACAGCAAAATCGGAGATCATGACCTTATTCTGGTGGAGTTCTTCGCACCCTGGTGAGTGTATGACGGTTCTGGCTTTTAAACTATCTTTTCTTCATGCAATTTAGAAAATGTGTACATTAAAATATTTGGTGCATTAGCGCTTACTCGAGATAATTATGAATAATTATAAATGTAATTATTAAGGTTTTTTTCTAGATACCAATCATATAATGTAGTATTAGGGAACTGCGTGCATGATAGCGGCGTTGAATAACAATATAAAGCTAGTTTGCTAAAGCGAAAGTAACTGCACTAGCTGCTTTTTTTAGTCAAGTTAGAAGTACTCTATGCAAGGTTGTGAGATGCTAATAAAGAATCGGGGAATGTAGATGGAGTGATTAAGACTTTTAAACGCTCGCTGGGATCAGAATGAATCCATGCAACTCCATAGTTGTGGAGGTAACTAATTATATCAGTCACTTCCTGTTTGTAGCTTTTCCTCTTATTTGCTAATGCTATGTAGTGGATTAGTTGCCTGTCAGTCGCTCACATTCTGCATAACGCCTCATAATGTGTTCTGTGAGGCGAAAGAAAGTCGTACAGGTTTGAGTCCACATGAGACTGAGTAACTGATGATGAATTCTTATTTTTAGGTCAACTGTCTCTTTAAGAACTTGCACTCTGCACATGAAGGCCAGCATTATTAGTTGTTCGTTCTCTGTGAAATTGGATTTTTAGAGCAATTTGCAGGTTTACAGAATTAAACCTCAAAGTGTGTCGAAACAGATTCAGTGTTTGTCTTAAGTCGCGGCTATAGAACGTTTATCAGATAGAAACGCAGATGAGGGCGGTAACAAGGAGGTTCGGAGGTTCGGAGATTTGAAGTCTCTGCGGAGCAAAAGTGGGCGTTCTGACTCTGGGTGTTTTCAAACTGATGGGTGTTTCTAAATGATGCAATGAAAATGATCCCCCTTACCTAACCCCACCCCTAAACCTACCCGTCACTACGACTTCAGCCAGTCAGGTAACATGGTCGAAAACGCCCCTCTGTTTTGGTCTCGCCCACCGATCTGGTAACGCCCATTACTTTCCTGCAGAGGTTCGGCGGCCCTCCGTTGTAACGTTTCGATTGGTCGATGAAGTTTCGCTGGCCGTGTGTGATTGGATGACGCACGATTCCGTAGTTCAGCGTTACTGACTAACTTCAGACTAATTTATCAAAATGACTTACCCTGCCTCAGATTTTATAGGTAGTTCAGGGGTAATTTACCTAAACAAATATTGGCATTTACTGAGCTTCATATTTATTTTTTGTTGTTGTTATAAGGATATTCTAGTTCGAATAAAAGTCAGAAATCCACCAATCTGTCATGAGTGTATAGTAGACCAACTTTGCAAAGTAATAAACCTCATGTGTCATCTTCACTTTTAGGTGTGGCCATTGCAAACATCTTGCTCCAGAGTATGAGGCAGCTGCCACTCGACTAAAAGGCATCGTCCCACTTGCTAAGGTATTATCAAACCCTGCACATTTACCTGGAAATCATTTTACATAGTCTCATTATAGACTTTCATATTTTTCCGAGTGCACTTAATGTGCACTTGTAGTGTAACAGATAACATAATATTAATACAATTAAAAAAACACTTAAGTGTATTTAAAGAAAGATAACGTTTCTTACATTTAAGTTCACTTTTTTTTTAAAAATGCATTTTTTGGTAATGCCACAATATAACTTCACCCCCAAAATGAAAATTCTGTCATCTACTCTCCCAAAAGTTGTTACCGAACAACTGCTGGTATCTATTGACTTCCATCGTATGGAGGGTCAAAGGCTACCAGCAACTGTTTGGTAACCAAATACTTTAGGGTGAGTAACTTTTTGAGTGAACTGTTCCTTTAATTGCAAATATCATGCAAAAGTCACCAAAAACATTGCATTAATTTCACACTTATACTCGCACAGCATATTCTTTTATTATTTGCGTATGCTAAAAGTATACTGTAGTGCACTCTCTTTTCACAAGGGTTGACTTGGGTCTGGTGGAGGATTGCTCTTAATGTTCTTCTCTAATATGATCTAGGTGGACTGTACCGCCAGTTCCAGCGTGTGCGGCAAATATGGCGTGAGCGGATACCCAACCCTGAAGATTTTCAGAGATGGAGAGGATTCTGGTAGCTACGACGGTCCCAGGACAGCAGGTGTGTTCTTGTATCTTGTGTGATGCCATATGTAGTTTCTTTATCAGATATTAATGCCTTCTGTATCTTCTTTAATCCAACAGATGGAATTGTTAGCCACCTGAAGAAGCAGGCAGGTCCATCCTCAGTGGAGCTCAAAAGTGAGGCTGAATTTCAGAAGTTCATTGGGGACCGTGATGCCAGTGTTGTGGGTAAGTGATGGTATTGTACAGTAATGTTTACTATCTCACATTAGACCTGATTGTACTGTATTACTTTTTTTTTTGCATCAGTGCTCTTGACTATATTATATGTAATTGTTATCCGTGTGTCCAGGGTTCTTCGCTGATGGAGGAAGTGCTGCTCAGGGAGAGTTCCTGAAGGCTGCCAGTGCTTTAAGAGAGTCCTACCGTTTCGCCTACACTAATGTAGAGGACTTATTGAAGAAGCATGATGTTGATGGAGAGTATGTGGCATTTTTCTGTTCCTAGTGATTTTGGTTTCAGTTTTGCAGAGAAATGAATCCCGTTTCTAATATTCTGGTTTTTTTTTAATGCGTGTTGCAGGGGCATTATTTTGTTTCGACCACCTCATCTCGGCAACAAATTTGAAGACGGCAGTGTGAAATTCACTGAGGACAAATTCACAAGTGCAAAGATCAAGAAGTTCATTCAGGATAACATGTATGTTTTAGCTTATGATCACTGTTAAAATGAGTGAAATAGGGCACTCGTTGCTAATATCTGCATTCTGTTTACTATTAGTTTATCTGATGTGTAGTTTGGTGGTTGAATATGTAATATTAAAGTCTTTTTTTCCCCATATGACAGTTTTGGCATCTGTCCCCACATGAATGATGACAACAAAGACCAGCTGAAAGGCAAAGACTTGTTGGTGGCCTACTATGATGTGGATTATGAGAAGAACCCCAAGGGTTCAAACTACTGGAGGAACAGGTAGAACTATTTTGTGAATTTGTTTGTTCAGGGACAGTTCAATTTATGTATATAGAAGTGGCATTTATTTTCAGTAGATTTCAAGTACTATGGAAATATGGAAGTTCAGTTGCAAGTTTTATGTATAATACCTACCAAAAAAAAAACTCTCTATTAAGATATAGACACATCATACTATTTTATATATATATATATAGTGTATATATGAAAAATCTTAGATTTTAAAAAAAATACTATTTGCAACTTGTCCGTAGGGGAAGAAAGCAAGAAAACGAAAATAACCATAACATGTGAAATAAATGATATTGAGATTATTATATTATTTCCATGACTCAAGATTTGGACTCATTGCAGTTTATTTATTTTTAGATTGTTTTGTTTGTTCTTCGATATCTGGAAACACCAGCATTTAACTGACAGTAATAAAAAACGACCAGGTTAAAAACAGCAGGTTATTCCTGATGGGATGCAATTTGGTAACACAAACGTAATGATCATCAAGATTATCTGTAAAACGGATGCGCTGAAGACGGACACAAAGAGGAGAGAATAGTCGGACAAGCAGAGAAAATACTGAACCAGACAGAACAAATTGAACTGGAACAGACGGCTTCATCAAAGTTTAGATGGCATTTAGTTCCTCTTACCTTCGTTAAATACGTTATAAAGGAGTATTAATATGCGCAGCGCGTACAGCAATAACCCAGGAAACGCTGCTAGTGTTCTATAAGCGCCACCTGCTGTCAGAGATTGAATTTGCATTTTCATCAGAATCAGAAAGAGCTTTATTGCCAAGTGTGTTTACTCACGCAAGGAATTCGTCTTGGTGTCAGGAGCTTCCAGTACAGAAAGTATTCTACAGTCATAGTGCAGACATACATATAATTAAGGTAATAAAACACTAATAATAATAAAAAGTAATAAAATATTCATTCAGCCCGTCTGATATTTTTGTTTTGTGCAGTTGCTTCATGTTGCATATATTTTTGTTTTTGTTCAAGGTTAGTTTGGCCAGTAACAGAGCAAAATAAACATTTAGAAATGTAAAATAAATAAATAAAACGTTAATAAAAAACGAAATAAATTGGCAACGAGTATGGGAATAGTCTCATTTGATTGTAAAAAAAAAAAAATACAAAAATAAATCTGCAATTGGAATTGGTCATGAAAAATTCTGATCAGTGTATCCTTAACTGGAATAGAATAAGACCTACCTGAAAGACCTGAAAAAGCATGGTTCATTTCAGTTTTATCTTTGAACTATTGTACCTATTTGTGCAAAATGGTTATAATTTCTTATAATACGATGTTACAGTCAACAATGAAAAAAACAGGTCTTATTTATGATTGATTGATTGTGGCACGGCCTTGTGAAAATTTGCCAGGGCAAGTAAAATTTAAAACCACTGGCCAAACCGGGCCAGTAGAAAATTTCCTTAGCGTTGAGCCCTGTCAAAATCAGTATCATAACACTTGTACACAGATCTGTAGAACACGTAGGTTACATAATGATATTTAAAAATTAAAAACTTTAAATATGTATTTGAAAAGAAAACAGGATGACTTTGAATATCATCATTGTAAAATTGTGAGGAAGAGCTGAGCAAGACTTGCACATGTATTTCCTGGTCTGAGAGTGACTTCCTGCTTAAACAGGAAGTAATGGATACCAAAAAAAGGTAGATATGTATGTATGTGAAAGGAGAATGTATGTGAAAGGAGAATGCATGTGTGTGAGAGAGAGAGTAGGTAGTGAATTTAAGCTGTGTGACGAGTTAGAAATGCAATTGTGTGTAAAAGAAAATGTTAGTGTGTGAGAGTAGAAATATGTATGTGAAAGGAGAATGTATGTGTGTGTGTGAGAGAGTAGAAATGTATGCATGTGTAAGAAGAATGTGAGTGTGTGTGAATTTTTTTTTATAGTGATGTAAATTTTTCCATTTATGGACGCTCTTTATGGAAGTGTTTTTTGTCTTTGTTGAAAAGTCTTATCAAACATTATTTTTAAACAAAATTTAGACATTTTTATACATTTAATGAATTTATAGAATATTACTTTTCAATGAAGCAGTGTGTTTAAATGGTGATCTGAGATCAGACTCTTCTTGTCCTTGTGTGTCTCTCTCCAGGGTAATGAAGGTGGCCAAGAGCTTCCTGGATCAGGGGAAGAAGCTCGGCTTCGCTGTGGCCAATAAGAACAGCTTTAACCATGACGTGTCTGAGCTGGGTCTGGACGGCAGCAGTGGAGAGCTGCCTCTTGTCGGCATCCGTACTGCCAAGGGAGACAAATACGTCATGAAGGAGGAGTTCTCGTAAGTAGTTTTTTTTTTTCTTCTCCCTTTAACAAAGGACCTTGTTTTAAGCAGCAAAAAAAAGATCAATCCTTGTTTGTCTGCAGTCGCGATGGAAAGGCCTTGGAAAAGTTCCTGCAGGATTATTTTGATGGAAACCTGAAGCGTTATCTCAAATCAGAGCCTATTCCTGAGAACAACGATGGCCCTGTGAAGGTGCGTCAGGCAATTTTGTTTCTGCATATATTTTTTCATACATGTTTTCATAAATATATGTATTTTAAATTCTAGTTCATATAACATTTGTCCTTATTATTCCAGGTTGTTGTGGCTGAGAACTTTGACACAATTGTAAATGATGAGAGCAAAGATGTTCTCATTGAGTTTTATGCCCCCTGGTGTGGACACTGCAAGAGCCTGGAGCCTAAATACAAAGAACTCGGAGAGAAGGTACGTTTTTAGAGCTTGGTGTTGTATTGTTCCCTATGAAATATTTACCTGAATGGTCATTTCTTAAATATTATCTTTTATTTTACAGCTTTCCGACGATCCAAACATTGTCATCGCAAAGATGGATGCCACTGCTAATGATGTCCCTTCTTCATATGAAGTTAGAGGGTGTGTAGAGACTAAAATTATGCTAGTGCTTTTTCTCTGGCGTGCAAGTTATTGTTTGATTTGTTGCTAATTGGTTTACTCGCAATCTGAACCTTTCGCTTTCAGATTCCCCACAATCTATTTCTCCCCCGCTGGTCAGAAACAAAATCCAAAGAAATATGAGGTTTGTGTTTCCGATTTTATTTTTTAATAAAAAATATAAAAAATGTTTTACTTATAGCAGCCATTTTTCTTCAAGAACTCACCAGGGAATCCGTATCGGTGTTACACTAGGGGCTGTAACACCTAGTCCTTTATTAAATCTTTAAAAATCTAAACTTCAGGGTTCATTCTACCAAGAAACGTGAATGTAATCAGTCTTGTTTGACCATCAGGGAGGTCGTGAAGTCAGCGACTTTATTTCCTACCTGAAAAGAGAGGCCACAAACACCGTGGTGGTGCAAGAGGACGAGAAGAAATCAAAGAAGAAGAAATCTGAGTTATAAACAATCACAGCCCAACAAGCAAGGAGAGAATTTTTGCAGGAGACGTAAATTATATTCCAATCTTTAGTGAAGCGAGTGCTCTGACCCACGTCACAATGTCGGCCCTCTCTTGGGCCTGCTGCTCTGGAAACGCTGTGGAAGGTTGTGACGGCTAGACTGTGTGATTTTTAGATAAGTGAAAGAAGTACAGATCTGTCAAATTGAGATTGTTTTCCCTACACTGTACCTTGGAGAGATGCACTTTTGAGACCAATTCTACATGTTTCTTTCTCATGGAAAAGGGGGACTTGGTGAATTATATATCCTTTTTTGTACCTTTTTTTTTTTACACGTTTGGAAGGATTGTTAAATAAAAGGCCCACTAAACCTACAATCATGTGGGTTTGAACCTTTTTTTTTTCTTCTTTTACATAGTTTATTACAAGGATTGCATGTGGCAGCCGCATTGAACTTGTAGATATGCAGTTACATTCGAGAACTGTAAATCTTGTACCACTATGAACAAAATACCTTCAGCCATTGGTTTGTTTTAACCAAAAATTGACCTCATCCTTATCTGTCTCACTGCTTGTAAGAGCATTAGTGACTGATCTCTTGATGCATTTGTTCCAGAAGAAAAAATTTTTTTTTGCAGAAGCTATAGATAAGCATCTAAAGACTGATCAGGTTGTAGAGCTGTTGTTACATCTGATCATATTTCAAATTATGCTCTTTTGTAAATAACTTTTATCAGTTCGATTTATCAGGAAGTCAAATCTTAACCGTCAAAAAATGCCAGGCATATTTCTCTAAAGCAGGTTTTCATGGTATTGTACTTACAATAAAATGGAACTGGAAACAGCCACATGGTGCTCTAGTAATGCACTAGATGGTGCGGTTTACACATTGACTCACAAAAGCACATGAGAAACTGATTCTTCTAAGAGAGGCCAAATGCCACTTGCGTATTCCAACCTTGAAGCTACTTTAAAATGGCATCATATATGTCGAATATATAAATAGAGTATACTTGGGCATCATAAACACAAAACAACTGAGGATCACACACTACCAAATTTTCAAGTCGTTCTGGGGTGTGTTTCCCAAAAGCAACTATGGTGGTCGCAAGTTCCGTCGTTACCAATAGAGTAATAATTCAATGGAACTAACGACCAAAGTATGCTAACTATGCTTTTGGGAAACGCACCCCTGATCAACAAATCCGCAGAGAAACTAGGAGACGCATGACAAATGTTTGAAAAATGTGTTCTAAAATAAGATCAAAATATCAAACATCCTCCGACTGGATGAAATCATAATATGAAGCTAAAATCTGCAGACATGCTCTGAATTTTGGCAACTAGCATTGACTTTAGATGGCAAATCACAGCAAAAATCTGTTACATTATTGGCAGTCGCAGGTCTATGCAACTCGTAATCAGGCAGGTACATTTGGTTTTGGCATCAACTGGTTTAGTTTATATAGCAGTAGTTAACCCACAGTTTTAAACCTACCCGAAGACTGCAAGGCCTATATATCAGAAGCATAATTTTCATTTACTAGCAAACATTAAGCACAAACACAACTGAGATACTAACGTCACGACTAATAACCCCTTCTATGCGAAACATTTCACCTTGCTTTTTAAGCTGGTTAGCTATTTTACTAAAATACCATCATTGATTCAAGTGGCATGCGTAGGTTGAAGAACAACAGTCTTTATTAAAATAATGTGTTTACATTTATTTCACATTGACAAAGATGTCGCGAGCGAGCTGCCAAACACATGCTTCAATAATAAAATCCACAGAACAAGCAGCACACATAAATAAATCACTAACAAGAGCATTAAAGCTTGATTTCATTAGACTGAAAAAAGCAAAAGAAAAATGTTTCCACCTTATTTTTACAATAATTGTTCAGACCAGTTAAAACTTGCTATGCTGTACTTAACTGATGCTATATGACATACAGTGTAGCATTTGTATAATACAAAATATACAATATTGGGTAATGCATTATTATACAAGCAAATGAGAATAAAGTTAGCTAAAACAGAGAATAAAACAATTATAAAAAGTTTTTGTTATTCTAAAAGCAACTGTGCAAGACAAGGCAACCAAAAGTACTTTTTGTAATGACAGACTTAGTCTAGAAGTTTCTTTCGGCTGTTCGTCCTACTAGGTGTCCTTTGCCTTCTTGACTGGCAAAGAGGAGAGATATCCAGCTCAGACTTTGATCCTGCTGGGAGAAAGTATAAATTGTTATTATTAACAAACACTTAAAATGAACAAAACCTGATCTGATATTTTCTTCAGTCACTTTTTTATTTTTGGTAATTTTGCTGCTTTTATTTAGATGACTATTAGAAGAAAACATGAGCGTTGAGATCAGAAAACATCTTTTGAAATCTGCATGAGCACCAAAGCTAAATGTATCGAAGCATGTGCAATAAGTGCTACACCAGAGCTCCAACAAGAAAATGCATGTCTAATTTGAAGCAAATAATGCTGAAAATGTCTAATTAAGGCATCTACTCTGACCTATAGCTCTACATACACTTTTCATTGTCTCACCATTAAGTTGTGTTGCTTCATTGATTACAGTTGATTTCTTGTATAACAGAGGTGACTGAGTGAGAGCGAAGATTCCACTGGCTGACACAGGTTTCTTTACTTTAGGGGTGTCAACTGAAAGAGGTTCAAGCCACAACGTTTACGAACATGTTACAGAAACAACAAGGAACAAGCTATGAATTGCACACAAGCTTTACTGTACCTTTTCTGCCCATCCATGCAAACTGTTCAGGCTTCGTAGGGTCTCTAGCATCACAGTCTTGAACCACGGTCTCAGTCCAATCCATGCCTTCCGGTGAGCACTGATGGTCTATAACCTGGCTTGATCTCAAACCCAGTTTTCTTTGACTGACTGGGGTGCTCAGCGACTCCTTGAGTTCTTCCACCCCTTGAATACGGAAAACACCTTCAAGTTCTGGGTCCTCCAACACCCCAGGCTTTTCCAGGAGCGGCACCCCTTTGATGACCTGCTCTTTGCTCCCGCAAGCCTCGATCCGAGCTCTTTTCTTACGAGGCCAACTATTGAGGTTTTCTGGGGTTGACCATCCTCTGCTTTGAGGAGACGGAGTCAGTGGGGACGCCAATGGGGATTGGCTACTTGCCGGATAATGCGTGGGAGTGATCGACTGACATATGTATGTCTGTACACCCTTCCCAGGTGTACCTTTGGCAGGGGTTCTTCGACTGCAGAGTGATGGTGATATGCAGCCAGGATGTCTAGAACATTGTGCAAGAGGGCTGTCGACTTGTGGTGCCTTCACATTTGACACGTTACGGTGCACAAGATGCGAGGCCACGCCCTTGGTTGCACTACTAGGTGCTTCACCTGCATTGAAAGAATTGGTCTTTCTTAACTTTAGCTTAGGCAGGCCAGACGCCTGCATCTCCATCTCCACTTCATAAGTAAGTGGTTGAGGAGTGGACTTCTTTCCACATGCAGGAGTTTGCCTTGTTCTTGGGGTGGAGATCTTTGGTGTTCCCGAGGAGTATCCAAGACGTGCTTCCGCTTCTCGTTGGCGCCGGTCTGGAGTTTGACGGAAGCCGTAGCTTCGGCTCGTCGTGGTAATGGCAGGGGTGGCTTGTTTTCCCTTAAATTCGAAAACCTTAGAGGATCTAGAGGGTTTCCTTGAGAAAGCGATGTTCATCTTAATGCCCCCTGTGAGTTGGGTTTTCACCACTGAGGCCTCAGATATATCAATGCTTTCATCATCTGTGGTAATGCTGAATTCAGAGCAATCAAACTGCTGGGAGTCTGAAGATGACGCCTCTTCTGCTTTTCCATGGTTGATCTCGTTTTGCCCAATCATTTTGTTATCCTGTGGGAATTCTCCTATATTACTAGTGGGTGAACTACATTGATGGTGGATACGTGATCTAGGAGGACCAGAGGATGGTGATGCACTTAATTTTTCTGCAGACAGACCTTTATGAGGCAAAGGGCTGGATCCCGCACTGTCTCGAGACTTGTTAGGAGGCGACGAGGACTCTTTTAAAGGCGTTCTACCAGAGCGAGTGCACATCCTGTGTGTTAAGCTGGGGCTTTTTACGGGAGTTTGTATATTTGGTTTTAATGGTGAAGCACAGAGAGAAAATGGCTCGGAATCATTTTCTTGTGAATCAATGGAAGCAAATTCGCCAGACTTTTCGGTAATCTTGCAAGGTAAGCTCAATGTCCTCCTCATCTTTCCTGATCTCGTAATGGACTGAGATGTTTCTGGATCAACATTTCCAAGGATTTCAAGTGTCCTAGGCATCGTTCCAGGAGATGCCTTGGATTTCCTTTGGGACACCTTGTCAGGTGTTTTGAAAACATTTCTTTCCTCTGGGCTGCTATTCTTGCCAGGTGTAAGCAGCCTTGGTGAGCATCTTTTTGTAAACATCGGAGACTCTAGCACATTGATTGGGTTTTCTGACAGGCGTTTCCGTGGAGATGGAGACCATGTCACATTCTTCTTTGGCGTTCTACCGTTTGGGCTCCTCAGCCAAGCGCCATTAGGAGAAACACAATCCAAGAGGTTTTTCATTGGTGTCTTGAGTATCCCCTTGAGTGGGCTTTTCTTGGGTGTCTCTACCATTAGACTCTTTGCAGCAGGTGACCGAAAAGGGCTCCCTCGCAGGGTCATCCCATTCTCTCCAACTGTCCGGTTTGGGGACAGAGGGGTTCTGCACCCAACTGCAGATCCTACTGGATCAGATCTTAACTTCTGTGGAGTTTTATTTTGATTCTGCAAAATAAATGTATCGCATTAATGCAAAATAGATGACAGGACTTATACAATCAATACTCTTTCAACATTTCATATTTTAATTAACTGTAAACTGAAAGGGATATTACCTCAAAAACTGCAGACCTAAGTGACAACTCTTTGCTGCCTTGATCTTCTGAGGATGCTGTAGTGTGCCGTATGCGACCAGGGGACTGGGTAGCACCAAAAAGAAGCCGAACTGGCGACCTAACAGAACTAACATTGAATCCTCCTGCAAAATAAATACAAGGCCACTTTGAGAATGCACCAGCATATACACCTTCACAGTATGTTCAAAAACTAAACATTTTATGTCCAGAAGCTTAATGACATCTATTTTTTACTGTGTCACTTAGGGCTGAAACGATTCCTCGAGTAACTCGAATACGAAAAATCATCGAGGCACACTGAACACACAGTGTTTCCCCACGGACCATAATTACTGACATACAACACGTAAAACGCTGGACCAGACCATAAAACTGTATAAAAAAAGGGGACAGACTTAAAAAAAAAGAAAAAAAAAAAAAAAGAAAAAAAAAAGCGCTGGACATATTTCAGACCGTAAATCAATATGGTGGCTAGTTATAATGTCCCTACGTTAGCCATGTTTTGTGAAAGTCTAAACGCCATTGTACATAAAAATACGACAGAAAGTTAGTCAATATCACACAAAGAGTGGCAGGTTTCACCTCTAAAATCAGCATGATTACAAATGTGTTTTATTCAACAGTCCAATAAACAAGGTAATATTATAAGGGACTCGTTTTGACACCTATAATTGCAGGTTTTGCTTTATTTTGCCAACAAAAAATTCCAGCCACAGCTCTGTGCAACCTGACTGCGTTTCATTCCTGAATGAATCCACCTTTTAAATGATCCGGTTCAATCAAAAATGAACTTCGTAACAGTTATTGCTGCCACCTGCTGGCGGTTTTTTCGTTTTTAAAATGATTTGAAAAAAAAAAAGGAAATATCAGTATTCAATGTTTTATGTTTAATATATCCAAACATTATTTATGCATTTGTAAATGCAGGTTAAATGCATTAATGTCCTGCATTAAACAGTGTAATGCAGCTTCTGTGTTTCCTCTGCACTGCAAAGATGAATTTTGTTGATACTGGTTTCATTTGTTTGGTAACAGCCCAAATGTCTTTTATTCTAATTGACTGATTAAATGTAAGAATTTGACTTTGAAAGATGATGCACACTTTTAGAAAAAAAAAGGCTTTATAAAGGTAAAAATGGCCATAAAATGTAAAAATCTATTTAAACTTATTGGAACAGATTAATTTCTATCACTGCTATGAACTGACCGCAACAGAATTATGAGGATCAAAAAACAAGTTTACACACACACACACCACCACACACCGTCGTATAGGGACATTAAGAGGGTTTATTCTCCAAATAACTCTAAATTCATGTTGCAGAAAAATGTGTTTAAAAATTGTGTATGGTCTCTTGTTCTTGTTCCAAGTTACCTTCCTGTCCACTGATTTTTGCCTCTCACAAAAGCCACAAAGCCTTCCAAGAAGAAAGTAAAGTCTTATGCTATGCTTGAGCTTTAGTTAGGCTGAAACTTGAAAGTTAAGTTGCATGACATAAATGCAATGTTTAGGTATTATTATTATTTTTATTACTATTATTTTGATTTATGCCTTAGTTTTAGTTTGTACTGTTTACCTTTTTTAAAATAATGTGAAATAGATTTTTGTATTTTTATTGATTTATTTAATTGAGACATTTGTATTTGCTTTTTGAATGTAATTTGGCAATTAAATACATTAAATGGGTTTAGTTTTCACGGTTATTAATGTATGCAATTTCAGCAATAAAAATGTTAATTTTTCTAAAAAGAAAACAAATTAGTTGTTTATTTTAAGAGATCTATCTTATTATCTCTTGTATATTTAGTATTGCTCTTTAATAAAGAAAAATTACTTATCCGATTACTCGATGGAATAATCTGCAGAATACTTGATTACTAAAATAATCGATAGCTACAGCCCTAGTGTCACTGAAACACTTTACCCTCACCTTTACCCTCAGAGTGGCAGAGTTGAGAGGAGTAGATGGCACGGTCCAGGTTTCTGGAACGTGGCTGTGAGCATGAATAGAACACACTGGAATGTCTCCTGGTAAGGCTTTTAATTCTTGGGCTCCTCCTCAAGTCTAAGAACAAAATATTTATTAGAGTACTTTCTATTAGTAAGTGGTCTTTCTATGTTTGACATTGTGGCAAAATCTTAAACACTAACCAGCAGTTGGTTTGACAGGAGACTCTTCAATAATGCACACATCAGATTCTCCAGATCTTCCGTGACAAAGAAAGTGCGAGAAACACAAAAGATTTTGTTTCAAACTGGATCCCTTACAATCGTCAAGCATCACTGAACAAATATAACAACAACTTAAAAATCAGGACACAGGACTCACCTGCCAGTCCTTTGCCGGTGAAGAAAACGATTGGACACCTGTTTATGTAGTGGTGTTTCAGATACTTTCTTTGTCAGAAGAGTATGTCGTTCTGAAATTTGAAAGTTTTAAGGTTCAAGTTCACACACTACATTAAACAATTAAACAATCTCTCCCTATCAAAAATAACAATTACCATCATCATCCATATGTGAACGCTTGCGTTTCTTAAGTCCCTCTACTGTCGACACAGACTGGCTCCGTGGCATTTTGGACTTCTTTGAGGGCGATACGGCCACTTGGTTGAAAAGATTTCTCCTTACCTTTGTTACCTCTGTGAACAGAAGAAAAAGATACAACAACGGATCACAACTTTATAGGACAGCATGAAGACTAAAATGGAATGGGCCAATTACCTTGAACTGCTTGCTTTGGAGGTGGTGGTTCTTCCACAGCAGGTTTTTCAACTGGGACACAGTGTTTCGGCTTTGCCTGTATTCCAAAATAGGCAAGTTAGTATTTTAGTTCGTGACAAGACGGAAAGTAATGGAATAATAACAATGAAATCTCACCAGCCGTGTAGACTTCCTTGGCATTTCTATCTGTCGAAGTGCCTGAGGAGCCTCAGTCATGCTTTTGTGGCGTGTGAGCATGTTCTGTCTGCAAAAAGAGAAAAGAGTTTCTTTGACCACTTACACACAAAGCACTTGATATAATCACACATTCTTTTTTATGACAATCACCTTCTCTTTTTAGCAGAGCGATTGCGGAGTTCCTCCAGATGATCTCCGACACTGGATACATTGCTCTGTGTGGTAGAGAAAGGTGAAGGACTCACAGACACACTGTCCTTAGCCATAGACTCATCACTGAAGAAGTCAGAGGGCAGGACAGCAACAAGCGCCTCAGGCAACTGAGTTCCTAAACTGTGGTAGACATCTGCCAGGACTTTAGGGATGCTTTTCAGGAACCTGGGAGATACCATATCAGAGATCACATCTTATTGTATTTGGATACAATTTGCATTTTCATGAATATTCCTGAGCTGTTCATAACTTACACTGGCAGAACTTCATCCTGCATGAATTTGGATAAGTAAACAGCATCTTTACTCCGGGAGATAATCCGGAGCATATCAGCCACCTTGAAAGGGGTTTATAAAAAGTTACCAACATCATATTTAACAACCACAAACCATAGAAGATTTCTGCATACAATTAAATTTAAATGAATGGTTATGACATCTGAGGTTTTTAAAGCTTGATCGTCTCCTTACATCCTCAACTCTTTGTTCCACAACCTCCTCGTCGTCTTGTTGTTCTGGTTGTCTGCACAATTCAAGTCTGAGAACTGATTGCAGCTGGCATCTGTATAAAGAATAATAAAGAATAATTTGTAAGTCCATTACCTTATCATTACCTTTATAAAGATGTTCCAAGCTTACTGTCAATTCATCTGGACATTGATTTAATTTGGTCTGAATACTTACTCCCTGATTTTACTCTCTTCATCTGAAGAATTTCTGTAAAGCTGACGAATAGACTGACAGGATTTCAACAGATTCTTTTGCACCAAGCCCAAGAATGAAACCTGGTGAGAAATGGTTAAATGTACAATTAAAAGAAAATTGTACAAAAAACATATCAGTTGCTTATCAGTTTTCCTAAATCATTACATGACTTTGGTCTTCACTAAACTAATATGATACAATAAACCACCATATCAACAATACACATCTGTTAAAAAGCATATACAGTATATTAACATTACAAACACAAAATTAACCAATTAGACTAGGATCTTTTAGAACGGCGAACAGAGTTAATTATAAACATGTACATTGAGACCATGTTTTGCAGTTGCCTGCAACCAGGCAACACAGCTGTATGATTTTAATGTATGTGTTCCACTGACTCACCTCCACATCAGTGTTAGTTTTGATGAATGCCTTAACAACTGAAAGCATATCCTGGACTTGAGAGGGAACAGACACGGATCTGTTCTCCACAGCTTTCTGATAAGTGAGCCCCAGGTGGGAGAGCAGCTCTTCGTCACTGTTGAAATCTGTTTGAGTCAATGAACATCATCAACAATTTATTTACAATAAAGTTAAAAACAGTCCTGTTTTTTACTTCATGGAGATCCTAAACCTTGGACATTATAACCTAAGGCTTTTTTCAAATAAATGACTCAATACTCACGCAAGAGGCCAGGCTTGGTCTGATCCCCAGAGCATCTCTTGCCCCTTTTTTCAGCTCCTTTGGCAGATCCAGCAGAGCTGCTATCACCCTGGGTCTTTTGAGCTTTCACATTCAAGCGAGCAAAATTCAGCATCTGTAGAGAGCGACTCATAGTCTTCATCTTCTGCCTTACTGGTGTGCATTGTGTACCTCCTGAAAAAGAGCAAATTAGGCCAAAAAAAAATTTAAAATAAAAACATGGCATTTGTATGTTGTGTGTTCATGACACAGGCAAACAAAATTACTGCAAGCATTTAGTCAATTTTATGATGCATCAATTACTTCATCAAGTACCATTTTGTACTCACGTTTTTTGGACCTCAGGTTGCCACTGGATCCAACTGTGCTGCTCTGATAGAGCTCTGAGAGACTTCTAGTGATCTCCTGCTGAGTATCTGAGTACTCCTCTTCCCTCTCCTCTTCCTCTGGAGCTGCATGCAGGAGCCTGTACATGTAAGACATCTTTTAGTACCAGAATAAAAATAGCCCATGACAAATATAATGTGTGCCATTTTGACAATTTTTTGGGGGTACAATTTTAACACCATGCCAGCAGCTGAGGTTTTCATGGCAGGAGTTGTGTTGTGCATTTTCTATCAGTAACATAGGAGCTGCAAATATGCAATAAACAAAACAAGAAAAAATAAAATAGAAAAATTCAACAGATTGTAATTACACAAGATGCTTTAAATGTACATATGATAAAAATTACTACACGTTTTCAGGAAGGAGCTTTTTAAAAAGTCTTTATGAGATCCTTTGAGATTTCAACATGAAGGAAATTAAATCATGCATACAAGCTAACATTCTCTTGATTTGTGCTTACTTGAATGTACAATAAGTAAAAAGTAAAAAGACATTTCTCACACGATAATCGTGATTATCAGTTTATCCATTATTGTGCAGCCCTAATCTTGTCAAATAAAAGATGAATGAAAGATTCCAAACCTCATTGATTCCATTAAATGGCAGCTGATTCCTGATTGGTCAGACAAAGGAAACCATCCCTCTAACAGCCCATTTCTCCTTAAACAAGACCCCTGCTTGAGCTCTTGATTGACCCAGTCAGGAACAAACGGCAACTTTACTTGATCTGGAAACCGCAATAATTTTTTTTAAGGTTAGAATCAAAACCTTAAGGTTGTGTTTGTCTGTTTATATGCACAAGGCACAAAAAACCCCAGATTATGTCAGAAAAAACAAACACCTGAGCAATCCTCATCCTCCATGATGTCATACATGACATTGAGAACACTGCTGACAACATCAGGTAGGTCACTGGAGATGTCTGTGCTGTCCAAGGGAACGACATGTGCGGGCAGAAGCTGGTCTTCCTGAGAAACCAGAGGCTGAAGGACAGTGAGTTGAGCCATACAGGAGGAGAGCACCGACAGCACCGCTGAACCCACCACACCTCCTTCACTCATTTCTGCTAGCTGTGTCAATAAAGAAAAAATATATTATTCTCAACATTTTTGCACTTTATACTGAAGTCACCCATCATGGACAATAAATTATTTTTGCTTTTATCTTTGCACAATGTAAACACTTACAAACACAAAGAAAAAAACAAAAGGCCATGCACTACAGTAAGGATCTACAACCTTATAAGGACCAAAAGCATAGATATGGAGCAGGTATTTATAAATACAGGTGTCTGTATATTTTAGCTATTACAAAACAGCATTGCATTTGACTGCAATTGTATTTCACAGCTGGAACCATCCCATTATAAAACAACATAACAGATTAAGTCATTTTACCATGGCAGATCCTCCAGTAGACAGCTGCTTTAAGTGCTGAAAAGCCTCCTGACCCAGTTCAGCATCTGTGCACTGAATTATCCAGCTCTCAGAGGCTGAACGTGAGAGGGAGATGGGGTCCAGGTCCTGCAGGACACCTCTGAGAATCACATCCACAGGAGCCCGCAGAAACCTCTGCCTGCATGATACCGGCTGCAGAGTCACACTACAGGACTGCCTGTTCCCATCTGCCACACACAAAAAAAAATAAAAAATCACAGATCACTTTGGAAAAATCGGTAAATAAATATTATTAATTATATATTATATTACACAACACTCATAAATACATAATATATAATAAATACACCACAATATATCATATATATATATATACACACACGTATTGTACACACACAATTATATATACATATATGAATTAGAAAGCCATTAGTACAGTCTTCAGTGTCACATGATCCTTCAGAAATTATTCTAATATATTAATTTGCTGCTCAAGAAAATGTGTTTGTTTGTGCTCCTTAGTATTTTGTGAAAAATGTGATCCACTACTATTTAAAGGCTTGTAAGATTTACAAATAATACTTTTACTATGCAAGGATGCATTAAATTGATCAAAAATGACAAAACATTTATAATGTTACAAAAGATTCTATTTCAAATGTTGTTCTTTTGAGCTTTCTATTTATCAAAGAATGCTGAAAAATAAAATGTGTCTGTTTCTACAAAAATATGAAGCAGTTTTCAACCGCTCAACTAGATGCTCCAACCAATTTAACATTGATAATAAGAAATACTGCAGAAAACTTTGCCTTCACAAGAAATAATTAATTACATTGTAGAATATATTAAAACGGAAAACAATTATTTTAAATTGTAATGATATCCCACAATATTACCTTTTTATCAAATAAATGCAGCCTTGGTGAGCATAAGAGACTTTTGTCAAAAACATAAAAAATCCTAACTAGGATTATTTGTCCTTGTGTGTGTGTGTGTGTGTGTGTGTGTGTGTTTGTATTTTATTATTTACCTGCAATCCAGGAAAGACATCCACCCAAAGGAGGAAAGACTTGTCGGTGCATTCTTTCCGACAACTCAAGGTAGCTATTGGTTGAATCTATAGGAAAGGCATCTATTCCCAAATCCAGTGAAGGGCTTGTATCAGAATGCTGGTCCATCAATGGCAAACAAGGAGACAGCATGGGCACCACCCGTCCACCAACCTGCCCAAGAAGCTCCGCCAATGTCTCCATGCCAGTGTAGTCCTCCACCACATGATTAGCCTGGTTTAAAAAAACAAACAAAACATACTGTAGTCAAAAACACTGATATAAACCCCAATTATACATAGGAACTCTATAAGAGCACCACTTACCTTCAATATACCTGAATCAGCCCAGTGAAGCAACACTTTGCGTTGCATAAGCATATCTATCAGACCTTTGGACAGCACCTGCTCATGTACCTCTCTATGAAGTCTGCTGTCATCCCTACGGATGGACAAGTAGTCTTCCAAATCCGCTTTGGACAGTGGACATTCAGATACGACAAAAAGGACATTTTTGTCAACGCTTAACATGTCATAATCCTGCAGAGGGATATTTCTGCCACTTCTACTCGACCTTCTTGGTCTCAGTGTGACCTTGGTGGGAGATGTTAGATCAGGTCTGTCCCATTGGAAGTCTAGAAGGATCTCTTTCAAGGCATTCTGGACACAACTAGCCGGGCTGGGTTTCAGTTTGTTGTACTTTTCCCGAATTTTGGGTGACTTTCCTTCCACACTGAATTTGACAAGCAGCTCCTCTTCGAAGTCACTGAACACCTTCTCCTGGAGCTCCTTGAAATCAGATCCTCTGCTTATAAGTGTTGCACTTTTCACAGTCCTTGAATGGAAGAATTTATAACCCCATCGCACTTTTTCCAGCCCATATTTGTATCCCAAACTGAGCAGGACTCTTAGTATCCACTGTTTGAGGTGGTTTTGATAGTCACTAGTCGTGCTGATGGTCTCTTCTGGTCGATAATCCACATCGATGGCAAAAACCACATTCTGAGAGGCCATAACAGGACTTAAAGAGCTGTCATGCAAAACACTATCAAATGTCACACGTATAGACGTTTAGAACTAGATTAGACAAAGAAAACAAACACTAAACATGACAACGCGTATTTTAAAACGTCAACAAACGCATTTGAACGCTAACGTTAACCAAGAAACATCTTAAGAGCAGCTGGTGGGAACGAATGCACACGTACGCTATTTTTCTCAGCACGAGTCATGATTCCTGTCGCTGTTGAGCTAAAACAACACGAAACAGTTAGAAAGGAACTAAGTCATATAAATATACGGTTAACGATAACGGAAAGTTATTAAAAAAAATAGCATTTTGAAAGTATTGTTTTGTTACACTTTAGCGTTTCCGTTAGCCATCGTTCTCTTCTCTCCCTTAAACTCTTCGCGCTTCAGAATTCGTTGAATGTCATTGGCTGGAGCGAACGAACTTTAAAAACGTCATTCATGTCTCGTCGTGTGATAGGACCAGAGAGCCCCAGCAATAAATAAATACAAAGACGTCAATCGTTTCTCTCTCCGTGATTGGTCCACAGTCACGTCAATAAAAAGAGCTTCTTCTCGTGCCTAGTATGCAGAGCATTATTCGCGTGTTACTAGCATCTACTGGACAGAAGTCAAAGTTATTATGAACAACTTGATTAAACATTTGTGTTTTTGAGCAAGAATACCACAGAAAATTAGTTTAGTTTTTTTGTATATGCTTATTAATGTATTGTAATGTATTGTCAGTGTTACTATTATTATTATTATTAATCACAATTTCCACTAGAGTTTTTTTTTTTGTGCTACAGTTTTGAAATGATTCTTTGGCGATATTGTATGTATAACAATCACAGTAATATACTTTAAAAAAACAAGCATATTAAGACTCAAATACAATTTCTTGTTTTAATATCCAGCATTAGAGATTTCTGTACTGCTTTAATTTCCAATTTCACAGTTTGTTCTTCACATGAAAATAAGAGTAAAATTATATTACTATTAGTAAGAGATATTGACTTCAAGAACAGTGGCTTGCTTATTGTTCATGGTCATATTTTTAGATAAATAGATAGGTGAGTTGATGCCATTTTTGTTTTTTATACCATATCACATAAACAGCATTTGAAAGGACCTTCTTTAGCATATTTTTCTCAGAAATTAGGTCTGTCTCACCCCCAACCTCTCAAATGGCTGTATACTCAGGATGCAGACACCATTTGTTGGTTAAATTGAAGTGCTTATGTTTTTAACTTTGGATGATCGAGACAATTTAGTTTGTTGCATAGACAGCATTAGTCATTATGTCTGTTAAGGAAAAAAACATAAAAGAGAACAAGTTGTGCCGACTAATAGCTCTTTAGCCCAGACACACTGTTTAAAAAATATAACCAAGGAACACACTGCATGTTGCTTTTAGTTTCTCCATACACAAGTCCAAAAGTGGAGACAAAACCATCTGATTAAAAGCACAAACTGCCTTTTTATCTTTAATAGAAACCCAATTTTTATAATAAGTACAAACCCAATTCCAAAAAAGTTGGGACACTGTACAAATTGTGAGTAAAAAAGGAATGGAATAATTTACAAATCTCATAAACTTATATTTTATTCACAATAGAATATAGATAAAATATATCAAATGTTGAAAGTGAGACATTTTGAAATGTCATGCCAAATATTGGCTCATTTTGGATTTCATGAGAGCTACACATTCCAAAAAAGTTGGGACAGGTAGCAATAAGAGGCCGGAAAAGTTAAATGTACATATAAGGAACAGCTGGAGGACCAATTTGCAACTTATTAGGTCAATTGGCAACATGACTGGGTAAAAAGAGCCTCTCAGAGTGGCAGTGTCTCTCAGAAGTCAAGATGGGCAGAGGATCACCAATTCCCCCAATGCTGCGGCGAAAAATAGTGGAGCAATATCAGAAAGGAGTTTCTCAGAGAAAAATTGCAAAGAGTTTGAAGTTATCATCATCATCTACGGTGCATAATATCATCCAAAGATTCAGAGATTCTGGAACAATCTCTGTGCGTAAGGGCCATGGCTGGAAAACCATACTGGATGCCCGTGTTCTTCGGGCCCTTAGACGGCACTGCATAAATTCAGGAATGCTACTGTAATGGAAATCATAACATGGGCTCAGGAATACTTCCAGAGAACATTGTCGGTGAACACAATCCACCGTGCCATTCGCTGTTGCCGGCTAGAACTCTATAGGTCAAAAAAGAAGCCATATCTAAACATGATCCAGATGCGCAGGCGTTTTCTCTGGGCCAAGGATTATTTAAAATGGACTGTGGCAAAGTGGGAAAACTGTGATGTGGTCAGTCGAATCAAAATTTGAAGTTCTTTTTGCAAAACTGGGACGCCATGTCATCCGGACTAAAGAGGACAAGGACATCCCAAGTTGTTATCAGCGCTCAGTTCAGTAGCCTGCATCTCTGATGGTATGGGGTGGCATGAGTGCGTGTGGCATGGGCAGCTTACACCTCTGGAAAGGCACCATCAATGCTGAAAGGTATATCCAAGTTCTAGACCAACATATGCTCCCATCCAGACGCCGTCTCTTTCAGGGAAGACCTTGCATTTTTCAACATGACAATGCCAGACCACATACTCTATCAATTACAACATCATGGCTGCGTAGTAGGATCCGGGTACTGAAATGGCCAGCTGCAGTCCAGATCTTTCACCCATAGAAAACATTTGCCGCATCATAAAGAGGAAGATGCAACAAAGACCTAATACAGTTGAGCAACTAGAAGCCTGTATTAGACAAGAATGGACAACATTCCTATTCCTAAACTTGAGCGATTTGTCTCCTCAGTCCCCAGACGTTTGTAGACTGTTATAAAAAGAAGAGGGGATTCCACACAGTGGTAAACATGGCCTTGTCTCAACTTTGAGATGTTGTGATGCCATGAAATTTAAAATCAACTTTATTTTTCCCTTAAAATGATACATTTTTTCTCAGTTTAAACATTTGATATGTAATCTGTGTTGTATTCTGAATAAAATATTAAAATTGGAATCTTCCACATTATTGCATTCTGTTTTTATTCACAATTGTACATTGCCCCAACTTTTTTGGAATCGTGTTTGTACTTAAGTTTTTTTTTTTTTTTTTTTTTTTTGTTTGTATATATATAACAAAACATTAAGGATAATTAGGTCAGTGACTTCAGATTTTATCATTTTCTTTACTTTTCATACTTCTTGCATAAACATTTTCCCCTGCTCTCGTAAAGTGACTTCCAGGGTGAAGGGCAGGGTAAAATAGGAAAGCCTTTACATCCCACCAATCCATTGGAGAATAGACTTGTTTGCGTTGGCACAAAACTCTCAAACTAGGTTACCTCTGCGTCAGTACACAAAATGGAAATGTCAGCAGCGCATTAAAAGCAGGCCCAGATAAGTTCCCAGTCATAATCACAAGATGGTTTTAGATAAACATTTTCAATTTGAAATTAATTTCAGCAGTCTCACAGAAACACTACAGCATCAAAAACCTCCTTGCATGCACAACGGAATTAGATGGCTATTTATGTGGTAAAAATGAAGTACAACACCATAAATCACACACAAAGTATCAATCTATTTGTTTCCCCTGACACATATATTAATTTCTTGTAATTGCCAAACCGCCCTCATTGATGGTTTGAGGAAATAAGAGTGTGTAAATAGGTTACCCTCTGCTCATTCAGCATCCTTGATCATTTGAAGACAGATGAATGAGTGAAACAGACAAACACTGGGAGAACAAGGGCAACACAGCGCTTCCAGTTATGTGCCTTTTGGTTCTGACCCAAAGCCCAAAGGGTTCTGCTTCACGGCGTATGAGAATGTAGGTCAGGGATTCACCAAACTAATACTTTTGCAGACAGAACCCAGACAGCCTTGAACAGGCAACACTTTCAGTGATGCAAAGCAGGGACGCAAAAGCAGGTGAACAAGCAGGAAAATGAATGTAAAACACTCCTTATTTGTACCATTGTCCCAAAATCTAGCTTATGACCATCTGTTGAGCGCCATGTCGTGAAGATCTATCTCATAGTTTCCAAGAAAAGGGACAAATCCCTCATTTTCCTCAGTATTTAATCATTCTTGCCCATCAGCAAAACTTGTCACTAGCAATATATTTAATAAACACTGGCCTGTAAACATGAGTCACTGTTTTCCTCCAATGATTCAGTCACATTTCAAGCCCACTCACTTGAATTATTTTTGCCATGTCAACAGTGAAATAAACAGTCTTCGCAGAATAGGATTATTTTGAGTTGAGGACGCAAACACAAAGAGGATGTGTTGCAAAATACAATTGATTCAATTGTGTTAATTTAATAGACTTGGAAGGAGTCTGTTAACCCTGACGCAATCCCTTTTCAGGAAAATTTTCATCAGATCTTCTCTCATCAAGGAATAAGCGATAAGAACAATTTGTTATATAACCAAGAACAGTGGTGCCAGTCCAAATGCCTGCTAGGGAACATGATGTTTTTAATTGAAGGCCGTTTTTGTTCACTGCACATTACGCATCGGGCAGCACTCCCGCATTCATATAAATCTGAAGCGTCGTATTTATATTTGAACATTTATGAAGCACAAAAATGGTGTTAGTTCTGAAAAGCATCTGAAAATAAAGCTTCAGAAATAATGCATATCAATGCATATCAATAAAAGGGTGTATTTAGCTTTGATGCAATAAGCAAGGCCTAAATGTAAATCGACTGATTCAGAAAGAGAGAGGGAATGGATAGGAGGAGACAAGACAAGTCTGGTGGAAATGAACAAAGTTTTTTTCCCCAACAGTTTCAAAACATCATATTTCTTTGACCTCACTATCACCATGGCAACCACATCACGCAAAGTAGGTTACTGAGACGCTTCGCTGCAGAAAGGAGAGATGAACTAGGATATTTCCTCTGAAGGAAAAAACAGTTAAAGGTGATTTTGTATGTTTAAATATGCTCTCATTTAACTTTTATTATGCAGTGACAAAGATGTGAGCTATTTGTAGGATGATTTATCCGCAGTGTAGATAATGCAGAAATCAAAACTACAAAAGAAATTATAACTGTTTTAAACACTTTTGACCTGATTCAGCATGTGCATGGACCCACACACAATCGTGGACACACTCTAGATTTACTCCTCAGTAGAGGTCTAAAAATGTAATCCATTGTTATTAAGGATGTAGCACTATCTGATCACTTCTGTATTTTCTTTGATATATTGATCTCTGCTACTGAATCTAGATCTGTCTCTGTCAGAAAGAAATGCATTAACGAGAACACTGTGCCATTTATGAAGGCTATATCTTTAACACCAAGCATTTCTGCAGACTGTTGATCTTCTCCTTGACTCAAAAGTTAAGAATGTTATTGATGATATTGCTCCTGTAAAAGTCATTAAGAAAACTGGCAGACAAAAATCAGCTTGGAGAGAATCTACAGCAGTACAGAGTATGAAAAGACCATGCAGAAAAGCTGAGCGGATGTGCCAGAAGACGAAACTTGAAATTCACTTTAGCATCTGTAAAGACAGCCTTCATTCTTTCAATGTGGAACTAGCCACAGCTAGACAGACTTTCTTCCCAAACCTTATAAACAGTAACTTAAACAACACTCACACTCTTTTTGCTACTGTTGAGAGACTGAAAAGCCCCTCATGTCAGATTCCCAGTGAAATGCTCTCCGACAGCAAATGCAATGGGTTTGCTTCCTTCTTTTCTGAGAAGATCAATAATATCAGAAAGATGATTAGCACATCTTCAGGTTATGCAGAGGTCAGACAGATTCGACCGCAATACCAAAAATAAGTTACTATGTCTGTTTTTGAAGCAATTGATAGCAAAAGTTTGGAAGAAATATTGCAGCACCTTAAATTGTCAACCTGCTATCTTGACACACTTCCTACATCTTTTTTCAAAAGTGTGCTTAACTGTTTAGAAGCAGATCTCTTAGAAGTGGTGAACACCTCACTTCGTTCTGGGCCTTTTCCAAACCCCCTGAAAACTGCAGTTGTTAAACCCCTTCTGAGAAAGAGAAATCTTGATAACACCATATTTAGCAATTATAGACCAATATAAAATCTTCCTTTTATAGGCAAGATTATTGAAAAGGTTGTTTTTAAATCAGCTGAACTACTACTTAAACTCAAATGGATACCTGGACAATTTTCAATTTGGTTTCCGACCGCATCACAGCACAGAGACAGCGCTCATTAATATAATAAATGATATTCGCTTTAATTCTGATTCTGGCAAAATATCAGTGCTGGTACTACTAGATCTTAGTGCTGCGTTTGACACTGTCGATCATAATATACTTCTAGAGAGACTGGAAGACTGGGTCGGGCTTTTTGGGATGGTACTCAAATTGTTCAGGTCATACTTAGAAGGGAATGGTTATTATGTGAGTATAGGAGAGGATAAGTCTAAGTGGACGTCCATGACATGCGGTGTCCCACAAGGCTCAATTCTTGCACCTCTCTTGTTTAGCCTGTATATGCTCCCACTAAGTCAAATAATGAGAAAGAACCAAATTGCCTATCACAGCTATGCATATGACACCCAGATTTACCTAGTTTTATCGCCAAATGACTACAGCCCCATTGATTCCCTCTGCCAATGCATTGATGAAATTAACAGTTGGATGTGCCAGAACTTTCTTCAGTCAAACAAGGAAAAAAAAAATAAACAAGGAGAAAACTGACGTCCTTGCATTGGAACCAAGATGAAGTTCTCAAGATGAATGCATAACTTGACTCTAGGGGTCAAACAACTAAAAATCAAGTTAAGACAGACCTTAGTTTCAGTAGTCATGTCAAAGCAGTAACTAAATCCGCATACTATCATCTCAAAAACATTGCAAGAATTAAATGTTTTGTTTCCAGTCAAGACTTGGAGAAACTTGTTCATGCCTTTATCTCCAGCAGGGTGGACTATTGTAATGGTCTCCTCACCGGCCTTCCCAAGAAGACTATTACAGCTGCAGCTCATCCAGAACACTGCTGCCAGGATTCTGACTAGAACCAGAAAATCTGAGCATATCACAAACCCTAGAACAGGCAAAAACATTCCATTCCACATCCTAGAACAGGCAAAAACATATTTATAAAAAATGTCATCACTTGCAATTCCTGTAATGTCATTTATGCTATATGGTGTCCATGTGGAATGCTATATGTTGGTGAGACATCAAGAGAATTAAAAACTCGTATATGTGAACATCGTAGTGCTATAAGACGTGGGGACATGAGCAACCCAGTAGCACAACACTTTAAAGATTCTTCACATTCTATTTGTGAGTTTTTCTACTTTGATATTGAACAAGTACATTCAGTAGGTCAGGGAGGTGACATTGTTGTGAAAAGTAAATCTAGGGAGACCTTTTGGATTTTTACTTTAGATACATTATTTCCCAGAGGTCTCAATCAAGAAATTGATTATGGTATGTTTTACTAACTCTCTGTTGTTGTTTTTTTTCTTTAATTAGTTTGGAAGCCACTCCCCTTATTGGCAGGGTGACACGCCTGATGCTGATTAAAAGAATGTTTAAAGCATGGTTTGGTATTGCTGTTCTTAATATCTGATGAAGGCCTTGATAACGGTCAAAATGTCAGTTTAATCAATAAAGCTTTCACCCCTTCAAGAGTGAGTGTGCACCTTTTTCAATTGACCAAGTGTAATAATGAAATATTTCAAGGATTAAATACACGTTTTATGTTTCGGAGTTTGCGCACAACGCCAAAGCCAATTGTATGATAAAAGACCAAAGTATACTTAAGTTTTGACGCGAGTGCATAGCTTTTCAAAAACGCAGGCACTTGACACATTAGAAAGTTTCATCTTTTTCAGTGTCTGAATTATTTCTGTCCATAAATTATGAGCGAAATATATACTGTATATATATATATACATACACACGCAACTTCCGGAAAGAAGTTTGCATTCAACTGTGCATTCATTCTATGCATTCAACTGTGCATGTAAAAAAAAAACCCCACCAAATAAAAAAAAAACAAGGTACCATTTGAATTTATCGTCTAAACATGCTGGACGAAGCTAAGCTACAAGATCTGTTTTTCCGACTTTGCCTAAAAGTCTGATTTTAGCGATCTACAGCGATAAAAAAAAAACTAGCCTGTATCAACATTTGACTCAACCAATGGTGTGAGTGTGGGGGCGGGGCCATCTGTTTGGGCCAATAGCAGAAGTGGGTGTTATGAGGAAACCAGTATGAAAACAGTTATTTTTTGCACATCTGTTGGGTTAATTTATAGGTTTCACATTTAATGTTAATACTATTTAATTGAAATATTGTCTCTCCAGTCAGAAAGGACAGAGATGATGTAGTAGTCTGTCTCAGTGGGTTGAAGGGTAATCCCTAAAACGCATAAATAAACCCAGTCACACCATTTTGGTGCAAAGCATAGTCTTTCACAACACTGCAGAATCCCCAGCTGGATGGTGAGGCATGATTTCCTATAATGTAACTAGATCAGAAGGCAAGTCAGAGCGATGCTATTTTTACATGGCATCTGTACTGGCTGATAGAAATCAGACGTTGAGGGAGTCCAGATAGAGACAGATGAAATGTGTTTTTGTGCTGTGATGTGGACACAGTGTAAACACTTGCTCACATCTGAGATTATGCGTGATCATTATTGTGAAAAGCCGCAACCGTTCATTATATTATGTAATGAAGAGTCATAACTGGACTTTACTTAAGTTTTCTTTTCCATTTTATGCTCACTTTATTTCCATTAAGATTTTTTTTGTTTCAGCCAGTTTATTTCCATAAATGTTCTTTATTGTCATCTATGGTTCCATAAAAAAAAAGGTTTAACATCAATGAAACCTCTCTAATGTATTAAAGGTTTTTTAGATTATTAAAATGTTATTCACACTAATAAAAAAAAAGTTAAAATATATATATACAACATACAGTGGTGTGAAAAAGTTTTTGCTATTTTTTTGTCCTATTTTTTTTTGTTGCATATTTGTCACACTTAAAAAATTTAGATCATCAAACAAATTTTAATATTACACAAAAATACAGAAGTAAATACAACATGCAGTTTTTAAATGATTATTATTTATTTTATTAAGGGAAATAAGCTGTCTAAACCTGCCTGACCCTACGTGAAAAAAGAATTGCCCCCTAAATCTAATAACTGGTTGTGACCCGCTTTGCAGCAACAGCTGCAATCAAGCGTCTGTGATAACTGGCAATGAGTCTTTCACATCGCTGGGAGGAATTTTGGCCCACTCTTTCTTGCAGAATTGTTTTAATTCTGCCACATTGGAGGGTTTTCGAGCATGAATGGACTGTGTTACTTTCATGCACAGCATCTCAATCGGGTTAAGCCAGGACTTTTGTACTTGCCACAGCCTCCAAAAACCTTCCTTTTGTGTTTTTATGTGTTCACGAGGCAAAAAAAAAACCATTCAGAGGTGGACTTGCTGTTGTGTTTGGGATCATTGTCCTGCTGCGTAACTCAAGTGCGCTTGAGCTTGAGGTTACAAACTGATGGCCGGATATTCTCCTTCAAGATTTTCTGATAGAGTGCAGAATGAATGGTTCCTTCAATTATGGCAAGTTGTTCAGGTCCTGAAGCTGCAAAGCAGCCCCAGACCATCACACTACCACCACCATGTTTGACTGTTGGTATGATGTTCTTTTTATGAAATGCTGTGTTGGTTTTACGCCAGATGTAACGGGACACACACCTTCCAAAAAGTTTCACTTTTGTCTCATCAGTCCACAGAATATTTGCCCAAAAGTCTTGGGATAATCAAGATATTTTTTTGGCAAATGTGAGACGAGCTTTTGTGTTTTTTTTGGTCAGCAATGGCTTTTTGCCTTGGAACTCTCCCATGGATGCCATTTTGCCCAGTCTCTTTCTTATTGTTGATCATGAACACTGACCTTAAATGAAGCGAGTTAGTCCTGCAGTTCTTTAGATGTTGTTCTGGGTTCTTTTATGACCTCCTGGATGAGTCGTCGTTGCGCTCTTGGAGTAATTTTGGTAGGCCGGCCACTCCTGGGAAGGTTCACCACTGTTCCAAGTTTTCTCCATTTGTGGATAATGGCTCTGACCGTGGTTTGCTGGAGTCCCAAAGCCTTAGAAATGGCTTTATAACCCTTTGCAGACTGATACATGTCAAATGTTTTGTTTCTCATCTGTTCTTGAATTTCTTTAGATCGCGGCATGATTTGTTGCTCTTTAAGCATGCTTCACTTTGTCAGACAGGTTCTATTATAGTGATTTCTTGATTCAACAGGTCTGCAGTAATCAGGCCTGGGTGTGGCTAGTGAAATTTAACTCAGCTTTCTAAAATAATGTGGTTAATCACAGTTCTTTCATGATTTAACAGGAGGGGGCAATTCATTTTTCACGTAGGGCCAGGTAGGTTTGGACAGCTTTTTTCCCTTAATAAATGAAATCATCATTTAAAACGGCAATTTATTTAGCTTGCATATCTTGTGTATTATTAAAATCTGTTGATGCATCTGAATCTTTAAGTTTGACAATATTCAAAAAATTTAATACCAGGAGGTGGCACAACCTTTTCAGGCACTGTATCTATATATATATATCTATATATATATATATATATATATCTATACATTATATAAATATATAATCGTACAAATGCATATTTAGATTATTTAAAATATTATAATGACTTTACTGTTTTATTTTCATTGTCTCTTGCTCATTCAGCATTCATTGTTATATATATATTTTAATTTAATCACACTTTAAACACTTTTTCATCACTTTATGTTCATGTAACACATTCCCACTTCTTAGCACAAGTTTTTAAAATTGGTTTGCTGATGTAAACGGCACACACATTTCATCAAAAGACAAATGAGATGATGAATCCAATGTTAAAAAGTTTATTTATATAACTACGAAAGAAAATATGAAACAAATGAACAAAGATAAAGTCAAATCGAAGTATAAAGGCTTTTTCTTTTACATACAGTGATAGTGACTTTACAAGTCCACAGTGTCAACAGAACAATTCTCTAAAATGACTATGTTATAACAAAATAATCTGCGAATAAATATAAGATACATTTGAAAAGTACAATAATTTGCTCCTCATCGAGTTCATTAGTAAGTTCACCATTCTGGCAGACTTAGACATCAGGGTTTGCCTTATTTTCTGTAAAAATACATCTCTGTTTTAGTTTGCTCGTCAGCACAGCAATGAGTTATAACAAAATGTGACAGTCTACATCCAGCCCAGCAGTGAAGAACCCATTCAACTGTGCAATCTTAAGCAGGCACAAGGGATACGAATAACATTAGTCTATTAAAATGGAATCAGACATGGTACGTCCTCTCTTGTCAAGTTCATTACAGATGAAACCTCACCAGTCCTCGAGTCTCATACAATAAAAAAAGGAATTTGCGTAAGCATTTAAGTGGTTTCTGAAATCTTCCAGCATGCTACAACTTTGCTCTTTGCAGAGGAGCTAAACAATCGCTGTGCCAGTGTTACTCAACTGGAATCTGCCCATAAATGCATAACTGCTGTGAATGGCTGTGAAAGAGGAATTTAACAGTAAGATATGTGCGAAATACATTGAGTTCCAGTCTTGTCATCCTTCAGACCTTGCTCTCACTCTCTCATTGTGCCGAGTCTGAGTCACTGGAGTCCAGACTAGCCTGTGCAGACGCTGTGCGGCAGCTCTGTGTGGATCCTGCGTGGTGCAAAGTCTGTGTGCTTCTCCTGAGGCTCTCCAGCGACTGAAGGAAGGACCGTCTCGCCCTTTCTTCCTCCAGAGGCGAAGCCCCTTCCTCCTCCACTTCGGCAATCTCAGCAAAAGTCACTGGCTGGGTCTTGAAGCGGGTGTCTCGGGGCCGCCGGGGACGGTTTCGGCCCCGAGCCAGACACTTGGGGATGGGTAGCTGCTGGGGAAACTCCTCCATTGCAGATGCCAAGATGTGTGCGGGTAGAACGGCGAAACCCACCGTCTCCATCGGACGTGAAGTCATGTGTCTGGATGGCAAGGGTTGGCCGTTTGGCTTCTGAGATGTTTGGAGAGGCTTGCAGTTCTCCAGGTCTCCCTGTGGTGAAGGATTTGAAGTCGCTTTCCTTGTATCCTTCTTGTCTGTATTTGACAGAAGGTGAAGCTAACACACGGATGGAGAAGACAATTTCCAGAAGACGAGTGAGGGGAATCGGAGTTCTCTCTGACTGTAGTTTCTGAGCGTGTCACTGACAGCTCTGGCTTTTATACTGCTTCACTCCCCTAACATCTCCCCACTCTGCTCTGGCTCCGCCCACCCACTGTGAGGCGTCACAGTTCCGGCTGCCATACCAGTCCCTCCGAATCAGATCCTTGAAATAAATGCCAGCCAGAGAGGGAGTTGGGAAAGCAGAGAGGAGGGAGGGGCCAGAAGGAAGACGATACATGCAGCTCTAACAGAGGGATCAGAAAAGGGAGAAATAAACAAATAGCCAGGAACAGAAAAATGGGGAGTGAGAGGTCATGGGCAAAGAAGAGATAAACAAAAGATAGTTAGAAGACCAGAAGCTATGGAGAAATGTACACAACATACTGTACAAATACATGTGGGGGCGAATCTCACTAAAACATATTCAGGTCTCATCGAAATGAAAAGAAGAAAAAAATATTGCGTTAAAATAATGAAGCTGTTATAAGACAATTTAGATATTTTTGAAAAACATTTTATTAAAATTAAGCACATTTTCCCTTAAAAATTAATTAATGTAATATGTCTGGACAGTTTATTCGCAATTCTCATTATTCTCAATTGGTGTTATACTGTAAAAAATAAAAATAATAGATACTGTAATATATATATAATTATGCCAGTACCAAAACTCTTCCATAACGTACTTAAACTTTTAATAATAGATAGGCTAATAGATATATACATAGATAATAGGTTTTCTTTTTTTTCTTTTTTCAGTTATGAGAAGGGGTCTTTTTTTGACATATTTAAACTGCAAATGTTCCTAATTGTCATGAAAATGCATTCAAAAAAAAAATCTAATGTCCTGAAATGTTTTTCATTTATTTTGATTCAAACCTCAAATAATAATTAAAAAAATAGAAACAGAGAATCGAAAAACAGAAAAGAAAATATCTATCATATTTAATTATTGTTGTTATTATTATTATTACTATGACATATTTTTAAAGACTAGTTTTTACTTAAATAGGTCAATCTCACATATAGAATATTATTATCAGTATTATATTGAAGGAAATTAAATGAGGATGCCAGCTTTTCAAGTTGACAGACAAGAACATAAAACAATAAAATTGAATAATAAATTGAATGACAAATTAAAACAGAAAAAAATAGAATATATATATATATGTGTGTGTGTGTGTGTGTTTAAGGATTTTTTAAACTATAGAACAAATTTTTAAAGGAAAGTGAAGGATGATGCCACCTTTTCAAGTCGGCCAGATAAGGACAAGGACATGGAGGGTTGATGATCTATGAACTATATTTTTCTTTTACTAAATGTGCTGTAAGCTCAGCAACATGTACATGGCAGGAATCTCTCCTCAGTGCCACGACCATGATCTCACCATCGTAATGAGTTTAGCTTTCATCAGCCTCTCACTCTCTTCCTGTGCCATTCAGATTTGTCAGTAACCCTCGAATGGTCCACGCCAGGCATGTCCCATGAGCCCAGAGACATTTTGGGAGCAGTCTGTGAAACTGGGGGCAGGACATTGCGACGTAACACACCATGGCGGCTCCGGTTTTGTCATGGACCCTGAGGATGACCCTTTAGAAGCAAAACAGGAAACTATAATGGTGCCACTTCACCCTCTCAACTCACTCCTACTCGTCCCATATATCAGATGTCAAGGGGTTACCATAGATTCTGCTCTGAGTAACATCTATTTTGGGACGGAGAAGCCAGCTCTTGCAGACGTTCATCCAACCGCTAAGGTATTATCAGTCAGGTGACATCATGTGACGTTGTCAAGGACAACTACACACACCACGTTTTGCAGGAACATGCCAAGTTGATTAATAGCTTGTTCCCAGGCTAATGCAGAAGGGATGTACAAGACAGCAAAGACGCACGTTTTTGCAAAGCAAATTGCATGTATGCGCAGGTGTTACATGATGACTTTGAAACAACAAACCACCTTCTTTAGAAACTGTTTTGTAACTAAACGACATGAAAAAATGCATTCACTGCATGTATACACCATTTTATAGACTGATCTCCATCTGAAAAAAATAGATATTTTAGCCATAACCCTCTAAACCTGCATGATCAGCAACAGCTGCTGGTATTTCGAATACTTTAAATAAATACAGCACGGGACAGCTGGGTAATCCTGAACAAACTGAACAGGAGCCCCTTTACATCCTCAAGCTCAGACCTCAATGTCACAGAAGCAAGCAAAAGGTTTACAAATCAACTGTCTCATGAGAATTCACAACTATTTTCTGTTTTGCTAAACTGGTTTAGACCAGGACAACCAGATGAGCCCCAGAGACAGATCTCCAGTGAAGACCTTGTCTCCTAGATGGCCACTGGGACAAGACCACAGGAACCAGTTGAGTCCTCTGCACAATGTGACCTAATGCTGCGCCTTGAAATTGCACGGCTGTCTTTAGTGCGTCGTCCTGGTCAGAGGAGAACTGGCCCCCCTACTGAGCCTGGTTTCTCCCAAGGTTTTTTCTCCATTCTGTCACCGATGGAGTTTTGGTTAATTGCCGCTGTCGCCTCTGGCTTGCTTAGTTGGGTACACTTCATTTTCAGCGATATCGTTGACCCGATCAATTCCTGAAATTGATGCGCACAGACACACTCTATTTAAACTGAACTGAGCTAGATGATGACATCACTGAATTCAATGATGAACAGCCTTTAACTGAAAAATTGAGTATCTATGGGTCATTGTGCTGATTCTACACACTCCAGTTTCTCCAGTATTTAAACTGCTGTGTTCAGTTTTCTTTGACACATCTTTATATTAAACAGCGCTATAATAAATACAGGTGACTTGACATGTGGCAGACTATCTCATTGTAACCTTTTTGTACGGCTTGCCTCACACTTATATTTGATTAAAATTGTACTCTTGTCTTGCGATCACAATGCATGAATATCTACACAACTGTTAACTTTTGTTAATCCTTACCATTGTCCTTATCCGTTGGGTTTTTTAAAACAGGTTTTTAAATACGTCTTTATTTGTGTTTTATATGTAAAAATTACCTCCATAAAACATTTAATTAAATAAAATATAAATCATTTTTTATTTCATTTCATGTTTTAATGCCTTGACTACACATTTATTTTCCTTGGTAAGGATGGTGTGGTTGCCGCAACAGTGGATGAAACAAGCTTTGATGATAATTAGTTTCTGTTATCCCTAAACATGTTTAAGAACGCTCTTTCTATTGAGAGTCCTTTCTTTAAACTTGATGTAGACCAAACAAACTCTAGTAGTCTTAAAGGCACGAGCCTGTTTTTCAACCATATATGATATATTATTGGGTGAAATTGTGAGTGTAAAAACAAAAAAATTATATATAAATTATCTATTATATGTGTTAAAAACCTTTAAATCACAAACACCCAAAAAGGAAATTCACTGGTAATAAAGTGATAAAAAGACAAAAACCTCAAGAACATTCAAACAATTACGGAACTTTTCATTATTTACAGTTATTTTATTTTTTTATGTAATTAATATAAATAGCATATGTCTTTGACAGTGGGCAGCCTTAAAAGTTTGTGAACTGGCCTTACTGAAGGGTCTGAGGGGGCATTTAAGAAAAGGAAAAACATTGGTTTATTTGACCACCAAAGAAAAAAAATGATTAATTAACATATTTGGTTCCATTCCTTTGGGATAAATATCCAGAGGCAAAAAAGTGGAGTTACACAGTGAATAACAGGAGATGGAATCCACAAAAGTGGAGTCTAGTATTGCTTTTAGTTTATGTTACATCCATATCAATGTCATATGCTTGACCAAACTAGTCATACATGGAACCATTACATTAAATGATAACGTACAGTAACAGTGAGAAAGTGACATCTATCCAAAGCTATAAATGTCCATGTTGGCTCAGGGCCACTGCAGCTTGATATGTTTCTCACCACCCACCCCCATTGTGCTTTATCAGTAGTAATGAAACACACCGGTTGTTTTCAACTTCTTAGCAGTTTGGGCTCCCTGTTGACCATGAGCAACAAACAGAGTTGAAAAACTACCCCAGCCCAAGCCACTTTTATCTATTTTTTTGGACGTGTGCCTAGAATCGATTACAGCGTCCTAAAGGTCATTGTACCTCATATAGCACAACACAGACATCACTTGCCCCATGAAGGTACGAGCCCTCGCCGACAAGCCATACATCGCAAAATTACAGGGCAGCACGATAGCTGTATGGGCTGACTCTCCGAATTCTACGCACAAAAACAGTCATGCTGTAATTTGTCACTCATAAACGCTACATAAAGCGTTCTTAGTATTACCTCCACAGTTTTTATTTACCAAACTCATAGTCAGCTCGGCTTTCAAGATATTAAAAAGGATGAATAAAGTATAGCACTTAAAAACTCTATAGTTTGACTATTGAGGATAGTCACGCCAAAATGAAATTCTGTCTTCCCGCTACTTACCGTGACGGCCGCATCTCGCTCGTTCCACGATACCAGTAAGACACTCGTTCAATCTTCTTGAACACTAAAAGTGGTGATACTCTCCACAGTTGCGCTATCAGGTGCCTGACGCGGAGGAGACAAAATTGTGGAATACAGTCGTCGTATTCTTTTGTTCATTTCTTTGCGTACAAAAATCATTCTCGGTAGCTTCATAAAATTCCGGTTTGAACCCCTGCTGTCACATGATGAAATTTTTACCGTCTCCTTCGCTACGGGTTTACTGATCTGCCTTGCCTCGTTACTAATGAGTTCATTGCTTGTCTCTGGGAGGGGCCAGAGAGCTCGTCCGGATTCAGGCAAACAGATCTTAATTTTTGGTTTCCTGAGATGAGGACAGGTCTTACGGTTTTAGAATGACATGAGGGTGAGTATATATGGACACAAATGTGCATTTTTGGGTGAACTAGCCTTTAAACTGAGACTGGATTGATACAGTCAAACTGGCCCGACATTCCAATGGTTATTGCCGACGCCAGTACCAATAAATTGCAGTATTGCACAATTTGATAGTAATTTCATCCAAACACGAAAAATGAATACACCTGCTTTCTAAAGGTTTTGCACGCCTGCGGGGACTCATAAACAGGGAAATAATAAATGGGGCATGTTCTCGAGAATTGTCTCTACCAATTTGTTTGTGTGATTTGAGTTTTATTTTTATGTTATCTGTTCTAAACGGCAAAAAAAAAAAAAAAAAAAACTTGAAAAGGAATAAGGGCAGTGATTTTACAGGGAAGAGCCAACACAAAAACACATCATTTTTTAGTGATTTTAGTATTTGTCTACACTGGATTGAGGAATCAAACTAATCTTTTTCCACCCATAGCTGTTTCGGGCAAGCAGAATCATCAATCACTCATAAAGTCCTTAATACTGCCAAAGCTGAATTAGATACTACAATTCTTTTATTTATTTTCCAGAGTCGGAGTATTTGCTATTCTTTCTTAAAGAGGCAGTTTGATTTAGTTTACCCATAAATGTTAATTAATGCATTAACTAACAAACATGTACTAACATGTAATTAAGGCTGCCTTAGGTCATGCTTGGAATCCTAACTCAGTTTGTAGTTAAGGATGCTTCTTGTTCATTAATTCATGATAGTAACACTTTAAATCATTTATTATTTGATGAATTAAGTATTAATTTAGACATTAGTACATGATTATTCATGTACCCTTATTGTAAAGTGTTACCGGTTATTTTTTTATGTAAATATAAGTGAAATGAGCATGAATAATTAAAAACCCAATGCCAATGACACTGTTAAATAAAAAAATATCTGATATATTGTGGATCCCTATGTGTAAACAGTCAGAAATTAGATATACGGCAAACGATATGCCTTCAGTCCATGTCTTCTTGGAAGTATGTTGCACGCTGTATTGTGGGAGGAAACTTTATCCTGATCTAGATGTGTCGTGGCGAGTGCAGTGTACTTGGAGGGGATGTTGTTTTTGTTCCAAAGTTCTTCTGGGAAAAAGGAGGAGTTTTCCTCTAAGACAGATGGAGGACTGGGTCTTAGTATTGGTGGGAACGAGAAAACCAGGGACGGAGCACAGGCCTTGACTTCAGCAGACAAAACACCGCCAATGACTAATGGATTTGTGCCCACGCCGTGCATGTTGTTGTTAGCCTTATGTGACAAAAAGTTGTGGAATTTGCATCCAAGAACACAATCCATGTCACCTCAAATCTTTCATAGAAAAGGAATGACTTCCAGTCGTGTCTTTTGCTGAAAATCGCTGTCATTATGAATGTAATTTTGGTTCCAAGTCCGACTCATATGATAAACAGGGGTCCAGAGGCATGGTTTGCATGACTCTGATGTAACAGGAAAGCAAACCTTAGCGGTTGGACACAAGGAAGCGTTTCCAGCACAGGTGCTAACAACAAATCCATGTGGTATTGTTAATAAAAGGCCACAGAAGGGCTACTGGGAGTGAGGATCCTGGCAGGACATGGGTCACTGGACTTTCCAAACATGCTGTTTTTGCCCACTGGTCTTTTGGTTATGATCCCAGTGCAACCGGGAAATGCTAAAAGCATACTGGACACTATGCCAAAATGTTTTTTAAAGGTGCTCTGGCCAGCGGTACTGTGAAGGTTTCAGAGCGGCGTCTTGGATAGCGCAGCTACAAATGAAAATACTGTCATCAGTTACTCGCCCTCACATTGTTCCAAGCCTGTAAGACTTGCGTTCATCTTCGAAACACAAATGAAGCATTGACAGCTATTTTTAAGCAAATCTGAGAGACTTAGAGATTCCATTGAAAGTCCATGTAATCAAAAACTTCAATGCTTCAAAAAGTTCATAAAGAGACTGTAAAAGTTTGTAAAGAGATTGCAAAAGTAAATCCATATGAGTTGAGCAGTCTAGTCTTCTGAAGAGATCCGATTGCTTTATATGATGAACAGGTTTGTATTCACATATAAACATTGATCAGTGCACAAACATAGAGCACATCAAACATTGTTGTGGGAAATGCGAATCGTCAGTGGTTCTTGAGAAATTGAATGTTTTTTCTGTGTGACATTGGGGAGGGCTCGAACAAACCCCAGTTGTTCTTGGTCTGTCCGGGGGGGGGGTACCGCAAAAACTTGTTTTTTGTGTGACACATAACAACAAATTGGTTCTTGCGTGTCAAGCTTCTGTTTACCACATTTTATGATCTCTAAGTTTGTGTTGATCAATATGTATCAATGTATCAATATGTAATGAACTAATTCTCTTCCAAGCTTTAATAAGCGAGTGTGTAAGTGTGTGGTCGAGATTTTGAATCAAAAGTAAGTGCATCCATCCCCTCAGAAAAATGCTCCACTACACTCCAGGGGTTTCATAAACGCCTTCTGAACTGAATCGATGCATTTGTGTAAAAAAAAAACTTACAAGAAATCCATATTTACAACTATTATAATCTCATCTTCTGCTAACTGCCGTGCACACGTTCACAAGATAATGGCGTTCGGATGACGTAGGACGTATAAATATTATAAGCCATTATAAAATTTAGAAGAGCCAAGACATTTTTTAATATAACAACTCTGATTGTATTTTTCTGGCTTGAGGGTGAGTAAATCATAGGGTAATCTTCACTTTTGGGTGAACTATCCCTTTAACGTTCAATTAATACAGACTTATTTTACAATCTTTTAATTAACTTTTTGAAGCAGCAAAGTTTTGATTTAAACAAACAGAAATCTTTTAAAATTCATAAAAATATTCTCATTTGTGTTTCAAAGGTGAACAAAAGTTATATTCGTTTTAAGGATGAGGATGACAGACTTCTGTCTATCCTTTTAAATGCGAGTGCAGGATATTTTTCTCACCAAGAGCTCAATCCTGACATTTGTTGCATATGCTACTTACCCTAACCAAACAGATCTCTCTGCACACTCTGGGAATTCAATTTATAACAATTTAACTGGAGTGGAAAAATAATGGTCAATGATCCCATTACACAGCGAGGGTCTCTGCATTCCAGAACAGAAGCAGTATTTCCATGTGCAGGTCAGGCTTTATGGGGAAGCTCTGAAAGGCATTACATTGCCAGGCGAGCAGAAAGGAACACCAAGAAACTCAAATTAAAGAGCTCCGACAAATCACTGGGAGTCACATGCAAGAGTACGGGATTTACGGTTTGCAGTTTCAAAACATTTTGAAGTTCTCTGGATAATCTCTGCTATTGAGATGTGCTGCCAAAACGACTGCTATGTTCGATAGCGTTCCCATATTTAGGAATATTGTCTTTAAAAGGGTGACCTAACAGCCCCATATCTGACTTTTGGGCCTTGTTCACCCCAGAGATGAATATGCAACAATTTAAAAAGACACTCAAGAAAATTTTAAACTGCATGTTATATAATATTTATGTATGAACTAAGAGCATTTTCTTTGATCGCATTTCTAGCTCAACTGACATCAAAATAACGTGGTCCTCGTCTTTTGAGGTTGGTGGTAACAGAGACAGCCATTCAGCTCTTAACCAACCACACACGTACTCGACCATGACTCATTAATAATGAGAAGAGGCTAGCAGTCAAGTGTATAGCTTACCAACCATCTGCACAGAGAAAACAATCTGAGAGCTGCAAGTTCTAAAAAAACAGACGTCTAGGAAAGACTGGCAGCCCTTCAAAATATAATAAAGCTCATAACCTCATTGAAAAAAAGGACAAAAGGCTTACTGTGAATTTGTTACCTCAGTAATGAATAAAATGTTTTACATCACATTTGTGCAATTTTAATTATTAAATTGTTTTTAAACACAAAAGACATACACCATGGTTCAAAAGTTTAGAGTCAGTAAGATTTTTTAAAGAAATTAGTATTTTTATTTAGCAAGGACACATTAAATTGATTAAAAAAGTGACCGTAAAGACATTTTTAGTATCACGATTTCCACCAAAACGTTTAACATTGATAATAATAATAAATGTTTCTAAAGCATCAAATCAGCATATCAGAATGATTTCTGAAGGATCATGTGACACTGAAGACTGGAGTAACGATGCTGAGAATTAAGCTTTGCATCACAGGATTTAATTTTATTTTAAAATATATTAAAATAGAAGACAGTTATTTAAAATTGTAATATTTCACAATATTACTGCATTTTTGATCAAGTAAATTCAGCCTTGGTGAGCATAAGAGACGTCGAAATCATTTAAAAAACCTTACAGACTCCAAACTTTTGGACGGTAGTGTAACCAACCCCATAATGACACTGAACAAATGTTTGCAATTCAGGTTTATTCACCACAAGCTATAAATGAAAAATTGCACAACATATAATATTTAAACAGCAATTTACCTAGAAAAAAGAGCCTTTGGGGGCCGTAACTAAAATATGGGCCACTTGGCACTGCTTTTTTGACGTATATTCTCCAAACATCGTAAACAAGTAATACCAATAACATTAATTTATAACATAAGCAATTTGTGGACAATTGCTGTGAGAAAATAATCATTTAAGTAAACAAACATGCCATCATAGCCAGACGAGCTTATCATTGTTCAGGGTCTTTGATCAAAAGCGAACTATCACAAGTAAATAAATAATTAAACTGAACAGAATGGATATGTGTTTAACCGTATACTAGTGCTCTGTGAACGAGACAGACCTCTCCAGATCTGGTCAAACCTGTGGTCTCTTCTTCTCTTCTCCCAGAGATCACCTCACAAATCTCCCACTGGGACACTCTGGCTCTGGGTATATGGTGCGGAACGTGAGGTTTATCCGAGGCCCGTGGTCATGGTACTCCTTTGCCACCTGGTGCTATTTAAAAAGCATTAATAATGTTAAAACCACACTCACAACAAGGCAATGTAACCATTGGACAAAGTTAAAAGAGGTTAATCAGACTCCAACTGGCCTTGGCGTTCGCCTCGAAAGACAGCGGTGATGCATGAGGTGTATTAAATAATTCAAATATACGATTATACATTGTGTCATGTATATTTGTACAGACAGATCATAAAGAATGTAGCTTTACTAAGCAAAAGCGGTATGTTTACATACACAATTACAATGTTGAATTGGTGTCCGCTGTTATATTTTTGACTCAGAAAGACCCTTTGACAGTTATGTAACCGCTTTTAAAACGTATAAATATTTTGTGCACATTTTAAAGGCAACTGCGAACAGCCATACATGTGGGGTTAGTTAGCTTTATTTTGACAGGTCAATGTGAGTTATGTCAACCTAATAAGATCGTCTGAAAGCTTTTTGGCGCAATGCGGGAGTGACCTTTCTTAAACAGTTTTCAGATGTCGCCATAAAATGTTCTTGACCTTTCTCCGTTCTTTGTGCCTCACCAAAGGCCTGCGTTTTGTCTTGGAGTCAGAATCCAAAAACAACTCAAACAGAACAAAAATAACTTCCAGCAGGTTTCTGAAATGAAATTACAAAAGTGCAAAAAATTGCAAAATATACCTGTTAAATTAAATTTACAAAAATGCACAAAAACGTTAAATTAAATTTACAAAAATGCACAAAAGGTAAACAAACCCATTTAAACAAAATTACAAACATGCACATAAATGTAAAAAAGTTCAATAAAAGAAAAGAAAATGTAAAAATAACCTGTTAAATTAAACTACAAAATGTAAAAAAAAATGTAAAATCATTTAAATGAATTTACAAAAATGCAAAATAAACCTGTTAAATTTAAAAAATTTACGAAATGTAAAAAAACAAAAGAAAAACTTTTAAATTAAATTACAAAATGTAAAATAACCTGTTAAATGAAATTACAAAAAAGTGCAAACATGTAAAAGCTGTTAAGCAAAATTACAAAAATGTCAAAAACAAACAAACAAAAAAACATTTCATTACATTGGGCAGTTTCTTAGTTTTGTGAATAAAGTTCATAAGTCATCATAGCACTACCAAATGATTCTATTATTTTACGACTATATGTCAATACTATCATCATATTTAACAGTGGTGTGTTTGCGGTGAAGAGTGACTATAATGACTTAATTTAAATGAATAGGATTGCTATTTTACAGAATGAAGCCCCCAGTCAAACTATATTACAAGTACGTAGTGAATAAGACGCAAGTTTCTTCTCTGATATCATATGCTTTGTGAGTTCTCCCCATTGTGTGTAGTATTATAAGTGCAATGTTTTGCAAAGTCTTTCTTGGAAACACTGTCCGCTTCAGTATGCTGTGAAGAAACACGTTCGCTTTCCCCCTTCACACTGTTACACATCAGCAGAAAACAGTCACTTAACAGTCTCTGGATGGCGAACAGTGTGACCGTTCCAGATCATCTCTACCACATGTGATCAGTTTTCCAGAACAGACTCGAGCCAAAACAAAGGAACACCATCTCCACCCCTCCACATCGATTTAGCTATTTTCAGCCTTTCTTCACAGTCTGGCTTATCATCAGCGTTCAGATGAGTGTTAACTGGCATCTTAACCACTCACATTAGACTAAACAAGAGCTCCTGCCAGTTCTTAGTGAGTCACACTGAATCTTGAAGATACACACAGTGTAAAAGTTCTTGCGAAGAGGCTAAAATGATTGTTAGATTTACTGATGGACATTATCACTTTACACTATCCAAAATACCAGTGAAATCTTTGCATTTGCTTTTTCTGCTGCCATCTGAGCTTGTGTTGAAACTTAGCATGGTTTGCCTATTCTGTTGTAATTACCAAAATCATAGTGACAGCAAACACTTTCTTCAGAGCAGTTAAAAGTGACATACCTGCCAGTCCGTCTGCGTACAGCCTTCCATGAGCAGGAGCGTCCCGTGGGTCAACGGGATGCGTATGTGCTCCACATAGGTGTAGTCTCCTTTGTCTTCCTGAAACGCATACACAGAATCTACCCTGACCTCTAATTCAACTTATATTCATTCTTCAAACAAACTTAAAGGGGTACACAAATGAATTGATATTTTTGATGCATTCTGACAGCTCTCTGACCCTCCCATAGACGGCAAGGGTACTGTTGAATAAATCTTTTTTTTTTTTTCTTTAGCGCACAAAAAGTATTCTCGTAGCTTCGTAATATTACGGTTGAGCCCCTGATGTCACATGGATTATTTTACCGATCTCCTTGCTACGTTTCTGGACGTTGATCGTGGTAGTACCCTTGCTGTCTGTGGAGGGTCAGAAAGCGCTCGGATTTCATCAAAACACATCTTTATTTGTTTTCTGAAGATGAACGAAGGTCTTACAGGTTTGGGAACACATGAGGGTGAGTATTTAAGGACCGAATGTCTTTTTTTGGTGAACTAATCCCTTTAAAATTACTCACTTACAACAGCCAGACACTTTCATTAACATCATCGGGTTCTGGTAAAAGTATTAACTTGCAATTTTGAAAACTAAGGGATGCGCTGATATGAAAATTCTAAACAGTACTGACAAGTTCCCTAATGATTTTTCATGTTAAAGCGCCAAAAGACTGGAAAAATTGCCAGGACATTACTATTTTTAATAACATAAAATTGGAATTTTTTGCTACATACAACAGAATTAAAATTCAATTATGCAGAGATGTATTAAACATCCGATATATTAAATTAAATATCCAAACATTACATTTAAAAGTTATTAAATTATTAGCATTTTTAAAGATCAACTTTCATCAGAATATATTACATCTAACTATCCAATAATCTACCAGATATCTATAAATTAAAAGACAAAAAAATGGATTAAATGACAGACTAAACTTTTAATAAATTACAATTTACATAAATGCTACCACTAAGAATTAAATTAAATTAAATACCAATCTAAAATTAATATCTGGATTATATTAAATTAAATATCCAACATTACATTTATCTTAATATATTAAATTAAATTCCAATATTGACCAGATAATCGATAAGTCAAAAATTAACTATATAGTATTACAAATTAAAAGGCACCAAAATAAGAAATTTACCACTGTAATATTCCCTGTAAAATAAAAAATTTAATATAATTAAATAATTTTTATTTAACAAGCACTGTGAAATTCCAAGACCACTACCTTCATTTCTGAATTGTCCAAAATGTTACAACCATTGAGTTTTTAGCATATAACACAGGGAAGCACTTAAGCTTCTCTTCTGTGACAAAACCTCTGCCAACCACAATCTGCAGACCTGTTTCTATTATGATTAAACGCAGCAGCGTCTGATACTGTGCTCAACACTATAATTCCCCTCATTAACCATGCATGACTGTGATAGGAACGTACACATTGGCACCTCACAGAAGTGGCTTGCTTTCTTCTGACATACTGACCCTCTAGTGTCGCCCAGCCTCAGAGAGGCGATAACGGCTGGGGTCCCTAAGAAGGCTCGCTGTCCACCTTGTGCCAGCCAATGCTTAGTCCTTTACCGTGTCCCGGTCCAAGTTACACAGCAACTGATGATAAACGTGTGCCGCGTTGCGTCTTCTTCCCTCGACCGCCATTACGTAAAGTGGGTTCGAGAAACGCGCATGCCCTTTGGAATAAGAGAAAAACATCTGGCGAAAACACATGCTTTCACTTTACACAGTTGCATCGAGATCAGTGCATATGGAATAGCGATATACCTGAGCATTGGCTCTTCCATTAACGTGGAGCTGTGAATATGTATCTGGCACTCTCCTACCAAACAGTGAGTCTGGGTTTCCTCATATGCATCACAGGGGAAGGAAACTGAATGCAAAACATACTGAATATTAAGTTGTTTTGCAGCTCCTTATGTTGCGGTCAATACTGCTCTAACCCTGCATCTTTGGGGTTTAAAAGATAATTAAAGGTGATTGGTTTCACCAAAAATGAAAATAGATTATATTCGAAGTACAAGCAAATGTTAACCTAATGGCAATTGCCAAATGGATTTATCATGTTGCTGGTCGTGTGTGTGTGGCCTAGGCTGTTCTGGGTGGTTATTTACTATCCCTACCTCAAACAGATTTTATTCACCTGTCTCATAATCTGGAAGATGTAAAATCATATTTCAAAATGCTTCAAAACGAATAGCACATCTCTCCTCAACAAACCGCCTTGATCTTCAGCAAACCAAATAGGGCTACAGCTCGTGGAACCAGAATATTTGTCAAAACGATCTTGATTAGTCACAGTCAAACGTGAACTGCTCTTGGTCCAAAGCAAATGTTTAAACATTTGGTATATTTGGGACTTTTTCAAATAATGTCTGTCCTGGAGAAGGTAAACAGATGAGGGAAGAGGGAAGCAGTGGCATTCCTGCCAATTTACTGATGAAGAAGGACTGGAAAATGTGAGTCATTTTGGGGAGAGCACTTTGTGAACATGTGAGTGGGACAGATGCAAAATGTCATCATGTGTACGCAAAAACATGCTTATTTTGATTCTTCTGTTTTGGTTTTATTTTATTTTATTTATTTAGTCATTAGACGCTTTTATCCAAAGCGACTTACAAATGAGGACAACAGAAGCAATCAACTAGTATATTAAACAACTAAACACAATCCAAAACTAAAAGCTAACTTTATAAATACACTTTATACACACATTTAATAAAATAAATTAAATAAAAATGACAAATGCATACAACAAAATTTCTAAACTTAACATTTAAATGAAAAACAAAAAACAAAGCAAAATATTAAAGACCAAAAGGTATGAGTATAATAATTGATTTCGAACATAACAACTAGCCAAACACCAAAAAAACCCTACATGTGTGTCATGTACAACCACACACCGCACACATATATATATAATATATATATATATAATATAATATATATCACATACACATTATAATTCAATATATTAATATATACTTTCATTTCATTAGTTTGTTGAAGTATTATAAAACTAAAAACTTAATAAAAGACCTATACAGACATAATAAATTCAGACATAATTTAACTAAAATTAAAATAAATAACAAATACAAATCAAATGACAGTAGTTTATCAGTAATCCTAAAAAATACCACTGCCAAACACACATGCTAAAAAACAACAACTTACTTACACGTAGTAAGAAATGGTTATAAAAACTGAAAACAGAAGGGAAATAAGTAGTAGGAAAGAGAATGATTCAGAAGTGATACTTATGTGCCTTGCTGGTGTCCCTGTTCGGTGGAGTCGAACGGTAGAGTCAATTGTCTTTACACTCTTCGGTCTTCACACAAGAAAGGCCGTCATGCGATGGCTGACGCAGTAAACTAAGCTTTTTTATACCCGTCTAACAAACTACTACATTAATTCAGCTGAACACACTTTCCTTATTTTCTCCACAACAAATGGCCAAGCAAGCGCAGACACTGACAAGATACGCGATACAGAAAGAGACCAAACATGATATCAGCACGTCTCCACACAGTAAAAAAAACCAAGCGTTTCCTAGCAACGACAACTGAACTAAACACTAATGAGACAAGTAAATACAATTAATTACTCACCGTTTTTAACCGCAATGTTTAAAATGTGTTCAACTATACATTTTCGGACCACTGGCATCGCAAATTGACATGATGCGTGCAATAGAGACGATAGTCCAAAATCTCTACTGGTTGTCAAATTTCTACCGGTTAATCATGTCATGTATATCGTACGGAAGAGTATTAGGGCCAAGCAATAATAAAAAAATAAAACCATCTCGAGATTAAAGTCATTAAATTTTGAGAAAAAAAAGTCGTTTTTATTTTCGGTTTTCTCACATTAGCACCAAGGCTCAACATATGCTCATATACTAGCCATGACACGATGGACAAAGTGTATTCTTTGTATGCGGGGGAGGTGCTTGCATTCAACTATCGTCCGGCTTTAAAATAAGCAACTTAATTTCATTGTTTTCTCCACTTATATAAGTTTACTTCATTCATGTCGGGACTGTTGCAAAAAAATTCTGTGTGGTAAAGTTATTTGAAAAATAAGTAAAAAAAATAACAAAATTTAGTAAATTTTACTTGAGCACTACACCCCATGTTATGATGCTTTTTTAACCTTATAAAGCCTACTGTATCATATTTGATATTTGAACATGATTCAATTACTGAAAAAAAACATGCAGAACACAATCTACTTCATCTGACTGATAGTTTATACCTTTTCCATCAAGTAAAAGACCTTTTAGTGTAATTGTAAAACTGTCCACCTTCAGCTTGTGGTTCATGTGTCTTTTTACTGTGAAATCTTTACTGATTTATATAAAGTAAACATAAGAATAACTTTAATATTGTTAGGAATATTTCAAGACAAACCCATACTAGTCTGAAGCAACTTTAACTTGATTATCCATACATTATCTTTTAGAAAATTCTTGTTAAAATGTTTATATCAAATATGATACATCAGGCTCTTGAGAAACGTCAGCTCTCAATCATAATTGTATTGCATTGTGCCCCCATATTGAAAACTTTAGAGCTTTGATCATAGAACTGAGCATTTAAATATCATCTTACTAAACATATTAGTGAAGATACTGACGTGTACAACTGTGATATTCGTATAAGACGTATGATGCACGTATATTCCAAGTTTGTCTCACCTGTAATATAGTACCGTGTCCCGTGATTATCGATCGGCCCATATTGTTTACACTAACATGCAAGCCAGTCAAATTTAATCATAATTTTTTTGGTCTATTACACATCTTAACTATCAGCACTGCATCCCTGAACCTGTGTATATCAAATACCGCAGATCCTAGACCATTACTAATATATAGATCAACAAGAAAACACTAACAAAAAAATTACATATACCTGAGACTACTAGTCAACTAATATAATTCATTTCGGTACTATCATTTGTATGATTATTATTTTCTATGTCAGGCTAAGGGTTCATCTCAGACATAATCTCCAGTCCACTAAGAGGTTAAAACACTACTTTGTCCCCTCAATTTACAGTAACTCAACATGCAACCTACCCATCATCCTATAATTAGTCTTTTGTGACCATGGCAGTTCAGCCAGCAGCTTGCTAAACATCCAGTCAGCCTCCTCCTGCTGTAGAAATCCCGGTATGAGTCTCAGTCTGGATGAAAAAACAGTAAACAATTACTTTAATGCAGGACATTTTTTATTTTAGGCCACTTTCAATCGGGGTGTTCTTACCTGGACACTCCAGTAGGCCCTTGACTAATCTCAAAGATCGCGGCTTTTCGAGAAATAGAAACACCAACACACTGGATATACACGGTGTGTCAATCAACAGGTTTTATTGCTTGAAAGTGCTCCATCCGGCCCTTTATCACTCACCTCGAATCACTTTCTCTGCATGAACTCTCTGGAATGGCTAAACAAGCTCAAAAAAAAGGATAAATCGAAGACTACTGTCCTGTCAAAAAAAAACACAAAAAATCCCCAGCATATAATAGCAACAAATGGTCTTACACACTGCTGATGGAAACCAATGAGTCGTGGTCCATATTTCCATGAACCTGACACTGACTGGACATCTTGAGCTGAAACATTAAATGCAAATACTCTTAATTTAATGAGCCACTAGGAATTCACACTAATCACTGTAACAAAATTAAGAGAAGCAGAAAACAACACACTGGTACACTGTACTACACCTATATTGCTTGTTTTCCCCTGAAGTCTATTTATAAGAATAATATAATAATAAAAAGGCATGTAATTTAGTTTTATATGACCTTTGAAACTGTCTCTGAGACTTATTATTTAATAAGTGAATTAAACACACTGTTTTTGCTAATTGTACCTTTGAGATATCTATATGTCAGTTACCTCTTTATGATGATTATACTGGGTATTGGCATAGTTATTCCAGGGTTCTTTTGAACAACGAATTTCTATGACTTTCATGACTGTGCAATCTTTTTTTTTTTAAATAATTTAAACAATCATTTAATTTAAATAGAAAATAAATTATTTAATTAAGTTTCCAATCCTTTTTAAGATTTTATGAATTTACATGACTTTTCAACTATCTCGTTACTGCACAAAGATGTTTGAAAATCATTGAATAATTTAAAATAACAATTCTGAAAAATAATAGTAATAACTTCCTTAGTAACTTCCTTTAAATGGGAAAGCATTTATTTGATAGTTTCTATAACTTAAGTCGTTCATTACTTCTACTATTAAAATTATTTAAATATTTACAGTAAAAATCATAAAAATAAAACCATTTATTTAATCATTCCATGACTTTTTGTTTTCCAGAATTGAAGTGATTTTCATGACTTTTGCACATTATTTTCTATGACTGTAAAAACAATGTTATTCAGGTCAGGACTAAGTTATGGAATCTTAAACAGATGTTAATATGTAAACATATGACAACAAAAGTATTATTATTATGATTTAATTATTTATTTGTTTTGTGACATCTTTAACGTTTGCAGTAGAAGTGTTTTAATAGTAAAATTCTTGTACAGTTGGCATACCGGTTGGCTGTTGTGGCTTGTGAAGAGGTTTGGCCCAGGAGCCCTGGACTCTCGCTCGCTGCCTTTTATCACTCATCAAAGCTCAAAACCTATCTGACAAGACAAAACATATTATGTCAGTGGCCTTTAACACCTTAGGACAAAACATTTTTTTTTTTTTTTATGTTTTACAAATGACTACAGAAGGAATTTGCTGCCATCTTCAGGTAATTTTTAGTATATCATGTAGTAAAGGATAGCACTCATATTTCATGGAATATGACTAACGTTATGGGTCAGTTTCTAAAACCAATCTTTCCAAAAGTGTATATGAGCACAGAGAACCATATTATAAAATGCATAATTATATTTGATGTAAATAGACTTATGACATCTAGTATACAATTTGCACACTTCCCAGACTGAGACTCAGTTTTTACGTTTTCAGTCAAGTTTTAATAACCTGACAGCGTTGTCACAAAAAATTTGCAGCTTAAACAATACTTACACACATTAGTTTCGAGGCGATTTCTCTCATTTAGCAAAGCGTTGAACATTTGTGTAACAGAAACACAATCAGTTGTTCGGCGAAACGTGTCCGTGTTACTACAATGACCGGCGAAAATACTTCCTACGGAGACGATCTTCTTCTGTAAGTACACTGATATATGAATATGTACATGTATATAATATACATCAAATATGTGTACAATACAAATATAATATTGTGTATTTGTTTAAGATGTTCTAGATATAAGACTACTACTAATAGTTTTCCAATAGTACAACTGCAATTATTTATAAACTATTTAGAATATTTTAATCTTTAGAATTCTTATAATCTAGCAACCTAATTACTATGAATTTAAATTAAGGCACTAGGCAAGGTATTTTAATATCTATTTAATATCTTATAATACAAAATCAACTCCTGTATTCAGGTGTGTACAAGGATGATTACGTCAGGCCTTTGCTATTTTTACAAGAACAGATCATTTTTATTGTAGACCAAAAAGGTAGATTAGTTTTTAAAAAGTAGTTTTAAAAAGTATAAGTTGACTGCATAACGCTTGGCAAAGCTTTAAACTTAGGGGCTTTATTGTATGATTGTATAAATATTGATTGCAGCAATCTTACGTAATTTAATTACAAAATACATTTAATCAGTTAGAGTTACTGAGAGAAAAAAAGTGCAATTAAATTAGTTACTCATGAAAATGTTGATGGCATTCATAAATTAGTTTCAAGAGAAATTAATTTCCTTGTAGTAAATTTAATTCTGTAGGTTTTTGTGTTCGGTTCGGTAAAAGATTTGTGAAATCCTGTAATGTTTCAAGAATAACATAGCATGCATCTATATATTTCTGCCTTCCTTGAGTACAAAAAAAAAAAAGTATCAGAACCCTTCAACTTCTTTTAAACCATCATGATTTAATAAATAGATCAGTAACGAATTAAGGCCAGTGGCTTTAGAAGTCTCTTTGTAACATTTGAAATCTAAATCCAACAAAAGACAAAACCATATGCAGCATCATAAAATTTATTAAAAAAGACAAATACAAAATCAATACAGAAATCATTTTTATTAACAAACAAGATTTCAGATTGTCATGCATCAGTAAAGCAGCACGTTGTGTTCCACTCTTCAACACGTCTGGAATAAGAACATTCAAGTTTTAAACCAGGGGACGACTAATGAGGTTTAACCACCTGGACTTTTCACTGGTCCGTAAATAATCATACAGAGATCTAAGCTATGGAGGTATTCCTCAAATCCAGCTTGGGATGAAACTCAAGACACTCGGGTGACATTCCACCACACCTTTAAGTCTTCAGTGCATGGAGAACATCATGTAAACATGTATTAGATCTCCTTTCAATAAACGTGACCAAGTTTTATATTCTATAAAAAGGCACAGGCTTTAAATAAACCAAATCTGGCAGGTAGACTCTGAAAAGCCTGAAAAAGGCCAATGTACAAAAATACACTTAAATCAGACCTTTGGTTTTATATTGATACAGTACAAGATCCCAAAATAGCCACTTTAGATTTGCTTAATATGTTAAATTAATGATAAGAAAGGCCAGCACCCATTTATCACTCATCAGAAGGTCTAAGGCATGAATGCAAACTAGTTATTGGCAGTTAACAAGAGTGCAAACAGATAGTCCCAGATAAAAAGAAAAATGCATAATTAGTAATTAAATAAATATAAAACACCATCACCATATAAATAACCCTCTGCTTACAACAGCAGTGGACACAAAACCCTCCCGACACGCTTCTCTCACCATATAAAGATTGGTCTCCATTTCTGGCAACCAGCAAGAAGGCAATAATAATGAGTCATTGTGGAACGTGAGCATGTCCAGATATTTATCCAAAGAGAACAAACACACACAACATTTAACACACACACACAAAAAAAAAACTTATTAGATAACCCTTCAAAGATGTGAGATTCAAAACGACTCCAAGTGAATCTCAAATCTCAGTACGTGTGTTTTGTAAAACATCTCATCCAGTTTGGTCTCCATCACACAATGTGCTCAACCTATCGCAGCTTTCTCCTCCTGAGGTATCCGCCACGCTGGGCCTTGTTCATGCGCAGGCCCAGGTAGAGGACTAAAAAAAAGGGGAAAGGAAAAAAAAAAAAAAGAGAAAAAAAAAAAAAGAAAAAAGCTTGATGGGAGCCACGACGGTGGTCACCCAGCCCTGTGGGACACAAAGATAAGAAGGTTAGGGAGAAAACATGGTCACTGAATGTATAAAGCACTGCTGGATGAGATTTTTAGGCTGTCGCACCATGACGGCGTGAGGGAAATAGCCGTTGGTCTGGTCTTGCAGTCCCACAGTAGTCAGTTCAGCAGCTACGTAGCGTTCAGGGGTGGGCTTGTCCAGGGTAGGCTTCCTGATCCTCGTCATCTTGGTAGCTACAAAGAAAGGCAGCACACTCTGGTGACAGAAAGATTTGATGTTATTCACGAAAATGTTCCGACTTCTGACTAAAAGAGCATTTCAGCTGGCTGGATCTGGCAAAATCTTTACTATTCATATCTGATAGATATAAACAAAAACCTTAAGAGTCGACAAGACAAAAAAAAACAAACTTCATTAACTAATCAGTACAGTTCTTGGTGTATTTATTTACTGCCCTCAACAGTCTCTTGGTAACTGATGATGCATTTACACTACTATTAAAACGTTTTTTTGATACCGCCCCCCCCCCCCCCTTTTATGCTCACTAAGAATGCATTTAATAGAAAATTCGGTAAAAATTGTCATATTTGGTAATGGTACATGGCCATAGTCATACTTTTGTTTTATATTTTAAAAAGTAATTTATTCCAGAATAAACTCCAGTTTTTAGTGTCACACGATCCTTCAGAAGTCCTTCTATAATGCTGATTTGGTGTTCAAGAAACATTTATTGTTATTAATGTTGAAAACAGTTGTGCTACTTTATATTTTTGATGGAAACAGTCATACATTTTATTTAGGGTTCTTTGATAAATAGAAAGTTAAAAAAAAAAATTTTTAAATTGACACCTTTTACGGTTTTATTTCTTTACTCTCATTGTTTATTTAACGGATCCTTGCTAAATAAAAAAAATATTAAAAAATAAAAATGACTGACCTGAAACTTATGCATTTAAAAAACAAAACACAATCATTTAATTTAATGCTGGTTCTCTCACCTGGATGATGATCCCTTTGCACTTGTACTCTGCTTGAAGTCCAAGTGAGAAGAAGTCCACAAAAGCCTATAGAAAGATGACAAGTAAAAATCAACCTCAAAAAATAAAGACTAAAAATAAAACCAATAATTTCTAAATGCAACATGTAAATTAAGGCATCATAACATTATAGTACATTATACAGTACAGTATAGCGTTATTTAATTAGTGTTTTTAAAAATTCTGTTTACGTGAGCATTAAAAGACAGCAAATGAAATGGAGCACTATTAAATATCCAATATAAACTGATACAAATAATAAATAAATACATTTAATAACTTAACTTTAGATTGTTCAGTACTAACAACTTGAAATGTTTTTTTCTGAAACAATTATGACCACTGATATCTCTGGGAAGTATATTGTGAAGACACTCGCCTTGGTGGAGGAGTAGATGGTCAAGAGTGGGACGGGGAACATGCCACTGGCAGAAGAGATATTGAGGATAACACCCTTAGCTCTGCAATGAAAAAAAAGCTAACTTTATTTCAACTAATCACATTTGACATTGACATCAAATAGGGTATATTTCCAGCTGTGGAAACCTGAAAGCCGCCGTCACCCACTGTACTTCAAAACTCACGTCTAATGATGGTCGCCATGTGTGTTGCCATGGCACCAGCTTTCTCATGCAGTACCCCTGCAGCCGCAGTAGAGTGCTGGGGAGTGCAGAGGGTTGGACCTATTTGTACAAAATTTGCCCAGCTCCATTATAGGCCCCAGAGTTGCACGTGACTCAGCAGCAGCCAATGGGATCAGTGCATTGTTGCTTTTCAATTTCACAAAGAGTGGGAGGGGAACAGGAGGGGAGGGGAAAACCCTGTTTTTAAAAGCTGCACTGAATTCCTTTTTAGTGACAGCGGCTGTGTTAGGAATTCCAGTAAGATGCTGGAAGGATGTTTTTATATTGTACACCAGGACTCACCTTGCCTCCATTCTGGGCAGCACCAGACGAGTCATCTGGAGAGAGAAAACAGGACAAAAAAACGAGTTCTCACATGCTCCAAAATGACGAGACAACATAAAAAAATCTGAAACACTAATATATCACTCCTGCATTAGAGAGAAAGGGAGTGAGAGAGAAAGAATGCGTGGGTGGTGAACACGGGGAGCGTTGGTGGAGATCAGCAAAACACAGGGAGAGAGAACAGGTACAACAGTAGGAGGAGTACAACAGAGCGGTCACGTTGCAGTACTTCTCAAATTTTAATTTTGAATTTTCAAAATTACGAATTCCGAAACCCTTCAGCAGCCCAATTTGTTGTTTGTGTCTACCTACTTGGCACACTGAGGTGATGTTGACATTGATCATGTTGGTGATGAACTGCGAACGGAAATTAACAGGTGAATATTTCTTAACGACAATGGCTTCTAATAATTAAACCTTCCGCCTCAGACAAATAAATTACTCACGTTTTCCAAATCAGGGATGTGGAGGAAGAACTCAGGGTATGGATATGAGATTCCCACATTGTTCACTAGGAGACAAAAATAGAAAACCAGATATGGTTGAATATGACTGAGATTTTGCATCTGAAATAAATATGTTTTAAAAATCACCACTAGGTGGCGATAAAGCATCAGGAATGAGACGTGAGCTCTAAACGACATGGTAAAAAAAAACTATCACGATTTCATGTGAACAAAAAAAAACCTTTGTGAGAAGATGAGGCCAAATAAAAGAGGTTTCAAAGCAACACTGACAGGGAATCGTGAATGAAAGTTGTGTGCGTGTCTGCTTTCCGACAACTTTGAGGTTTGGGTTACTTACAAGATGTAATGACGTAAAAGAAACTTACCAAGGACTCCAATCTCCAGTCCAGCAAGACCCTTTTCGATTTTAGGATAGATATCAATCTGACCGTAGTCCACCGCGATGGTTTTTGTTTCCACATTATATGCGCTTTCTGTAAATAGAGACATAAAAGACACTTAATGCAAAGAAACAATGCAAATGCTCATCGTTCCAGCTGCAGACATAATATTGGCATTGGAGAACTCTGTCCAAGATCAGGCATCCCTGCTATTGCTGCTGTTCTAAAAATAACTTCTCTGGGACTTTGCCCATTGCACCAAAACACAGATTTCTGGTCAGCAGGGGACGCTACATACCAAAGAAAGGCTGTCGGAGGAACTTCCTACTCCCCTCCCCTCCTCTGCTTGTTTGAGGTGCCTGCAGCAATTAGAATTTATTGTCCAAAGGCTCATTTGTCTAAACACTGTTCCAGTGAGTTATGAGACGAAAATTCCTCTCAGGTCTCGCAGCAAGCAGCATTTTTTTTTTTTTTAATCGAAGGTTTATTTTAAGAACAAATGCACATAAATCAGCTCCGAAGTCTTTTTCTTTGGCCAGGGGGCTTGTGGGATACTGCTCTGGGTGACTAACACCCCAAATGGAGGATGATCAATGCAAATGTGAGGTTCCAGCACAACTGTGGTACTGGCAGACTGGGATTTTCCCCTTTCCAACCTCAGCAGTTAAGCGGCTACATTTAAGACAGCTTAAAAGTTGATTATAGTAACATTTTATACTAATAAAAACAACTGTTTGCATCCATATGGAGGTTAAATGATTCCTGACAGGGTGTTTGAGTAAAATGGGTGCTTTCAAGAGCGAGTTAAGAAACTCCGGCAAGGCATTGATACTTCATTATTCAGTGCACACACTGAGCCCAGCTGAGTACAAAAAAAATCTCCCATTCACAATCTCATGGCCTCACATACTCCATTCATACCAAAAAGAAATGGAGGGTTAAAAAGTGCAAATGAAGGACAAAAAGAGGCATAAGCACCTTAAAACTTTAAATGAAGGGGAGGATATATTATTAATTATAATTATTTCATATAAAATATCAGTCATTACTGACAACTAAAAGATTACATTTTCAGTAGATGAAAAAGTTGAAAAAATAAGATTAACAAAAATTAGAAATGTTGAACCATGCAAACTAACTAACTGAAATGAATGAAATAAAAATAGTTAGCTTATTCAAAATATTAATACATTCTTACATAGTACTATAATATAGTTTCTTATCGCACAATCCTCTAACTTACCATCTCTATCTACACGCTCCTATTTTTAGCCGTTACTAACTAACTATTTGTTTATTGCATATTTATATTACAAACGACTAGCTTGGTTTCATTACACATCATACTTTTTATATATGGCCTTGAAGAGATAAAGCAGAAATTGCTTTTACACTGAAAGTCTCAACAATGCCTCAAATGAATGGTTGACGGAAACTTAATTTCAGGTGATTGTACGGGAAACAAGATCGGTTGTGATCCTTCACACGTCTGATTGGTCTAAACGGTAGATGTTTGGCCATACAACACTCAGGGGACCAGTGACAGGCTGAAGGCTCAGACTGAAGAACCTTCATGCTACATGTACATCATCCGAGCAATTATCTAGCATCTAAAGAATTCACATTTACTGGAACAGGGAAGGCAAACAGTGGTTCGGCCCTATTCTGAGAAGTTTCGTGCATGACCCCTGGAGCTCAGCATGGACCTTTGAGTGTGCACTCCTGCCAGGCTGCATCAGCTCTCCGCCCAGTCAGTGAACCAGGCCCCCACCCTGCCTCTTAGGCCAGGGCTAAAAATAAACCCAATTTCATTAACATCAGGAGGACTGTCTGTCATTCACAGAGATGAGCACTGCGGTTTGCAAACACACACACACAGATGGCCAAATACTGACTGAGAGACTTTGCCACGTCGTCGAGCTTCTCCTGGGAACGGCTGATGAGCATCAGGGAGAATCCTCGTCGAGCAAGCTGAGAGAGAGAGAAGATAGTTTGAATCACCTCATTTATGACAAAGAGAAACATTGCAAAGCATTTGTTAACAGTTGCCATTAAAACATCTCATAAAAGTGGCCCATGTCAGCTTCTTTGGCCATTTTCATGGTAAAAACCATAATTGAGTTAGTATTGGAATATAAAACAGAACATTTGACTCATTTTTTCCTCAGAATTCTACAACTAAATATGGATTAACTTAATTTCAACTGTATCAACATAAAATAACATTTTAGAGAGGCGGAAATATTACCATGTAATATCTGACAGACAATAATCAAATTTTTGTTAAGATAACAAAAGGTTAATATCCTCTCCTAAGGTTAATATGTAAAAACAACTAGAAGCAAGCTAGAAGTTACTTGATTTCACTGAAAAAATTTAAACGGTCATTTTCAAAACATTTTCTGAATTCTGACCAGCCCAGCACAGCAACAGTGGCTCAACCAATGGCGTGGGGTTAGGGGTTGGATTATTTGTTTGTTTGACCAATAACAAAAGAGGGGAGTGTTTGAGGGAAACCTGTTTGAAGACAGTAATTCTTTCACAAATGTGGATTACTCTCTTTACTTTTAACTGTTATGAAAAAGCTAAAGACGAAGCTGAATGTTAACTTCAGGAGTGAGCAGTGACATGAAAGAACGGCTTTTAACTGTACGAGTTATGTGAGGTAACAGGTCTTTTTCCACCAGCAGTCTTCTAGTCACCCTCCTTCTCTTGGCCTCAGAGTGAAACCTCTGTCTTGATGAGTCACTGTGCTTTCCGTGGAGCGAAGAGATAAATAAGAAGAGAAACCCTTACCTCCTCCGCATAGGATTTCCCAATTCCATCCGTGGCTCCCGTAACAACTGGAAAATGAGAAAGAAAGACAGGATCAGTGTTTGCGGCAGCTTAATTACTCATTTTGCAACAAAAACAAACTTGTCAAATGGTAAATTTGGGCAAAGTTTACTCGGATAGACCAAGTTCAAATCAAAACAATCCTACACCTGCCAAACTGCCATCTAAAAAGGAAGATAAAATTAAAGGGTGTCATTTTAAATAATGTTAAAGCACTACTTTATTTCAGCTTAAAACATAAAAACTGTTTAAAGTAGCAATTTGTAGGTTGATTTCCCTGAAAAGCGTAGGTACTGACATTGAGAATTCCCAACCAGGGGTGCGTTTCCCAAAAGCAACTATGGTCGCAAGTTCTGCCGTTATCAATAGAGTTCAGTGGAAATTAGTTACCACCATAGTTAGCTAATAATGCTTTTGGGAAATGCACCCCAGCTCAACATGGTAACCCTGGCTCAAGTAATGGGCCTAAGGCAGAGCTATCAGTTCAACCAATGGCAGATGATAGAAGTATTAATCATTTACTTCAGTCTCATTTCACACAACGCAACGGTTATTTCTTAAAACTACAGTGCATAATTTTTGATGTTAAAATACTCTTAGCCTAACATGTGAAGGCAACAATAGGCTAAACAAACCATTTCTATGTTAATGTCCTCAAAAAGTGTAAACACTTACTTCTTGTGGCATTTTCAAAGCATTTGTTGTTTGAGAATCACGAGAAAGCTCAACATGGCAACACTGGCTTGTATATCTCAGCTAAACACATTAAAAAAATAAATAAAACCATATATGAAAGCAATTTCTAGCTTGATTTCCTCAAGAAGTATAAATACTGTGACTCTAAGGCATTTTAAGAACATTTTTTGTAATTTTAAAATTCTGACCAGCAACACTGGCTCAACCAATCATGTGAGTCGGGGGTGTGGCTATCAGATGGGAGACAGGTTCGAAAACAGTCATATTTTACATTCCATTTAGTGACTCTAGCGGCACAGAAAATGACACCCTTCACATTTACAACCATTCGTTGAGAGCCAAAATGTGTTTTTAGTGACCATAAATCCACCTAGAAATCTGACTTAGAATGAATTTGCCATTAACAAGTCTTTTTTTTACTTCTATAGCACTTCACTCTGACCTAAAAAAGCTTGTAGTCTGTACAGACACATACTATAAAATATTAATAAACTACAAAAAAAAAATAAAAAATTACAGTACTCAGAGGCCCATCTCAATGTCCCATGATGCTCTTGTTTTGCAAAATGTAGAAATACAAAAAGCGAGCATTAGACACAGTGTGTGATGGCTGATCAAAGAGTGGCATGGCAGTGGTCATAGCAGAACAGGGTGTGGGGGGTGGGGGGGGGGGGGGGGTTTTGTTTTTTTTTATTTTTTTTTTTTCTTTTTTTTTTTTGTTTTTTTGTTTTTTATCTTTTTTTTTTTTTATTTTTTTTTGTATTATTTTTTTTTTTCTTTTTTTTTTTTTTTTTTCCCCCCCCTTTTTCCCTTGATCTTTTGTTTTTTTTATGACGTCTGTAAGGAGCCGACAGCACCAGGGTGAGGGGGATCATGGGGGCTGCTAACATGAAACCAGAGGGAGAAGGGGGGTGGAGGGGGGAATGGGAGACTGCGCAAAGTCAGATGTGGGTAGAAAGTGAGAGAGCACGACAACAGGAGTGAGAGCACTGGAACTAAAGACAGAAGGAACAAAAGGACAAAGTGATTCACAAGCTCCTTTTCAAATTCATCCTAAGAACGAAGCACATCCTAGTTTGTCTTAATGGAACAAACTACATTAAAGAGATGGGTCATGTCAAAATGAAAATTCTGTCATTTACTCGCCCTTATATGTCTTTCTTTCTTCTGTAGAATAAATATAGTTTGAGGAATGTCTGTGTCCAATCAATTGAAGTCAACGATCACCAAAACTGTCTGACTGTCAACATTCTTCAAAATACCATATTTTGTGATTTGTAGAAGAAAGTAATTCAGGTTTTGAACAACACAAGAGTGAGTAAATTACATTATTCATTTTTGGGTGAACCATCACTGAATAACCGCAAAGAGATTGTGAGGATATGGCTGAAGAACAAAACTCATAATGAACATCTAAAATACTGTACATACTTCCTTCGTTTGATAAAAAAAAAAAAATCCAAATTTAGTCACAAATCCTTCAAAAAGTCAGAACAAACAGTAAAATGCTCTTGGAGGCATTCTTAGAAACATTCCCCTTTCACAAAAGATGTGGCACGTGTTTCACATTTTCCCTAAACTTGTTCCAAGCTTAAAGTCAATTGTGAGAGTGTGCACATACACCACAACACTTCAAACATGGAGTGAGAAGGGCTTGGGGACAATTCCCAGAATTCCCTGCAAGGACAAGAACATGTTCTGCCACATTGTGGGCCATCAATCCATCGCTATAGTCATAAACCATCAACATTTGACACATAAGCCAAGACTAATCAACATCTAGATTACTTAGATACCTGGGGAGCATTCTGGGAGACAATTTTAATGCATGAGACGGATCATAAATAAACAGCCACCTGTCAAAACCCAAAACTATCCCACAGAAACACCTAAATCTGTGACAAACCATGAAGATGCATGTAGGTGGCTACATTATGGAAGCCACCGATGCTTGATACTTCTGTGAGCATGAGTCTTTTGTTAGCATGAACATTATTAAAAGCACAAAACAAATGTATAAAAATAGACCCAGAACAGCCCCCCTTTGCAAGCGAGATGGCACGAGCAGTCGTGCTCCGGTACGTTCACGAACAGTACGTTCAGAAATACGGAGCCGCACATGCGCACTGGCCCTCCTCCGACTCAATATTCCAGCGCTAAAAAAAGCAGCCGAGTGAGTAAAAATAGCTACCTCGTCTGGAACAGCCGCAGCACTTGAATACCAACAAGATGCTGCCCGCTAACCCTCAAACTCTCTCTCTCTCTCTCTCTCTCTGAATCCCCCAGCAACCCAGCTCATTGTAGAGCCATCGGGGGGGGAAGAAACAGCTGACCGGTTCTTATGGAACAGGGATTTTATGCTTGCAGCGGAGGACAGTCGTGAACGAAAACAGTGCTTACGGGCTCAAAAAAGCATCGGAGGCCAGTGTAGTGTAATTAAAAAGAGGGATGAAGGGAGATTCAGCCGTCCACATTCAGACCGCTACTGTATGCAATCTGTCGCATCACTCTCTCTCTCCCTCCATGAATGAACAGTTACCGTTTTTGGCTCGGTGGCACTGCAGAATGCTAACACCTCCGCCCACTCCCCCCAAAGCAGCATTGTGCTTTAAATAGTACAAGCCAGTCACATGGCCAGCAGGAAAAACTACACACCAGAGCAGTTCAGCACCCAAAATAGCAGCTATACTCGGATAAAGGTGGATTGAAGAAGGGGAAAAAAACGATGTGGGGGTGAGAGGGTACAATATCAGAAATAGCAGCAAAAAGTCACATGCCTGCCAAAAAAAAAAGGTGAAAAACCAATAGTTCTCCTCGCTACCGTCTCCTCCTTGAAAAAAATTAATTAGAACAGAAAAGGGCAGAAATCATTCAAAACACCTAAACATAGAGCTGGTATATTTTTGGACGCCGGTGCGGAGGTAGATGCTTTGTTTTCCTAGCGAGAAAACGCATTGCCGTTACATTTGTGCAAAAGTAACACCTGTCACGGACGACTGAGGTAAAAGTACTGTATGAAATGAGTGGCTTATTCAGGACACTAGAGAACATTCACATTTTTACTCAAGGCACGCAGCCATATTGTGCTTAATATTAGCGCATTGTAAAAAGAAAACTAAAACAGCATCTAAACAGTTAAAATGAGTGCAAATAGTGCATTTTTTTGGGTAGAAACCGAATTATAATAAGATTAAATTAAACGTAGACTTTTCGCAAATCTCACATTGTGTTTGAATGTTAGCACATTGTAAACAAGAAAAATTGTAGGCTATCCAAACGGTTAAAATTAGTGCAGTGTCTTTTTTTTGTGTTAAAATTGTTTTTTTGTCAAGGAAATGCAACATACTAGAGCCCTTTCACATTTATTGTGAACTGTGACTGTGCTTGATATTGGCACACTGCAAAAATTGAAAAATGGCATCTAAACCGTTAAAATTAGTGCAAATAGTGCCTTCAAACCCGAATTAAAATTGTGGCCAACGAGATCCAATTAAACGTATGCTACACGCCGTGCCTCACGATAGCAGGTCGGAATGGGATGTGAATTGTAGGTGTAACGTTAAACGCCAGATGGAAGATTTCCTTTTCCAGGAAATAAATAAATAAATGGAGCCGAGTCGTGACAGAGAAGAGAAAAAGGGAGGGTGGGGGCTCGCAGAGGGCGAACAAACAGATTCGGGAGGGGGGAGAGGGGCTCTTAGTGATGGAGACGGAGGGGATGAGCAAGAGATGGAGGATGAAGATAGGCTTAGACAGAGAGAGGCGGAGGGGGGTAGCAGTTCTACCCAGCATCCTCGGTCCCGGCACGTGGCAACGAGCGTGTTAGTCACATGAACGGCAGCGTTCCCTTTGAAGCCCCCCCACCTCTTCAAAGCCCTCCCTTGAACACAAGAGCCAGTCACACTGTCATCATTCACGGCTCACACATTCACAAGTTGCGCAGTCCGCGTTCACTCTCTCACACGCACCAGGGGTGTCATTCACATTGTCCCCTTTTAGCTAGCATGAATGGGCTAACGGTGCTATTCACAAAGTTGTGCGTTCACAATCAGCAAGAACAAGAAAGTTGAGAGTTAGCTGTATTGTTAAGTCAACATGCTGCCAAGTTTCACCCTGATTGAGAAAGGCCTAGGCCAGAGCGGGTTTTAAACCGAAAAACTCCTCGATTTGAATGTCAAAGCAAGTTTGTGTGACACAATCGCCCCCATCCCCATGAATGACTGCAGCTCTATTATATAACTGTGATTCTCAAACACATTTAGTGTTCTAAGGAAGGATGAAGTGAGCCACTGGAGGACAAGAGAGATGGGGAAGGGTGGGTGGGCAGTTGATGAAGCTCTAATTCTGGCTTCCTCGTGCTTCTCGGTCAGCATCACAGAGAAAGGCCAACAGTACACTGCATCGGACACAAACTACCAACATAAACTCAACCTGCTAGTAGGGGACCAACAACTAGAACAAGTCTCAACCCATACAGAACCAACACTGACGACGGAAAAGTAGGGCTCGTATGTACTTATGTTGCGGGGTTGATGAAGTCTCTTCCTCAACACTCAAAGTTAAGTGTTGTGAAAAAGGGAATGTGACCAAACCTGTCAAGAACATGTCTGAGTCATATGTCACCCCTAAATAAAAAATGAAAATAAATAAATGAGGCAATTATCGAAAATAAAGAATTATAATAATCATAAATGAATAATACATTTATTTTCTCAGTTCAGGTGGAATAATATGCACAAATTACATTACATTAATATACACATATTTTATAAAATAAAGTATTCTATTGCTTTAATACTAGATTTAAATAATGAAATTAATAATAATAATAATAATAACAATGTGTTTTTTTTTTAAATCACTACTGTAACAAGATTTTGGGGAAATATGTGCTTAATTGTCGCAATATCAATGCAAAATAAATATTGTTCTAAAATAAACAATGTCCTTTTTCATTTTGAGGTGAAATGTGCTACTCAGACATGTATTCATTATCAGAATGAGATCTGATAATGAACCTCAGATGCTTATTGTCAAAAAAGTGATGTCATAGAATTAATTTAAGGTTTAATACTTCTATTGTTCATTAACACATCTGTGATTCCTTATAAAAGAATGCTGCCTGGGTTTCCTCTGTAATATGTATAATTTAATAATGCAGAGAGAGAGAGAGAAGGCACATCTGACTAATAACAATGATCTAAAAAAAAGCCTGTACTTCTACTGCTGCAAGAACATCATGCACAATAACTAAACCACTGACTTACAACCTTTACCATAGCGGTGCAGTTCCCAAGACAGACACCAGGGGTCTCCCGTAAGCGACTCGGGCGAGGAATGCCTGGTTACTACAGGAACACACCACAGGGCCTTTTTTCTGGGTTCTTCCTCATACATTCCTCTTTATGACTCACCTTCAAGGTACTGCAAATTCAGCACATTATACCTTCAAAAAAATATCATTTTATGTGACCTCATACCGTCAACATGCAAATGAACGAGTCTGTAAGATGAAGGGGAAGACTGCAAACGTGTCAAGGAACAAGCAGTTACATTCATACCGACGTGGAAAGAGTTTCGAGATCTGGAAACAGACTCTTGCTCAACCTGACAAGACCTGTGCTTCTGGATTGGCAGGAAGAGGAGCTAGTTTCCCCCTCCCATTCTCCATTTAGTCACCTCCAACCTGTGAGTGATGGCACACGTTAAACTGAACGAGTCTGACTGGTACCCTGCTTTTTTAGTTTCAGGGAGTGGCATTCATCACCTCCATATTTGACATCACACTGACAGAATGTATGAAGGAAACAGCTCAAAATGTGAAAGGGAGTGGTGGCGTCTAGTGAGCAAAGGGGTGATTCTTGCGAAACCTGCTGGGAAAATGTGCAGGCCATATTTCACTCCACAATTTCCCCGAATTTGAATTACGTTTATACCTGTATTTGATCATTTAGGGTTAATTCAAGAGGATTGCGAGGACATTTATACATACACACACACATGTATGTTTTTTTTTTCTACTGATATTTTACTTGACCATTTATTTTGTGTGTGTTTGTGTGTATAATTGGAAAGCAAAATAAATGTTCAAATAAAATATCAATTTATATTAAATGTAATAGGAGTAGGTTGGCAAAATATGTTTGTCTTGAAAAATAATGTCATAGTGGGAAAATATCCAATAATGATCAATAAAAATGCAAAATTAGAGCTCTAAAAAGACCTATAATTGGTTTGGTCATTAATATTTACCAATATTTTCCACTTTTACATTTAATTGGTTCTTAAACATCGTTTTTATCGATAAATGGCACTAAATGTGGTAATAATAGCCACCTTTGACATGCATTCAGAACAACATTCTTCACAGATGATGTCACTGGCTGTATGAAGCATATCAACAGTTAAAGGGTTAATATTGGCTTTGAGGTGGAAAAAATGGTCGCTTTTACTCACAATATAATTGCTTCTTTTTGAAGTGAAATATGAACACTTTATTAACAGGTGAAAATAACCCAAAAACCTAAAGGGTAGTCAGTTCAAACCTTTTAAGCGGCGATGCCTTCCAACCCATTTTTTATAAATACATTTTATTTTAATAAAATCATCGCACTCTACAGAAAATACTGCGACCCTCAAATCGCTTTGCATGTGCACTACCCAAGCTGACCGCTAGGGGCCTAGAACAGTGCACCTGCTGCCTAGGCAACATCCTAGGCAGTGAAAGACTAGGCATGATGAGCCATTTCAGTGAGACGAGTTTTGAAGTAACAGTATTGCAAGTGCGATTGCGTCAAGAGCAAATCTTCGCGCTGTACGTGAGGCTTTTGAACATTTACTCACACACACAAGTCTCCCCTCACATGCCGCACGTGGTATGGACCCGCATTATAATTAAGATTGGCGTTTTAAACTGCGTCATGTTGCCAAAACCAACCTCAGTGCCCCAGTGAGGGGATGAAGCGGACAACACCGGCCAAAAAGACATCTACTTAAAGACTAAGCCGCATTTTACCCACGAAACTGCCAAAGCGACGGGAAAAAGCGCGTTTGTCGGGACGCACATTGGCAAGCGCAGCCGGGAAACTGGATAACTGGGTCAGGCCAGAGGCACATACGATTCAGGAAAAACTTGAAATGCGAAAAATGATAAGCACCCGAAAAAAGGTTGCATAATAACAACAATAATAATAATAATAATAAAAAGAAAATAAGCGTTTGAGAATGATTTGTAACTCTAAACTTTAATCCAATTAGTCTATTTTCATATATTTGACCGAATATATCGTATTTAAAAATGCCAGGCTGAAATACCTGAATGACTCAGAGTGACATGCTATCTGCGCAGAATATATGAACGTATGGCGCAATCAGTCAACCTGAGACACGTCGCCTCCATTGACCATACGCATGAAATACTAATGCCTCAATTAGTCTGCTTGATCTTAACGATTACAAATGTGTGTGAGTGATGCAAACATTCGCTCTTAGTAAACGCTGACAAAAACGTTTTCAGTTAACGTTACATCTGCTGCGCAAAAAGTTGAAATTATTACCCCCCCCCCCCCAATCCATGAAGTCATCTTTATTTAGTTTAAGGCTGCGCCAAATGCGCACTATATTCATCCCACCCATGTCCTGCCAGCACCAGCTCTCATTCCCAACGCATGTCGTTCAACTTACCTGCCCATTTCCCCAATTTGGGAGAGAGTAAATCCCCGTTTCCCAGCACCCATATCCTAAAGCCAGTGATGATCTTGTACAGCAGCCACAGCGCCAGCGAGGCCGTGATAAGTGCACCGACCCAGAAGAGCGCTCTCTCGACAGGCTGTAGCGACTCCATGTCTACGGCTGGCTGTGCGTGGTGAATGACCTGCAAAATTAGTCGTTATGCACTGCTTTAGAGCTTCAATGTGTGCGCCCCTTTATAAGCAGGTTGTGGCATCACACCCCTACAACTCCTCTAACATACTAGTCTATCCAGATTTAAGTGCACACCTCCCACATACTCCGTCGCCGCCCATGCGAGCCCACGTCCACCGTTGATTGGCCGAAACTCGCGTCCGTCAACCGCAACTTACCGTTGATTGGCTGTTGTGCGCGTCAATCACAAAGAGCCCATTCTCATTCATTCGGTTGCCTGTTTCAATGGGGCGGGACCGAAAACTCTTCTGAGTGAGAAGCGATTGGACAAACATTACGGTAACCTCCATTCAAATAATGTCATTGGTTGTGATTCAGAACGGGTTTTTCTGTTTCAGTCAGGGTTACGAAACCTCCAAACCCACGCTGCCAACGATCACCCCCCCACACTATTTTATGAATGAAGTTTGTTGCTCATTGGCCACAAGGGCTCCTGTTGTCCCGCCCCTGCTGAGCAGGCAGTGAGAGTCTATTTGTCGACATGAACGCCAGTCACATTCATTCACCGGCGCTGTCACACCAATGAGTCATACTTTGGGGAAAAAAAGACGGGCAAGCTTATTTGCTGCATTTTAGCTCAATAGGCACATGTATGAGTCAATTTTCCATTTTCCTGACCATGTTTGCGTTTCCAAAAGCACATACAACGTTCGTGAATAAAAGAAAACCGCGTGAACACACATCCCGCTTGTTTTCACAGTGTGAGACACAAAATAAAAGCCATTAATGTATTTTGAATATTGCAAAGACATCGTATTTATACATACATAGATACATACAGAGTCATACAGTACATACATGCTTTGCTGTATATTATGAATATACACATAACCAAGCAAAAACTAAGCCAAAATTACATGATATTAATTAACCTTGCATCATGAGTCATATTTGACAGCATTTTTACACGTTTGTGGGTGTGTTGGGGACGCAGTGTTTCTATAACACAATTAATTATAATTATAATTAATACATAAGCACCAATAAAAATCCACCAGTTCTACATAGTAACAAGCGATACGTCATTGGATGGGAAGCAATATATATTTTACATCGTGAATAGTGTATATAGCCTAAGATAAGATGATTTGAACAGCGTTATTTTGGCAAACTCTGCTTATTTTATAATGTAGACAAGCTTATTATTTCTATTCATTCAAACGGTGAACATCCTCACAAATGGAACTACAATTACCACACAGCGCTGCGCCGAAATATCGCGAGAACTCTCGGCGCAAATAACGCGGAAGAGAGGATGGTTATGTAAACACATAGGCACGTAGTAGATATGCAGCTGAGCAACATGTGAAAATACAGCGTAAACTGTTGTGAAACGCATTTTTAATCGACTTACACATGCATGCAGGTACGAAAGCGACACGCGAGTGTTGTAAGCGGCGAAACTCGCATCAGTCGGATGTTTTGCTCTTGGCTCGTGCCTAGCTTGTCAGCTTGACATTCAGTCAGACTAGCACTCATACTGGATCACTCCAACACATCCATGTCCACTGTCGCCATTCGCCTCACTCACGACCCGAAACTTAACCTAAAATATAAGCCCACCGATACGTGAACAATTCAAGTAACACATGCAGCATGTAAACCACACACTGTTTAGTAGAAAAAAAGCATTGGAGTCGTCATGAAAAAACATTTGAATGTCTGTATTTTTAATTGTAAGATACTCTCACCGTGGAAGCCCTTTTCTCTATGTATTGCCCCCTCATGCTACTTTTTGTCTTTTTTTGTATCCGTAAGTCTCTTAACACACACAAAACGTTTTCAATATGTCACAAAATAGTGTGAACTTTCCAGATTTCCCCACACTTAAAACAGACAAATAAGCAAGCAGACTCTAAAATAACAACAAACATTTTATTTTCTCTAACATGGGATAGGGAATACAGAAAGCAAGCAGTTTGATTACAACATACGTGATTCATAACTTTGTCACATGAACGACAAACTTCCAGCTTTTAGATTTTGCAACGAAATCACACCATATATTTCTCACACCACATGTACAGCTTGTTTCATGTAATAAAACAGCTAAACAATTACTCAGGGTCGAATAGTTAATGCAGCATGTTTTTCTCAGGGCACTATACAGAATGACACAGAAGTGCAGAACTCACACGTTATGTCCTTACGTTGTGCACACTGCTACTCATTTGACTCAATTCAGCTCAGATGTTAAGCACATAGGGTTATATGATAAACAATAACAGCAAAGCATACAAATATTATACTTATAAAGCAATAAAAAGAAAAGACACGTAAGGCACAAATAATCAAACAGTGCACTAACTGTTATTTTTTGTATTATTATACTACAAAATAATACTTTAATAACTGATGCGAAATGTAGATATTTTACTTAATGACTGTACTTAGACAACGAACTAACATTTTCGAGATCAGACACACACACACACACACACACACTCTCTCTCTCACACACACACACACACACACACGTTTCCTCTCACGTAACACATTATACATTCCAGCTTTCAGTCCTGGACGCTCACTGATCTACCACAGACATCTTAAGAATAACTCGACGCCTATAATCTTTATTCTTTAATTTAAATATATTTATCTCCCCCCCTTTCTGCACTAGGCTACCCCAGCCCCCTTTGACCCTTTGGTAATTCCAACAACTCATATTTCACATTTACTGTGCTCAAAATGCTCCCTAAACACTAGTTATGAAACCTAATTACATGTATACAATATAATAAACATATCTCGCGAAAGAACGTATAAAAACAGCATCATCTTTAGTTCTAAGCTCAGCCGGCCGTGTGAGTGGTACATCAGCAGCAGCACATGCAGAGGACAACCAGCGCCTGGCAGCTAAAACTCTCCGTTCAACTGTCTACAGCTTCATATAACATTTTAAACAAACTATTAGGATCTCACAAATATGTAACCCTCACAATTATAAAGCACCACAAGCTAAAAGAACTCGCGTCTGTAATTGTCACACACGTCTACAGACGCAGTCGTTTCCTACGTTCGCTACGCACACGTTCTTATTATCACAGTCACAACAACTCCATTTCAAGCTACATATAGGCTATTATTTAATTAGAACAAATACGATCAAATCAGACTGCGTTTGCCCTCACGTCTTTGAGAATTAAAACAACACAACTCAACACAAACGCTCGTGTGCATCTCGTCTCTACACAGTTTCTCTCATTCAGGTGAATAATTACTACAAATGTATCTACACATGGTTTTTACATTTATTTTTTAAAAGCTTAAATACGTACTACATCATTTTCATATTCCCTTACGTCTCACAGCTCATGCGTCTCAGACGTTACAGACGTCTGCACGTGACAACGTAAGCAAGTTAAGCTCATTTATTAAGCCCCAAGTAGTTTACAGACAGATATTGCAAATACCTGACGGTGTTGTGTTGTTCCTACAAAGTTATCAACTTGCTGAATATCCATTTACAGGTGTAAAGCAGTCTAACAGACGTTGATCTTGTGTGCAGGATACAAGGTAAAGTTTTCCCAGATTTTCATCCTATTGGGGGAAAAAAGAAGGCATGTTTTAATGTTTATTAAGGTAATATCCTCTCAATCATGCATCATTTATGTATCATCTAAAAAAAACCATTGATGGCATTATATTGCACTAAAATACATTTTTAAAACACATATTTCAAGTTTTTATCACAACTACTGCTCGTTCATAAAATATAATATTTTATCCAACAGTTTATAGTACATTTATAAACTGAAAATTATTATTTTTCTCTATAACATATATATAGGCACATTCATAGGCTATACTGTCAGCTTGATGCAGGTCACATTACCTGGCAAAGAAAAGAAAAAAATACAGACACCGAAAAAATGCCACATACCTTTGAATTTTTCCCTCTGACATGTGAATGTTGTGGATCAGATGATTAACCCTAGGACTTCACCATGGTATTCTCACGGCTGAGGCCTTTGCCACGCTAGACGGGGTTTGAAAGAGAAAGCATGCAAAAACAGATGAAGATTTATGATTTTATCCATCAGTAGTGATTTAGGATCGTTTACAGCAATATAAATATTTGTTTATGGTGTTTTCTTCAACAATATGCTGTATATTTTTTTCTGCTCACAAACATTGTCACACATGCTTCTGTCACCACAGATGCAAATACAGTCAGATGTCATATTTCTTCATGCACATCCACGTGTATCATGTCCACTTTCATCCTTGTTCATCTCATAGATTTTATTAGATTTCAAACAGCCTTTTCATTTTAATCACATCTGTACAAATGCCAGTGATTTAAAAGTCTATGTTAGTTCCTTTCTTAAACATCTACAATACATAATTTGTTCAAATTAATATATTTTGAAGCAAAACTACTGTGAACTACTAAAGTAACATAAATCTGTATTTTAGATTAAAATTACAATGCTTAAAATGATTCAGCGTCATTTTATTTAATAAAAGAAGCTTACATGTAGCAAATTTACTTGTAAAGTACGCATGTTTGCTTACTAAACACTTAAATATGAGATGTGTAAATTGCATTTGAAATATAAAATCTAATAAATATAAATGTAACTAAATTATACAGGACTTTATAACTGCACGTCTTCGGCTCATCTGGCCTGCCGTCTCTTTCTCAAAGCTCACGCATATGTTTCACAACCTCTCGGCCATGTGCTCACTAACGTACACACACATCCAGCTCTCTACATGTGCGCAAACAATCATACACAAGCATTCTGTGCATATTTACACACACACTCGCATTTACACACTCATATATGCATGCATTCACGCACAAGCGATTAGGGCCTCGAAACAATCACATAAAGCCTTACAACACAAACACACACATCCATGTGCGCTCTTCTAGGTACGTAAATAAGCACAAACACTTATATTGTCAGTACAATTGAAAAAAACACACACTCACTCATATGCACGTTCTTATTCACACAAAACATTTTGCACACACACATAGAGGACTTGTGATAATGATACAAAGATTTCTGATATACACTCACAAGCATTTTTTGTTTGTCACACTCACAACACACACACACACACACACACACACACCGTCTGTAAAAATGGCCAAAGTGAACATGCTACAGTCGTTATCTAACACACGCACACACACACACCCTCTCACCTATACATACATATCTGTGCATGAATTCGAACGTATAAACACACACTCACCTTAAAATCATAATACAAAGCATTCTGACAGACACATAACCATGCATTCACATTAATACACACACAGACTCACACACACTCGCTTTATCTGTCATATTCTTGAAGATTTACCCAATATATATGCATAATGTGCACAATATATTTGCTACAACATGCGTAAATGGATTACAAGCATGCATTCTTTAATACTTACACACAACACACACACAGTCCGTTTTGCGCTCATATTTGGTGCCCGACATCACTTACCGATGGTATATTTGCATACACACCTACACGCAACACTTATGCACACATGTATGCATACTTTTAAACAGATAAAGTTTTATACACACAGACACATTACTAACACAAAACACACATTTCGTTATGCATTCTTGCCTGATACCCCATCACACCTCATCTCCCCTGATCACCCCATCTGCCTGTACATTCTCTAACAGACGTATACATCCCAACACAAACATCTTACAACACACATCCACAATCCACAAAAGCATTCATGACAATTTCACACACATTCCCGAGTGCTTTTTGTTGGGTTATGCCACCTATGAACACTAGCACACATCTCACATATGTGGGCACTGATACACACACACACACACCCCGAGAGATCTGGCGCTCAATGAAAATCTGCTCATGACAGTCATAAAAACAATGTCACTATGGTCAAATGTGTTTCCTGAGACCCTCCATACTTCTCTCAGTACATACTAGTTAATGGGTACAATATATAGTACGTTAAGTATCAATATCAGATCAAACGAATAATAACTTTTTATATATATATATATATATATTATATAGATATATATATAAAAAACCTAATGATCTGCATAATGTCTTAATAGCTGAATACTGAATAATTGTGAAATCTGATACGCTGCAAAAATTCTTATGATATAGTTATAAAAAATGTTTTATAGATATATATAGTTATAATATAATAATATTCTAGTGCATTCAGTACTACTTTCCGAGGTTACGTGCTTGTACGTCTAATGTGGTTATATGTCAGTCTGCTCAGTCTGCTGGCTCTACATTCATATACAAACAAAAAAATACACACGACTCACACAAGCCTTTAAAAACTCATGTAACGGCTTAAAAATGGCCATACTACCTTAAAGTCTAGGGTGAAACTGAGTGACAATGCAGATTAGTTCACTGGTTTCTGTTACTTTCCATATGATTAGTATAAAACTAGTTTCTACTAAGTTGTTTGTCTTATTTTTAATGGAGGTTTTTGCATTACTAAAGAAGAACAGCTAAATGTCAGATAAAATACATACTAAGCATTTTAACTTTGTTTAGTGTCAGTTGTAGTCGTTATCATTAAAAACTGTGAAATACCAAATTTATACAGATATACAGGTAAATATGTATTGCTTTCACTTCAACAGATATATTGTATTATTTGTAACTAATTTGTTCAGCCAACATTTTTGTGCAATGCCTCTGTTTTTGATACATCTCTTCTGGATTGCTGGTTTTAATAGTTTGACAAAACTGATTAATACATTTCAAATGTTTAGCTATTTAAAATAACTAGCTGTATTTTATATATATAAAATCTATTTTGGTCAGCAAGCCTGCAATAATATAATAAGTGCTTCCCTCTGTACATCGTCATCTTTTTAAGTGCCGTCGGAGCCTGTACTTTCCTCACGTCACTATCAGACCTGACCTGTCACATCTATATTGTTTTTCAACATTTTATACATGATCAGCGACCATTAAAACCTTATTATTTTTCTTTTAACACATGTAATAAGTATAATTTCTCTTTTTTGCATGCTTGCAGACGATGCAAGCATGCAAAACCACGACGGAATATGAGCACTGAAGATTTTGCTTACTTGATTTCTTGACAAAGAGAAAGATTTTTACATTTCTAAAGGTGTATTTATGACATCACATGCTCAAAAAACTGAATTCTGCTTCGTTTCTTATCATTTCTTATCACACTTTAGTGTTCTGAATTACTATTTTTGAACATTCTCTGGAACTGATTCACGTTTGCAAAATTATTTCTTCAGTTACTCATTTGATCAGTCAAAATTTGCGGGTCACGGAGTTTCACCCATCAGCAAAGCCTAAGGTGTGAATAGATGTCATGGGACAGAAAGTGCATTTTGCATTACAACTCATTCGAGTGCCGGATACTCCCATGCTTCCCTGTAGATGTTTTTGGGTCTAAATAGGTGTCGGCTGATACCTTGTTTATTGGTAAACTCCTTCTTTTCCCTCCGACATCTTCCATTCCTGTCAGCCGTTACTCCTCTTCCATGAGGAACACAGTCAGTTCGGCTTCACATCCCACTTTTGCATAGACGTCCAGTCATCAGCAGATTTTCTACAAATAAAAGACACAAACAATTACCAAGAAACCCCAAAAAACATCTAGACACAATCTTTATTTGTGCTAAGGTTGTTGATCTTAATAAATAAATAAATAGTGCTGCCATTTAATACTTAATAACTACTATTTCTGTATTGTTTTAATTGATTTGATTATATTTTATTATTTCAGATTTTCAATTGTCCTGTATGTACATGAATGTGTTCTAACACTGTAAAGTTAGAATTTTTTCTCCATTAGTACAAATTCCAGTCTTAGGTTATATTTCATAAACTTAATTATTTCACACACTTTCAAAGTTTTATTTGAATACACTATATCCAAATCTGTATGATTGGCTGTGAAATACTAACAGCAGTTTCATCATAGTGAGAGATATGTTTAAGAAGAGCCGAATTTTAATAGATGTAAGCTTTTTTTAATGAAAAGTCATTTGTTTGGTGCCATTTAGTGATGTTTAGGTAACTGAAAACTTCATACTCACATTTAAATCATGTATTTTACCAAAAGATTATATTTAAAAGCTGGAATTAACTGGGAGTATGTATACACAAATATGATCTGCTTTTGCACTGGTTATGTAGAGAGCACATTAATGCGTGAACGGGTATTTCTGCGGCAGTGAGGTCATGCCATGTTCACATGATGGGACCACCCTCTTAGGAACAAGCAGACACTCCCTTTCCCTAAAAATTCCGCCCGGAACTGACTCATCCCTCACACCTTCCCTGACTCATCCATGTATGGATAGAGGGAATGTGAGCAAAGAGGGAACATATGCAAATATTCCTCTTGTTACTCCATGTTATTTGTTATTACAGCAGGTTAATGTTGGTATCCTGTTCCTGTGGACTGATTAAAATGACGGTTAAAGTTTAAAATCTACATCATGTCATTTTGCAAACAATTTAGGAAAGTCGAAGAATAAGGTGAAAAGCCTTTAAATGTTATTTGGTGTATCATAATGAAATGTGAGGAGATTAAAGAACATGTTTTTGACACGACATGTCCTCCTCAGACTGAAAAATAATACGTTGAGAGAGACCAGAGGGGATGAGCTGAGGAGAAAAAAGGGTAAAACAGTGAACAACATGAAAAAACAGTGTGCTCCATGACAAAAAACGCGTTTAATAACTGCAACATCAGATTTTTAATCATAATAGGTAATGGAAGTTATAAATGATTTGTTTGGGATGCTTTTCAGTTTAATTTAGATTGTGGTTATTAATAGTTTAACATGAATTGTGGTGTTTTTAAAAAGAATCAATTACCGTTAGAATAAAGTAGGAATAATAAATAAATAAATAAAAATGGCATATTATTTGTTTAAAAAAAACAAACACAAGTTAAATCTAACATTGAACAATAGGGCCTTTTCTTGGAGACGTGCATCTTAAATAAGCTAAAAGTGACGGGTGGAAACACGTTGCTTCTTTTCTCACGCCCGTAATCAATTAAGAAACCCATAGCTATGTTATCAATAAATATGTTTGTTTGAATTAATTCTTAAAAGGGAGAGACATATAAAACTCATACAGTATAGCCATGACTAAAGTCTCTCTCTGAGAAAAAAAAAGTAGCTACGTCTAGTGCTGGTGAGATCTGAACGCATCTCAAGTCTCAGACTACAGGTATAAAAAAACAATATATATAAATATGAGATATTATAACAAAATATTGCTTTTGATAAGTGTTTAAATCTGCAATTTAAATAAACTGTTAAATGAAAATAGCCCATCGAGCCGTGCTGGCCACTCCCTCCTAGCTTCACGTAAAAATTTTAATATATTTTCTTTTAAATATGATTTATATACAGAAAAGTATTTATGATTATATAGTACAGTAATCTGTAACTATTCCTTTCAAAATCTGTATTAAAACTCTTTTTCTCAGATTGTTTGTCAGCATCGCAACGTCATGTCGTGAAATTTCTGCTGGGAGGTTTAAAAAGTTTATAGTGTTTAAAAACCAAATCAGACAATACTGTGAATACTTTATTCTTAAAAAGAAAGACAGAAAAAAAAAGCTTGGCTAATTTTATCTTCTAGAGTCTGTCGTACCGTTCAGCCTGTGTTAATAACTGCCCCTTACTTTGTCGGTGATAAATATTTTTATGATACATTTATATTTTTTCAGTTTAAACAAACAATGCTTGAATCCTTGCATATTATTCTAAACCAACCTGCAATGAGCAATGCTGTTAAAATACTGTTGAAAATCACACACAAAGATCTTTAACTCCACAGAAAATTAAAACTGCAAATGCATATATCACTTTTTGAATATACATAGCTTCATTTTTTATATTTTGCAGCTCAAATTGAACGCTCATATAACTTCAGTGGTCATTTCACTTAAGACTAAGGCAATACAAGTCTGTGTAATATAAGTATCAGCATGCAAGGAGAACTGAAAACATACACAAAAATTCCCAAATATTTTAGGGCCTTTTGTTGTATACTTAAAAAACACTGAAATATTTTTATTTTTAAAGCTATCTACATACGCATACAGATATGAAATCAGTGCGTGTGTGTGTATGTGTTTATGCACATATCAAGTACAGTTATACTTGTGAGAATGTATTTGCTTTCTAGCTAAGTGTGCAATAAATATTTAAGGTGTATTAAGCATAAATATATAACATGAACCAGAGCAGTGATCCAATTCACTACAGAAAAAAACATGCTGTATTTTCCATAACAAGCAATACCAATACAAGTCTTCATAAGCTTTTCTATCAAAACTTATCATTCTTACAAGTTAAACTAAAAGAATGACTTTTAAATGACCATGTAATTGTCCTGATGTCATGGGCGGTTCTGGGGGGTGGGGGGGGGGTGGTCACATACACACCACCCAACACCCATCTCGATATAATATATATATATTCTATAAAGAAAAACATCACCTCTGCTAAAGTCTAAAATTTGCTTCGCTGCTGGACACAATAGTACGTTTTTTACAGCACTGAGCAGAACCAATCACATACGATTCTGTTGAGATTATGAATGCAATGACCAATTAGAGGCGTTCAGATGAGTCATCGCTGAAACATGCTGTGTCGTCAGCGCATGTGCTGGCTGACTGAATTCTCTGGCTAATTCTTTTATCAGAAACAACAAAGTGAAGATGTATGAATGTAAGTAAGATATTCATTTCACATTGTAAACAGCTTTAGAGATTATTATGGGACTTTTTGAGAGTGCTTGAACTCGCTGGACTGAAGTGAAAATGTTCTTTGATAATGTAAACGTTCTTTGATCTCTTTTTGTACAATGAAAGTGTTATAGGCTAATTAGTAACTTGCAATGTTTTAATTACATTGACATTAAATACAAAGTCAGTCATATTAAAAATATTTTATGTCACCCATATCTGGTACTTAGACGGATTTTTATGCAAAGTTAATAGATTACACTATTAGGCTACATTGCCCATCGCCCATTATAGATCAACTAACATAATCTATAAAAGTGCAAAATGCATTTACTTACACGATTTGAGATCGAGATATTTCTGAATATTCCTGGAAATTTTTATTAAAAAAAAAAAATTATAACAAAACCCCTGCTGAAAAAAACAATAGACACAATCACTTAATTTGTAATGGTTTTACTGGTTATAATGGGACTTGTATTGGTTTTAATGAAAACTGTAATGGACCCTGTTGGTCTCTACTGGTAATTGGTTGCCTTCTATTGGTGGCTTGTTAAAACCAATAAATCCTAATGTAATATGTCCCAAAACACACTACAGAAAACAATTTTTAATGGTTTTAATGGTTAAAAATGTTTTGTTTGTAATGTTATTTGTTGTGGAAATCATTAAAATTTTCTGTGATGGTTTTATTGTTTTTTGTTTTTTTCAGTAGGGACATAAGCTATATCACTATATCAGTTGTACAGTGGTATTGGGCTGCTGTGTGTCACATGACAAGCATGAGAGCCCCCCCCCCCCCCCTCCCCCTCACTCGTGCCCCTCCAAACTGACACCTACCATACAAACTTATTTGTCAAATAAATGAACATGAGGAACTTTCATTTTAGTTGAAATTGTTATAGATTACTTCTAGAGATTGCAGTGATACATTACGGTGAAAAATGACTGAATGGATAATACTTAAAGTAGGTTAAGATGAATTTTAAAATTGTGCCCCCTAAAAACACAAGTGGCCCCTGTCTGGCTCCCCATAGAATCGCCCCTGCCTGATGCACACTATATAGGGTGCCACACTTTAGTAACTTTCAGACTGTTTAACTGTAAAAACTGCATCCGGAGCACTTAAGACGTTACACAGGCCCGAACCCGTTGAATACAACAGTTTGATAGGGATAAAAATAACAAAGAAAACCTTCAACGCTTAAAACCTTGTAATACTGAGTAATCTACAAAAAAATCCTGTCCCCTGCTGCAGTTTCAAACGCTTAATGACAGACAATGACATAAACAGAGGCCGCTCTCGCAAAGGGCTGAGAGTGTGACGGAAAGAATGAACTTACGAAGACAGTGACGTCACAAGCAACCCCATTTGGGAACGTTCTGTGATTCGATGTCGAGCCGTTCATTTCTCCCTCCGTACTCGACACGATGGATGCCTCAAGTTTTGTCCTGCCCTGTGCACAAACGCAAGAACACAAAGTTGTACATAAATAACAGTGGGATCGTTTAAATGCGCACGTCTGAGCAGTTTAACATCTTCTGGAAAATATAGAAGGCATGTTTGGTGAACAGTGAGTTGTAAAAAGTTGGGAACAGTAGATAATGGGGCGAAAAACAAATGAGAGAAAGGAAAGCCTTTTGCAGCTACATCGTGCCATTCTGTCCACGCAAAAACACGTTTGGTGCACTTTTCAAACAAGTTTGGATACGCAGAGCACGAGAATACGATTCACTCACTAACGTGACGCACACCAGAAAAGCGTTTAGACAGTACAAAAAGACACATGTCAATCAAAACAATCTAGCCTGTAAACTTTCAAACTTAACAGTACTCGCTGGCTTAATTTATTAGCTGAGAAAAGTTTATTGCACTTTTTTGACCACTCGGAATATAGCCCCTTTTGCAGAATCGAGTAGAAATGATCAAACTATTGGTATAAGTTAAATGAACATAAATAAACATGCTGTTTAAGCAAAATAAAGAAAAGCTTTTCACGATGCACATATGGCGTAGGAGCTTCCTCCTGATGCGGTTTATACAGTATTATAATATTTGTAACCCCCATTTAATCAGGGATTCTTGCAGTCAAATATGATATAATGATTTAAGTTTATTAAACCACCAAAATCAGCGTTTTTTCATCCTAACACCTGTAAATCAACCTTCCGTCTCTGCTTGCTTCTTTTGAGTGAGCATCAAGCGAATCACTTTAATAAATTCAAAACGAACACTTACATTATTGCCTTTTACAGTTTAGCTATCAGCAAAGAGGATTTTTAGTATAAGGGTTTTGTAAAGTTTCACTATAACGTCGAACTAATTTTCTTTAAGTATACGAACAACTTTTTCAGGCCTTTTTGCTTATCAGAAGAAAAAACTAGGCTACGTGATATGCAAAACTCCTTAAAGTTTTCTAATATTTCTTAACCAGTTTCAGGAGGACCTCTTCTCCACGTCATTTTTAATTGCTCTAATTGTATAACCATATAATCAAAGGCAATGCATCTTTCTTATAATGCAATAATGTGTGAGGGAACACATACGGTTGAGACGAAATGAATGTTAGTCTGACCTGAAGGAATTTAGGGTTGTCGTCACTAAGGGACTTTGGAGCCTTTTCCAGATACTGTAGCTTATAATAGGGGCATTTGTGTTTGCACTTCCTCCTGCATATAGGCCAGGGGACAGGTGAGTGTCACCGAAAACGGGAAATGACTTATGAGGTACTTGGGGGACCTGCCTTGAAGATGGTAGTGACACGGATCACGTCACTTCTCAGTTGCTGAGAATTTCTCAGTGGACTGTATCTGCATGGCATAAAAACTTTATCACCCAATGTGTCTACATGTTATATCCTGGGTGTGCGTAGGTGTGTCATATTTCATCGAGGTGTCATATTTCCAAAATACTGTGTGTGTGTGTGTGTGTGTGTGCGTGTGCGTGTCCGTGTGAGGGAAGGAACGAGGGTGTGTAAAAAGAAATAAAAAGAAAAGAAATAAAAGAAATGAAGCCGAGGAGGTTTGGTGAAACCTTGTTGTCTTTGGGCACCTACGGTGACGTGTTCTCTTACACACACACACACACACACACACACACACACACTGGCACTCTGTCAATGGGCTGATATTTAAATTTTAAACCTGTGTAGAACTATAACTGCGTCTGGCAGTGTTATACAGCTTATATGTTATTGCAAACAGGGTGGGGTCATTTCAACATTGTTTGGCTTCTAAGTGAAATAGCACACTAACGAGATGCCCCCCTCTCTCTCGCTCTCTTCCCCGAATGGACCACTGTGTTTCCCCACGTGCAAACTGGGAGGCTCGTTGGTGGAACTGTGGTTTTGTTTGGGTGACTTTTTGTAATCGTATAAACGAGAGCAAATATTCTGGCAACGGAGACGCCAGATAATTCTCGACAGGGAGGGATCTTAGACTTTGGGGACGTAAGTGGGAGAGAAGTTCGGCTTTACATTTGAGCCGCAATACAGTGATGACATCTTTTTTGGGGGAAAAAATTAACAAAGTGTTTGTAAAAAAATAAATACAGTAATAATAATTATAACAATAATAATAATGCAAGCATTTAATCCAGGCAGCGTATGGAGAATCAATCGGTGAATGCGCCTTCCGCAAATGCTTTTTGGGGTAAGGGCTTCCCAGCTAGATACTTATGAACAGCAAGCCCAGACCGCAAAAAGATTCGCGAAAGACAAATCGCAGTCTGAAGTCCGTGACATCAAACAGTGACATCCAGGTGGCTTGTGCATGGCTCTGGTTTCCCAATCCTATTGTGTCCAGACATCGGGAAAAGCGAGACCGCGAAACCCTTTTCCGTGGCTGAACTGTATCCAACTCATTCACATTCTACGAGCATGGGAAGCTTTGAGAGCAGCCAGCATCCAAATGCCTGTATTCTGCGTGCGAGCGCTGTCCGCGGTGCTGAATTCACTCCTTACCAGTAGTTTATTTTCGCTGGCTTTTCTAGTGCCTACCGACGTGCGCTGCGATTATTGCATCTAAACAAAGACACGCATATGACTGAACGACCATTGAGCTCGTTTCTTTTCGCCTCGCCGTTTTGTTGCTACTATGAAATACATCCTCTGGTTCGTGATGCCGGAGAACTGAGCAGATGAAGCGCTCTTGGTGAGGAGAGAGCAGTCTGTAATCTGCTCGCAATAAATAGAGAGCAGCGAGAGATCTTATTGGCGCAAACAAAAAATCGTCATCCACCAATCGGTTTCTTGCTCATATAGGGACCCCCCTTTTTGAAAAAAAAGAGAAAAAGAAAGAAAGGGGAAACCAAATTGTATCCTAGTTGGCGCAAGTGACCAAAAATATTCAGTACAATAACATTAAATGTTTTTATCCTTTTCTGTTTTGAAGCCGAATTCGTTCGCCATGTCACGTTTCAAAACGGGTTGCTACGTCTCTCGCACACCATGTCGGGGTGGCGTGCATTCATGTCTGCAAGTACATCCTCACGTATCCATTCAAAACAGACATTATAGGGTCGTTTTTTTTTTTAAACGACTAACATTTTGGAGGCGTCGGGTTCTAACGTGCATGTAAAACAAAGCAGCACATCGCCAGCACGACGACAACAACATGACAGGCTTCTGAGGCAATTTCATTGCATGACCACAGAGAGTTCACTGGCTGATACCACTCAGTGAGGACACGGGGGGGTCTCTAAACTATCAGCAGAACATAACAAATTCTATACATTACAGTTGCATCATCGCCTGCAGGCACAACAAACAAAACAATGGTGCGTTACTAAGCGATTGGCATCAGAAGAACGTTACATAAATGTTCTAGATCCAACTTTACAACAACAACAACAACAACATTTTGTAAAGGCATCAACAGCATCAACATTTCTCATAACTTGAGGGAAACAATTAATAATGGCATGACAACACAGCAAAAATGGGATCCCTCTGGCATATATTTTGGCCATAAACTCAATCCAGCTGTGGAATGTGACTTCATTCACTTACCCGTGAAGTTCTTTTCTTGCATCCAACACGAACATTTGTCAAAATTGTTAAAGAGTGGATCTTTTTGGAACTATGCAAGAAACTATACGAAGTGGGAGGGTCACGATCTTTATCTGGACAAACACCTCCCCCCATCCATCCCCCCTAAATTCTAAATTCATCCGAACCAAGATATCCCCCTCCTGCCCCTTACTCACTGAGATTATTCTTAAGCCTCGTGGTGCAAGGGGAGGTTAAGGTGGCTAGGCAAAAGAGATATGGCTTGAGATGTAACAGGTGTAAAAACAAAAAAAGAAAAACAAAATCGAGCCCAGATGCCACCATTATGAGGATTTTATTTGGTGTACGAATCATTTGCGGACGTCTCCAGTCAGTCACGATTCTCCCCCTTCTGTCTGCACCGCACAGCGACTGCATCTCCTGACGCAGCCAACGCGCACATATTACTCACTATAGCAGTCACGACTCGGATAAAACCATGTTTCCACTCAAATTACAACGCCAGCATTGACTTAAGAAGATCTTGCTATGTCTGGGATAGGTGTATAGAGAGCCACAGTGTCTTTGAAAAGGTCAAGGTAATGAGTTTTTTCTGCAAAGATCCGCGGTCATTCCTAGACTCGCTACTCTGGCATGTACGGTTTTAAGTATTGTAAATTTTGCTTTTGCATACATGCACATGACCATTTAAACCCTCTGAAACAATTCGAAATATACTGTCTGCGAACGCTTAAGGCAATTATGCACGCTGCAGGATTGAAATTAGACATTTATTAAGAGATGCTTTGATTAAAACAACACTGGCGATCACAACGTGATTGTTTTGCGCAACTGCACAAACGCGTTAGTCTTGGCACAAAACCAGTATTATAGTCCACAGCAATAGAAAACAGTCGATTGCAGTACTGTATAATGAAAATGACGTGGGCGGAAGAGTAATCCATGTGAATCCGCCTATAGCTACACAGTCTCGAGCACATCTGATGGAAGTGTTCAAACAACGCACGCGGGAACATTGCACAAAAAAAACTTAAGCTGCATTTTGAGAACGTGTGCCGAGTGGCATCCCTTTCACAGGTGATGGCCAAAACAGGGCTGACCATTTAAGGGCGATTTTGGATGCACGGAACCCCTTGACGCCACACCAGGGCTTCCCTCGTCGGCTGTTGCTGGTGATTTTCCTTTTGGCGCGGCGTCTTCCACCTATATTTATTAGCCTATTTTCCTCTTCACATATTTTGAGAGATATGTCCCCTCACTCTTCTAGTGTTATCGCTTTCCATTCACACTTTCAGCTGTAGCGAAGAGGCAAAAAACGGCTCAACAGCGCCGTCAGACAAAGGAGTTTGGATTTCACTTATTTACCATTCGCGAGATTCCTGGTCTGAAGAGAGAGTGGTTTATTTCATTTTTAACAAGTGGGTGAAAACAACAAAGCACCTGTTTGAGAAGTGCACACAGTATGCGTGAAACAAATGGATTGTGTTCGGTGGAGGGAATGGCACCTTAATGCATGCAAGAAATCGTGCAAGAAATCAAATAAACATGTCAACGAACCAAAGAAATCGTCGCGAATGTGTACTTACCAGTGCAGGAAGCCCTGGCTGAAAGCAGGGAAAACACAGACATGAGTATAAAACCATCATATGTGACCAAAAACAACAAGCAAGACGAAAATCAAATACTGCCCTTGATTCATCTCTATCTTCAGCAACACGTCCAAGTTTTCTCAGAATCGCAGTCCCTTTTTATACAAGTGATACCCTCTGCCTATTTCTGGACTACGATCAAACACTGATGCTATTTTTAGCGCCCAGTAAGAAAAAAAAACACTCACAAAGACATCGCTCAGGAGCGTTACGTGGAGTGCATGTAATGTACATTAATTTTGCCTCTCCAACTCCATGCAAGGGCTCCGACTCGCCTCCGATGCATCGCTGCAGTGATTTTCCCCCCCCAAACGAACTGCTTCAGTGCCCCTCTCTCTTATGGGCTAAATATTTCTTAAACGTTCGCTTTCTCAGCACAAGTTGTTCCCGCTCTCCTCGTTCGTTTATGTTGCTCACCGTCCTCTTTATTATACGCGTATTACGCGGCGTGTCTCAATGCAACTTTCGCTTGGAAACTCGGGACGGATTCGCTGCTCATAAAGAAAACACACGCACGCACGCACACACTCACACTCACACAGACGGACCCGCGCGCGCAAACAACAGTAATCAGTTGCACTGCGAGCGAAATATGTTTTGTCTTTACAGCAGTACACAAACGATGATAATTAACGCTTGCAGAATCTCTCTTTTTTGAGGGCTGCGCCAGTTACTAGGGATTGACGTCACGTTTAGGTTCTCCCACTTCACAGTCTATGGCTGCTGATTACAACCGTCCCTGTTGTGCTCGCAGACAGCCTCGCGTTAATGAAAATGGCTCGGGCTAAATAGGTGAAAGACGGGCAGTGTCCGCGCTGCAAGTGACCACAGCCCCGGTTTCCCAGAGCGAAACCACTCCTTGCAGTCGCCAGGCATCGTGAAAAACTCATTTGGCAATGGATTCTGTGGCAGACGCGCACCACTAGCCTTTATATGTTCTTTAAGCCTGGTAATTGCTTTGGGCTTGTTGTGGTTTTGTTTAGGGGGAGCATTAAGGGAGAAAAGTTGGGGATGCCTTGTTTATATAAAGCGAAAATTATATAAAATATTTTCGGTCTCCGCTTTAAATCGATGTGATGTTATAAACGACAGTGCAATAGTCACAGAAAGTCTAAAGCTGTCGAATTGCAAAGCATAACACTAAAAGAGAACGTGCAGAACACAAAGTACACTAATTTGACCAGTGCGGTAGAAACATACGGGGGAAGAAATTGAGCGTCTTGCCGCATGGTGTCGCCAAACTCCATTCGAGAGTTGCTAAAACTAGCGCTGTTCACTTAAAACTGATCTGAAAATCTACTTATAACAGAATTTTACTTTTTGTGTCTTTATGTATTAAATTACTTATTGTGATCATCAAAAACATGGCAAAAGTCACGCAGAGTTGTTGTTTTTTTTGTTTCGTTTTTTGCGACTTGGGGTGTCGCTGTCCGTGGTGCTGAAATATAGACTCGACTATCGCATCAAGCTTTATGCAGTGTTTTCCCACAGACACTAACTTTAAATACGTTTCATACACGCAAAGGCTGTTTAAACAATAGTAAACACACGTAGACAATTTCATCGCTCTGGCATGTTAGCTACGAGTGTATGAATGAAGAGAAGCTCCTATTCATGAACAACACGATGTACTGCGATGTGCAGCGATAATCCTACCTTCGCCACACTCGGGATGCTCCGGACTCCTGCTGCTAAAACGGGAGGATCGTGAATGAGCGGGCGGTGACGAGTTGTGTGGGGGGAACTGGAAATATGTAAATATTTAGATCAAGGGCGTAAATATAACATTTGTCATCATGTTTCCCTTAAAATACATCAGTGTTCTGCCAGGAGTGCCACAAGTGGCGGCTTTGATCTGACAATGAAGCTGGACGTTTGCACCCTCCGCTAAATCTAAAAATACCTCGATTTCGGCTGTGTGGGCTTGAGCTCGCTCAGAGCTTCTCCTCATTTAACCACCTACTCAAAAATTGCAGGGACAGCAGTCTCGAGTCTGTGGTTTGAAAATCACAAACCTGCAAATAGAGCAACAATTCATACGTTTTTAAAATAGAATTGTTTCATACTATAAATAAATGTATTAATAATTTCATTCATGATCAAATTAATAATATCTAAATATAATTCATTATATATTTTTAAATAAAGAGGGAAATTTTAAAAGAAATAATGAAAAAAAGTTATATTATTATATTATATATTATATATATATAAAATTCAAAAAATATATTGTAAATAAAATAAAAACCATATTAATATTATTAATGATATAATCAATATACAATGTATAATATCAATTTAAAAAATCTTTTAATTATATATTATAATATTAAAAATAATTCTTATAAGATTCTAATATAATCTATTATAACAAAAGATATATGTATATTATATTATTCAATGATATATTCTAAAATAGTGGTATGGAGGGCCAAATTACACAAAATGAAATAATTAAATACAATGTTGCAAATTATGACGAATCGTTTATAATAATTAAATACATAAAGAAATCATAAAATATTTATATAATGAACAAATATTTATGCATTATGTAATTAATTATGATTTATCGATTTATTTATAATTGCACAATTTTATTTAATGATTAAGTTTGAGTAATTGGCCTCCATTGTGTGTGTGTGTGGGTGGATATATATATATATATATATATAAATATATAACTATATATATATAATAAAAAGTTAAAGACTGCAATAATGTAAATGATCAATATATTATAATATTAGTAATATGATATAATAAAAATATAATGTATAATATATAATAAAATGTAACAGAATTCAAGACTGATGCACAGTCTCTGTCTCAAATACAGATCCACTATCTGAATAGTGATTGAGCGCCACAAGTGGTGGTATTAAAAGTCAAAATTAATAGACCAAACAAGGCATACACCATATGTATGATTTGGGGGTCAAAATGGGTTTCCTGGGTCCCTTACGTGTGCTGGCCAAGAAACACCGGTTCTTCGTGCATTACACATAAAGCCAAATTGCATTTAAATGATCATATGTACGACAGACAATCCAAAGGTTGTCACATCAGTTTTTGCATTGCTCAGATGTTTAATGTGTTCTCAACAATCAGTATCAGACGAGCCAGAAACAAATTCAAGTTTATTGGCTGGGATGGCCGCATGTCATCGATCTTTATGTGGACAGACACTGACACATAGGCAGTCTTGCCCATAATCTTCCTCCAGTTCCCATTAATAACAAATCCAAAATATTTGCTTTGGCTTTCCGTCACATGCTTCTTTTTCCTTTGTTTGATGTTCCCCCCCAATCCCCCTCCCTCCCTCCTCCCTCCCTATATCCCAGGTTGGTGCAACCACGGGGAGAGACGTAGATGTTCTAGGAAACGGACACTGCCACGGTGGTTTCTATTGGAGAGTTGAGAGGGGAATCAAAATTGATGAGGGTTTGTTTGAATTTCAAGCTCAGATTAAGAATCTCCGCCCTTATAGCTCTTTGTCTCTGTTATTTTTCCGTCTCTCCTGCCTAAATGATGTCAATGGAAGCCGAGCTATAGAGCTATTTATAGAATCTCCCCCTCCCATCAGAATCACATGGTTCAGAGCCGAGGCACAATGACTACCTCAAGAGAAGAGTCTGCATGAATAGAGATGGTGAATATTTATGAACGGGCAAGCTGTCACATGATGTTCCTCCTGCGTAACATGTTAAGAAAGTCAGACCGGGCTTTCATGTGCACATCCTCACCATATCCATAAAGTTCGCCCGCCATTTATTCATTCATTACCCCCTTCTGCTAATTTATTTATTCTTCCATTCAAAAGTTAGTTGGGACCGAAACTTCCTGGAAGCACCAAATAGCAAATAGAATTTGCTATTTGCTATTTGTAAATATATATTTGTAAATTATAACTAACTTGTGCAAGCGAAAACCCGAAGGGTCCTGCCTTGTTTGCATCTCTCAGCTGCTGCTGCTTTGGCCACATCGCATGATCCTTCACGTTTCATCCAGCCTCTTGTCTCCATTCACATACATAGCCCATTACATAACAAGCCTGCGTGAAAGAGAGAAAGGTATTAAAATGTATTTACGGTTAACATAACTTAAGACAGCGGACATGTGCAGGGTTAAGCGACACTGATGGGAGGGTTATAAGGTATTGAAGACATGTTGCATAGGCTATTAGTCTATTTATAGCATTGTGTGTAGCCAGAACAGCCACACGTGTGGAAAACACTTCTTTTGGGTTCCTAGTTGACATGTTAACACTCACTGGTTGCTATATTTAGTAAGCTTGGCAGTGCTGTTACTATTCCAGGCATTGTACATGAGGGGGCGGATGGAAGTCTTTCATGAAAAAGAGCATAGCGTTCTTTTCTTGCAGTTCTTCAGCCATACTTGTGTCGCGTGTCTGTGCAAGGTGCGACGACTCGACTTCTGCTGCAGAACAACGCTGCGAACAAACGAATATGTGTTCAAATGAATGGCATTTAGTTGAATGCATGCTTTACTGGGAACTGAACCATTTTGGTTATGATTCCGATTCACGAATGATTCGTTAACTGTTCCATTAATGTTTCTACTTTTGAAGCAGAAACATTGAAGGAGGAAAATTATGTTGACATAAAAAATGCTATTCTTATCGTGTTTACTCACTTTGGTTGGGCTGTTGCCAAATGATGAGATCATGTCATTTTTCATCAGTACAAACATAACAAATCAGAAATAAATTCAGTGCAGTTCTTGAAAAAGCTGGAATTGTACAGATTTTTAAGAGGTGGCATAAATAAAAAAATATAACCAGTAAATAAATACAAAACAGTAATTGGTTCTAATCATACGTTAAATTAAAAATGTAAGCAAGTTAAAAATATTTATTTGTATGCAATACTCAAAATGTTTTTTGTTTAACTATAGATGAACAACCAGTCAGTTACTACGACATAAAAACAGTAACAGCTCTTACTGTTTATTCAGTAACTGCTCTGACTGATTCATTAATAAGTGGTCCCTAAAAAGAACCTTATTAGAGTCATTTGTTTGGGAATTGGACTACACTGGTCATGCTGTATGCTTTCTATTCACCGAAAAGAATCGGTTTATGAGAGGCATTCACTTGGGAATCAGACTACACTGGTCACGCTGTATGTTTTTAATTCACTAAAGAGAACTGATTCATAGGAGTCATTCACTCCAGAATTTGACTATACTGGTCAAGCTAAATGCTTTTAATTTATTAAAAAGAATAATTTTTCTTGGTTAACTATGAAATTATATTTGCTCAGGAATTGGACTACGCTGGTCACGCTGTATGCTTTTAATTCTCTAAAAAATCGGTTCATAAGAGTAATTTGCTCAGGAATTGGACTACGCTGGTCACTGTATGCTTTTAATTCTCTAAAAATCAGTTCAAAAGAGTCATCTGCTCAGGAATTGGACTACGCTGGTCACGCTGTGTTTTTTAAAATTTAGGCCTACTAAAAGAATCAGTTTATAAGAGTAATTTGCTCTAGAATCAGGCTACACTGATCATGCTGTATGCTTATAAATATCTAAAATGAATTGATTCATAAGTCTTTCATTCGGGAATCGGACTACACTGGTCAAGCTGAGTGCTAATTCACTTAAAATAATCGGTTCATACGAGTCATTTAGTTGGAAATCCGTCTACACTGATTTCCTAAGAAGAACCGACTCATTTGAGTCCATCTTTAGAAAATCGCACTACACTGCTCGCGCTATACATTTTGTAAATAAAAACATAAACGGCTCTTAAAAGTCATTCCTTCAGGAATCGGACTACGCTGTATGTTACGATGAGTATTGGTGTTGTGGGTCATTAATAGCAATGCATGTAACAGTGTCTAGTATTTGACAGCTTCGCATCGGCGGGGAAAAAAATGCACGTTCAAAAACGGATACCGGAACTATAACGTCATGAAAATGATTTGGTTCCGGTATTTTGTTAAATAAGATGTCCTAAAAAGCAAAGATTTTCACTTAACCCAACAGAGTCTTGTGAAACCTCAGGTGACCCGGCTGTATTAAAGTGGCACAGTCGTTAATGCAAAGAACCTTAATTAGTCGACTTGTTGTGGTGGTTTTCCACTGCAGTACCATGAACATATTGTTTGATGTCGCACGCTTGTTGTTTCAGCCTATTTGCCCACCTCTTGATTGGTCCATCGATTTATCACGTCTTACAAAAATAGCCGATCACTATCAGACGCCTACTGTTGCGTCCCGTCTGTTGTCGTGCTGCTCTTTAATCGTTCCGGTCTTGTTAAACGCCAAGAGCAAAGCACGTCTTTGACACGACCAGTACCATAAAGAGGTTTCTTATTCAATCACTTTATCTCTTTCGGAGAGCGCGCGTGGAGCTGAGGAGCTACAGTGACTGATTTGGGAAATACCTAGTCACGAGCAACCGGCGCTGCGTTCCCGCGCGGTCTGATAGCGCCACCTAGCGTTCAGTGAACAGCGCGGAACGACACACCTGTTGACATGTGGAAAAAAACTCGACAGATTTAACCCTAAAATCCGTCTGTGTCATGTTTCGTTTGCTATACACCTCACATGAGGCGGTAATTTCATCTGACCTAGCACAAATGCCATAATTAATCATGTGTAGAATCATATTTGTTATTGTCGAATGGTTGAAACCGATTTCTCTCATTATGTGATCAAGTCAGGGTAATATTAATTTTTTTCTCGTACTCTACCCCTAAACTTAACCCTCACACAAACGTTTCACATTTTTAGGTTTTTAAGATATTTTTGTTTCGGATTGTACCATTAAAGGGATACAGTGAAGGCAAATTCTCACACACGAAGTTATCATTAAAATGTTTTTATTGACATAACTGTCTAATTGTATCTCATTTGTGATGCATGTATAAAGCCTAAGTATTTTAGGGTTAAAAGAGATATGAACAATGATTGCTAAAAGTACAATACTAGAAGAACGATGTTATTATGAATTAGAAAACAAAAGTAGATTAAAATAGCCTTTCACAATTAGAAGTCCCTAAACTGTCATGTTTTGAATGTAAATCTGCTTTCTTGGTGGCAGACTGTGGACTTGCATGGCCATCTAGTGGTGAGATTCTTCCATGTGAACTACAGTTTAACTTTTCATAAGCACATGAATGCTGGTAGCGAATGTGTGAAATGCAAAATTCATGGCATCTTTGGTATTGACTAAATATTTACCCAATATTCATATTCAAATCAACCAATGAGAATGTGTTGAAAACGGCAAAAATATTTAATGTGGGTGAAAAATCTGGTTTGAAATGAAAACCAACAGCTGTAATACATAAATGTCCGATTTCCTTCAATCAAAAACATTTAAATATCTCCTACAAACTAAGCATGCACAATGTTTGAAATCAAAAGTGAACTCAAATCTATGCAAGCAATATTTGAAAACGATTGGTTCCTTAAATTATTTTGTAATAGTTTGAAAAGTCAAGGCAATCCTACTCTAAAAGGACAATTTCCGTGGAATATTTCACTTATCTTGGAAAAAAAACAAACAATCAAGTTAAACGAACATCAGGGCATAAGGGGCGTCATACAAACTTAAATATTTATGTCCTGAAATAAGAAAGAGCACAAGATTTGACCCACACAAGTTTGATAAAATTCAGAAGGATATTATTTTTTTTACTTCTTACAAATCTGTGATTTTTGATCCAACAAAAGCTCTGAAAAATTAAAAAGTTAAAAAAGAAAAGATACAAAGGATGCACGTCACCATACAAAAACTCTTAAAAAGAAAATACACCTTGGCAGTTTCCACAAAGATGATCCAGAAAGAAAAAACCCACACATTTGTAACCAATGGGATAACCAGTGGCAGGAGGCTGTGAACTGATTCTCAAAAACACACCCAAGAATAAAAAGAAAAAATGTGGAGAGAAAAGGATGAATGGAGGGCTGGGAGATGCAGGAAGGACCAGACGGGAGAAACTGTGTGAGAGATATTGTTGTGTTGTGGTAATGCAGTTGCATGGGTATAGAAGCATATGCAGTCCTCTTAATAAATCCGGCCTCGGCTTCTGTTTCCTCTTCCTCCGAAGCCCCGTCCTCGGCCGCCCCTGAAGCCTCCTCGTTCTGAGGGCACAGATGAGATCAGTTATATACACAGATACTAATTCGTATAGTACTACCGAATAGGTTTTGCTAAGACGATCACCGTAGGAGAAGTTCCCAATGCTGGCGCTGTATTTCCCGCTGGGCGGATTGTATATTTGTCGGGCATCCCTCCTGGGCAGATTTGTGGGAAGCTTCTTTGTCGTCGCTGTTGCCCCGATGTCCTCTCCTGACTGCCTCTTCTGGCTGTAAGATATACAGAGATCATGGCAATAACTTTCATAAGCAGACTAACCATGGTGATCTGAATGTATAGGTTGATCTGTTCACGTACCCGATTGCTGCTGCCTCTGTCTTCTGCACTGGTTTCCAGGACAGAGTGACTGTGCTTTTATAGGATGGAGGGTTATGGAACAGATCCTGGATAAGACCGAAGAAAAGAAATGAGATCAAAATTTGACAAAACCGCAAAGACTTTCAAAAGTATGCGAATTCAGGAATGTTACCTTGATTAAAATATTTATGTTGTTGGTGATCTTCAAAGCCACAACTTTGATTTTATTCTGCGAAGAAACAAAATTAGAATGCATATGACATCTTTCATCATACTTTTCCAGGGTTTTTGAAACGCATTAGGTACATTTGGACAAATAAACACCTTGGAATTGCAAAAAAGAAATAAGTAAAATTAATTAATAAATAAATGAAAATAAAAATAAGCAAGCAAGTAAATAACTACCTTTATTTCTATTACCTTTACAAAGCAAAGATCACTGTAAAAAAGTATAAAATCAAACCTCCTCTGTCTTTAGTGCATCTCCAGTCTTGCCTTGCAAAGCAACACGCAGTTGTCGAATATATACTTGGAGCCCCCGTGCAAAGTACTGTAACCTGTGAAATAATCAACAAAAAAATATAAATTTAATGCACATTGTTCATCTGCCCTTCACAAAGCAATGTAATAAGATATTTAAAAGTTTTAGTCTTGCCAAAAATACAGTAAAAACAGAAGTATTGTAAAATATTAATTTTAAAAGTCAGCTTTCTATTTAATGTGATTTAAAATGGGTTACACTTTATTTTAAAGTGTCCTTGTTAAAGTGTAATTATACATTTAAGTACTGAGTAGTGCTGACAAATGATTTATCGCATTCAAAATAAAAGTTTTTGTTCACAATATATGTATGTGTACTGTGTAGATTTATTATGAAGAAATAAATACAAACACCCATCATGCATATATTTAAGAAAAATTGTATATTTATCTGTAATATAAATAATATAAATATATACATGTAAATATTTTAAATATATATACTGTGTGTATTTATATATACATATAAATAAATACAGTGCACATACATCTATTATGTGAACAAAAACTTTTATTTTGGATGCGATTAATTGTTTGACAGCACTAGTACGGAGTAATATTAATTAACTACATGTACTTACTATATGGTTAAGGTTAGGTTTAGGGTTTGGCTTAGGGTTACTTGCATGTAATTATGCATAATTGATTGTTATTATAATAGTAAGTACATGTAACGTGTAACAAGGACACCTTAAAATAGTTACCACAAAATGTAATTTTTTTTCTGTGATCAAAGCTGAATTTTCAGCATCATTACTCCAGTCTTCAGAGTCACATGATCCTTCAGAAATCATTCTAATATGCTGCTCAAGAAACATTTCTTTTTATCATCAGTTATCTCTTCTAATTATTAGAATAATTATCAGCATTCTCAAACAGTTGTGCTGCTTAATATTTTGTTCCAGGTTATTTGAAATAGAAAGTTTTTGTTTTTGATTCATATGAGATCTGACCTGATCTTGAAGTCCTTCAACTTCTCTGCGCTGATTTTGTCGATGAGAAAGTCAGGTAGTTTTTTGCCCAGCTGATGGAAGCTGAAGAGCAGACACTCCACGTAGCTGAACTGCAGCTTGGGCTCTTCATTGGCAGCATTCTCTCCGTTCTCCTCCTCTGGAGGCAGGGGCATGAACTCCTGGAGACATTAGGGACAGAGAGAAGCACAACCACAGCATGAGAGGATATTTAATGACAAAGCGGCTGAAGTAGGGGTGGGCGATATGGCAAAAATATCATATCACGATTCATGATTTTATCACAAGTCTTTGTCATGTTGGTCTTTACTATTTTGCAAGTTGTCTGAGCATTACAGCTAATTCCCATATTATAAAGACAAAGCCTTTCAAGGTATAACAAAAAATAAAAAAAGAATGGCAGATATTTAGGCCAAAGCGGGCAAAGATAAAAATCTTTGGGTTTATTTTTTTTAAAGATAAAATAATGACAAAGATACACATTCAAATTTTGACCCTGGAGCACAAAACCAGTCTTAAAGAGCAGGTCATATGGGTTTTCGAAAAATATCTCTTTGCCATTTGTAAGGTAGCTATCCTTTGATGTAAACAGTCTGCAAAGTTGTTAATCAAAAAAGTGCATGATAAATAAAGATATTGTCTCTCAAAAGAAAGAGTCGATTCTGAATCGCCTTAACGAGTCGTCATATTTTCGAATCTTTTGCCTGTTACCGGTATACGTCACTGGGTAACACATTAGCATAATCCCCGCCTGCCCACGAAATACGAACACTCTCCGTGTCAAGAAGATGCTGTGTTCCACGATACCACAGCAATACAACTCGAACCTTTTGTTGTGCTCCTCATTTTACCGAGGACTGCTTCTCTAATCTTGGCTTTTATCTTCGTTGGCTTCCAATCTTCTTTATTTGGACCAACAAGCTCTCCGAAGCACAACCTGTAAGTACGATTGATACGTTATGTGCTCAAAATATCAAGTTCTTGTGCTAATATGTGATGTACACCTAGTGCAGCTTTAGGTTTCCAGGTAAAGCAAGATATTACTGTCTTACTGAAGTAGTTCTGATAATTCACTGTGAACCCACTATTTCCTAAGAATGTGTCGATTAATGTAGACTGTCGTTGTTCTAATTACTTCGTTTAATAATAAAGAATATAGTGTAGCGCACAGACTTTATAATCATTGTGAAAGTGCCTTTTATGTAGTTATAGGGTTAATGCAGGGAGTAAAAGACCCGGTAGAGAGAGACGATTTAGTTAGGCTGGTGCGCATGTGATACAGCTGTTCTGTGTTATAATTAAAGGTTAAGACACAGAGTGTCTTTTTTCTGTCGTTCTTCAAACATTACAGTAGACATATTTTGGTTTTCAAACTGTATTGTTTCATCAGTTAGTCACGTTAGCACTCGGCTAATGTACTATCCACCATTATTGTTTTGTTATGTGTTTACAGTTTAGCAGCTAAACTTCAGCTGTGGGCACTTTCGCTTGCAGAAGTGTTAAACAAAATGTTTTTGTCATTATTTTAAGAACTGATTGGAGAACTATATTGTTTTATGTAAAGGTGCATGCTAGGGTTGCCAGGTTGTCACAACAAAACCAGTCCAATTGCTACTCAAAACTAGCCCAATTGTGTTTCGAGGGTGGTCCCCCTTTAAAAATCGCGTTCTGGGGTGTAAAATACAGTCAGGGTTCCCCTGATAAATTCACATTCCAGTGCCTAAATATGACGTAATTGGAGTCGCTACAACCCACGACATCAAAAACAACTGCGGACTTGCCAACACAGATGGTAGCGCTCACTAACTTGCTCAAACGCTCCTCTTTGTGCCAATCACAACAGGCTTGGCCAGCTGACCAATCAGAGCAGAGTAGGCTTATGGAAGGGAGGGGTTTACAGACATTTCGCTCAGAACTGAATCGAACGAACCGTTTCGAAATCATGGACAAATTAATATTCTGGGAAAATGACAATGTTTTCTGACCTTAGATGCATTTAAACCTGTTGTAGGGGACTCCATCACAATATTAGGACACTTATGACAAACCATATGACCTGCTCTTTAAGTCGTTGGGGTATATTTGTAGCAATAGCCAAAAATACATTGTATGGGTCAAAATTATTGATTTTTCTTTTATGCCAAAAATAATTAGGATATTAAGTAAAGATCCATGTTCCATGAAGATATTTTGTACATTCCCTACCACAAATATATCAAAACTTAATATTTGATAAGTAATAGGCATTGCTAACTAAGAACTTTATTTGGATAACTTTAAAGGCGATTTTCTCAATATAATTTTTTTTTTGCACCCTCAGATTCCAGATTTTCAAATAGTTGTATGTCGGCCAAATATTGTCCTAACTATTGAAAGAAAAATTGACCCTTATGAATGGTTTTGTGGTCCAGGGTCACAAATACACATATTATACAATAAAAACAACCAGTGCTTTATTTTAGGTACAATAGGTGTATTTAGCAGTAGCATTCAATAAATTGAATGAACAAATATAAAAATAAAACTCTATAGATAATTGACATCACAATTTGTGACGTGGCAAAGGACGATAGTACATCGATGACGCGTTGGTGTCTATTTAATTATTCATGAGACTGCGTGTTCTTGTGAGAAGACGCTTCGCTTAATTATTCACAACAGCATGTGCTGATTTGCTATGACAGCCGCTTCAGACTGTCCAAACATTTATGGATTGAGGAAAGAGTGTTTGTTTTTGCTTTATAATAAGAGTTCGGCACAAACGCGATTCATTCACTTAGTGAGTGTAACCGTACAGCTCTGTGACACAATCCGTCAAAAGGCTTATATAAACACCGCTAAATAAGCCTTACAAGTTATCAGAGGTGCAATAGCGCATTCATATACATGTTTTCGATGCAGAGTGCAAATGGTTGTGTTGTCTGTCTTCCTTCTTCCCTCTCCGCTGCGCACCACGCCCACTCTTTTAGCATTTTTTATAAAATGTGGAGAGAACTAACCAGTGCTGAAACGGGTTTCATGACCCTTTAAAGCAGATGCAAATAATGTACTTTTGTGATTGTGATTAAGTGCAGTGTCCCATGAGAAGAACCTCTACCGGACTTGTTAACACTGATGTGAATGTATGTTGCGTTGTAGCCTACAGTATATTGAGATTGAGACGGACGCGTCAGAACTGCAGCTGATAGAAAGTGCGCTGAAGCACCATACTACGATATTTCTTCAAAAGCTGATCGTGGAGACATTTTTAACGTCCACGATAAAAAATCGTCATATCGCACACCCCTAGACTGAAGTGGAAAGCTTTCTAAATTCTTGCATGAGGTCAGGAGTTCAACGTAAGCCATTACCAGTAGCTTCTCAAACAGCATGTTGAGATTGACCTCCAGTTTGTCCATGTCACCACAATACGGACTCATCTCTGCTAATAACTTTAGTACCTGTAAAGCAGAAAATATTGAGTTAATTTTCCAGCATTCTACAAATGTCTGGGTCAAAAACAAAACAAAAAAACAACTCAACAAACAAGTAACAAATGAAAATGTGCCCTTTTTCATGTTAAAAATGACTCTCGCATACAAGTTTAACATGCAGAAGATTTATGCAGGGTTCCAAGCATTTTGACCATGATTTCCAGCTTGTTATACACACCTCCAGCTGGATGTCCAGTTCTGCTACAGGGCTGGTGAGCAGACTGAGGTTGGGTAGAACAAATTCACAGAAGTATGTCACAAAGCGAGTAGAATGCACATTTTTCTGGAGGAGAGAAGGAGAAATGTTAATAATTATGATTTGCCTTAAAATAAGCAGTGATGATTTGCACAAGTAATAGGACAAATTTTTTTTTAATATTAATAATAAAGACAAGACAAAATGACCAAAATGTTTATATAAATACAATTCTCAAACTACTTTTTTTTTCTTGTTTGGATTAAAAATTTTGTGAACAATTCAGGCATGCAAGCTTTTGTCAGGAAGTGACAAATTCAACAGCTGAATATTATTGGAGAAATATTCTAATATTATTGCTGACCGTTGCTGTGGTTTCACTCACAGAAAAGAGTGGTAAGGCCTGGCGCGTGCACTGCAGGAGCCGGTCGACGCTGTCTGCATCTGTGGGGTTCAGCGCCTGCTCCAGGAAAGCCTGCTCCACCACCAGCTCCACCAACTGCTGCCGCCCGCTCACAGTCTGCATGTTCTTCAGCCCGGACAGGATACGCATCAGAAGCACAAACTCCTCCCCCGTCACATCCTCTAGGACCTAAGACAATGAGAGTGACAGCTCAAGTGTGAGAAAGCCATTTGATATTATGTGGTGCAACCAATTAAAAAACATGTGATGCAAATAGCATTCAGCAAAATTAAAAAAATAAAATAAAATAAAAAATTTACAAGACAAGGTTAGCTCAGGTTATAAAATGGCATGTGGTGTGACTCTCAATAAGTCATATGTTGTAGAATACTTAGATACAAAAAATATTTACTTTTTTAAAAATAAAGCATACTTTATTACTTTTTATTTGATGTTATGAAACATGGCATTTTTAGAGTAATTAACCTTAAACTTTTCAGTTTTTCCAAAACAATATGAAACTAATATGTATATAAACAGCACATTAAGAAATTTGCACATGCATTAAATATTTAAACTAGTCAATAAGATTTTTGTTTGTGTTTGAAATGAATTAACACATATTCAAGAAGAATATATTACATTGATCAAAACTGAAAGTAAAGAAATTTCTAATTTTACAAAGGATTTCTATTTCAAATAAATGCTGTTATTTTAAACTTTCTATTTATCAAAGAATCATGAAAAAGTATCACTGTTTCCACAAAAACATGAAACAGCACAACTGTTTTCGACATTGATAATAAATGTTTCTTGAGCAGCAAATCAGTATACTAGAATGATATCTGAAGAAGACTGGAGTAATGATGCTGAAAATTCAGCTTTGCATCATAGGATATGATGCAATATTACTATTTTTGTTGATCAAATAATTTCAGTTTTGGTAGGCAGAAGAGATTTTTCAAAATTAATATTACCAACCCCAAACTTCTGAATAAAACTATAAATGATACCTTTTTTGTCTCTATGAAGATGTAATCTTCCACCTCTTTTGTCATTGTGTCATCTGGCATCATTTTCAACTTAGTAGAGAGAAACTTAATTGCTCTTTCTCGAACAATATCTTCTCCCTGCAGGATCTGACTGAATAAGCCTCCCAAAGTTCCTGCAAAGATAGAAGCCAGGGTCAAAGAGGACAATAACTTTAGCTAGGAGGTCTTTTACTCATCAATACAATATAAATCAGTAATTTTATCTGTAGAATTAACAGAAAACACATTCTACCCATAAAGCATTGAGTGTATGATGAATTAAAAAAAATACCTTTTGCATCGATTTTGAATATGGAGATCAAAGCGGTGTTGACTTGATTGAATTCAGCAGAATCATCTAGAAGATATGAGAAGAAACGGCTATGATCAAACAGCATGTTGTTTAAATGCACTAATTTATCCAGAAATGCAAGAACCTAACACTGCCTTAAAACCAGGTTCTTAGTAGATGCGAGACCGACCTGTCTGCAGCAGCTGTGTGAGGATGTCTGCGACTCTGGGTAAATTCTCTCCTGATGCGAAACGGGGCAGTTCTTTGATAGCTTGCCTTCTGATCTATAATCAGGAAACCAGGAAAGATGAACCAACATTGTAAAGATTTGTTTTCTGGTTTCATAACCATAACATGCAAATCTCTGACATGATGATGATGATGTACTCACAGATACATCCTCATCCTCACACAGATCAAGCTGTGCGTTGATGGCTGCATCGGCCAGCGCTGGAAAACTGCAGAAAAATTTTGGAATGAACTGTGCGGCCAGTCGCTTCTCCTTTGGACCTCCTTTAACGCCATCCAGAATTACCTGATAAGCATCTTTGTGCTGAAAAACAATTAAAAAAATAGATCAGAATAAGTGACATTTTAGAATATATATATATATATATATCGATACCTACTCCGAGATCTGACTGGTCTCGCGAGTAGTCTGGCCTTGGTATCGGTTTTTTTTTTTTCTGATAACGGTTTCAAATCGATACTTTTAAAATGGTTCCAGTGCCTAAACTGATACTTATAAAAAATTAAAAAATCCCCCCAAAGATTATGGATTGGCCATTAGAATAGAAATAGAATAGAGGGCTAGAGTTAGAGTGTCAAATGAAGATGAAAGAGATGTGTTTTCAGCCTTTTCTTGAAAATATTAAGGACTCAGCTGCTTGATTGAGCTGGGCAGGTCATTCCACCAGGAGGGGAAAAAGTTAATGTAGAGTCCATGAGTTTTAGATAGGTTAGACTGCAAAAATGTTTGCTTTCAATACTACAGGTGACATTGCCTGCCGCACAAATTATTTTTCCCACTCAATTATTCGTAATAACGACATGTTTTCCTCGTTTAAAAACGACATCTTTTCTCGTAATTAACGAAATCTTTTCTCGTTTTTTTTAAAAACGACATCTGTTCTCGTTTTTAAAACGACAATCTGTTCTCGTTTTAAAACGACAATTATCTCGTTAAAACAACATTTTTATCATAATAACAACATATTATGTTATAAAAACGATATGTTTTCCCGTTATAATAGATATATGGTATACATTATGTGAGCGAGCAGCGATTGCCCACGCTGCTGTCGCCCCAGTCCTGACACGAGGATCTGCACGCTGCTGAAGTTATTGAAATACACTGTTTTAAATGTATTTTATTTTAATGGTTTTAATTGCAGCGGCATGTTTATTAGGATTAATCTCCAATCTGTCTACAATATAGTGCTACAATAACTGCACTGACCCATGACTCCTTTAGGCTATGATCAGATCAAAACTGGGATTAATATTTCTTTATTTGAATGACTGAAGTATGTTTTATCAACAAATCGAAATACAAAAAAAAGAAATAGAGATTTTCTAATAGGTAATAATAAAATAATAATAATAAAATATAATGATCAAAAAACATCAAGTAACAATAATAATAATAATAATAATCTAGAATTATTATTTCGTTCTGTTTGAAAACGAGCAAACGAAAATTAAGCTAGATTTTTCGTAGGCCTATTTTTGTTCGTGGGTAAACAAATGAGCTTATGCTTTAATATTTGTTTCACATGCGTGGGCAGCTTTGACACTTTAGTCTGATTATATATTAATTATGTATTAGTGATTAAATATTATTAAATGATATCTTTAGCTGAATCAAGCCACGATGCGCATTCTTCTTCTGGGTAAAATTCCAGGACTGCATTTCCCAAAAGCTTTGTAAGCCTAAGAAGTTCATAAAAACGACTGATCTTAATATTACGATCTGTTTCCCAAAATCATCGTAACTTAAGTAGCACTTGAAAAACATAGTTGAACTATGAGTGCTCTAGAGTAATCGTAAAGCCCTAAGCGCATCGTAAGAAGACCAATTTATGCGGTCACCTGCAGGACAATCGGCAGATTACACCTATAACTTCAGGCAAGTGCAATGTGATTATAATATAACGTGTATAATATACACTTTATTAGTCGTTTTTTTATGAATTTATAAATGAAATAATTAAAAAGGCAGAAAAAACAGAAGAAGAATAAAAGATAGAATAGAATAAATAATCAACATAATTATTTAATAATTATAATTATTAGAATAAATAGAATAAAAGAAGTAATGTAAATATGCTTAAAATCTGTCAATGACTTATTGACATGCACGAAAACCAATGTATTGGACCCGGAAATAACGTCTCTATGTAGATATTATATACTATAATATATTTTTATATAAAGTATATTATAGGCTATATAATTATGTAAAATATAATATTATACGTATAAATATAATATAATATAATACAATATAATAATAGTTATTATATCAGAGTTGTCTGGAACGCAGCATTAGGTTAAAATTTCAATAAACGAGCGTTTACTACAATTACGAGCCATTCTATAAAGGTGACATTTCAGCACTTGACAAATGGATAGCGACTCCTAAGTAGCACTTAAAGCATGGCTACGTGCGATTGTGTTAAGTGCATTTTTGGGAAACGCATGTAAAACAATAACGAACGATCGTAAAATGACCCGTAGAAAACGCTCTTAAGTGCTAAGATCAGTCGTTATCGAGAAACACAGCCCAGGCTTTGCTTTATACTGAAGGAATAGACTGCGCTGCGCATGGATGTGAGCGCAAAATACAGATGAGCTCAGACGGGAAAGACTGTACAGTACCTCTTGTTGAATTTATGCTATAGGCTACGAATTAAATAAAAACAAATTTGCTTTCGATTGTTTTATTTAAGTAGACCTAGACATAAGGTGCGCCAGAAAGCTCTCCCTGTTATTTTACAAAAGCAATTTGTAAAGTTTTGTTGTTATTGTGGAAGTATAGAAAATAAAGCAGACATTTCTTTCCTCTGTTATCACAGTGTAGCCCAAGGGATCGCGCCGGCGCCGCTGAACCGAGACAAGCAGTGTTGTGCTTCATATGAGATGTATATAACAGCCAGACAGTTTGAAGAAACGTTATTGTGACTAATTTGCAGAGCGGTACACGAGATGAACTCTTATTCTGTGTGATGGGATATAGGCATGAAGACAGGCTGAGAGAAAGGACAAATAGCAAGCTCATTTTATTAATACAAAAAAATCTAATTTTCGTTTGCCAAACAGAACGAAATAATAATAATAATAATTATTTGTTATTGTGTTTCATCATTATTATTATTATTATTAGCCTATTAGAAAATCTCTATTTCTTTTTTTTGTATTTCGATTTGTTGATAAAACATACTTCAGTCATTCAAATAAAGAAATATTAATCCCAGTTTTGATCTGATCATAGCCTAAAAGAGTCATGGGTCAGTGCAGTTATTGGATATCACTATATTGTAGACAGATTGGAGATCAATCCTAATAAACATGTCGCTACAATTAAAACCATTACATTAAAATACATTTAAAACAGTGTATTTCAATCATTTCAGCAGCGTGCAGATCCTGGTTTCTGTCAGACTGTGGCGACAGCAGCGCGTGCAGTGCTTAGCTCGCTCACATAATGTACCATATAGCCTATCTATAATAACGGGGAAAACACTCTAGTTTTAACTAGAAAAGATGTCGTTTTAACGAGAAAAAGATGTCGTTATACGAGGAAAATATGTCGATCTTTTTTACCGAGAAAGGAAAAGATGGCGTTATTACTGAGGAAAAGATGTCGTTTTAACGAGAAAACATCTCGTTTTAACGAGAAAACATGTCGTTAAAACACCATAATTGAGTGGAAAAAATAATATGTGTGCGGCAGCAATGCGTCACCGTACAATACAAGCATTTCAGTCAAATGTAATTTATGCAATATTTCAAACCTTTAACCCACTTGGGAAAATCAACCCATGGCAACAGTTTAAAAGTAGCCCAATTCTGTGGAAAAAACGCAGACTTGGCAACCCTGCATCCAACAAGAGCTACAGGAGTCAGCTTTGACTGATCACAGGTCGAGAATAAGAAGAGATGACTGACAAGACCATGCTGGAGTATTTGCTGCTTAACAGATTCTGAGCTCACTGACAAATATCTTATCTTGCAAGATGTGCTCCCTTTACACAGAGTGAGTGTGATCACGAAATCGAAAGTGAAAGTAAACAGCGCCAACGCTCATTCAAAATATGTAAATACACCGCATCCTGAGAGTGGCTCCCTGATGCGCCAAAATTATACACAATATTAGAATGTTTAAAGGAGTGGACACGAAAATCGCGGGAGCGAAACACATGTTGCGGGAGCGGCGGGCAATGGTCGAGATCAGGCGGGAGTGGATTAAGAAACAGCCGATCCTGGACATTGGGGCAATTAAGAAATTCCTGGCGGACAATTTTTGTTAGGTCCAAAAGAGGGACATGTTCCGGGGAAAGAGGCGTATGGTTTCCCCCTAATTTATACATATTGCTAATCGATGTATCTTTTTAAAGTAGCATATGGACATTATTTTTTCTGCCGCATTCTGTGACAAGAAGCCTCATCAGATCATAAAAGGAAGCATTTGACTGGTGTTGTAGAGTAAAAAAGTTATAATGTTCTCTTTTGGATACCGGTTTATAAATGTGAATCAAGGGAAGTTAGTTAGGCATGTGCAATTAAGCATGTTAGCTAGTTACGGAACAAGGCTACCTGCTGTCATCAAGAGAGTGTACTTACTGCTTCCGTGCTCCTCGGATGCTTCATTTCCCCGAGTTGTGCTTTTTTAAGTCGGAATGTGAAAATAACATGGACACTCGTTACTACAAAGATTTGTATTAGAGCTTTCCGACTTGAGTTCATGTGATTTTCTCAGTCAGGATTTTTTTTTTTCATGTGCGGTGCCAGTGATGATGCTTCTTGTGTCCGTTTCGGAGAACCAGAGGACAACGGTTTCAATCGATAGCTCAGGCATGGCACCAAAATGAGGCACCGAAATCTGTGTTCAGATTTGGTTCTAGTACATACCGGTTACATAGGTTACCGGTGCCATATTGGACCGGTTTCGGTACCCAACCCTACTCGTGAACCCATCGGGATCTTGCGAGATATTCATTCACACCCTAAAATGTAGAATTAATTCATGGGCAGCATTTACTACACAGAGCCGTAGATCACTGACAAGCTACTCAAAATCGCGTTCAAAATCGGCAATGAATCGCCGGTGATTTTGAACGCGATTTTGTGTAGCTTGTCAGTGAACTATGGCTCTGTGTAGTAAATGGCGCTCCATCTGAAAGCACGTGGTGGAGATTTACTACTAATCACAGAAGTGGCTTTACTGACGAAAGGCATAGATTTTTCCAGCCCTAACATACCCTCTTCCCCCGCACATCATGGTAAATTACACTACTTTGGCTGGGGCTTTGCGCACGCTTTAGCCTATTGCTGTGCGTTTTGCTGTCATGTGAAGGATATGATTGCAGATTCTCACACTGAACATGACCAATTGACTCGACTGTTTGCCGTGGTAATTAAATCAAAACTCTTCCAAAATGCAGCTTTTCCTGAAGCATTGGGAACTTTTAGTAACTCCCAACTTCTCCTTGATGCTCTGATTGGTCAACTGTCACCTGTATGCTAATGCGTGAGTATATGCGTTGCGTATTGCGTAGGCGATCTCTAATATTTATAATATAATCAATATATAATATTTCATACAGTAGTGTGCGCTGCGCATATATGGGCACAATAAAAGCTAAATGAGCCCGAGTCCGACCTGAGCATAGGGGTGTGCGATATGACAAAAAAAATCAATCTCGATATTTCTGGTATTTTATCGGATAACGATAATAAACGTATTTTGTGGTTGTTATTGTGCTTGTACCTTAGGACTGCGAGTCAGAGACTCCTAATGTTTTTATATTTTCATATTCTGATGTCGGTGGTCGTTCATACTGATAGAAATCATTTCCATTAACACGTTGTTTAACACTGCTATTTTTGTGACAGTATGGGCATTTTTACCTTTATAAAGTCATTTTTTCTAAAAGTGTCCATTACCTTTTGAGTCAAATTCTTACATTTAAATAGGGGAATTAGAATAATAAGACATTTGGGCTGTTACCGAGCAAATTAAACCAACACAGACGCTGCATCTGAAGCGGCATTTAGATGCATTTACACACATGCATTTTGTTTAATGCAAGACATGAATGCATTTAACCTGCAATTACAAATGCATAAATAATGTTTTGATATATTAAACATAAAACGTTGAATACTGATATTTGAAATGATTTAAAAAATTAAGATATTTTAAATTTGAAATTAAAACCGCCAGCAGGTGGCAGCAAATCACTGCTAATAAGTGAGTCATTGCGACTGAACAGAATAATTTAAATGGCTGATTCATTCAAGAACGAAACACCGTCATGTTGCTCAGAGACACAAAACAACTGTGCTGTGGCGGTATTCGGGATTATTTTTGTTGGCGAAATAGAGCAAAAACAATCAATATGGTGTTTAAAACGTAAGTCTCTTAATTAACTTATTGTTTATTGAATTCAATGTCACGTTTGTAATCATGGTAATTTTTGGAGAAAAACTGCACTCTTCGTGTGAAATTGAATAACTATATGAAGTGGTATAAATATATAAATTTTCTGCCATCATGTCTTGAATTTGTGATCATTCTAAAGTCATTTTAATAGACTGAATCATGCAGTGAAAGAAAACACACTAAATGCGCACACGCACTAGTCTAGACTTCACATAATGTACGCATGCACTCTGTAGGGCTGCTTTGAATGTTTTTGCAAAATTAATCGATATGTAAGTATATCGCCACATCGTCAAACAACAATTACGATATTACCGCAGACGATATATAATCACACACCCCTACCTGAGCCCGATCTGTAAAAAAATTAAATAAATGGCCCGAATAGACTCAGCATGTTGGGCCCCGGCGACCTCTACTCCAATATGTTGAATTTGGACTACAATACCTAGTTCAACCCCTACGTGTCAATCCTAAATACAGTACCTTTAAGAAATTATCTGTTCATGTTATGGAGGAAAGCAGAGTGCAGGGTGTGTGGCCTCAATAGCCCTGCAGTAAGCAGTGTGCATGTAATTGAGCAATGTGTAGGGTAGAAATTCTAATTTTTGCTAATTTCCAGTTTATTCCCATGGAAAGTTTTCAGTCTTGAAAATTCCCGGAATTTTGCAACCCTATTAAATATTACGTTTGATATTACACCCCATATCTTAACATCAGATGTTATGCTCCCAAAATAAGGAAAAACTACCATATTTGCATCATGTAAATTCACTCATCCTTCCTGATGCAAGCTTATCCTAAGCTGTTAATCATTCATCAGTATTTCTGTGCGCAGGACTGCGGAACCCCACATTCACAAACGCATTACGTACACAGCGTAACATTAGCCTTCGCTAAACGTGATAGCTTTTTCTTTAACAAACCTCAAATTTAACTAAACGTATTTTATCAGACACAAAAGCAACAAACCCTTCCTGTATGCACAGCTGCCCTAATAGCTCGCACATGGCCCTGTTAGCTTACTTACTAAAAAAAAAACCTTTCCAGTTAGCTTTTAGCGCTAATATGCTAGTAACGTTACGTAGAGGAGGCCGCGTATAGCCTTTATATGAATGAAACCCCTCCCAAACTGAATATCTAACGACTACTTTTCCTTCAGACGGACAACACAGAGATATGAGGCTTTGTTTACTTTGCTGAGATCCTCTTTCTCGTCGGCGAGGATGCCGTAGTTACGGTAGAGCTCCTCCACTGTCGCCGCCATCAGCGTGTCTGACTTCACCGAGGGGTTTCAATGAATAACGGCAGTTCTGCTGCTCCTCCTGCGACACTTCCGCTGTATCCGCTCCAAATGTCTCCAAACGCAACGCGGTATTAAAGCACAGATGTGATGTGGGCTGCAGTGGGATGTTATTTTGGAAGCGAGCGTTGATCTCGCGTGCAGTACGGCAGCTTGGGTTTGTTGCTCTGCGCGGCGGCGGGAGGAACGCTTCTTCGACGCTTTTGGGAGATGATTGGGAAAGAGCGCCATCTGCTGGATTGGGTCTCTAATGCGCTAATCACTATTGAGGCCCTGTTGAAAGGAAATGAAAAGAAAATGTCACTATTAACCATCCTAATGTGGGCTTTTAGTCCCATTGTACGCATTGATGAACTTTACGATGTTATTGATCTACTGAACCAACACAGAACTGAATTGAGCTAAATAATGGCACTACGGTCTAAAAAAAGTGCTAGAAAAAAAGGTGACGACTTATTCAGATACCTGAGGGGCTAAATCTTTAAAAAAATTTAACTATTTTTGTGTCAAATGTAATTAATATATTTAAAACAAACAAAACCTGAAAGGTTCTTAAAATTGGGGTTAAATTTGACCCAAAACTATAGCCTATATATACGAAGAATAAGAATGCCACTAAACTTAATGGAAAATGGGCTGTTTTATTTTATTGATTAATAATAACAACAACAACAAGAAGACAAAATGCAATATAAGAATGACAAAATGTAGTCATATTCATTGTAGCATCTGATTTAAGAGATACAGGTACAAAAATTAGTACCACTATATTCCACCAGCTTAAAAATGGTTTTAAGTCAGTTCTGCTGTAGTGTGTCAGTAGGAAACATCGGTTTACATTTCCAAACATTCATTTTGCCATTAATTGTAATAAAGCACTGGCTGTTGTCAGACTCCTTGTGCAAACAAAACTCTCACTGGATTATTACAATTAATGGCAAAATGAATGTTTGGAAATGTAAACTGATGTTTCCTAGGACACACTACAGCAGAACTGACTTAAAACAATGTTTGAGATAGGTGATAATACTCGGGTTCTAATAATTTTGTACACCACTGATTAAACAAAACATCTAAACTTGCAAGTGCTATTGTAGATGTGTAATGTTTTTGGAATAATTTTGCAAATGTCGGACATATAATATATAGATGTACTCTACAAAAACAGAAACTAATTTTTATTGACTATGAGTCGCAATCAAGTAAAACTTCCAGAAGATGGCATCAAAGACCAGTACATTTTTTTATTCTTACTTCCCCATGTATTCATGCCCTTCGGCTGCACAATTTCCCTATCTTCTTAATAGGAAAGCCTTACTGAACTAATCACCTTAAATAAGATTACAGTGAACTTTCTTCCAGTGGCAGTCAGAAGAGGAACCTCCTCAATGAGTCTGGCTCCTTCTGCCATTATAAAAAAACAGTAGCTGTACACACATGCGCACGCACACACACATATATATTTTTTTTTACGCTATTTTGTTTTGACCATTAAGACTTTTTTTGTATTGTTGTGACATTAAGCATATTTTCATTCCAAATTCTTAAATTTAAATTAAGTTTTAAAATATTCACATTACGAATACAACCAAGCTAAAATAACAAAATAAAAATCCCAAAAAAGCAAACACAACACTTCTTTGATGGAACACTAACCATCTGGCTCCCAAGGGTGCAACGAAAAGTCTTTGTTAGTACACGCGCAAGAATAAAGCTCTTTGGCAGCTCACATGCTGAAACACCACCACAAACGTATTCTGAGGTGATGTTGACGTTGAAAACAGCATCTAAAGCTCCTTAACAGCTAATCTGCTGAAGGAACTCTACACTGCATGCCAGAGCCGCAAAGAAATGCTCACATGAACCTCTAAAGACATCTACTCAAACCTTAGACGTACAGTCCAGTGTTGAATGAACAATCAAATGCCCAAATGATTTCAAATACACTTTCTTCATTAAATTTATTACTACAAAAATATACATTAGTTACACACACACATTGACATTAAGTTCGAGTTTCTTTTTTAATTATTTAAATTAATTTTTAAATTTAAAAATTTCATTAAATAAAACAAAACATTCATAAAAGACTAAAAATCGTATTTTTCTTCATGTCAGCATGTTTAGTTTCCACTACAAAGAAATGAAACGGTAAGACCGCTTAAGAAAGAGAATGTAAAGACATTAATTGTAAGGAAGTGCCGTTAGTTTGTCTCGTATGGTTTCTGCTGTACCTTTGTAAACCTTTTGCTCACCAGCATACTTTCACACCGCTTTACCACCTCCACGACAGAAAAAAGTGTGACTTTTGGTGTGCTTTACAAGAAACGGCTGAAGTGAAAGCTTCTTCAACCATCCTCCTCACTCTTAAGCTCTTAAAAACAGGCTACACTGACAGGCCAAACAGTATTTAGCACACAAAACAGCTCACATTTCCACAGCAGTAGAGTCCATATTGTATTAAGCGAGCACGTTGTAGCTTGTCTCAGTTATCGTAACTTTACAAGATTTCAGTGGGCGTTTTGAGAGCGTGAGATAGAGTTTTTTTTTAACTAGTTAGGCCACACTTCATCTCTGCAGTGCTTTGCCCTCGGAGGATTTCCACGCCACCTGGCCGGGAGTCAAAAAAGGCCGGTTTACTGCAGAAAGTCTTAGGTGTCCTTTTGCTCTCTGTCTTGGTCATCCTGGCCGCCCCACTGACCTCCACTTTTTCTGAACACATCCTGTTTTTCATGGACAGGAGCTGGATGTCCGAATGCACATTGGCCACTGTGTGACGTCGGACACCACCTGTCCTTTCCAAATAGGCTTCACCCTCGTGTTCGATCAGAGGTGCCAGGAAAGACTCGTGGCCAAAATGTGTCACCATAATCTCAGGTTGACTGAGGTGTGGAGTGGCAACCAACCTCAGGCCTTCCAGATGATCCTCTGTGGGGGAAGCGATTATGACGCCGATTAGATTTAATGCTGACTACAACATGCATAAGTTACACTAGGGTCAGTGACATATGAATATCTGTTGGCTTCACATGGGTTTGATAAACTTTTATATTATTTTCAAGAAACACATTTATTGACTCTAAAAATGTCATGCGGCATAATCATCAATAAAATAAATCCGCTCACTCAAGGCCTCCGCTCACTCTAGCCGCCCAGCCGTTCCTCACTCTAGCCCCCCCGCATCCCCCGCTATTAAACAAGCCTCCGCTAATCTAAGCCACAACAGACTCCGCCACTCTAGCCCGCCAGCCGTTCCTCACTCTAGCCCACCGCCTACGTCACCCCCCATCTAGCCCACCAGCCACGCTGTTCTCAAGCCCACCGCCTCCGCTCACTCAAGGCATCCGCTCACTCTAGCCCGCCAGCCATTCCTCACTCTTGCCCACCTGCCTCCGCTCACTCTAGGCCTCCACTCACTCAAGGCCTCCGCTCACTCTAGCCCACCCGCCTCCGCTCACTCTAGCCCACCGCCTACACGACTCACTCTAGCCGCAGCCATTCATACTTGACCCACCTGCCTCCGATCACTCTAGGCCTCCCTTCACTCAAGGCCTCCGCTCATGTCTAGCCCGCCACATAGCTCACTAAGGCCTACGCTTACTCTAGCCACCCGCCGCACTCACTCGTAGCCCGCCCAACTCGCTCACTAAGGTTCCGCTCACTCTAGCCCGCCAGCCTCCACTCACTATAGGCCTCCGCTCACTACTAGTGAGTCTACTCCGCGGGTGTGACGCGGTTTCGTTTCGTGGAAAGCGACAACTATTTGTTTGGTCTTCCAAAAGTAGGACCACGACTAGTAAATCAGTGGTTAAGTTGTAGTTACAACACTTTTCCAGAACACTTCAACCCAAATATTCAGATGTGTGCAACGCATTTTATGTTTTGACTGTTTCCTGATCCTGGTAGAGTATACAATGCCGGCTGTTCTGACTCACAGACACTGTAAGTACCTTTTTTATATTTAAAGAATTTGCCACTGATGATTCAAAACGCAAGTTTTTTGGGCAGTGTAGAGTAAAGCTTGTTGTTTGTCATTTCTCCGATCAAAAATACAGACATGGTTTTATGTTTACGTTTTTATTATGAATTATAAAGTTTATAGGGAGTTGCACCACATGACAATTTACAAAATTAACGAACTTTGCCATAAAATGTTTATCTAATTATCTAACATTTTAAATGACATCTCGATCTTCAGACTTCCAAAAAAATTTCTGCAAGTTGGTTCCGCCATATGACTTTATTTTTTGCTTATGACTTATATATATTTAATTATTAATAATATATTTTCAAGGTACCAAAGGCATTTTTACAAACTATTAGAAATGACACAGTTATGGGGAGTACACCACATGACTTTACAACATAACTTTATGCACATATGATTATTCAAATATAATGCATATTAATGAATTAAATATTGTTGATATTTTTTTTGGGGGGGGGGGGGGGGGGGTGCTGTTGCACTAGAGGTTGGCGGGACATTTTTTTTATTAAATTCCCGCTTCCCCAACAAAGTTCTATTCAGCACCCACCCACTCCGCTATATATTCACTCTTTGTTCACCCGCTGTCCGCTTAGAATAATTTTCTTCCGGACCCGACCGTTCCCGCTAAATTTAGATCTCGTTTCCAGAATCTCACATTTAAATGCTGCTACTGAAAGAAAGAGAGATAGGCTGACAAATAAATGTGTAGTCGGCACAAAATTGTAGGCTATGTTATTTTATTCATCTTGTCAAGAGTCTCGAATTTATTGACTTTGACTTGAATTTAAATGAATTATCTTAAGACACAAAATTCATTTAACATTTACAACACAATAGAAAAAAAGTGTCAGAAAAAAATCAAATGTAGGTTGTACAAAAATAGCCTATTAGCTAGTTTTATTCGTCTTGTCAAATACTAAATTTGTTTGACATTTTTCTGTTAACAGTAGGAAATACGCAGAGAAAAATAAATAAATGTTCCCACAGGAGAGCCGCAGGAACGCAGACCTCTAAGTTGCACCACATGAAATTTAACAACATGAATTAACTTTGTCTTGTAATAAAAATGTCCAATTATCTGCTTTTACCATAATTATTGCACTTTTTTCTTTATGTTGGTTACACTATATGATTTTAATTTAGTGGACAAAAGTGTTTTTTTTTTATTACTAAATACACAACATTATTAGTAAGTGAAGCTGTTTTGTAAAAAACAAATCTAATAAATAATATTAAAAGGTTAAGCCAAGCTACTAAATAAATTATTCTTTTAATGAGGCTTTTGTCTTCATGATATTCCTTTTTATGTATGATATTTATACAGTTATACCAACCTGACAGATTTCCCCCTTTAAAAAATATCATAATAATTTTTTTATTCAGGAATTTAAATTATGCTCATCATAAATGTGTATTCAAGTTATTGTATTGTATTGAGTTATACAAATTGAATTGTTAATGCTTTTATGAATACTACATTAATTGACCCAGACAAAGAAGGGGCATCATGTCATTGACCCACAACACCCTGCGCCCCCCCCCCAAAAAAAAAGAAAAAAAAGAAAGAGCACCTGAAGAGGAATTGCTTGGGTTCATGTTGAGGTAGTTACTCAGGTAGGGCGATATAACCATGTCCACTAGCCTCTCAAGCCGGAAATACTCTTGCGTAGGTCCATTAGGTTCATGAATGCCCTGCCCCAAAAAAAGAACATCATGAAAATAAGGATCCAAAACAAAGAGCCGACAATCACTGCTGGTAGATGAATAGTTAAATATCTGGGTTCAATCCCAAGACAGCTGACAAGTGGGAGTAAATGAGAAATGGATGACACATCAGTGTGCTTCATCACCATTATGACCTTAAGCATGACACTGTATCCCTGCGGTACTCAGCCTTGTTCTGGAACAAAGCTGACAAATTTCTTTTGTATGGAGGAGCCGTATTTGAAAAACGAATGCTGGGTCAAGGTGCTTGGTTTCATAGAGGCTCTTCAAATCTCATCTGAGATTACAGCAGCACAAAGCAGATCCGTATATGTTCCCACACCAGCACTCAGGGAATACTCTCCTAACGTTCATTTATCTTCATATCTCTTCTTCATATTCTCACCTGTGCATTAACAATATTTCGCATATGTTTGCATAACATTTATGTCTCAGTGGTTGATTTTTATTAAAATGGACAACTTTTTTCTCGTGTTATTTTAGTATTATTCAATTCATATTGTATTTTTTTTGTTTTGAATTTTTTTATTTTCAGATTTCATTTTAATTTTTAGTTTGTTAAGTGCTTTATAGTTGATCTTTCATTTAAAAAAAAAAATCACTAAATATTTATATTTAGCTTTAATTAATTCAAATTTTTGTGTAGTTAAGTTTAGCAGTTCAACTTATTTTATATCAATAAGTTGCCAAGCCAAAATTTGTCATTTTCAAAGCTTTAGTTCATTTTTCATCTAATATATAATATATTTTTTTCTCTTTTTTTGGTTATTTTTAATTTATATGTAGTTTTACTTTTATTAACTAATAAAATATGAAGTTTTAAAATTAGCAGGCTATATATAACTATATATAAATGTGTCGATATACATCTTTTCAGGATTAACCTAAAAATGTTATTACATTTTTGAATATTAAGATTCAACAGAGATATAATAAACACAAAAACGATATTTATATAAATATTTTTCATACTATAAATATTGAATAAGTATTTGCCTGCTGAATGTGTGCACTTTTTGTCTGAATTTGTCATTTTTCAAATTATTTATATAATTTTTTGTGGCGTCATTTCTACAACAACCATTTTTTCCCCTGAACATTTTTTTCATTTGTTACTATATTAAAATAATGTATTAAAAAAAGCATTAAAATTAGTGCTTTTATAAAATGTTAAGCTTAACATTTCTGCTTTTTAACACTTTTTTTTTTTTTACACAAACTGACTGTGTCTCATTTTTTTTCACCTAAACGTTTTTTCAAATGTTACTGTACTTGGTTACCAAGGAGAAAAGACAACAATGTCAGTGAAGGGTGTGAGATAAAATATGAGAGACTTGTTGTGCTTAATGACTTATTGTGCATCCTTTCTGTTCAAGTTGCCAAATTACTTTTGAGCATCTAAGACAAACAAAATGCTAGTTCTAAAGCTATCAGGACCAAAAACATGTCCTAAAATGTAATTTCCATCTCAAAATTACAGATGTGGTGGAAATGTTCATGATGCATCATAAAAGCGACATTATTAGTGCACAAATGACCTCGTAAGAGCTCACCTGCAGGATCAGCAGCATCTGTGTGATTGGAGGAGGATATGAGGAGCCCTGAAACATGTTCTCCACAGGAAGTTTCAACAGAACCATGTTCCTGAAGCCTAGCAGAGCCATCTGCCTCACAGTCAACTCCTGACCCTAAACCCAGCCAAAAAACACCAGTCACCATAGTGTCGGTAACTCGACGCCAACCCACTACTTTGAATGCTAGGTGAGATCATTTTAATACCTGCACGGGGTAGAAAATAGCTTGAAGAGTTGGCAGTATGTCTGTGAAAAACCTCACCCACATCTCAGACACCGCTTGGAGACGAGTCTCATCTGGGCATGAGAAATGAGACAAGAATGCAAGGAGCGATTGAATTACACACATCTGTATAAAACCTTATTAGAGCTCAAGCAGGCCATCAAATGCACCAATAAGACCTATAAAATGGGTTCAGCACTCACCGTTATGAAGCTGAATCTTCTCCAAAATATACGTCAGACCCTTATTCAAGAGCTGATCCTGGATAAAATTAGTCATGCAGGTACTTTAGAGAATATCCCAGATTTATTACAAGTTAAGCTCATTTGACAGCATTTGTGGCGTAATGTTGATTAGCACACACACACAAAAAAAAATCTTACAGTGAGGCACTTAGGATGGAAGTGAATGGGGTCAATTTGCAAATGCTGAAATATTTATTGTTTCAATAGTTCAGCCACAATATATAAACAATATGAGAGTTAACATGATTTTAGTGTAAAAAAAAAAAATGCTTCCTAGAATTTTTTCATAACAACATAATACCATAAAACCCTGAAACGACTGTAAAAATAATGATTTAAATACCTTCACAGCTCAATTAATAGATATTTTAACATTAAGTATTAATATTAGAGCTTTTATAAAATTTTAAGCTTCACATTATGATTTTTAACGCCGGGATAATGGGCCACAGTGCACTTCCACGGTAAAGCCTCATCATAACCTTGATTTATTTTTTTTGAATGAAATAAAAGAGTACAACTGAACATTAACATAATTCCAAAAATGCTGTCAGTTAAACTTTCTAGTTAACAGTCAATGTTCTGGTAATGTTCGCTCAAAGTTACAAACAAACGTTCTGAATATCATTCACAGTTCTCTGGTCTTTAATAACGCTCTCAAAAAATGAGCACAAAAACATTATTTATACATTAATTTGACATGTTTTAGGGTAACGTACCTATTAATGCCTCAAGTACCCAATATAAGCACACTTACATTATTTGAATGTCAGATTATAAAAAGATCTAAAGTTATGATCCTATTTAATGTCTAACAAGTGATCGTGTTTGTTAGTACATACCTCCTGTAAGTTCAAGTCATCAGATCACAGACACGGAGAGATGGGTGATTCAGTGTTCAACGTTTGGCGGCCATTTTGAACAGCTGTCAAAACTTTCAACCAAGAGAATCCCTATTTTAAATGTGCATTTTAGACGTTTAAGCCTTTTTTTTGGGTAAATTTCACTACTTACTGTAAAATTAAGAGATTAATGTTTAGACTTTTGCATATTATAACCTGGAACTTGGAGTGGGATATTTACAGTTAGAAGTTTAGCAACATTGTGCAGATGCTACAGAACACAGTTAGCGGACTAGCTGTATAAGATTGTGTGCTAAACTAATATATTACTTAACAGGCATTACTGGCTTGTACTTTTAAACCGATAATATTATAAATTTACAGTTTATTCTGGTCTGTGGTTTTACACTGCTGTAATATTTAAAGACTTCATATTATTGGTGCACTACTATGAAAATCACACAGCTTCAGTGTGACATCAATAAGAAAAAGTATAATTTCATACATATTGTTAATAATAGTTGTTCAATATGTATGAACTTAATACATGACCTAGATGATTTATTTAGCAAAACCTTGTCATTTTAATAAATATTACATGAAATGTATTAAATATTGCTGCTGCTCCAATTAAGCTCAGTGTGCTCTCTTTAAGCTCTTCCACATTGAACGTCTATGTAAATACTTCATAAACAGACCTTAAATATAAACTGATGGTTGTCACATATGTTAATCTTTATAAAATGGTTAATAACGTATTTTCACATCTTTAAGATGTCAAAATCTAGACGTAACTATAGTTTATGCTCAAAGATGAAAGAGGCATGTCGTCCATACAAAGACGGAGCCATCAGAAATCTGTCGGATCCGTCCAGGAAAGAAGCGACTAAAGGCTGGAATACACTAAACAACTTTTAAAATGTGAACAGATTTTTAAAACACCAGACATCATACACTTACAGATTTTGTAAATAGTCACAAAAGAAAACAAAAAGGGCACATACACAAAGGGCATCATACACTAAACGACTGAGGATAACACACTAGCAGACTTTAAAGTTGTTCCGATCACAAACAAACTCATGCTGAAATGTGCGCCTTGTTGCTAGGAGACACATGACAAATAAAAACAATGTGTTCTAAAATCTGCTGAAAATATCAAACATGTTTGATCTCCTCCGACTGGATGGAAACATAGTCTGAAGCTAAAAAATCTAAGTTTGTGACCATCATACACTATGTGATTTTCTATAGAATCAGTCGACTCAAATCTGCAGACTGGCTCTGACCTTTGGCAACTAGCATAAACTTCTCCGGACTGTAAATTGGTGTAAAATCAGGGCAAATAATCATGTAGTGTATTCCAGCCTTAAGAGACACGTTGAATCCGTGTACAAGAGGCTTCATAATGAGGATAGTTTCTGTGTTCATCCCCATGAATGAAACGTTTTATTGGTTTGTTTTAATTGATTTTTGAGTATGTGTTACTTAGCTGAACGTGGACAAGTCTAGATGGCTTAAAGGTCCCCTGAAATGCTTAGAAACATGCAGCGTTACTCTATGTGTTGACGTCATTTTAACTGAAACAGAAAGACAGGGTGGGACATTTCAAACAGCCCCGCCCCTTTTTAAAATAGCCAATAGCGATTCTTTATCTACGCTGGGCTAGGCCGTTGAGCTCCGTAAAGCCGCTTGAGCAGGGTTATGCCAGCCAAAATCTCATCCATATTGCTATAAAATATAGCATTTTGTGTAGAATTCAAATAGCTCCGATACATTTTGTGGTCTGCGCTGACTCGCGCGTGTGATCCGCTCTGTGCTATCGTGTCTGGACCGGAGCAGAGTGTGTGTGTGGTGCGGTGGTTAGCAACGGAAAAGCATATTTACACGGTTTGAATCGTTCCCTGTCCCCTATATAGTGCACTACGTGCCATTCACTGTACAGAAAATACTAATTCTGTGGACAAGTGACCAATTTCAGCTGCGGTTTCAGCGTCTATTTATAGTGTAGGGGGCGGCGCTTCGGATTCTAGAGAGCGTTTGATTGGTCAGAAGATCTGATGAGAAGATGAAGTACGATGCGACGTCAAAAAAATCGTTGAGCCGTTTTGGCGGAAGTGACAAACTAAAAGCTTTGAATGCTTATATCTTTTAAATGCGAATTTTGTCACTGTTTTGGAGCACATTGCCTTATAGATAACCTTAAGACTAACATATTGATACTAACACCCAAAAAAAAACTTTAATTTTGATTTCATGGGGACTTTAAATGACACTTCACTATGAATATGTAACTGATCAAATTGAATGCCTTGTTGCTTGATTTTAGTGTTCAGTTTTTTTGTGATTGATTCTGTACCTTCAAATAAAACATTTTTAAAGTATTCTTTAAAAAGGGTTGTTTAAAATAAACAATAATTTTTTATAAAACATGATGTGAGCTTAATGGGAACAGGGGTGTGCTTAAAGGGTACAAACATTTACCCATTAAGCACAGCCGGACTTTTTGCATTTAATAATGTATATCTTAATTTAAATGCTTTTGTATTAAAAATTTTTTTTTTTGTGTGAGAGATTAATATTTTATTTTAACATAACTTCTTGTACTGAAACCAATATCTTGTGCACTAAAAATGTCTCAATATAGATTTTAGTGAGCTTAATAGGTACGTTTACCCTATATGTTACTACTCATTTCAGAATGTTCAGAAAACATTCAACACTAACAATTCCATAATGTTTGCAAAATGCTTAACCAAGAAAAAACGTTTTTAGCAGAGAGTGAATCAGCTGCAGTGGGAGTCTGACTTGTTTTTGGCCTCGTAATTAGCAGATGGTGAGTATGGATGCATACAATTTTCATTCATGAAATTTTTTAAAACATTTAAAAAGTTAGCAAAGTGGTCTTAAAATGTATTTTTGTTAGCTGGGTTGAACCTGGAATATTTACGAGAATAATTTCACATCAAATTCAAAAATTTTTTTGAAATTCACTTCATTATGTCTTCAGAACTGAAAACTATATTACCTGAAAGTATTCAGTGATAAATGATCCCAGCTCGGTCCTCAAAAGCCACCTGATAAAACAGGTAAAATGCTCAGTTAGTTACACACACCCTCATAAACAAAAACGTTTTACTTTTTCTCAATTAAAAAGAGTAAAAATCCTGTTGCCTGCCTGTACAAAACTCACCACCACAAAGCTAGAGTGTTGTGAGTGGTTGCCATTTGCTTGCTATGTGTTTGTTAGTGTATTCTTGGTCATTGCCTACTAGCATGAGTCAAAAATGTCTAATCTTGACTTGAAATCATTGTATAGGAAGTGAACTGAATACATGGCTGCAATTCTCTGTATTACTTTCTTACCTTATGCTTTCGTTCAGGGTGTAGAGCTCATTGGCCTGTAGCCCCCCACCTTGGAAGACTTTAATTACAGCCGTTTGTACACTGCAAAACAGAAAAGACTCAGAAATCAGGAAACTAGGCCTCATTCAAGTGGCCTGACCACTGATTTGCAAGCTAAGAAAATTCTATGCAAAACATCCCTTTATATGCATAAAGACTTTGTAAAAACATTTCAAAATCCAGCAATGTCACCTGTGTCAGGGAAATTCTCTGTTTTAGTGTCTATAGTCAGCATTTTTTGTCTGCTTGCCAGCAAACTTTCACTGCCCGCGGTCCAACCGACCACTTCTGACTAACATCCTGCTCTACACTTCCTGAGAGAGGGTCAGCAGAGGTCCCATTTCCATAAGGAAGTGGTAAAGGCAAAGGCTGCTGTCTGCTTCCTACACTTCAACGCCTTAAAGAATGTGTCTCTAAGGGGTTTTCCCCTAAAGACTAAATATGGCATGCAAAGTGTGAAATCATATATGAAAAAACAAGGTTTCACTTTTGAGTCAGAGGTACAGTGACCGTAAACACCGCCCTTTTTGACTCAAGTTTAAAGTTCAGGGCTTCCTAAAAGCAAATTTCAAAGCTAAAGATGTTTTTTACATTTGTTTTATCAATGTTTATCAAAAAATAAAAATGTAATTGTCATTATTTGGATATATTTTTTTATTTATTACATTTCATGTTTTTCTACAATGACTTCTACAGTCACCTCTATGCGTGAGAATGTTTTTAACTGCTGAAATAAAATGAAAATTTAAAATGAAAATTGCTTAATTTTTATATTTGTTTAGGGGGACATACAGTTATAAATGTCAGTTAGTGTCCTGATATCATAATGAATAAATAAGAGAAAAAAAATAAGTTCTCATTAAAGAATTGAAAAGAAACAATTGAAACAATTAAAAAGAAAAGTAGTTTGGCATAATCTGTTATTATTATTTCTTAGAAATAAACTTTAACAAAATACCTACATTAATAATATTTTATCAGCTTTTATCAACACAAGTATCTTAAAAATATTCGACCTGTTTATGACAAGATAAAGTTAGTCCAGGCTGTAAAATGTCATGTGATGCAACTATAAAAAAAAATTAAATAACACTTATGAATGAATAATACTTGATATTTGTCTAATAACTTTTTTTACCTTGAAGATTAGAATATATTAACTTTTTAAAAATAATGTTTAAGATGTAAATGCATTCAAGGTATAATGAAAATATGTTATTACTTTTTACTTAATGGCTACCTGACAGTCAGTAGATACAAACCTTTCAAACTTTTCTTGAAAATGGTATAAAAGTTTTTCAAACCCATATGAAACCAACATACTGTAAAAACAGATTACATTTCTTATAATAACGTAATAACATGTCATGCATGTTTTTATAACAATACAAGTTAATTTTTCTTGAAAATAATTTAAAAGCTTTCCATATCACATGAACTTGCCACGTGTTTTTAAGAGCAGCTTAGCTAAGATCAGCTTCAGGATGTAAAATGTCATTTGGTGCGACTCCTCCAAAAATGTCATAATATTAATAAATTAATAATTCATGATAAATGTAAAAATAAAATTGACTATGGAAAGTATATATATTTTAAAAAGTTTTTGAAGTTAACGATTAAATAACAACAGCTTAGTCATTTTTGAATGAACTTTATCTTTAAAAACTCTCGGTTGTGTCTATAAAAACCCCTCAAATCTCATGGCAATTAATGAAACAATGCCTTTTCTCTCTCTCATCCTTGGGAAAGGGAACCACCCACCTGTTCCAAACACTAGCGTTGGACAGCTGCAGTGTTGGCGAGCTGGCATGAAAGCGGGCAAGGTCGGACAGCACAGGCGAGCTCATGAAACGGGGCCTGGGCTTTCGTAATGATCCCATGGTTTAGTTGAGATGAGGACAGGCACGTGCTAGAACAAATGTGAGAGATCAAGTCACGTTACAGGCACAAATTCCCACAAGGTACACCGAAAGAGTGACGCAAAGAATATGCGAAACAACCGCAAAGCCAGTTGTTTACATGGTTCAGCTGCGGTGACTCATTTATATCGATGCCTGTGTCATAATGAAAGCCACACAGAACGTCTACGACACAAACAAGTACACTTCCTTTGATGTGCAGCCTGACATGAGACTTCCTGGTGAACCAATGGCTGCGCTATGCTCGTGCACAGAGGTATCTGATAATCGTGAAAATGGCAGTTAAGATGCAGTTAACCAGATGCCTGTATCAGATGCTGACACGTTCAAACAGCGCTCATCTTGGTTTCCTATGCACGAATGCTTCCCAGAATTCTGACTCAAGCTGTCTCGCTCACAAGCTGCACCCTTGACGGCATCACAACTTGATCCCACACACATCTGATACCAACTGTAAACTTACATATTTATCCCATCTGCCTAATAATAGGTTCGGCCTGTTCCCACACTGACAAAAACACTGCAGGAACGACAACTATGTTGCCATGAAAGGGCAAACAATGTCTCCAATTATAGACTGCATTGTAAATCCTGTGATGGGCTAAATTGGTATTTTACCCACCCAGCAAGAAGATGGTAACATCAGATGGCGCACTGAATCTCTTCCATTTGCTGCAAGAAAATGAGCTCATTCGCAGTCTCACATTCATGAATGAAAATTTTATGCATCCATACTCACCATCTGCTAATTACGAGGCCAAAAACAAGTCAGACTCCCACTGCAGCTGATTCACTCTCTGCTAATTACGAGGCCAAAAACAAGTCAGACTCCCACTGCAGCTGATTCACTCTATGCATAATTCGCATGAATTGAGCTTATGGGGCACCTCTGGTCATAAATCACACTAACCAAGACATCACGTTTCTGCCTGGCTCCTTAAGTATAATCTCATTCTTTCAGTTCTGGTATATTTATTCACCAAGTGCTTTGGTGAATTACTTGGGTTGTCTGGTGAGATGGTTGACTGGTGAACTTCTAATAACAGACATGAGCAAGTACTCAGGCCAGTTAGGTAATGCAATTAAGGCTGCAGCATCTCAAAGCATGACCGGAGGACAGTAAACAGCCTCATTTATCATCCGTGTTCAACTGCTGACCTGGCTTAAGTACATTAAGTGGACTCTCAAAATCGATGTCAACTTTTTGAAAAGCCATTTACACCGAGAACAAGAACTATAACTATAAATGAACCAGTTTTAAAGAGCTGGTGCATTTAAAGCATGTGTATGCTAATATAGTTATTGTTCTTGATGTTAACAGGCCTTTAAAGTCTTGTTTTCAAACACCCGTTTACGCCAGTTATGATAAATGTAAAGTTTAAATATTCATTGTAATTCTATGAGAACAGTTAAGTCCAGAATCGAGTGGCAGACACAGGTTGCCAGATTGAAGACAAACGAAAAGAACGAATGGAACTGACAATGGAAGGTGATGAGCCTTACACTGTAAGTTGATGTAAGTGGTTTTAATATGCCTCTGGTCATAGAGCTTTTTATATGGATACTGAGGCTAGAATCTTCGATGTCTGACCCTGTCTGTTTGCTGGCTTCCATGGCTACAATATGCTGTATTTTCCGTGAACTGGCAACCTGGTGGGTCGATATACTTTGGGTAACAAGGACAGGTGGGCAGAACCTGACCTGGTTGGTGTCGCTTCGTCACCAGACAAAAACAGACATTCTGACACGGAATGCACATTTCAAAGTAGAAGAAGTAGCCGTTTCTGTTTTTCTTAGAAACAAGTATGTGAACTCAGCATGTTTCCTAAATATCTGCAAACATATTATGGTATTTTTATGCTTCAGTACAGTCAGTTCTTTCCAATTCATTTAAAGGAATAATTTACCCAAAAGTGAAAATGGCCATATTAATCACCCACATGTCAGTCCAGACCTGTATAACTTTTTTTTTCCGTGGAACATAAAAGAGATATTTTGAAGAAGACATTTTTGCACATACACTTTAGGTATTTGACATCCATAACCAAATTGGACCCCATTGAAGGTATTTGGCATCCACAACCAAACTGGACCTCCCCGACTTTCACTGAATAGACATTTTTCAAAATATCTTATTTCATGTTCCACAGCATGAGTGTGAGTAAATGGTTTTAATTTTGTGTGAACTACCCAGTATTTTTGCATTAAGTAAAATGCAAAAATGCTTTCCCCGAAGGTACCTATAAACCAATGCCTAAAAATGATGTCTAGGTAGCTCACAATTTTTGAGGCACAGAATGAAACGTTCCAGTTAAGTTATCTACTATATCATCTTCAACTAGGTTCTACAACTCGAAAATGTTATAAAAAATGAGCTTTTCTCTGTAACACTACCTAATAACATTCATTAAGAACAGTAACTAACATTACTACATTACAGAAAGTTAAAATTAGTAGTTCAAATGTCATTAAGTTCTACACGTTTAATTGATCTTCTCTACAGATTCTCTGGAGTATCTTCATTGACCTTCAGGATCTACAAGTCTAGCGACTACTGAGTAAATGTTTCACTTACCAGCTTGTTCTTCTCAGTCCTAACTGAGAGTTAGTTTAGCCACATTGTAATTTCCGCGACCGTTCTCACACATTTAAACGCTCAACGCAACTTCGACGAACGCTACCGTGACAACCCATAGGCTACCTTTAAAAATAAAACTTCAACCCTCAAGCCCTGTTTATCTAGTACTCGTCGGGTGAGACAAGAAAGCAAGATGCTCTGCTGTGAAGCGCCCGCTGTGGGCGGTCCATGGGAGGAGTTTGCTGTAACTTTATCACACATGCAACAAGTGTGTTGTAGTGAGTCCGAGTCATTTCCGCGAATCGGCTCTTTCGAACAGCTCGGTTCAAAAACATTAGAGTGATTCTTTTTCTGTCATGACGTTATTGCGCCATCACGTGCAGCGCATATTGCTGTTAATTAAGTTTCCCGTCAAGATTGAACGATTATTGCAATGTGTCGCTGTTTAGCTCATAAACACAAAGTCAGTTAGAAACTAAATATAATCCAATGCATATAACATAATGCATTTAGCCTACTTTTAGGCCTATATTTCTGGAAAAATTCAGTTTTATTGCGTTGATAAAACTTTTATACAAGTATTTATAGCAGTCCTAGGTTTTATTTAAAAAAATTACTTCTAGGCTATTCAATTAATTTACTTTTTGTTCTATCAGTCAAATCTCAGCATCACTTTTGTGAACTGATTCACTGAAAACATCCGACTCAAAAGAAAGATTCGTTCACTATTCGGACATGTGTGTTCAACAGCTGTGGTCTGATGTGCGGCTGGCACGCATCGCCACTGTCTGCAGACACTGGACCAGAATTCACCATGCTCATACTCTGTGGTTTCCTTTAATCCCCAAGCATCTTCACTATGTATTTAAGTTCAAATAGGCAGTCCAAGACGACACGTTGACAATAACTTTAGGCCATGTAAGCTTTTTTTCCACTAAGATCAACTGCTGAGTCGCATACTGAATTTAGAAATGTAATTAAAGAGTTGACAATGACAACATGATCATCCGGCCAGTAGCTGCTACTGCAAAATGACTTTCTGTGCAAGATCCTCTAGAGGGCAGAATCGCACTGCTCATGAGGTTTAGTAGCATTCAGCACATTATAATTTCTCAACACGTTGAAATGGTGAATAAATTGCAAGGGATATTTTCCCCTTTTCTTTCTCTCAATCGCTGATTTACCATTGAAGTATCGATCTGCCTTCAAAACGTACAGTTAGCATATGCAGTCGTTGGAGGATTTATTTTTTTGGGCAAATTGTCATTTAGGTGCTTAACCTTTATAAAACGTTGATTGTCAGACTCAGAAGGTCAAACTAAATAATATATGAGCTGTTTTATTTTATAGTCATTTTATCCACCTTATACTGCAACACGGAAAGTTTGAAATATCAAGCAGCATAACAAGATGTAAAAAGCTAAAAAAAATAAAAAATAAAAAAATAAACTTTTACTAGCTGTAAAGCTAAAAATAATTGGAAGTGAATGAAGCCTGGCAAATTCATGTTACACATGTTCAAGCCTGACTGACTGTTTTGCGATTTTTATTAATTAATTAATTAATTATTTTGAAAATGCCTAGCAATAAACATCAAAATTGATTAAATTAATCCAATTAAAAATAAAATAAATGTCACATCTAGCTACAACTACTACTAACGGCAAGCAAATAAGTGCAAAAAAAATCACCTTTTGGTCAGGCAAGGGACAATAATTGTCTGAACCAGAGCAGGAAAATAAAGAAGTAGTAGTAGTTGTTCTCTTTGACCGGTGGTCCTCTCATTAGTTTTGGCAAGGCCTTCCCAACAGTGGCCGAGGCACAGGGGTACCATTGACCTTGACGGCAGGAGTCCCGTGTTAAACACTAATGAGAGAGACGTTCCCAAGCTTGTCTACAGCGCTGGCCCGATCAAACAAAGGGGAAGTGGTCTAAAAATAAACTGAACACATTAATGAGTGATCTTCAGGTAGCAAAGGCAGTGCTCTTTGTTTGTTCTTCAGTGAAGATGTGGATTTGTACTTGCTGCTGGCAATCCAGAATGGGCTTCTGGTTGAAATAATGAAGATTTGTCCCTTTTGACCTGCTGTTTGGAACACTTACATCTGGAAATTGCTCTCCGAGGCTAATCCTCAACCTTTTCCTTTTTAAATTGAAATTCTTGACATGATCCCTTTGAGAAGGTAAGAATCTAGGAGATGTGCCAGCACACACAAAAAAAGGCAGCCTCGAGAATAAGACAATACACCACTCATGTTCCAAGCCCTCCACGGGCAAGAAGAAAAAGTGGCAAATTCAAGCAACAATTAATTTGCACAATATAATCCACTTCTATTCCCTGCCAGCAGGATTTATGCCAACTCTGCACATGAGAGCCATGAGGCTCTCTCTGGGCAGGAACAATTTCATCAGCCCTCCATGATTGATGAGGAGAGCAATGAATCTCTGGAGCAACAAGGCAGAAACAGCCTTTCCCTCTCTCACAGTCACTGTCACCTCTGTTTCCCTGGCGATTTCCTGCTTTCCGCGAGTCTTCTGCTCTCGTCACTCTCCGTCATTTCATTCCGGCCTGCTCTTTTTCTTGTCTGGGCCAATGTGCTTAGCATATTGTCTCATGTACACGGATAACAGATCTAGTTAGTGAGATAATTGTCGTCAGTCATACTAAATGTAGTTAGTCACAATGTAATAGGGGGCAATATTCATTTAGAAAATGATTTAAAGCCACACAAAAGCAATTTGTTCTTCATTTAAAAAGTTTTGTAGATAAAAAATGAATCGTACTTTTGAAAAGAGATGACATAAAGAGACTCTAGTCTTGTTAGTAGCTTAATAAAAGTTTCCTTTGTATATATGGAGCAGGTTGCCACATGGGGGCAGCCATTTTGAGAGCACAAAATCAGCCTACACAAGATTTATCTTGGTATCCCCTATTTTTTGGAAACTTTCACTGTTGGAATATATTAACGGTGTCTGCGAATAGTGCATCTCTATGGAAGCTTTTTTCTTGCAATTTTTTTTCAGTCAGAATTGTGAGATATAAACACAGGACTGTGAAATACAAACTCGCAGTTGCAAGAAAAAAAATTAAATTGTGGGATAAAAAGTTGCAATTACCTTAAAAAAAGAATTATGAGAGGTAAATTTAGAATTCAGATAAAAAAGTCAAAATTGCAAGATATAAACTTGGAATTGTGAGTAAAAAGTCAGAGTTTTTATCTCGCAATTCTGACTCCTTTCCTCAGAATTGTGAGTTTATATCTCACAATTCAGAATTTTTACAGGAGGTTAAAGAGCTGGCTGTCTGGTGCAGTCTTAACAACCTGGAGCTCAACACGCTCAAAACCGTGGAGATGATTGTGGACTTCAGGAGAAAACCCAACCCCCCCCCCCCTTCACTCCCACTAATCACCATCATGGCCAGCACTGTGACTGTAGTGGAGTCATTCAGGTTCCTGGGCACCACTATTTCTCAGGACCTGAAGTGGGACACTCACATTGACTCCATTGTGAAAAGGCCCAGCAGAGGTTGTACTTCCGTCGCCAGCTGAGGAAGTTCAACCTGCCACAGGAGTTGCTGAAACAGTTCTACTCCGCCATTGAGTCTGTCCTGTGCACTTCAATAACTGTCTGGTTTGGTTCAGCTACAAAATCAGACATCAAGAGACAACGGACCGTCAGGACTGCTGAGAGGATGATTGGTGCCCCCGGCCCACACCAAGAAATGTCACACATCTAGAGTGAGGAAAAGGTCAGAAAATCACTGTGGATCCCTCACTCAAGCCATCCCTTTTTGAACTTTTGTGGTCGGTGATACAGAGCACCGAATACCAGGACAGCCAGGCACAAGAACAGTTCCTTTCCCCAGGCAATCAACCGCATAAACGGTTAAATGTTCTCCCATTGTGCAATAAAAATATGTGCAATAACCTTATACTTATTTTTCATCCTAGTACATTCCTACAACTTTATTTTTTTATTCTATTCATATTCTATTTGATCTATAGCACACCTCTACATATCTATTCTTTTTTTGTGGTTTATTTATATTTATACATATGTGTATTTTATTCAAATCTTATTTTAATTATCTGTGTGTTGTTGTCTCTGTGTACTGGAAGCTTGTGGCACTAAAACAAATTCCTTGTATGTGCAAACATACTTGGCAATAAAGCTCTTTCTGACTCTTCTGATACAGGAGGGACTGATGTTGGCGTTATCCAACACACGTCCAAATTTAGCTCCATTATTAAAATGACTATAATCCATCAAAGCAAATCAGCCCTGCGCTTGCTTTCACTGTAATAGAGGGACAGTTCACAATGAGGACTTTGACCTTACATGCCATTAAAACGATGATTCAAGGAACAAACTTTACGATTTCAAAAGCTGTAGAAAATAAAAGTGAATTTTTCAGCAGTTCAGTCTGGCTAGCTCGGGGTTGGCCTCAGATGCCATGACTGATTTATGAGGTACGTACTGCCTCACTGACACCTCCTACTTCTGCACTTCCTCCATCCCAAACAAATCAACTTATCTTTATTCTGGAGTCAATATATCTGACACTTGCACATTTTATTGTTATATATTAGGCCTTTTTTAATTTCATTTGATTATTTAATTCAATGTGATGTTTCTAATACAAATCTCAGTTTAATTTTATTCTGTAAGTATGATGTTTATGTTCCGATAGAAATCTCATTGCTCTGGTCACACTGTTTGAACAACTGTTGTCTTATATTTTTCTTTTAGAGCTCACCTGACTTAACAGCTTTTTGGGTGCAAAGGTTACTTCAGACCTTTCAGTTGAAAATAATGTTCCTGGGAATACAAAGACCAAGGTTGATCATTGCCGCAGTGCCCTCCAATTGTATGAACACACATCTAGTGCCCTGCTGACACTCCAGGAGAAAAAGGACTGATAAGAGTGAAGAGATAAAGAAGAATGGCAGCTAGGAGGGTCCTCTGGGCAGGCAACCAATTACTGATGACAGCATCAGATTGTGTGTGGTCTCTTTCACCATCAAAAGACAAAACTCCCTTGACGACTGGCCACAAAAGGACCAAGGACACCCAGCTCAAGACATGCTGGAAGGAAGAAGAAGAGCCATTTTGGAGTCTGAAAAGTTCTCTTGAGTCATTTGACCGTTGCAGAGAAGGTCCCGTCAGGCTTTCTGTCCCCATCTCACTTCATAAACACCAAAGAGAGTCTCTGCATAACATCTAAGAGCAGACAGTCCCGATTAACATCCGTTTGAGCAGAAAACAGGAAGACAGATACCAAAATAATGACGTACAGCTGTTTAATGAAATGTGTCTTATTCCAGTTAATGTTTTGCCTTTGGCTACTGGTCTTGATTCTTGAATATTGATATCTTGAATATACTTGTTTTTTATAACAAGATTAAGTTTTTGAAAGAACTCTCACCAAGACTGCATTATAAAAAAAAAGTAAAAAAAAAATACAGTATAACAGTGATATTGTCTATTATTATTACAGTTTAAAATAACTGTTTTTATATTTTTTAAAAAGTCATTTATTTCTGTGATGCAAAGGTCAATTTTAATCAGTCATTGCTCTTCAGTGTCCCTTGATCCTTCAGAAATCATTCTAATATGCTGATTTGCTTAAGAAACATTTCTTGTTATTATCAATGTTGAAAACAGTTGTGCTGCCTAATATTTTAGTGGAAATAGTTACACTTTTAGGATACTTTAATGAATAGTAAAATAGAATAGTAGTAAAATAGAATTATTTTGTAACACTATGAATGTCTTTACTGTCATATTTGATCAAATTAATGCATCCTTGCTGAATAAAATAAATGACTGTTTTTTTGTTGTTAAACTTTTGAACTAACGTATTAATACTTGTGACAAAATCACATACTTAGGCAATTTATATTGCAAACTTTAGTGTAAACAGGTTATCAAACACTCACCTCATCTTCTATATTTTGGACAAACATTTATATTTCATATTGTAGGATGCTTAAAAAGCAGTTTTGATAGCGCACCTACACTTACTTACAGCTGTCTATCCACATTAACCTTGGATAGAGAAAACAGATTTAACATGGGAACATTTGGAAAAATTTTTGCGCTACTTCCAAGGACTCAATTTAATGCGGAAATAAACAAGCCAAGTTTTTATCTGAATGCATTTTGCAAATAGATAGCACTTAAACTGCAGAAGGCACAGTCAGACTTTAAAACCTTGGGAGCCAGATCATGTAGGCCTATGCTACCATCCATTTGACACGCTACGTCAATGTAAATGGTTTTTAACAAAGCACTCTATGAAGAAATAATGAACAGGAGATACAGGAATGATATTATAACTCCCCGTTATTTCATTCCAAACAGTCTCAGGATAATAAACAATTCTGTTTAATTCAAAACAAGTAATGAGAAAGGGACACAAGCGCAATTAAGTCCAAACTACACAACCATAATAACGACATAACATTCGGTAATAACTGGTTGCATAATCACATTAGATGTTAGATTCATTTCAACAGGCTGTATGAAGACATACTTCCTGTCAGTCACTCATGGTTAATCCATTTCATAAGCAGAGTGACAAGGACCTTGACTGCTCCCTCAGGCCCTATCAGATCGGTGTTGCGCATCCTCAATCCTTCTTGCGGCACACGTTGCTTTGAAGGTTCCTAGCTCTTAAGTGGCTGAGTAATGTTCTTCTCTCATGACATCTCCTTGCCCCTTCCACTAAACGCAGTATATTGTCTCCTCGGTGAAACCGCATGACGCTCACTCACACGCACTGACAAACAATTTTGATACGTGTCCTGAAAGAAAACAAGCCGAGTAGTCACTCATGAAACTTTAATGAGCTGTAAAACAAGAAAATACATGCCTGTTAGAAAAGAGTCTGGACTCACTCGCTACGTTACAGGTACCAACTGTGAAAAGAGAAATAGAAATTCATGGTATTATAATACAGGCCGCTTGTTTCTGAACAACAAGAAGAGGAAAGTTGGTGCTGAAGGTCAGTAATCTCCACTCTCTGGGGTCTCAGAAAGCTGGGATGCTGTGATGGAAAGGAATGAAAAATTATACAATACAAAATATTTCTTCTCCTTTCCTTCGGCAGGCTGCTTTGAAGTAGTTGTGATTTCCCTCGGGGGTCGCCGGGGGCCAGGGGTGGACAGTGAGGGGTTTCGAAAGAGGTGGGTCGAGGGCTGTCTGCTATTGTACACAATCATCTGAGCAGCCCAGCAACCCAAGCTGTAGGACTTTGAATTATAGACATGTGCCAGACACCGGCGTCAACTCTCTGCCCCAGGAACCACCCACACTTGAGCTATTGATCCTTCAAAGGGATGAAACTTAGCATGTCATAAATAAAACCATCAAAGACCGTCATCTCTCACGTGGATGACGTAGGAAAACAAGGCTTTCCCATGAGGAAACAAGTGCTGAAGGCTGACTTAATCAGATTGCCCGCTATCCATCCTTCGTTAGTGTGTATTTTGATGCATTCAAGTTATGTCGGAAAGATAGTATATACAAGTTGAAAGCACACGAACGCCACCACAATATTGTAATTACCAGTGGAAAATTTTGAACTTCCTTTAAATGAATGGTTCACCCCATAATAAATATTTGATAAAAAATTTACCCCAAAACATAGATGAGTTCCTTTCTTCATCGGAATACAAATTTAGCATTACATCACTTGATCACTAATGGATCCTCTGCAGATAAAATGCTAGCCCTCTATCTATAATACTGCTTTCTCTAGTGAAAAAGTCACCTTGTCTGAATCAGAGGAGAAATACACACAGATCAAGCACTGTTTATAAGCGAAAACACTCCAGTACAGTTCTAACAAATATGTTGGTGGATTTTAATGTGAGAGAACAACAGGAGATGGACTTTTTCACTGCAGGAAGTATTATGGACTCGTATTTTGGCCAAAGTTTAAAGTTAAATGTCTTAATGATGGACTTCTCACAAACATGCAGCTTTTCAAAAGATGCTATTTCTTGTGGATTATTGTGATGTTTTTATCAGGTGTTTGGACTCATTCTGATGGCACCCATTCACTGCAGAGGACCCACTGGTGAGCAAGTGATACAATGATAACTTTCTCCAAATGTTCCTATGAAGAGACAAACTAATGTACATCATGGATGGCCTGAGGGTGATTACATTTTGTTACGGGTTGGTGAGGTACACGAGGACGAAGGAGATATACAAAAAGGTATTTTAATCAGCAAATTCAGGAGACAGGCAAGTAGACCAACATTACATAAACGAGAACGGACTCCGATCAAGGGAAAACAGAGTATTTGTAGGGGAGCAAACGAAAGAACTAATGAGTTAATTAATCAAACACAGGTGAACGAAATGACAATCAGGAGCCAAAGTAAAACTAGGTCACAGGGGAACAGAAACTGAAAACAGAACAAAAACTAAACATAACCCTAACATTACTCCCCCCTCCCGGAAGGCACGTCCCGCGCCGTAACAGTACCACCGGGGAAGGGGGGGGCGGGCGATATTCTAATTAATTATTGATCCAGGGCGGGTCAGGGAGCTCCGGGAGCCTTGGCGGAGCCAGCAGTTCAGGTCCCCATGGCGGAGCAGGCAGTTCAGGTCGCCAATGGCGGATCAGGGGAACATGGCGGATCCTCCGTGGCCTTAGCTGGCTCGGCCACAGGTATATGCCCTCCCAAAATCTTAGGGAAATCTAGGAATCCTGGGGGTCACTCTGGAGGAGCCGGTTCTTGAGGGCGCTCTGGAGACGAAAGAGAGCTGGACGGGACCAGCGGAGGCGAAGGAGACGAAAGAGAGCTGGACGGGACCAGCGGAGGCGAAGGAGACGAAGGAGGCTCAGAGAAGTGTGTTAGAGGCTTCTGGGGTGAGGACGGGTACCGAGAACCCCGGGGGCAGCGCCATGTCCATTATCGCCAATTGACACGCTGGAGCGAGCTCTGGGGCTGGAGCCCCTCCCGGGCTGACCTGGGGATCAGGAGCCTTTACTGGGCTGGACTGGGGATCAGGAGCCCTTCCCGGGCTTAACTGGGGATCAGGAGCCCTACCCGGGCTTAACTGGGGATCAGGAGCCCTACCCGGGCTTAACTGGGGATCAGGAGGGCGCTCTGGAGGAGCAGGCACAGCAAAGCGCTTTTGAGGAGTTGGTACTGGAGCAAGTGCCACATGAACGTCCGGCGGGCTTGACTTCGGAGCGGCCGGCCATCTTGACTGGTGAGAGCCCGGCGCTCCTGGGTTGAAGACTCCGGCGGAGCTTCGGAGCTTCATTTGGGGTTAGGCAGGCGGTAGGAGCCGTTGGAGTGGTATGTGGAGGTTCTCGGCGTGGGGTGAGCTGGGGAGACACGGCACATTCCTGCGGGAGTTGGATGACGAGGCTTGGGAAGACTCATTACTTCCTCAACTTCCATATCAGAGCCATTTAGGAATAGTACGAGATTAATCAGCTTGATCAAAGGAAAATCACCCGCTGGGAGATCGCAGCGGATTATTTCATCATCCAACCCCAGCAGGAAGCACGCACCTAGAGCGGCGTCGTGCCAACTCACCCGGTTTGAGAGCTCGAGGAAACCCTCCACATATCGCTCCAACCTCCGATCGTCTTCCCCACAGCGCATCCTCAGCTGCAGACATCGTTAAGGTCCGTTCTTCTGTTACGGGTTGGTGAGGTACACACACACACACACACACACAAAAAAAAAAACACACACACACACACCCACACACACACCCCAAACACACACACACACACACACCAAGGAGATACCTACAAAAGGTATTTTAATCAGAAAATCCAGTAGAAGGCAAGGTAGACAACCATACATAACGAGAATGGACTCCGACTAAGGGAAAACTGAGAGTATTTGTAGGGGAGCAAACGAAAGAACTAATGAGTTAATTAATCAAACACAGGTGAACGAAATGACAATTAGGAGCCAAAGTAAAACTAGGTCACAGGGGAACAGATAAACGGAAAACACAATGAAAACAGAACAAAAACTAAACATAACCCTAACACATGTTCAGAGAATTGTCATTTTTAGGTGATCTATTCCTTTGAGAACAGAGTTTGCTAGTTGGGGGCGTGTCAGTGAGTACATTTGTTGAAATCGATGAAATTATATATTTAAAAATTTAATTTACAATAAAATTAAGTTACATGTACAAAGTGTTGTAGGCTACAATTACTACAATTTAATTTACAAAACCTTGAATAAAAACATAAAGCAAAAACACATGTGATGTGCATTCTTTATTTATCTATTTTTATCTTAATTTATTTATCATTAAAAGTAGAGTTAAGTAGAGGGTTTTTTTTCAACCAAGTGACATAGCCGGCGTCGTATGACCTCACAACTCATAAATACGAACTTCTCAGAAGGACTTGAATGTACTATTTCAATTTCATGTTTGAGACTAGTCAGGTTCATCTAAAGGGATTGAATATTATTTACGGACAGCACTTTTCCTAAGTGCCAAATCAAAGAGGTTTTCATTTCCTCTGGTCTCTGCTTGGATATTATGTTGGTGTCCACAGCTTGAGGTGATGTTGAATGCAGAGGCTTATCACAGGGAAAAACGCTATGTAATGCTGTGAATACTAAAATGCACACAGTGAGATAAATGCATAGCGGATCAACGACAAATGCGGATGTCTGAGATGATAAACAGAAGAAATCTCGTAAAAATGTAGTTCAAGATGCAAGTGCCAAGTTTTTAAAATGGGGTCTTTATATTTAAGTTGACTTCATACATTTTTTGAAGTGTTTATGACATTTTCAACAGAATTTTTGATTTATTGGATCTAAACCGTTGCCATAACCATCAAATAAAAAAAAACTTTAAAAAACTTTCTTTGCACCTACTTTATTACTAAACACACAGGCACAGACACACTGCTATTCCCAGGTTCATTATAGGTGTAATGATTTTTATAGGCTACTGTACAAACTGTATTCTCTATTCCCTAACCCTGACCCTACCCCTAAATCTACCCCTCACACAAAACTTTCTGCATTTTTACATTTTCAAAAAAACTTCATTCTGTATGATTTATAAGCTTGTTACTTCATGGGGACAAAAAAAGGTCCCCACAAGCACAACATTTACTGTTGTTACTATCCTTGTGGGGACATTTGGTCCCCATAACGTAGGAAATACCAGGTAAACACACTCGCACGCACACTCGCACACACGTTTATATACAGTGCATATATCTCTGTAGCTATGTATAAAAGATCAATGTTTTATTGTCACATGACACCACATTGACTTTAAATTTATTGAACTGCATTAATTGGTATGAATTGCATTTAAAATATATTTTTAATGGAAATATCACCTTTTTTGAGTAGGCTAATGTTTTATGTAGCCTACTTAATTTGTCAAGTCAAACAAAATATCGTCGCTTACCTATAGAGATAGAAATAGAGTATTATAAACGTTTCAGTCAGGTAGGCATAATTTGAATTCGCTTTATGGGGGAATAAGCACAACAATCGATTCTCTCTCCTCTTCTCAGAATCAAAACCCCTTCACTTCACTTTTCCGTAGTCGCCAGATGAAACGGCAGCAGCGCTGCATCTGTCCAACTCAAATTTGAGATATTTCTTTTTTCAAGTTTTACAACTTGTAAACGTCGCAGTAACCTTTCTCTTTTTAATGTTACTAGCTCTATAAGACACGATGTAGGCAATTTTTCTTTCCATGGTTACCGTGTCTCTAACACATCGCTTATGACCTACACAGCATCGCGAACAGGATCTTCTTCATTTGCGGTCTCATGCAGTGCTTCTCTCGCGCCGTTTCTCCCTCGTTTCTGTATGGCAACTTTGAGACGAACACCGAAGCGTGAATAGCTGCTGGCTATACGAGCCTGATTGGAGGCTAATTTGACTGGAAAATTGAGACCGACTTTGATGGCTTCGCCCTTTAGGAAGAGGAGTAGACAGTGGGATGCGTGGCTGACGATGTCCTCAACTTTCTGGCTTGTGCTGCTGTTTAGCGGTCTGCTGATCCTCTGCTGCGGTAAGCCTACACTGCTCTTTTGCCATTTATTCTCATAACTCGTCGACAATTAGGTAATTGTGAGTTCAGCAGCAATAATGAATGTGTCATATGATGAGTTCGGTATGAAAAGAGGATTGAACATTTCACCCAAGCTGGATGGATGGATAGTTTTATACAAAATCCACCCCCCCATCTTTAAATTGTGTTTAGACATTAATTCCATTCCAACGATAGATAGATAGATAGTTTTTAGACAAAAATTTCCTCATTTTACCCTCAGTTTCCTAATGCTGATAGATAGATCGATAGATAGATAGATAGATAGATAGACTCTAAAAAACACTGGGTTGTTTTAACCCAAGGGCTGGGTAAATATAGGACAGAACACATGTTGGGTTAATTTTGCACAGCAAATTGGGTTGTTTGTTTAACCCAGCATAATCAGTGCTTGAAGTGGGCCGGTATGTGCCCATTTTCGACCCCCTGCCAAATTATTACCCCTCTAGCTGAAATCGCTATCTGATTGCCTAATCCTAACCCCACCTCTAATCCTCTAAAAAAGTGAATTAGTGACTTAAGCCCAGATGTTAGTAAAATAATTATATTCAGCGTGCATTTGGCTTAAAAGCAAGAGTGTTTTATAATGAACGCTGATTATGCACGCGGAGGTCAGCGATTTAGCGATTCTGAATGGATCCATATAGTAGTAAAGGCAGGCGATTTAGTGGTCTTTGGCATCTCCCTGTGGTCCTGTTTGGTATTTCAGCTTGACTTGTGCTAATTTGTATTGAAAACTTTTATCTATTCTAATTATTGATTGATTGATTGTGGCACTATAAATACATTTTGAATTATTACAAAAAAGTACTTATTTATGCTAACGATAAATCAAATAAATAAATAATAATGGGGGGTGGGGGGGGGGGGGGTACCGGCACTTATTTTTTTCCACTTCAAGCACTGAGCCTATGGTTTGATTGAACAGCTAAAGGGTTGTTTCATTTTTACGATAATTAACTTAAATTCTCGAAACATTTGTAAAATACTCCACAAAACCACTGGTTTGCATGATAACTTCCTTTATTTAGGTCTATATATTTACAGCATTGTTTATATCCTTTTTAATAGGCATATATTGCCTATATTTAAACTCGTTTAACAAACATTAGAAGAAAAATTCAACATTAAACAGAGGTAATTCACGTGTAATCGACCAGTCTGTTATTCTGTTTCTACCGTAACGGCGTTTGTTCTCGTGCCCGAGCTGGAGTCGTGTTCGGCGGGGAACTGTTTATGGCTAAGACCGCCGCCCTGCGACTGCCTCCATAACCTGCCCATAAACAAACAGTAAACAACTCTGATTACATATTTTAACATCCAAAGTATTTATATTCTGTATCTTTATGAAAATAATAGTTTATTTTAAGCAAAGCATCAGGCTTTTCCATCACGCAAAAAGACCGACGCGATGCTCATTTAGGTGATTCACACCACACGCCTGTATGATGCTTTGCATACAATTGAACAATATACAGCACAGTAACGATTTTATAGATAACATAAAATGTACACAAACCTGTATTTTAACAGTTCTAAGCGCCATCAATTCGATGGCGCTTAGAACTGCTCTCTCCTGAAGAAGACGCAAAATCCCCATGGTAAATAACTCAACCACTGGGTTACGACTGACCCAGGATCTGAGTAACACAAAAACTACCCAAACATTGGGTTGCTATGTCTGACCCAGGAGCTGCGTAACACAAAAACTACCCAAACACTGAAAAAATACCCCCCCCCCCCTTCAAAAAAAAAAGCCAGCATTTGGGTTAAAAAAAGAACCCAGGATTTTTTAGCGGGTCGATAGATCGATAGACATTAAATCCACACGTTTCCCGCACTTTACCAAACAATAAAAGATATGGATAGACCACTGGTAGACAATAGACAAAACAGAAATACAGATAGATAGATAGATAGACCGACAGAAAGACAGACAGACAGACAGATAGAGATATAGATAGATAGATTTTAGACATATTTCTAATTGCTAATGGAGAAGGATAAATACTTTCTAGCCATAATTCCCTCACTTTTAACAACTATATATATCAATAGAGCAACAGCTAGATAGTCAGACAGCACAGACAACACACAATAAGAGAAGATACAGTGGGTACGGAAAGTATTCAGACCCCCTGAAATTTCACTCTTGTTATATTGCAGCCATTTGCTAAAAAATCATTTAAGTACATTTTTTTCCTCATTAATGTACACACAGCACACCATATTGACAGAAAAACACACGATTGTTGACATTTTTGCCGGATTATTAAAAGAGAAAAAATGAAAGAATATCACATGGTCCTAAGTATTCAGACCGTTTGCTCAGTATTTAGTAGAAGCGCCCTTTTGATCGAATACAGCCATGAGTCTTTTTGGGAAAAGATGCAACACAGTTTTTCACACCTGGATTGGGGATCCTCTGCCATTCCTCCTTGCAGATCCTCTCCAGTTCTGTCAGGTTAGATGGTAAAAGTTGGTGGACAGCCATTTTTAGGTCTCTCAGAGATGCTCAATTGGGTTTAAGTCAGGGCTCTGGCGGGGCATTCAAGACAGTCACAGAGTTGTTGTGAAGCCACTCCGTCATTATTTTAGCTGTGTGCTTAGGGTCAGTCTTGTTGGAAGGTAAACCTTCGGCCCAGTCTGAGGTCTGGAGCACTCTGGAGAAGGTTTTCGTCCAATATATCCCTGTACTTGGCCGCATTCAACTTTCCCTCGATTGCAACCAGTCGTCATGTCCCTGCAGCTGAAAAACACCCCCACCGCATGATGCTACCCACCACCATGCTTCACTGTTTGGACTGTATTGGACAGGTGATGAGCAATGCCTGTTTTTCTCCACACATACTGCTTAGAATTAAGTCCAAAAAGTTCTCATCAGACCAGAGATTCTTATTTCTCACCATCTGGGAGTCCTTCAGGTGTTTTTTAACAAACTTTCATGTGTCTTGCACTGAGGAGAGGCTCCGTCGGGCCACTCTGCCATAAAGCCCAGAATGGTGGAGGCTGCCAGTGATGGTTGACTTTCTACAAACTTTCTCCCCTCTCACGACGCAGCTCTGGAGCTAGCCACAGTGATCTTTGGGTTCTTCTTTACTTCTCTCATCAAGGCTTTTCTCCCCCGATAGCTCAGGTTGGCCAGACGGCCAGCTCTAGGAAGGTTTCTGGTCATCCCAAACATCTTCCATTTAAGGATTATGGAGGCCACTGTGCTATTAGGAACCTTAAGTGCAGCAGAAATTTTTTTTGTAACATTGGCCAGATCTGTGCCTTGCCACACTTCTGTATCTGTGCTCTTCAGGCAGTTCCTTTGACCTCATGATTCTCAATTGCTCTGACATGCACTGTGAGCGGTAAGGTCTTATATAGACAGGTGTGTGGCTTTCCTAATCAAGTCCAATCAGTATAAGCAAACACAGCTGGACTCAAATGAAGGTGTAGAAACATCTCAAGGATGATCAGAAGAAATGGACAGCACCGAGTTAAATATATGAGTGTCACAGAAAAGGGTCTGAAAACTTAGGACCATGTGATATTTCAGTAATAAATCTGCAAAAATGTCAACAAATCTGTGTTTTTCTGTCAATATGGGGTGCTGTGTATACATTAATGAGGAAAAAAAAATTAACTAAAATGATTTTAGCAAATGGCTGAAATATAAAAAAGAGTGAAAAATTTAAGGGGGTCTGAATACTTTTCCGTACCCACTGTATATATATAAAAACTATATAGATTATATATAGACATAGATATATCTCTCTATATATATATATATTTATATATATCTATATATATAGTAATGGTGGTTGGATGATAAAATAGTTTTAGAATTAATTCCCTCACTTTTTTTATTTATATTTTACCAACAATAGACTGATTTTTGGACATTTTTTGGACTAATTTTTAAACAAATTTTTCCACTACCTCCCCAATTTTCTTACACTGATGGATGGATATACATTAATTCCCCTACTTTTCAATGCTACAAGAAAGACAGAGAGAGAGGGGGTGAGATAGAGAGATGTGCATGTAGTAACTACATTTCACCCAATCAGGTTCGGTCCCTCTATATGACCACATTACCGGTCTGGTGTTTGGGGACTCAGGAGTCAAGCCCCACTGTACTGTGGCTGTGGGAGTCTTTATTAGTGTTGTGTTGTCCTATCGATTGAATCTATAGCATTGCATTCAGTTAGAGGACACAGCAAAAAAACCCCCCAAAAAACAGACACTTCCTCCCCAGTGGCACTTCAGCAAATGGCCAAGACCCCTTAATCAGTTTTATTAGGGGATGTAGCATTTCTGGACCAGACACCCAGAGCCCATTGTAGCTTTCAGAAGGGCTGTATTCTTGTCTGAGTCCCCATTGCATATTGACTTGAGTACATTAAAATCTTTAGTTCTTCCTCAGACAGGCCAGTAAATGGAAATCTTTATTGATTGCTCTGCGGAAACAGCATTCACACACCGTTTTACCCCTTCAACAGATTTTAGGACTTTTAATGTGGGGGCCTAAGACAGCAAAATCATTTCATTAAGAGCAACAAGAATCTTTTTCCATGCATTTGTTGTTGCATTTGCTATTATCTCTTAAAAGCTAGAATGCACTAGCTGCACACTCGAGTCCATAACTCAAAATAAGCTTGGAGACAGGCCATCTGTTCTGTGCATACAAATAAAAGGCTATTTTACAAAACAACAACAACCCAAAATCTGTTTTCTAACCAGCAGCCGTAATGTTCAAACCAGTTGAATCAACCATTTTTCTGCATGACATTGACCACAAATTATTCATCCCAAAAATTCATAATATATTGAGTGTTGTGCTGAGTCAGAAGACAAAATAATGGCACTTTAAGGAGTCGTTATTCTAGAGCTGACACCGTACTCTTTTAATCCATCTATACTGTTCTCTGGCTTTTGAAAATCAAGTTATTCAATGGCTGTGATGACCAGCGGGGTGCGAGTGGCTCTTGACTTACAGGCTTATTATGCAGAGCACCTATAAGTCGCTCATGGTGGAGTGCATGAAAGCAGCCATTTATTGTTTGTATTTCTATACATTAATCATGCTGTGCAGGCATGTGCTTTATTATGCATGTGATGAGGTGGTGTGAAGAACCCCAGCATTCTTCTAAACTTCCTTTCAAAGTTTAAAAATATTGAATTTCTAAGAACCATCCCCTCTAAAGTGCTTATGAGACATTGGATCCCTCTGACGTGCTGCTTCTTCACCGTTTTAAGAGCATGGATGGGACTCATTAAAATGGCTCTTCAGATGCAAAGGGTGGAAGAGACTCCCGAAGTAGCTGAACAGTTTGAAAGCCATAATGCTAACTTTGGATTTCCATTACATGAGCTTCAGCCCCCCTATAAAGGCGTTCCCCCAAGTGAACACTGAAGCAGATCATCCAGGAACTCTTTTCACTGGTTATTTAGAGAGATTTGCAAAACAACAGGTACTCACAGCTCCCATTTGTATTATATAAACAATTTTAAAACAAAAACAAAAGTACTGTTGGGGGAGCTACATTAAAGGGGTCATATTATGCGATTTCAATTTTTCCATTCTCTTTGGAGTGTTACAAGCTCTTGGTGCATAAAAAAGATCTGTAAAGTTGCAAAGACTAAAGTCTCAAATCCAAAGAGATATTCTTTATAAAAGTTAAGACTTGTCCACGCCCTCCTAAAACGGCTCATTTAAACACGCCCCCACATGCCTACGTCACGAAGATTTGCATAACACCGCCCAAATGTTCAAGCAAAGAAAGAAGGCATAACTTTTATAATCGCTGTAGTATTGTTGTTGCCGCCAGCGCCATGTTGTGGAGATGCTGTGCGTTTAGTTGTGAAAGCGAAACTACTTTGTTTGGCCTTCCAAAGAGGAGGGAGGTATCGCTTTGTCATGCCGAGAGCGATCTGGCTGGTCGCTGAGGAAATAACATAACTTCGTCGAATCCGCCAGCCGCGCTGTTCTCAAGCCCGCCCCCACCTCGCGCATGAAAGCGCATTTTATGAAGGACTTTTTCCTGGGAGAGTAGCCTACAATGCCGTCTACACACAAAAGATGTTTTATAAAGGGGGGCAGTTCCAACTTTGCAAGGACAGTCTGGCAATTCTGACTCACAGCCTGTAACTACATTTTCATATTTAAAGAATTTGCCACTGATGATTCAAATGCGAGTAGCGCTTGTTGTTTGTCGTTTCTCCAATCACAAATGCAGACATGGTTTTATGATTACGCGGCGCGATACGCAACGAAACGCATAAAAAGACAGTTGATAAGTCATTTTTAAGCCGGCATTATGTCCCCACTGGATGCAACAAATGCCTCGTTTTTTTTAATGGGTTTTAATGTTTTGTCTCGTCACTCCGGCCGGACAATCACAGCATGGTAAGGGGAAACAATTGCCATCAACGTTGAGGTATCGAGCCAATCACGAAGATTCAACTGAGGGCCACCCCCCCCATTAGTCAGAAAACCATGATCCTTTAGGAACAACACAAGTGGCTGTATTTGATTGAGTCAATGAATCATTTACTCAACCGATTTGTTGAAATACAAAGATTAATTCAGAAACATTATGAATAAGTCACTGAATTGTTAAGTCAATCAATTTGTTCAGAAACACTGATTCATTCAAGAACAAAACAAGTGTCTTTGAGTGAGTCACTGAATCATTTACTCAACCAATTTGCTCAAATACACTGAATCAATCAGAAATGTTATGAATGAGTCACTGAATCATTCGCTCAACTGATTACCAAGGAATGCAAAAAAACTGCTCAAATAATGTATGAAGCAATGTAAGTCACTTTGGATAAAAGCTTCTGCAAAATAAAAGTGTTTTTTAAACTTTTCATTCTCATTTGAACAAACAGATTCACTAGAATAAAACTGAATGAACAGTTGAACAATTGAACTATTAAAACCGCTTACACAGTAGTTGTCACAAATCCGGTCCATGAACTTCCAATTTCATTAACTCTCGCACTACACACTGTTGCACAACACCCCGGACTACATTTCCCATCATTCATTACTGATTGCACTCAGCACGAATTGCACACACCTGTTTACACTGATTGCACCCAGCTGTTTCATATCACTCCCTCACTATATAACACTCACTCTGAACCCTTCCCTCTGCCGAGTATTGTTTAGCATTTATCACTCCCCTAGCGATAGCGACTCTACAGAGCCCTCGTTTGTTGCCTTAGCCTTTGCCTTAGCCTTAGCCTTAGTCATTTGCCTTAGCCTTAGCCTTAGCCCTAGTCATTAGCCTTAGCCTTAGCCTTTCGGTTTGATCTCTGACCTGGTTCGCCTGGTTCCCTTTCGTCTTGCCCCTTTTGACTCAGTCTACCGATCGTCGACCTGCGCTAGCCCTAAGACTATTCTTGTGTCTTGCCCGCCATATAACTGTTTGCCATTTACCTATGCCTGCTGTATGACCACGTCTCTGTCTTCTCCACAAATAAAGCTTGCACATGGATCCGCAAGTCTCACGTCTCGTCAGCCCCGTAACAGAATACTCGGCCACACAAGGATCCAGCAGCTTTCTCAGTGGACTCTGGCCTGGAATGGACTCAGTCACCGAGCTACTACATCTTCGGCAGGGAGGTCGTTCGATTGAGGAGTATGTTCACCGGTTCTGTGAACTATCTTACCAGGTACCCCTATATGATGAAATTTTATTTAAAGACTTGTTCCGTTTTGGACTTAATGAACCCACAAAATCTTGGATGCCAAAGAGCAAATTCAACCATAGCCTAAGAGACTTTATAGACTATGCCTTGCTGACTGCTGGTTCAGCATTCACGGTGGGTGTCGCAGAGGAGGGAAGCGACACCATGTCTGTGACTGAAGTGATGGCTGTATCAAAGCATGCTCACAAGATGGCGGCGACAGAGGAGCCTGATCACAAAATGGCGGACACAACAGCGCTCCGTCAAGTCACAGCTGATCTTCACGAGTCAGGTCAAGTTACAGTTCATTTTCATGAGTCTAGTCAAGTCACAGCTGATGGTTATGAGTCTAGTCAAGTCACAGTTGATAGTTATGAGTCTAGTCAAGTCACAGTTTCTGATCATGAGTCTAGTCAAGTCACAGCTGATAGTTATGATTCTAGTCAAATCAAGTTGTATCGTCATGGGGCAAATCAAGTCCCAGTTTATGATCATGAGTCTAGTCAGGTCACAGTTGATAGTCATGAGACAAGTCATGTTACAATTGATCGTCATGAGTCAAGTCAAGTTACAATTCATTATCATGAGCCAGGTCTAGTCACAGCTGTTCTTCCTGAGTTCAGTCCAGTCACCACTGATATTCACGAGTCTAGTCAAGTCACAGTTGATCGTCTTGAGTCGAGTCAAGTTACACGTCATTATCATGAGTCAAATCTAGTCACCGCTGATCTTCCTGTGTCAAGTCAAGTCACAGCTGATCTTCATGAACCAAGTCAAGTCACAGCTGTGTCCAGAGACCCGTCACGTCTAGCGTTCGTCCAGAGCACGTCACGTCACAGCTGACCTCTAGAGCCATTCACATATCAGCTGATCTTCCAGAGTCACGTCACGTCTCAGCTGTTCATCCAGAGTCACGTCACATCATAGATGATCATCCAGAGTCATGTCACGTCCTGTCTGTTACACCCAGATTATCAATGTCAGCCCTTCGGTATCCCAGTCTGGTGTCCAGTGTGAGGGATGCACCGCTGGTGTCTGCACGCGCAGCTGGTATCCCCAAACCCACTCACTTTACCCCTCCTGTTCCTGAACTCATTCCCCTGTATGCAGCACTTCCCATATGGGGGGTTGCTTTATGGTGTATCTGGGCCGCGTACTCCACCGCCGATTTGCTAGAGGCAGCGGCACCGGCTACAACATCTCCAGAGGTGACGGCTTACGCTGCAGAACCTCCCGAGGTAGCGGTGTCAACTGCCGTGCTCCCAGAGGCCACGGTGTCCACTGAAGTCTCTTTAGAGGTGGCGGCGCAGGCTGCAGAACCTCCCGAGATGGCGACATTGTCTACAGTTCCTTGCGTGGTGGCTGGCGCCCAGCAACAAACTTCCCTGATGTTCTGTCCGCCAAAGAGGCCGTATAGGAACATTCCTGCCTGTTCTGTTCCGGCCAAGGAGGCCTTCTATGAACTCTCTGCTTGTCCTGTTCCTGCCAAGGAGGCTGTCTATGAACTCTCTGTCTGTCTTGCTACGGCCAAGGAGGCCGTCTATGAACGTCCTGCCTGTCCCGTTCCGGCCAAGGAAGCCGGCTATGAACTCTCTGCCTGTCCCGTTCCGACCAAGGAGGCCGGCTATGAACTCTCTGCATGTCCTGTTCCGGCCAAGGAGGCCGCATATGAACTCTCTGCCTGTCCTGTCACAAGATAAGGAGACTGTGTGAGCTACTGCTCGTTCATGTCACAGCCGTGGAGGCTGTTTGTGAGCTCTTTGCCTGTCCTGTCACAGCTATGGAGGTCTTCTGTGAACTCCCTGTTTGTCCTGTCACAGCTATAGAGGCCGATTGCGAGCTCCCTGCCCGTCCTGTCACAGCTAAGGAGACTGTTTGCGAACTCCCCGTTTGCCCTGTCACAGCTATAGAGGCCGTTTACGAACCCTCTGCTCATCCTGTCACAGCTATAGAGGCCGATTGCGAGCTCCCTGCTCGTTCTGTCACAGCTATAGAGGCCGTTTGCGAGCTCCCTGCTCGCCCTGTCACAGCTATAGAGGCCGTTTTGTGATTCTTGTGTGCTTGTTTGTGTCAGCCAGGGAGGCCCGGAAATGACTCAGTCTTGTCTATCACCCAATGTTCGTCTGTGTGTCGTCCTGTTTTCGCGTTGTTACAGTCTCAGGCTAATGGTCATCCTGATCGGTGTGGTCAAAAAGGGTTTCACTGCTTCTTATGCTCGACGTGGTGTCCTCGCTCGCGTTGGGGGTCTATTGTTTCCTGCGCGGTGGTACTATGCTCCGACGTGGTGGTCACTGTCGGTTCTGGTGGTCCTCTCACCGCCGTTGGTGGTCTACTGTTCGGGTTTCTGGTGGTTTCTGCTCGCCGTGGTGGTCGATTGTCTGGCTTTGTGGTCCTCTGCTCCGCAGTGGGTGGTCTGCTGTCTAGCTTGGTGGTCTTGCTACGCATGGGGGTTACTGTCTGGTTCTGGTGGTCCTTTGCTCCGCCGTGGTGGTCTACTGTCTGTCTCTGGTGGTCTCTGCTCCGCCGTGGTGGTTCTCTGCCCCACCGTGGTGGTCTACTGTCTGGCTCTGGTCTTCGTCCACCGTGGGGATCTTCGTTCCCGTCTGCTCTGCGGTGGTGGTCCTCAGCTCCGCCGGCTCAGCCTCAGTCCCTGGTCTCTCCTATCCTTGGACCTGGCCCTCCGTCCCTCCACCTGTTCCGCCTCCGCTCCACCTCCCTCCGGAATCGTAAAGTGTTTTGAGCGTCTGGAAGCCGCCCCTTGGGGGGGGGCTATGTCACAAATCCGGTCTATGAACTTCCATTCATTGACTATCTCGCACTACACACACTGTTGCACATCACCCCGGACTAAATTTCCCATCATGCATTACTGATTGCCCTCAGCACTAATTGCACACACCTGTTTACACTGATAGCACCCAGCTGTTTCATATCACTCCCACACTATTTAACACTCACTCTGATCCCATCCCTCGGCCGAGTATTGTTCCGCATTTATCACCCCCCTAGCGATAGCGACTCTACAGAGCCCTCGTCCTTAGCCTTAGCCTTAGCCATTTGTTAGATTAGCCTTAGCCCTAGTCATTAGCCTTAGACTTAGCCTTCCCGGTTCGATACTTGCACGGGTGTTCCTGGATCTATCCCATTTAGTCTGCCCCTTTGACTAAGTCTGACGATCGTCGAACATGCGCTAGCCCTGTGACTATTCTTGTTTCTTGCCCGCCATATTCCTGGTTGCCAATGTTTACCCTGCCTGTCTTATGACCATGTCCCTGTTTTCTCCAAATAAAGCTTTGCATATGGATTCTCACGTCTCGTCAGCCCCGTAACAGTAGTACAGCGGGGTGCACACACAAAGCAACATTAAAAAGCAGTGATGTAGAGTTTTGACATGCTACTGCTCTACTCATTGCAAAAAGTAGCTACTAATTATTACATGTTTGTAAAACAATGGCACAAATGTCACTATGGAAAATATAGCAGTGTACATAAGGCTAAAACTGTACAGGAGGAAAAATGGCATAGTCATAGAAGGAAACAGTGTGCACTTAAATAAATGAACACACACACAGATACGTTCATACACAAAGAGCAAATCTAGTCACTTTGAAGATGAGAGAGCACAAAAGTATGCCTTGAGAAAAATGTCAAACTTACAGGACGTGACAAAGAAGTTTTTTAGTTTGCAAAATACTAATCGCCCGAGGCGCTACTGCACTGTGGGGGCAGGGCGAGCCTTTTCCCCTGTAAAGGAAGCACCCTTTCAGATAAAAAATTGGGGGAAAAGAGAAAATAATCAAAAACAGAAAATCAAACAAAAATAGATGGAAGAATTTATTTGGTCCAATGGTTCATAGCCGAGGAAATAAACTACTTTGGGAAAATAAACAAGTTTGACAGCAGCGCCAGGAAAGAAATATGAAAAGTCTGGCACGCAACAACTAAATGAGCTGCTATTTTAATAAAGCCGGCGGATAATGAAGCCGCTCAATTAATGTGGTTTATGGTGTAGTTCTTTTCCTCCGTTCGAACAATGCTCTGACATTAAAATACCTTCTACACTTCCACACAAGCCTGCGATAGATCAATCAGTCCGTTTGTTTGCAAAACCTATTGAGGGTGAGAAAAGAACGAGAGAGAACGAGACGGAAAAAGAGAGAGGGAATGAGTGTGTTTACAAGAGCTCATTCAACGGACACAGGGGAAGAGAAACCCTGAAGATATTTATTCAACTGGAGCAGTGTAATTCCAGCTGATACATTCATACATTTTGAAACATGGCTTTGTTAAGCTTCATTGGCCGTCTCTGGGAAACAGAATCTCTCTACTGCTCTATCCCTGAAACCTTGGTTTCTTGCTTTTGCTCTTTTTCTCAGGAGCAATAAATGTTAGATTGTATTGGCACTATATAGTCCTGGCCAAATCCTATTAATATGTGTTATATTAGGTTTTTTCGTGGCAATATCGAAAAGAATCTCTCTCATTCCCAACGTTCACCCTCCAAAACTTGCAGCGAGATGAGGTTCATCATCCGCAAATATAATGCTTTCAGAACAAAAGCATTGTTACATTTTCGGACAGAAGGTCACCGGTGTTTCGCGCCGCATGTAGACCGCAGCGTGACTCTCCTCCCTGCCGTCTGGCAGACCACTCTATCCACAGATTCGAGCTCACCCAGCTTAACTAAATCAAGTTCAATTTGAAAGCAGGAGACGTGCCAGGAGTGCCATTGTGTAAGTCTTGAATAATGTAAAGCAGCTGATGCCTTTGCTTGTTGTGGAATCTCTTTGTGGCTCAAATAATTTAAGAAAAGCTTTCACGAACCGCTCTTGCGGCAACGTCGGAATGCTTTCTCTGGTCTCTAAAACAAATTGTCGTATGCAAAGAGCCTGGCTGCCACCAAGGTCATTTCGTTCATTTACTCATCTATCTTTTTATCCCCCCTTTTTCTTCTAACCCCGCCTTCTCTGTGAGTATTTGTCGGTATTGACCTGCTTGTTTATAATCGGCTTTAACCTTAGGTAAGAACTTGAAATAGTATTGTTACCCTACACATCTGTTTGTGATGATATACATGTACATTCATTTTTCATAAGCTTAATGAACGCTACCAGGTGTAAACCAGAAAAATCACTTTGTTCTGGAAGTTCCTGAGATGTTCTCCATAATCCCAGACACGCATTTCATTAATTCACACAAATTTAATGGAACAGAATGCACTGGTCTCGAGACGTGTCTGAAACTGTTTAAAACTTGGCACAATGTCATATGCTCATGCATTGGGATGTTTAAACAACACTGAGACATCTGTTCATGAGTCAATGACAAATAAATAGAAAGATGTTTTAAAAATCTAGTTTAAAACGCATGCCAGATTCTAAGAAATGTACTTTTGTGTTCATGTTAGTTTCATATGTATTTGAAAAACACATTTTCAAGAAAAGTTTGAATTGTACAACTAATGTGATTTAATGAATGCCATGTGGTATAACCAAGTTAAATGTTCACATCTTAATCATGTTCAAATAATGGACAAAAAATATATATATAATATGACTTTTAATGAAGAAATATTAAGTTTTGGGGGCACCCCCCCCCCCATCATCTTCACAGCACAAAATGAATTAACTTGGCTCGTAATCTAAAAAGGGTCACATCATTTTTCAAGAAATCTATTAGATCTGGACGCACAGTCAGACTTTTATTGTAATGCCCCCCCTCCCCCCCCCCCAAAAAAAAATATAAATAGTTTTAATTGAGAAATGAAAAACATGCTTAAGATAGAAGAGGTATATTCAAGTCATCAAGTTTATAAATTGCAAGAATTTTTGAATAAATTAATATATCTGGATAAAAAATGAGCATCATGTCATTGACCTTTATACAAAGCGATAATTAAAATGGCATGTCCTGAGAGAAGTATTAAAGAACAGACACACACACATAGAGGCATACACACCTTTTCAGAATTGTTTCTCCATCTTCACCACTGAAGGGCAGATGCTTTATGATTTGCCTTGAAAATGTTCTTGTGTGCTTTGCATAGCAATGACGAGAAACTGGTATAAATTCTGCACTGAATATAGAATGAATGTATTCCCATCTGACCTGTGGGCAGTAAAATTCATAAAGTGGCCCATCTTTTACAAGCACATTAACTTTTTTCTCCTCTCTCTCAATTTGGTGGTAATGCCGCCAACAGTTTGAGAAAATGGAGTTATCCTCGGTGGAATGCCTTTTCGTGATTACATCTCTGGCCTAAACAATATTTTAGTCAAATCTCTATTTCATTTTACTGATCCTTTACATGATATTAGATTTTAATAAGCAATCTCTTTTTCAGTCATTGCTCATAGAATCATCTGACTGAGGTTTTGCCTTTGAATCGCTGCACAGCCATAGTGATTATGTTGGAAATCGGCAACGTTTTACAATGTGCCGAATGATGTATCACTTTAGAAATGTGGTCACAGATGTCAGCTATGTTTTGACAAGCCAAGTGAATACAGCGTTACTTGATAATAACTTGATAATCTACATCTGCATCATTCACATGAAAACCTTTTTAAGCTCAGTTGCTTGTCACTACATCTTGTCTGAATGATTTATCCACAGCGTTTGTCAAAAACTGCTTACCATCCACATTCACGCCGTTGTGGATGGCATTTTGAATCTGTCAATAATTAATTTCACACATGCTATCCATTTCATAAACACTCGCTACAGCGGTGCATCACGGTCAATGGGCAAAATGCTAGTTCTGTCAAATCAATACTGTCCATAATAATACTGTCCTGCCCTGCATGGAAAACACTTCAGAACTAGAGAAAGATCTGCTTTTCCACACTTACATTCTCTTTGAGATCATCCATCTGTCCTCCGAACTGACCAGGGCACTGCTGTTTCAGTCAGTAAATATTGACTTTACACATGAGGTCTTTTCTGTCATGTACCTTTTGACTTTATAACTTGAAGTAAAAGATGACTGTGTTGTAATTTTGTTTTGTTCTAAAACGGTAAAAACAGACCGTCAGAAATAGGCAGAAGTATAGCAAAATGGCTAAACAGGAAATAAAGAGGAAGACGTTACAAATTGAGAGTTTGCAAAGTAAAATTAAATGTGATAATGTCAGAAATTTTGTGCATGGCACACTGGAACATGACAAAAATGGCAACACTGATTCAAACAAAAGTATTGTAGTTATTTAAAATGTTCTTTTAATCTGCTGATGCATGAATTATTAATAATTAACAACAAAAAAGTTTTCTTTGAAGCAAGATTTAAACAATGATTAACAAGGGTTTTTAAATGTCATATTTTGAGAGAGCTACATATCTGTCCATTACAATAGAAGATAATGGTAAATACTGTAGAATCTTTATTGTCATAAATACATAATTTTAAAAAACCCACACATGGCTTGCGACAATAACCACCATTATTTTGCTATCATAGAGATACATTTTTTTGTTAATATTTTGAATTAGTTTTTATTTTCATATTTTTGCTTTATTTTTATTCGAAAGTTTTAGTAATTTTTTTCTATATGTCCACATAGTTTTTATTAATTTTTATTTCAGGTTTAGTTGTTTCATCAAGTTTTTTTGTACTTTATTTTAGTTAAAGTTTATCTTATTTCATGTAAAGAAAGTTTTTACGATTTGAGTTTTAGTCAACTATAGTTGAAACTGACTATATCAGTAATACTGGTTGGATGCAACATGGTGCTGTGATCTAGCGTATGGTCTGTTTTCGTCGCATAATAGCCTACATAATAATGCAAGGTATTCAGATAAAGTTAGAATTTTTTTTTTTACATTAAATTTAATGAAAAATACAATTAAAAAAAGGAAGTTAAATAATAGGCCTATATTTGGTGTTGTTCACTAAACCTCAACCAACATGCATACAGGGGGCATTCTTTGTGAGTTTGTTCGTGCCTACAACAGTCTTGGCTCTTTTAAATGTGGTGATATTGATATCTATGCTTTGTTTTGTTCACTGTATTGATACGTTACACACTTAAAATGTATACCGCTTACTTTTTCTGACCATAGTTGTTCAAGACAAATAAAAGTCACGTCTTTTGTTGTGTAATTTTGATAATTCACTAAATAACATCTGGCTTTCGTTGTGCTCATTTAGGAAATGTACTGTTTCACAAACTCTTTATTAGGAACTGTTGTTATTGTAAGTACATTTCAATCTTAATGTTTAGCTCTCTGACATTTTTAGCCAATGTTAAATTTTTCACCGTGGCAAGTCTAAAGTGGACAATCCAATCAAATTATGGTTAAGAATAATTTTTACATCAAATTGCACTTCATGTAACACCATCACACCATGAATAACTAAAATAGCTTGTCCACTGCATCAGTGACTAATTAATATGCTCCAACTTTACAAACTGAATTTAATATTTTATCCGCTATATTAAGCCATACATGTATGGGGTATGAAAATGTACTGCACTGCAGACCCATGACTTTACAGCTTTACACTGGCCTGTCAGACCATTTCTCACTTCCCTTCTCCACCTCTTTTGAAACACTGGAGTCTGGCCCGAATTAGTCTGCGTAGATTGATTACAAAAGTCTTTCCGGGCAGGCGAGAGAAGAAGAGCCCCTGCCTTCTTATCACTCAACGTATCTGGACTTGTCACAGTTTCCCACCTCTCTTTGATTGGGATACCATCAGCTTTTCTTTCGGACTGTCTGGGAGTAAAACTGTGAGGCTTAATCCGTTCTGATTACCTCTGACAGCAGAAACACATCGCTCATGCTCATATCAAAGGATACAGTTACAGCTCCACAATGCAGTTTTATGTATGTATGGTTCCAGTTTAACTAAACAAGAGCCTGAGATTTGAATGCCATATGGATCAACATATCTTGAAACGGGGAAAAAACATTGCTGAAATGCAGCAGATTTACTGGAATGCATATTATGAAGGCGGATGTCACATTTAATGGGATTCATCCAAATTGGATTGCACAACCCAAACTGTAATAAGGATGCGCTGTGCGGTTAGACATTAGTTGGGGGTGGAATTTCCTTAAAGTGTATCAATTTCTTCTCCTCTTCAAGCTTCTTTTATTTTGTTTGGTTAAAATCTGTCATAACTAATTATACTGAATTGGAATGAAGTTTTCACAGAAGTCACGATGCTGTGGTTCGAACACCAAAGTCTTACTACATCTGCACATCAGCATCAAATGTGTTTGATTTCGAAAGCTGTGAGCCATTTCACCTGCTATTCATTGTCATTCTAATCGGATGTGCTTTTGTCTTGTGTTAAAGTGATAGTACTTCCAGAAATGACTCACTTTCATGTTGTGCTGAATCTGTATGATTTTGAACAGATGTTTTTTTTAAAGAATATTCTGTCCACTTTAATGAAAGTGATGACTGGAGCTGTTAAGCTTCAAAATGACAAAAAGCATCATAAAAGTAGTCTATATGAGAAATGCAATATAATCCAGATCTTCAGAAGTCATATGATAGCTTTGTGTGACAAACAGACAGAATTTGAAGTCATTAATCAATGAAAAATCAAGAAAAATCTTGGGTGCAGTTTCCCAATAAAGAGGAATCTTGTCTGTTCAGACTCAGTATTTGTTATGTGTGTTTACTAACACAATCTCATGGGAATTCATAACTATTTTATTTTATTGAACTGGTTGTGAATTTGTATGAATTCAAGTAATCTTATTCGTTATTTGGGGGATTGTTTCCTAAAAAGAATAGGTTTTTGTATGAATCCAATAATACAGATTAATACAAAATTACCAAATTGTAAAATTGTTTTCTTATCAGATCAGGTTGGATTTTCCCAAAATGCAGTTACTTTACAGTTTGTTGAACACATGCTGAAATGTCACACTAGAGACTGAACATCACTTTAAAGGGGTCATGACATGGATTTTTTAAATTATTATTTTAATGTTCCTTGCGATTTTTTTGCACAAAAAAACAAAAAACAAATATGAGAAAAAAAAAAGATTCTTTTCAACCCTCATTCTGAACCTCTCTCTGAAATCGCCTGTTTTTAAGGGGTGGGTCTTTTAAGACTTCTCAGGAATCGAACACTTTTATGATTGGCTAACGTCATTGCATAGGAAACACTGGATTCGTCTGAAAGAAGAAAGTCATATACACCTAGGATGACTTGAGGGTGAGTAATTTATTGACTAATTTTCATTTTTGGGTGAACTAACCCTTTATGCGACTGACCGCCAGTGGGCAGGGCTTATGATGAGAAGATGACTATTCGTTGATGTGTTCCTCTGGAGGCGGTGTTCATGCAAATGACTGCGCTCAGGTTACATCACCTTGCCTCTTGGATCCAAAACGAGCCGTTTTTGGAGCTTGATTAAATAAATGCTTTGTTTATATTGAGAAGGACGTTTTAAGCTATGAAACTTGCAGGATGTTTTAATGGTACAATGACCTCTTATATGCCAAAAGATCAAGGCAAATTTGATTTCTCATGTCATGACCCCTTTAAATTCATACCTTTTGTGTAACAAAAAATAAGATTTTACAGCTGCGTTTGTCCATACATTGAAAGTCATTGGGGCCCAAAATAACTCCCCTGGTCTCTATTGACTTTTTGTATGAACAAAAAACACTTCTGGGATTCTTCAAATTATCTTCTTTTTTGTTACATGGAATAAATCAAGCCATACATGTTTGGAACGACATGAAGGTGAGTAATTAATGACAGGGTTTACAATTTTGGCTGAACGGGTTCCTTTAAATTAGAGTATTTTCCAGAGCAATTTGTGACTTTTACACAATCATTGCTTTGCTCACTAGATGTGATTTGCTAGACTTCATTTTCACAGATTCATCAAGGTGCAAGATTCCCAGGGTCAGAGGAGAGGCCCTGTGACTAATTCTGACAATGACAAAGATATTGATTATAAGGAGACTCGCCATGATAACAAATGTATTGTGGAGTGTAAACTGTGCTTTAGGGACATTCAGCAGTCAAGCGGTGGTCTGCGCTTTGCTCCCCCAGAGTGTTGCGGTGATAACGGTGACAGAAATGCTGCATAACATTACAGTGCAGGCGAGAGCGCCCTTGGCTCTCAGACAGGAAGACGGTGTGAGTCAAGATTCATTAACATGTTTTTTTTCCACTTTATTTTTATCCTAACTGTAAAACACAATAGCACATGTTGTTTTTTTAAATACCCTGAATTTCATTCAAACTGTTTTGCACTCCAACGGTTGGGATCTCAAGTTCAACTCATTGATTCAATTATTCGGTCGCTATGGTTAACAGCCCACTACACTTTATCAGTGAAACACTACAAGATTATCAGTGAATACTACATAATTTCGATCTGTTTTCACATAAATCTTTCATTTGACTTCTGAAGATGTGGAATATAGCACAAAAAGTGTATTGTATTTAATGCCCTTCATGTCTTTCCAAACCTGCATGAAAATCTTTCTTCTTTGGAACACAGAAGAAGATATTTTGAAGAATGTTAGTAACTAAACATTTTCAGTTCCTATAGACTTCCATTGTATTCCAGAATTTTTTATTTTGGATGAACTCTCCCTTTAATTCATCTGGTATCCAATGCTCTCATTAGCATGAGATAAATGTTTAGTAAGTAATCTTTCTCATTTCAAATCTAAAGTTTAGTGCTGATGCTCTTCTCGTAATTTGTTTTAGACGTTCTCTGAACAAATGGATTTCTGATTCCAAATCAAGGAAAGGGATTTAGATTAAAAAGGGCAAACAGTGGCTCGTCCCTGCATTGATCTGAGAGATTAAGTCTATGAATTGAAATGTTGAGTTTCTCAGTTCAGTTCAAGGTATTTATCTGGTGTAGAATTTCAGTGATCTTTAAATCACATTGTTTATTTTCTCCATAATAGCTGTTGCTAAATACTTGATGAATATAAATATTCATACTCAAACATTTGATTCCCATGGGTTTCTGTCATTCGCAAGCTGGAATTATGTTGGTGTGAATAAATTAACCTTTCATCCACCAAAAATAGAAAACAAAATAGGGTACTGGGTCTGCCTTATATTGCTTATACATATACCAATATCACTTTCCAGTGTCTCCACTGAGACGTTGCAATTACTATGGAAAACAATTGTAAAAAGTAAGTAAATGAAAGCAGGCTTAATAAATTGGAACTGGGTCTATTGTCCCGCCACATATTTTCATACAGTAACAAACACTGCAGAGTCAAATATAGATATTCCCCTTAGACAAAATGGAAATTGAGAGATAGAGCGGGAGAAAAAAAGACTAGATCTGTTGGAGATATATTGGCAACACAGGGGGAACATGTTATTACAGGGCAGGATATTTCAGTAGCAGCTTGACTTTGCAGTGGTGCGGTATTCTGAACATATTTAATTGGGTCCCCACTGATTGATTGCCATTCTTCTACTGAAGCTCGGAGTACGTGAGAACAATATGAGAATGTGATGGGATGTCATGTGTGGACAGCTGTACTTGGGAATAATATGAAAAGTGACATCAACGGCAGAGAAAATGGATTACTTTTAAATATGAATATATGCATTATAAGAGATCACTATTAATTATATCATCAAGAGACAAAGCAAATAGCTATCCATCACTGAATAAAGAAGACTTTTTAGAGAAGTTTTAGAAAAAACATTCAAAATTAAAACTAATAAGTATGAGACAGCAAGTCTTTCTACTGGAATGCATATATGTGTTAATAGATGCATATATATATTTTTAATTTTAATGTTAAATCTAGATTGTGTGTATACCTAACCTCACGTTGATGATCCAGTGGGATTGTCACTGTTATAAATAGCATGTACTGTAATGGATAAAAGCACCTCGTAAATGGCAACTTGATATTTACTTTCTTACTAAATATAAATCTGAATGTCAACGTGATATTTAACATTGCCTATATGCAATTACGTACATAAGATGGAAAATGTAAGAAACCAATTTTGACTTGCATATGTAAACTATGGGGTACCCTTTAAAATTAAAAAAGCAAACATTTGTATAACAAAAAATAAGATACTTTAAAAAATGACAACTGCTTATGTCCATACAATTAAAGCCAAATGGGGTTCAAAATAACCCCACTGGTCCCTTCTGACTTTTTTTTCATAGGGTTTTGTGTTGCATTCATGTTAGTTGATATTTATATAATTTACCCTGGTGTGTTTATTTTTGTTTGATTGAATGTGTGGCCTTACACTGAATGAAAGATTATCTGTACCACTTTCATACTATTAAGTTATAATATTAAGAATATAAAATATACAGTCACCAAAATGCTTCTAATACCATCACTGAATTTTTACAGCAAAGTTCTAGCAACTGACATTTTTAACAGTAATTTTATCATTTTACAGTGTATTCATATTAATGCTAACTCCCCTTTGATCTAAAAAACAGCATGTTAAATGTGATTTTCACCAGATCGATTGCGGTATTCCTGATCTGTTAGATGAAAAGAAAAAAATCAGACAAAAAAAATCTTAAAGGGGTCATATGGTGTTGCTAAAAAGAACATTATTTTGTGTATTTGGTGTAATTAATTGTGTTTATTGTCTGCAGTTTAAGGTACAAAAAACACATTATTTTCCACATACTGTACATTATTGTTTCTCCTCTATACCCCGCCTTTCTGAAACGCGTCGATTTTTACAAAGCTCATCGGTCTGATAAGCGAGGTGTGCTCTGATTGGCCAGCTATCCAGTGCGTTGTGATTGGCCGAATACCTCAAGCGTGAGACGGAAATTTTATGCCCCTTACCATACTGTGATGCTCTGTATGGCTGGAGCGACGAGACAAAAACAATAAAACCCACTATAAACGAGGCATTTGCTGCATCCAACGGGTACATAATTATGGATTATAATGACTTATACTGTCTTTTTACGAGCCGCGTAAACATAAAACCATGTCTGCATTTGTGATCGGAGAAATTACAAACAACAAGCGCTACTCTACTGCCCAAAACTCGCGTTTGAATCATCACAATACTACAGCGAGAATAGAAGTTACGCCTTCTTTCTTTGCGTGAACATTTGTGACGTAGACACGTGTTAGAACAAGCCGTTTTAGGTAGGCATGGTTAACTCTTAACTTTTATAAAGAATATCTCTTGGTTTTGAGACTTTAGTCTTTGCAACTTTACAGATCTTCTTTATGCACCAAGAGCTTGTAACACTCCAAAGAGAAAGGAAAAATTGAAATCGCATCATATGACCCCTTTAATACTGCATCTATGCATTTTAGAATTAAAGAGAAAAAAAAAACATTTTCGTAATAAAACATGTCTGTTGGCCTACTGTAACCAGGTGTTCCCGCGCGCTCTGTAAGTGGAATAGCCCAGAGATTGACAGATTTAACAGTGATGACGTCGATTTTGAACCGAGACGAAACTCGCGTGCAGACTCGCAGCCTCAGTTAAACAGGAGACGCACGCGCGTCCGCACAGTTTCAGCTGGGAAGTCAACGGAACGACGCGCGAGGCTGGACGCATGTGAGGTCTTTTCCTGGACTTTAACGGGATTCCGGGGGCGACAGTTGTTTATGCAGCTCGAGGCTCGCGTGTGGATGTGTGAAGACATGCGGCGCGGTGCCTGCTAAATATTTTGGGACGAGCGGTGAGCGAGAGACTATGCAGCGGTTAACGGGACGCGAAGTGTCAGATGCCGCGTTGAAACTCTCTTGCATTGAACTTTAATCTCTCCGAGTAGAAACCTGTCGCTGAGCAGTTCCGCACTACCAGCAGAGGCTTGTCCGCATGGAAAGTGTCTTTACACAGCCTGTTCCTCCTGAGAATAAGGGACTGTTTACTCAGTGTTGAGCCGGGATGGATGTGCTGTTGTAAACGCATCCGGTCTTCAGAAAGATGCAGCATCTCCGTGTGGCGTGGGCGCTCGCGGGAGCGGCGGTGGGCTTTTTCCTGCTCTTCTTGATTCAAGCGCATTTCTTCGGCGAAGGTAAGCCTTAACGGTCTTTGTCAGAATTCAATGAATTTTGCGGGGGGGAAAACACGTATATGATCATTTTACGATAAATAATTATAATAAAAAACAAGTTGTGGTTGCTAGAACTTTACCATGTAAATATAGTGATGAGCCTGTTACAACATGACTTTTTGGCATTTTACGTTAATTTATAGTTTTTAACTGCATATATGTCATTAAACCATATAATATTAATATACCAACGTATTTGAGCTGTTAAAATCTCTGATACTGTAAAATGTGATGATAATTGTACAGGTGGTGCAGTGAAAAGGCCACATGATGACTGTTCATCAAAATTGGCCTCTATACAGCTATGTAAAGATATACACAACATCAAAAACCAATGACACTAAAATAATGCCAAGTAAATAACGTGAAATGCAACATAAAATAGTCAAATGTACTGATAACAAAGAACTTTTAAAATAAAATCCAAATAGTGATGGTTTGAGGAAGGATTTGTGGGAATGTCTCTTAGATGGTTTCTAAGTCTTAATTATTAAAATATAATTTCAACAATATTTTATTGTAAAAGTATATGGCCTTGTTAAATATACATTTTCACTTCAAATTATAAGGTAATTCAGAAATGTTATTTTTAATGATTTAGAATATTTTGCAGTAAAATTACATGTTTTGCAATTTTATATAAATAGATGAATGGTAGGGTAACTTTAAAATTACTTTTTTTTTTTTACAGTGCAGGGTAACATATTGCTTCCATGTTAGGATTCCTTAAAGTCGATTACAGTGCAAACACGTTTTAATGAGATGATGAGCTGTTTTTCATATATGTATGTGTATGTGCATCAGTAATACTCTGCATTCATCTGGCATCAGAATTGATAAGAAAAAGGACTTGCGCATGACCTTTCGTATACTTGTCAATATGTAGTGCTTAAATCTAGCCTAAGGCCAAACCAAGGATCATCTGTTTGAATTGCTAATCCATTTATTTACTTAAGGAGATGCTATATTTGTAACAATGTCATTTACTCACTTTTTTTGTAACTAAAAAAAAAACCCACCACCACCACCATTTAACCTAGTTTGAGGGCTGATGATATCAAAACGACTCTGTTTTATGGTTTGATTCACAAGCATTTGTGATTATAAATGATTATGTGGAAATCACAGAGACTGGATTGTGATGTACACTGTAATGCAACTAAAGAAACCTAGACACATCTAACTATATTCCCAATCTCACCATCCTTGAGCACGGCATCATTAAGGAGGCACCGGTGGCATTATGTGAATAGACAGACAGATAGAAAGACAGAAGGATGATAGATAGATAGATAGATAGATAGATAGATAGAGAGATAGATGGATGAGTAAGAATATGCTTCAAGTCCTGTAGGTGCTGATGTGACATGAGAGCTCAGTCTGACATCTTTTATCTTCAATGTGCTCTGGAAAGCAAAAGCAAAAATATTCTGCCTCATAAAATTGATCCATGTTGCATAAGAGTCTCAGCAATGTGAAAAAGTTCAGACATGTTCATGACCAGTGTCTAATGTTTTTTAGCTCAGAGAAGACAAATTATTTTTCACTACAAATCTTAAAATAAAAGCATAAAGGTGAGTTGGAATTGGATTTCGATCGACAGCCTTTGCAGATGACTTTATTTTTAACCAACTGATGAAGTTCTAAGTAAAGCAATGCTATCATTAAGTTATGTTTGGAGCTCTTTGTGCATGCGATATCAGTATAGGTGTAAGGTTGAAACCACAAGAGCAGTCACCCATTATGTGTGAGCTTGCTTTGAACAGCTTAAAGGTTTGAGTTGGCCTGCCGCCATGGCAAACAAAACATGTTGGCCTGGTTGCCACAGTAACTGGGCTTTTAAGAAAATAATTGGAGAATGCATGGGTTTGGTTCTCACAAAGTGCCAAGGAATAGAGCAGTGACCTCCAGCATAGTGACAGAGAGAACCGCAGGAGGTATCGGTCCAAGCGCTTTTCATTTCCTACATACAGAGACTTAGTGCAGCGTTGGGTGTTTGATATTATAATGCACCAGCCTCAGACCTCAGCTCACATTTTCCAACATTTCTCCATTTATTTATTTTTCTTTAGGCCAGTTTCATTTATGGTCAATTTAGAACGGATTGTCCAGTGGCTATAAAAATAGCACTTCATCAGGACTGACTGTTATAATGAACAAGTGAAATTACTAAGCCAGCATGAAATCCAAATTGACCATATTTACTTTCCAAATACACATTTATGCTGTTATTGTGAATGATTCTGCAGTGCATGTTAAGTAAAACATTTTCAGCTTTCATTAAAACTAATAACCTGCTTCACCAACTGAAACAACTTTCCCTTTCGGCTGACATCACTTTTTTACAGTCTTGCTAATAGTTAGCACAATTTCATGCAGGTTAACATTAATATGATAATGACACACTTTTCCTTAAGGATGAAATAAAACCTTACTTTTTTTCTTTTTATTACTCTGTTTCACTCGGAAATATGTCATATTGCATGAGTAAAACTGTTTTATGCATGATGATTTTAAGCTATTAAAGTGCATACATTTTTTTAAATATATTTTTTATCGAGGCTTCATTTTTGGTCTCATTTGTTGCTTTATTTGTTATGCTGTAGTCTTGATATAGTCACAAATAATAATAAAAAAGAAAGTATTTCTAGTTTCATTCATCATTGTTATGCTATTGGCTGTTCAGTTCAAACTAAGTCTTTTCTGACCAGTGAGCTCGGGTCATGATGACAATGAGAGTGAACAGAAGGAAATACTCAAAAAAAATATACAGATATAAAATAATTATTATAAATAAATATTTTAAAGGGATAATTCACCAAAAAAAATTTAAATTCAGTTCCAAACCCATAATACAAATTAAGATTTTTGCTGAAACCCGAGAGCTTTCTGACCCTGCATAGACGGCAAGGGTACTACCATGGTCAAGGCACAGAAAGGTATTAAGGACATGGTTAAAACTAGTGCTGAATGATTAATCACATCCAAAATAACGTTTTTGTTTACGTAATATATGTGTGTACTGTGTATATGTATTATGTGTATATAAATACACACAAGGGTGCAACTTTGGTTTGAGAAGTGGGGGGGACACAAAATGGGGGGAATGGTTTTCGATTTGAATCCCATTTCCTGCTTGTACATACATTTAGGGAATATGGTGATACAAAATCCAGGAAATAATTAGTTGATTAATGATCAATTTGGCCAAAAAGATAGTCGGCTACTAAACATGTATAAGAAAATATTTCTCATTTCTTTAGTTTTTAATAGGGCCGATCGCCACGACTTGGGATAATAATTTTATAAAGTCCGAAAATTTCACCATTATGTTTGAAATGTTAAATAAGGTAGACTCAATTTCCACTGTTCAACAACTTTGATTTGCAAGTACCACTTTACCGAAATATAAAATAAATCCGTTGCCTGTTTAGGGCTGGGTATCGTTCAAAAATTTTCGATATCGATACCGATACCTTGACTTCGATACCGGTTACTGAACGATACTTTTTTGATACCAATTTTATGAAATAAATTTTTAACAAGATTACATTATCTAAAAAAAACTTTGGTTTTATTTTTCAACTTGTCAAAGACTCATCTTCCTGAGCCACTGCCAAAGGAACAAATGTAACTAACAAAAATCAGTGCCAATAATTTTTAATAAAGCTCAAAAGTCTTTCAGTTTACAACATCGTTCCTACATTTCACTAGTGCGTGTTTGTTTTTAAAACGCCTAGCGCGACAGATTCGTATTTTCTATTTTATTCCACTGATTTTACTGATGAGCATAGCAGCTTCTAAGCCGCTGTCTGCCTGTGCTCTCTCTTTCCATGCTCGCTGCCTGACTCAGAGGTTATAATATAGTTAATTTCATTACAATACATCGCCAAACACAAAACACCATCGGAAGTTATTCAAAACCTTGATGGTTGGTTTAACGTGATTTTGAGTAAAAGCAGAATATAATCTTATTTATTGTCTTATGCCGGGGTTACATTTGATTTGTTATGTTTGTTGGGGGGGGGGGGGGGCTCTATGGTATTGAGCTTATTATTATATGTGTGTGTGTGTGTGGTGTGTGTTGTTTTTTGTGCCAATGATTTTATTCTATTCCCACTAATTTCATTAATACTTTCATTTCAAATTCTTACATTTGATCTATAAATTCAATTGATACTGAAAAATACAACTGCATTAAATAATTATGAGATTATTTTAAATATTTTTTAATATACAAACAAGAAATTATGGTGGAAATGATACTTTTCAACTAAATTAAAACGCCAGTAGGTGCCAGTGGTGAGCGTTTAATGAGTGAGTCATTGAGTCGTTCATTCAAGCGATTCGTTCAAACGGCAGATTCATCAGATGTTTATGGATGGGCTAATGAAACTTTGACTCACTCTACTGATTTGTTCAAATCACCGAATCAATCAGCAATTAATCGTCTGGTTGCTGTGAGATGCGCTGTTTCTGCCTAAAATGTAAGTGACCTAATATTATTGTATTTGCTTATTGAACTGTTTATAGAACTATTAAACAGTCGTAATGGTGAAAACGTTGTGTGATGTTGCCTAACTAACTGTATTTTAAATATAAAAACTTTCCATTTTGAATGTTTACCTCAGTATGCTGCGTTTCTTAGTGTTGCGCGTTTTGATTTCTCCTGGAGAGGCTGTGTGAGCCTCACCTTAGCAGCGCAACCTTATACTGTTAATAGATGCATTATATACAGTAGCTACTGTATATCCACTATTCGCCACTTACTCTAAATGTAATAAAATCAGAATAATATTGCGTTTTGGTGTTTACATAGTTATTTTTGGTTTCTGATGTTTTAATCATGTTACTTGTCTGGCGTTAATGTCAAGTCCTGGAGTCTATAAGTGCCGGGGCTCAGCCCCAGACGGCCCCCGGCCCAATTTAAACCCTGGTCTTATGTCGCATGATGCTACAGTGTGCATGAATGGTCACGTAACACGCGCTTTCGGTCGTGTAGTATGATCGGACATCTGCATATGATCGGAACTCTACGTAGCTCCTGCGCTACTCTCCATTGGAAATTAATGACTTTCGGTCTGTCATTTGTCGGAAATAGTGGAAAGCCGGCTTGAAACGCAGTGGAAACGCCAGTAAGACGAGGATCGTTTTCATTTTAAAACAAAAGCGCACCAGTGTAAATGTAGCCTTGCAGCTAAGGGGGCTGGGACGCATTCACACTAAATACTCACGTGTGAGCCACATCTCTGAGTGTCACAGTCGCGGACCGACTGTGCAGACCTATCGGTGTATTAGGCTACAGTAAGATATCACGAGCAGACTGCTCCGTACGTTTCCGCATCGCTCTCGCGGATGTCAAACACTGATCGATCTGCGCCTTACTGACGTTGATGAGATTAACCTCTTAGGTATCGAAATTTGGTACCAAACGACAAGACATTTTTTTGATACTCTATGGTATTGAGGCAATTCGGTCGGTGCCTAAAAGTATCGAACTCGATACCCAGCCTTACTTGTTGCACAGGACAGAATGTTCTACACAAGTGGTTCCCAGACTTTTTAGAGTGGAGTACCCCCCCGCCTACCCCCTCTCTTCCACTTAGACTGCAACTTTTCCATTAAAGGACAATATTTTCACCCTAAAATGACTTTCCAATGCATTTTTTATCTTTATAAAATAGAATATTAATGTTTAAAATTATTGGTTTTTTTCAATAGATAATATCATGATATTACAAAAAAGTAAAAAGTGACTTCTTTAATACTACAATCGACAGTAGATGGCGGTAAGTCACTGTCTTAATGCGTGAGTCATCGAGTAATTTGTTCATTCAGTAACTAAGCAAGTGGCTGTATTTATGAATGAATCATTGAATCAATGACTTTCGCGTGTCTGTGTCCTGTTCGGTCCTGCTCCTCCGTGGCGATGATGGCGTGCGGTTTAAAAAATCATAACAAACTAATTTGAAAGTGGGGGGACACAAACGTGATTTTGAAAAGTGGGGGGACATGTCCCCCCTGTCCCCAGTGGAAATTATGCCCCTTGAATACACACACATACAGTATATTTTGAAAATATTTACATGTATTTATATGTATATATTTATATTCATAAAATGTATATTATAAAAAATATATATTTAGCATATAACCGTACGTATTTTTCTACTAATACAAACGCAAGTGGGTGTATTTATATATACCTAATAATATCACAGTACCGAACACAATGTTATGTAAAGAAAAACTTATTTGGATGCGATTATCGCGATTAAATGTGTGACAGACTAGTTAAACATCAACTGTGACACCAGTGGTTTCAACTGTAATTTTACGAAGCGAATTAGGAATAACTTTTGTGCCCAAAAAAACAAAAATAACAACATATTCAACAATTGCCTCTCTCCCGGGACAGTCTCTGCGTTATTTGACGCATACGTGTGGTGTGCTGGATGTAAAACACGGCCTGTGCTGTGCCTTGTTTACAAGCACATGAAAGCAATGCGCATAGTTGATAATGGCGGATGACTGTCCCTGGAGAGAGGAAATCGTTGAATAAAGTCGTTATTTTTGTTTTTCTTTGCGTACAAAAAGTATTCTCGTAACTTCGTAAAATTACAGTTGAACCACTGATGTCACATGTACTATTTTAATGATGTCCTTACTACCTTTCTGTGCCTTGACCTTGCTGTCTATGCAGGGTCTGAAAGCTCTCAGATTTCATCAAAAATATCTTAATTTATGTTCTGAAGATGACGAAGGGGTCCCCCCCCCCCCCCCCCCCCCCTTACCGCGTTTGGAACAACAGGAGGGTGAGTATTTGTGACAAATCACTTGCACAAGACTTTTAAATGAACTGTTCCCTCCTGGTGGAATGACCTTCCCAACTCAAATTCGAGCAGCTGAGTCCTTAGCCATCTTCAAGAATTGGCTAAAAACACATCTCTTCCCTCTTTATTTGACCCTCTAACTCTAGCACTCTCTGTTCTAATTCTATTCTTTAAAAAAAACTTTTAGCCCCTTTTAGACTTGCACTCTATTCATTTACTAACTGCTTGTTTTCTTAAAAAAAACTAACACTAGCTTCTGTATTCTTTTTGTATTCTATCTATTTCTTTACTTTTATCCAATTATCAAAAGCAAAAAAGGCCTCTAACTCTAGCTTTCTCTATTCTTTTTCTATTCTGTTTTTCTTTTTATTTATTATATAATAAAAAAAAAACATGCTACGTGTACTGCATTAAGCTAACTGAGACTTGTTATAGCCCTTGTATATCATTGCTCTTTTGTTGATTTTTGATTGCTTCCATTGTCCTAATTTGTAAGTCGCATTAAAGATAAAAGCTTCGGCTAAATGATTAAATGTAAATGTATAAAACATTTATTTTGTTTTCTATAAATATAGTTTTATTTCATAAAAAAAAACATTTTATAGGTGTTTTTTAATAAACATACATACATGGACATGTGTTGGGCGATATGCTCAATTTTCATATCGTCCTATCGTCAGCCTGTGAGATCGCCGATACACGTTCTAATTATCGTGCTAATTTATTTAATTATGTATTAGTTTCATTGCCGGAAAGTGAACCAACTCCAGCACAAGGCTAAAAGCAGCTTAATGTTTTTAATATGACTGAATTTGAATTTAATATGAAAAAAAAATGATTAAAACCATCGTAAGTTACTAATTATAATGCTTATATTTCCTCAGTTATTAAAAAAGTAGCTACAGAAAACAAGCAAGAACATTACATTACCTAAGAACATCATCACAAGCTCAGTCTAGCGCGAGTTTATGCACTTTAAAAACACTCCCATTAAAATCAGTGAATATACACTATATGATGAATAAATCTCTTATACTTACATCGCACGTACATCTGCACTTTGTTGTTGATGAGAGAATTCGCGAGTCAGAATTTAGTCAGTGCGCGCTGAACAATGGAACTCTGCTGTTTCAGCGGTGAGTCATCTGAATGCCGCTGATTGGTCAATGCATTCTTAAGCTCAGCATAATTGTGTGTGATATATTATAATGCACAATAATGTAAAACACAGAAAAAGAAATACAATGCAACAAATAAGCCCTAATATTAATTAGAGTATTATTAGCCTGATAATAATAAAAATAATAATCGTCTTGCTATCGTCAAAGGCATCAGCCACAGGCGATATCTCTGACTATCGTCGATACACGATACTATCGTCTATCGGCACCACACCCTACATGGACCTTTGTTTGTAGCCTGTTTCATCTCTCTCTCGCAATTCAAACATGCATTTCGGCCAATGATTTTTTAAATAATGAACTTGCATTATATTTGCAATGTATTATGTACATGTATTGTATTTTTTACTACTTAAAAGTCATGAGGTCTGTCTATCAACTCTAGACAATGTCTCATATTTGACCTTTCTGTTTTTTTGTGAATTTGACTTCAAGTGGTTTTTCTTTTTAATGGTCTTGGGTTTGCCACAATCTCGAAAGGAGATGGAGGCAGATTCAGAAACAGAGACTTATATTGAGCATTTTAAATTCACATTTTGTTGTGATTGGCTGTTCAGTTCAAACAAAATCTCTACTAACCAATAAGTTCAGGTCATGATGATAATAAAAGCGAACAGAAAGAAATGCTCAAAAACCCCATACAATGCAACCGCTAAGCATTTCAAATGAACAGTTGGCTACAAAGATTACCATTACTGTGGCCACCTGAACTCCCCAGCAGTTGCTAATTGATGGAAATAGCTTGAAAGAGGATGGATGCCAGACTAAAACCATGGAGTGATTAACAAAGTGGAACACTGTGGATGCGGCAGGTCTGTGGATGGCTTGCGTGTCTTAACAAAGTGTTCTGTGAAAGTTTTAAGTATATTTTAAATAAATTAGTTTAAAGCACTCCCCAGGAGTCCGTACAAGCAGACGTCTTGCAGTCACACTTTGCTGGGGCTTTTTGGTATGATTGGACTTGGGAAGCAATGATTTTGGCTGCCTGCTGAGCTCAGAGGCCAGCCAGACTGACCTGGCATCAGGTCCAATCTCAGTCTGACTGTCATTACTGACTCTAAAGGAGACCCTCGTCCCTCGCCAACCCTCTCTCTGACTACTGCGCCAATCTAGACAAGGATAATAGGTGTAAAGGGTGACAGGAAGGGATATATACTACCCAGAAAAAGTATCCTTAGCTCTTAAGCAGGTTATTGGCAGCTGATATTATGATATAGCAACTGGCTGAATTGTAGGACTTGTCAGAAAAAAATTTGACCTAAAATATATGATACAGGATTTAAAGTCCTCAATTTCAGGTTGCAATAATTCTGTGTACTCAATATAAAAGCTGTACTCAGTATTTTTATGGGTTTGCCACAGTCTCTAATGGTAGGGACACACCAAACCGATGCCAAAGAACTAGCGCTGTGGAAAGCCGACTGTAGTGTTGCCTTGCGTCGCCTCATATCGCTTGCGTTGGGGGCAAAAAAGTTGCACTAGAAAACCCGTGCGTGCCGTCCTTATGGGGGTGCAACTGGTGCGGTTTGCATCTGGCCCCGCAACAAACTGACCACCATACCACCAGTTGGCATTAGTCCTGTAGTCAGCATTCAAACATGGAAACCGGTAAGGTTGAGGGTTACCGAAACCCAATATGGCACCGTAACTATGTAACCGGTATGTATAGAACTGAATCATGCACACAAGATTTTCAGTGCCACTAAATGCCATGAGCGATAGATTGAAATATTGTGTTCCTGTTCTCCGAAATGGTATGCAAGAAGCATGGCGTCGCTAGGCATTTTCGCGGGGCTATAGCATTTAATCTCCATAAACTGTACCCAACTTTCTGATGCCTCAAGAGTCATTCCTCCTCTTTAAATTTCATATGACAACTGCGGCCAAAAGACTCGCGTCTCTCCCCGTCTTTCCGCATTCTCTCCATCCGCAGACCGTGCATCTCGAGCGGACTCAAACAGAAACAGAGCACACAAGGTGTGTGTTTATCGATTGATTGTTATAATATCTGTATCTGTGCAGTTCTTTGTCATAAATACAGTTTACAAAAGGTCACGATGGAGCAATCGGTTTCCCATCTACTGTGAAGTTTTCGCTGTGTTCACCCCTCATCCCACCACAGCTGTTTCCTCCAGCGAAAATCTAGCCCTTAACACATATGAACGCATACCATATAAAACGATCATGTTGCTATTTATAAGACTGCCATACGTCATTCACAGAACTGATTAAAGACAGACAGCACTCATTTTAACTAAATATCAGAGTGATTGACAGAGATACAGTAGAAAGATTATGTGTGGATTTGTATTAAATAATGACCCAGATCTTGAAATAGGCCTACATTTATTAGCCTTAGAGTAAGGGAAGCACAACTCGGGAAATGAGAGCATCCTAGGAGCATGTGAATGCTATGTATATTTATTTAAAATATTTTTTTATGTTCTTTAATGTTATCCATCGTTTTATTTTGGCTCTTTATAGTATCGGTTCAGGCACCGTTTAGGAACCGGTACTGTTTTAAAAGTTTCGATTTGGCACCGGTATCGTAAAAACCCCAATCAATACCCACCCTAGAAACCGGAAGAGCTGTTAGCAGCACTTGCTTTTATTATTGTTTACACCTGCCGAAAGAAAGAAACAGATATCTTTACTCTGTCATTGGTTTGCTTTCATCAATTCTGTTTATTTTTCGCTAAGCTGAATAGCCAATCAAAGTTCTCTTTCTCATAAATGGACATTTGCTGTAGCTTGTTTTCATCCCTTTCAATTCACAACATGAACTTGCATTACATTATATAAACTTACTGTATCTGTAAAGTTACTGTACTCATCTGACCTTTCTGTTTTTTGTCTTGAATTTGACTTCCTTTACTCCTGGGCCAATCTCCAACTCAGACTATGCTGTGTTTAATACCTAATTATTCTGCAAACCCTAATTGTCTTCTCACAACTCCTGTCTCATCGTGCCTCGGAACATGACATTATTCATATATGCCTTTGTCACCGGTGCTGTTTCTTAATTAAAACATCTAACAGTCAAATGAGGCCAATTGACTCACATTGCAAGGCAATAAGCGCAGCATAAAGCTTTCGGTTATGGAATTGAACTGAACGATTTTGGCATGAGAATGAAGGCTGATAGCGTCGTGCGGCGCTGGTGGAGTCCAGCATCGGTCCCCTGATGATAGACTCCCTTTTCACTCCATCACTTTTCTGACAGCCTGTAAAGGATAGCTTTTGAATTTCAGATCAGCACAGCCAGCAAGTCTCCATCTCCGAGATGCATGGTTGGCAGCCCTTTCATCCCTAAAACGCATGCACTGGAGTATACAGGAGATCCTGGGGAGAGCGCTCGAAGAGGTTGGAGATGAATCAGACATTTCACTGTCAGCGGGGCTATTTAAACAGACAGGGAGGGCGTATCATCTATCACAAGTTGCGCCGCTTAACACGTCTATGCTGCAGCACTTAGAGGTGTTTTAGAACAATGCGAGCAAATCTGAAGCTTATCGGAGTGTTTTGGCCCCATGACCATTAGCAAAGTGTCGACTTGCATTCTTGCCGTGTTAACGATGTAGTAATGGCTCGTCCTGGGGTGAACCTGCTTATTAATACCGCCATCTCACATTCAGTGTGTTTTCCTCTGAATTAGCCCAGTGTTCTTACACTATAACGATTGTTTACTCTAACTCACGGGACGCAGAGGAGAAAAAGGGCAGTGGAGGAAAGGTTGCGGAAAACAGCAGAGAAGGCCGCGTTGGGTTTGTCATAAAGCCACGGCAGGGCCGAATGAATGAGTGAGAGATTAAAGGAGGGGCGCTCACAGTCTGCATTCAGTCACTGCAGAGCCAGGCTTTGCTCTTGGCATGCTGATTAGCCTCCATGAATGGCTCTATGGACTCCTCTCTCTTCGGCGTCTTATCAGAGCCCAGTTATTACGGCCTATTTGGGCCTGAAGTTGGAGATGAATGGTGAAGCTTTTTCCTCCAGCTTTGGAGTGAGGCTTACCTCCAGGGCACCACAGAGAAACGGAGAGAAGGGTTGGGTGTTGTCAAACACGACAGGATGAGAAGATTACGTTTTTTAGAAAGGGGGAAAGCTGTGCATTAGTTTGGTTTGGGTTTGCATGCCATTAGTTTCAAGTTGCCACATTTGCAGTTTTATATTAATCAGAGATGATTATTAGAAGATTTTTAACACAAATGTAGCATTTCATTCTTTTTTTTTTTGCAATAAAAAGATGGTATTACTTTTTCACTTACCACCTAAAACAGCAAATTAGGAAAAATAAACAAGAAATATAAAAATGTATTTTTAAAATAATAAGTTCTTGACAGAAGAAAGAAGTTAATTTGAATAGAAAATGATTTTTTATAAGGATTCACAATTGTGTCTCCACCATTAGATTTACATAAAACATAAATAACTTGGGCTAATTGTATTTTTTTTTTTTGAAAGAATTATATTTTAAATTAGCAAAATGCTTTATCAATATCTTATTTCAAATAAATAACTCTTCTTTCATCATAATCAACTGTTTTCACTAATATATATAAATGTTATTTAGAGCAATTGCATATACTATTAATTTCTGATACTTTAAATAGATACTTTTTCCTAATACATTTAACAATATTTCTGTTTTTTACGTATTTTTGTTACAAGACCCCACAAATGGATATAATATATATAGATATATATATAATATATATATATATATATATATATACATATTAGGGCTGTCATCGTAAATTTTTTGTAAATCTGATTAATCACATCCTTTTTCTGTGATTAATCGCGATTAATCGCACACTTCATGAAATTAAGCATAGACCATTTGTCTTGTTTCAAATGTTTATTTTGTCATCATTTGCTATATCCAGCAAAGTAAACCAAAAGATTGAAGGGTGATTCTCAAAAATCTATATTTTCTGCAAGCTTTTTTCAAGATAATTTAGATGTCTTTCCAAAAAAGGACACTTAGAAATTTCGAAAGGACACCAAAGAACAAAATGATATGAGGAGCCCATATAAGCACATATGAAAGAAAAAAAATCTGAATTTTATAGTAGGTGTACAGTGCAACAGCAAAGAGCTTTTTTACATTTTAGAGAAGCCAAGTTGCGATACTGAACAGGACCACATGGAGATGCCAAAAAACCCTAAACCAATCGCCTGCTGACTGCATTTATCTACTACAGTACACGGATCCATTCCGTATAACTAAACACAGCAACATAAACATGACAAATCAAAACATTATCGTGAATGTGTGTGGAAACAACGTGAATGTACGGAAATGTCTGTGCCTGTGCATAAATACAATGTGCGATCAGTGCGTCAAGAGCACTCATACATGCATTATTATAACGGACTCACACGTGCTTACTGTACGCTACAACTCCTGTACGCCACCACAATCGTCTATACCTTTATTGCAGTCTTCATTCATCAAAACTTTACTAGCGAAACTGGTTATCCAGTCGAGAAAACGTAGTTTGCGTCTCATCTGGCCATACAGCGGTGGGATGTGTTGACAATCCGTTCAGTCTGTACTTCACACAGTGTGACTTGTGAGAGCTTGCGCTCTTCAGAGACAATCACAGAATATGACAGAGCTCGTGTTTTAAATCAAAACACACTGGAATGAATAATTCACTTAAAACGCAACGCGAGTCTCTGTTCTCTCTGCAATCTCTGATGTAATCAGCCTGGTTTCCTTTATATTAGTGCTGTTTTGGACGGATTGTTTGAATGCATTCGCTGACTGGATCAGTGGACTGAAACTTTAAACTTTCCCGGAGTTTAGCGGCTTAAATTATCTAATCGCAAGCAGAGACGCAAAATTGGGTTAAAGGGTTAGAATAGAAATTGTGCTTCAGTAATTTTGCGTTAATTGCATTAAATTATTTTAACGCGTTAAGGATTGTAAAATTAATCGCAGCATTAACGATGACGCCTAATATATGTATAATATAATATATCTAATATATATATATAGATATATTAGGCATGGGCCGATTACCGGTTTCAGTATACCGCGATTGGAAAATCAGTTTCAAACCGCTAATATTTTCCGTTATAATGTTCCTGCGGTATGCACTGTTTTTCATGTCTCCACAAAGACTGAACGTGTAGGAATCCCTCAGGTTGAGTGCAGTGTAGAGAGTAGCACCCCCCCTCATCCTCCTGTTGGTGCGAGTGAGCGGTCAGTCACGTGTGTGTGTGTGTGTAGGACGGCCGAACTTAAGGAGCTGCCCCTGGAACTTATGCAATCGGCCGTTTTTTGTCTTATTGCAACTCGTCTCTGTTCTGGACTTGCACAAACTGCGTTGCAATGCAATCATTTTCCAAAATGTAATTTGTGAAAATATGAAGTCTGTAAACGCCGGTTAACACAGGCCAGAGATGTTGAAGACGGACGCAAAGAGAAAAATACTTTAGCAGGCAGATCACTCACTGTTCATGTTGCACGAACTATTGGAAGAAAATCCTCAGTATTGATTTGGGGGTTTATTTGAATGTGTTTCTGAGGGGAACTGACTTCAGAAAAGTTTACGTGGTATTTTCTTTTCATCTCGTCTCTGTATAGTTCATATTAAGCAGTGTTTCATCAGCCATAGACTGTATAAAAACATGGACGTAGTGTCTGTGACGTCACCCGTAGGTTTCTGAAGAGCATTTTTGAAGCATAAAGTGGGTGGAGCGGGCCGTCGCCATTTTGGCAGCGCGTCACCGCGCGTCACTCACGGATAATCGAAAATGGGCAAAGAGCGGGATCTGGTTACTGATCACGCCCACGCTAGCTCGACGGTGGTGAAAGCAGCATCAATCCACCTTTCACTGCTAACGCAAGTCTCCACGCCCTTAATTATGCCGAACTTAAGGCTTAATTAATTTAAACGCGCTTGGTTATAAAAACATTGCTCAAATAGCTATATAGACTCCAAACACTTTCTCGTACCAGGCTGTAACATTTTTTTTCTGCTGGTAAAGTTGGGCTTTTTAAACATGGGAGTCTGTGTGACTGTCTCCTTTTTGGAGGCCAGTCTCTAGGCGGCCAGTCTATGACTGCATTTTAGGTCACTAAGTTCTGTTCTGGTTTCACGAGAGAGTTCCACGAAGGTTTGCCGCTTGTTCAGATCAGAGCATGTGAGCGAAGCGGGGCGGTGTGATGCTCCGCTACGTTTTCCGCTCTATGGATGTGCGCTCTGCTCAGTCGCTCTAACCGCCCAAGAAAGCGCTCCGTTAATATTCCGCTCACTCTCACCGTGAACCAATTCCCGCTCAGATACCGCTCCGACATAACATTTCTCTAGTAGGCCTAATTGTTTAAGCTGTTTGTAACGAAATTCTTGGATTATTGTCTAAAATTAAGCATGCTGATAAATAGCAATTATCATGTTTCAGAGCGAAATTCTTACATTCTCCTTAATTTTATTAATTGTAATGTATTAATTAAGTTTTATTAAATATATGAATCTAACCTTAGCAGACCTACCTAAAATGCAAAAACTGAAAGTGTATTTGATTTTCGTTAACTTTTATTTCTGTGAAAATAGCTGCAGTTTTTGTGCAATAGAACATTCAAAACAGGCCCATTAAAACACAAATGCACACACACACACACACCGAGATACAGTGCGTAGACTTTTACAAAATACACCTGGATTATAAAGCCTGTGAAAAGCACACGCAAGATAAAATGCACTTAAAGAACGCTTGGTTTATGAACTGACGTCAATGAAAGAAATACACTTTCTAGTGTCAAGTTAAAATAGACGATAACTGCGGGGAACTGTGGTCTATTAAAACATCTCTTGATGTTTACTGGATTTTAGAATTTATTTTAAGAAACATTAGCTTGGACAAAGTGTCAGGCTTCAGCATTCGCTGTGCCCGAAAACACTCGCTCAGCGCTGGAAGAACCACTGGGGATGCTGAAGATTTTGCGGGAGGGATCCAGCATGGTTTTCCTAAATCCAAGTGGTGTAGTCTAATATCTTCTGTACTCTGTAGTTCTGTATTTAGGCCTATATACAGCTGTGTGTTAGCTTAGGTCTACAGTTTAACTGAGATTATTTAATAACTACGGAGCTCCGAATATAATTCGAATTAACAATTCGTTTCTACGACGTCAGCAGGTTTTATTCTTTTTTAAATTAATTTATTATTATTTATTAGTTTTAAGCAATAATGATTTTAATAAGTGATTACGAAATATAATAATTTGTTCCATGATTTAGGCCTACTAAAAGTAGGGAACGAACGAATTAATTAACGAACTAATGAATTCGTGGCAGCTAAGCCTAAAAAAGAGAACAAATACTTATTTCGTGGCCATAATGTAGTCCTAGCATAAAAGAGAACTAGCCTATTCTAAATTCGTTGGCCGTGATTGTCTGCATGTCATGATCGGGGCTCCGTACAACCGAATATAACCTTAGCCTACCTGTTTATTCATTTATTATGGTATGTAACTAGCTCAACTTTTGCGGCACCATGTTTGCGTAGCACATACTCGTGCTTTCTGGCAATGTGCCGCATCAGATTCCAATATAAATCTTTTACTAACTCTCCCCAAGCAAATCACCAAACGGCATTCTGGTTTGAGCGAGCGGCGCTGAGCGTTTTGAGGGAGCGGAGCAGAATCTTCAGAAAGGTGCTCTGCGCTCTTAACCCTTTCGCACGTGAGTTTAAAATATTCTAGCTGAGCCCCCAGCGTGAGTTTTTTTTAGGCGACCGTTATTTTAAAATGTATCGCCTTATTGTTTCCATGGCGACGCGTCATGCTTGTCATGTGACAACGCAGCCACAATAGATCTGTGTAACACATGGATCGCTTTTATTTCGTTTTTTCTGTTTTATTCAAAATATTCACAAACATGCTCCCTATATTATGAAATATCTGATATTCCGATTCTGAAATATGTATTAAATCTGTTTGGTAGTTTAAACACTTTTATATTGACCGTGTTAGTTGATCTATACCGGGTGATGGGCGCCGCCATGTTAGTTCGCGCTGCATCCGAGCTGTGGGATTAACAACACGCAAATTCATCCTCTCCTCCCGAAACACGTTAAAGTAGGTCTCCGGGTAAACTGGGAGAAGAGCAGAGTAAACTTTATAGTTACCTACACAATCTGTATATGATATCAATAAAACATGTCGTCAGATTATATTTGTAAGGATCATTATTGCCGTTTCCTTAGACATCAGCGTGTATTTTACAAACTGCAAATTTATGGTTTTGCTAGTACTTGTGTATTTAAATATCTGAAACCTAAAATATGTATTATATGGTTGAAAACAATGAATATTTGTCATAATATGACACGCGCTCCGATCTTGCTTCCGCCGAAACTGATTTAAATTTCATCTGTTGATGACGTGACGCACTGAAAGTTCTAATCACACCGGTGTGATCGTACGCGTCAAAGGGTTAAGGAAATATTACCACTCCACTCCCCGCTCCGCTCCGCTCACATGCTCTGGTTTCAGTGCAGCGCTGCTTTGTTTACAGCGGTAACCAAGGAAACGTTGTATCTGGTATTCAAGAAGCACCTCCTGCTGTCAGAGAATATGCGTCTCATTCAGAACTTCTGCCGTTTTGGTTTGTTTCGTTCAGGCATGTAGTATAAATTCACAAAGCTAGTCAGAACATTCTGATTTTGCTTCAAATTTGGTTATTTAATCAAATTATATATATGAATTATATAACTAAATGATATGAAATAATATAAATTAAAAAATGATAATGATAAAATGAAAAATGATATATATGAATATATACCTTAAATAAATAACCTTAATTACAGATTTAGGTTAAATAAAGATGTCAGTCTTTCTTCGTTTTAGGAAACAAATCAAAGAAAAAATAAATTCTACTGTTCCTAATATTTTGTGTTGCTCAAAAACAAAATATATTTTGTTCAGCGGAATTTATTTTTTTTTTTACCCAGTCATTAAAAAAATTAACACATTTTAGAGCTGTAACAACAATACTGTGATACTGTGAAACCGTGATATTTTTGCTTAAGGTTATCATACCGTCAAAATCTCATACAGGCCCATGCCTGAAATATATATATATCAATTATATATATATATATATATAGATTATTTATTTCAGTTACTGCTATATTTTACCTTTTTAAATACAATCTAACAAACTTGTGCTTTTTTGATACTTATTTGAGCTGCAAAAAAAAAAAAGATGGCATTTGATGTATTCAATGATAGATATAATGTATGGTATACAATTATAATTCTTACTTTCTGACTTCTGATTAACAAAAGCAAAAAAGGCCTCTAAAATTAGCTTGCTCTATTCTTTTCCATTCTATCTGTTCCTTTATTTATTATATAATAATAAAAAACTTGCTACGTGTACTGCATTAAGGTAACTGAGACTTGTCAGCACTTGCATATCATTGCTCTTTTGTTGAGTTGATTGCTGTCCCTTGTTCCTCATTTGTAAGTCACTTGGATAAAGCTCTGCTAAAAATGTCTAAATGTAAATGTATGCGTGATGCAAAATATGGTTATTTTGTCATCATTTCTTTCAGACTGTGGTGACAATTCAATAGTAGAAAATCATTTTGAAACTGTTGCTGTATTCGCAATCGCAATTCATTCTTAATTGTAGATGAAAGTAAGATTTGCAAATGTTTATTATAAATAACTGAGTACACATGACTTTTTCATCTGATGGCCTGACACTAAGTTACAGCGAGCAAAAAACATATTTTGTGACAAAATGGAAGCAGCAAGAAACCCAAAATGATTCCTCTGTACATAAACGTTTATTTTTCACATCCGTAGCCCGTTTTGTCCCACGTCTGCAGAATCAGAGAGCTTATTTTGAAGAATACATTATTGAATTCAGAGCAACTTTGATAACGAGGAGTTTCCACCCACATCGGCGCTCTCATTTCCTGCCAGTCACGCTCGCATCGTATTCTGTGATGATGTAATGCTGAAGTGTCTGCCCTGTCATATCAACGATTCCACTTTATCCAGAGCCTCAGTTACATTCGAAAAAAAAGTACTATTTCCAAGAGAGAAAAAGAGGTCCGACGTACAGCTATTAGAGCAGACACCAGAGCAATGCCTTCTGATTCTTGTAACTCATAGGAATGCTGATATTTGATTTTGTGGAGAGAGAGAGAGAGAGAAAGAGCAGGAGAGTGAGAAATTATGTCTGAAGAAGAGGAAAACAGACAGAGAGGGGGGAAAAAATCAAATCACCTCTTGAAAATGTTCCAATAATCACTGAAGCGCTCCAGCAACTGAGTTGCCCAAAAATAGATTGAATTGAAAGTTCTCTTGGTATTTTATGATGGGAGTTGCTAGCAACAAGGGTCGTCTGGAGAACTTTCCTTCAGATTCTTTTGTGTTTGTTTTGGCAGTTTTGACAAACTCACAATATTTCCGTCTCAGTTTCAAATGTCGCCTGAAATATTGGGTGTAATAAAAGGTGATGGGCTTGCTTCGCATCCTGATGAATCGGTGATGGGCTGAGAGCGAGGACTCCATGTGTTTCTGAAAGTTATGGCTTCTTTTCTCTAGCCGCCTGGGGCAAACAGATTTCCAGCTATGCTCATAAATGCAAAAAAGCTGTATTTTTTTATTTATGTATAAAAACAGATATGCAAACCAAACCAATCCGGCCTGGGTGTGCTTTTACATTCAGTACCTCTGGTGGAAGCGCCATCCATCATCGTTTGTGTTGGAGCTCATGCATGTTTGGTCAGATGAACCGTTTCACACACTGTAGATCAAACTTGAGCTGGATACATACACAGACATACAGGTAATTTTACATGTCAATAACTCCAGCGGCCGCCGTATCAAGCCGAGAAGATGCTATAATCCATCATGTGCTACAGACAAACACCTTCATATGTCACTCACAGCTACACTCGATCACAGTGGCTCACAGACTACATACTGCTAATGATTGCAACACTCAGATGCAGTTCTCTGATTGGACGCTTTCTTCAGTAGTGAATGTAATTTTCTCTATCTGTAGCGTAGATGGGGTTTAAAGCAGCCATATCACAAGGAATCTAATTTTCTTTGATCTTCTGAGATAAAAGTGCTTGAAGTACTATGAAACGTATTGTAACTTGGAGAACTCAAATCTTCTCTGTTAAGCGAGAGAATTCATTTAGTTATTTTATTTTATTACTGGCTGTGGATTACAATGTTATGAACATTAGTTTACTTTTAACAATATACTTGATCAATTCAGACTGATTGTATCTGTTTATGTAGCATATTTTAGTTTGAATTGTAACTCAGACCTCCCCAGTCAACAGTTATTTTATTTCATTATTTTCATTTTATTACTGGCTGTGGACTGTGGAGTTTACTTTTAATAATATCTATGAAGTTTGATTTTAGTGTCTGTTGTGCATCTGTCACAATCTAATTCAGACTGTCATTAAAGCAGTTAAACACAATTCTTTATTAATACTTATGTTTTGGGAATCAAGCCCATGCTTGATCAGTCAGCTATAAAAAAAATCAAAAGGTATAACACTTAAAGTATCAAATGAAGGCAACCATGTTCAGGAGATTTTTTAATTTTCTTAACTTGTTTTTGTAGAAGACTTTTGACTTTTTGTTGTATAGACTGAAAACAACAAGTTGAGAAAACTCAAAAATCTCATGAAGCTGGTTTCCTCAAACTTTAGTGATTTTTTACCGTGTACAGAACCGTGGAAAAAATATACCATATCAATTATAGCTAGAGAAAGGATTAGAAATGGAAAGTGCAAGCTCATTCTGGGCGGTTTCTGGTGACCTCCAAGAAAGACAAATTAATTAATGAATAGATTAATAAATTACAAATAAAAATATTATATTATTTAATTATTCATTTTGTTTGTTATTATTTGATTATTTTTATTATCACATTATTTATATTATTATAGTTTTTTATTATTATATTTTTAATAATTTTTTTTTTCAACCTATACTTATTTTTTTTTTTGGCATTATTATTATTATTTTCTATGTATTTTTACTCCTCTCGTCTTGCATATATTTTATTTTATTTGTACATTAAAATAATACTATATAAATCATATTTTTATGTAAGGGTCGAAATGATGTGAAAATGCTTACTGGATGTATGGTAATAACAAAACTAATGATCAGTTAGATTCCTGAAAGAGATAGCTTGTGCATTGACACGAACACTCTTTATGATCAGTGGTAGTGGTTAGATTAGTTTTTGTCTTGCAGGTAATACCAGTTGTGACCGACTGCCTGTTTAAAAGCTTGGGCAATGGATAACCTAATTATATACATTCCTTTGATAAATATAAATTATATCGCAATTATATCGCATTTCTTTGTGAGGGGGTTGGGGGTGTTGAGGCGTCCTGGCGCTGGATAAATCATCTTCTAACATAAGCACTCTCTCAAGAGGTTGTACCTTGCTTATCTGTTTGTGGATCTGCAGCCCACCCTGATTCATCAAGCTTTTTTCCGCTGACACGACACCGCTAGGACATGATTCACCGTCACAGGTCCATATCCAGCATATTGCACTGGCTTGATGAGAGCGTGTATATAGATTCCTGTTTATGCAGGTGCAGGATAATAGAGGAACATTGAACAATGGCTGCAGTGTGCAGCTTCAGCAGAACTTGGTCCCCATCAGTCTGCTAACAAGGGTGATGCCTCAGTCTACAATATTAGTAGGGAAACTAACAGCTCAGCACCATAAAAATCCATTTATTCTGTCAAAGCTGTGGGCTAGTTACAAATACAGTGCACTGCGGTGCTCAAATGGGAGACGCAGGCTCAAATCTGGCGTGCGACATGTTCCGATTCTTTTTTTCTATATTTTTTGCTTATTTTCCATCTTTCTGTTTCTGATTTTCATAAAATGTTTAATACATAGTAATCAGTTTGAGGACTCGCTTCTGACATATGTATAGTAGAACACTGTCACTGCTATCAAAGGTTCTCTACTCATTAAAAGCAAAAAATAAAATGGCTTATATATGCACCTTTAAACTTAACCACATCGCTCATCCCACATCCCTCATCCCTACTCATCTCTCACCATTTCTGCTACAATTATGCTATCAAATCATGCACCATGCTATTACTTTTCTTAGCAATCAGACATTATTTTCACCTGCCGAAGATAACTCGAGCAAAAGAAAAAAATCCATTCTACACTGAAATGGAACGCCTCGGTTACGTATGTAACCCTCGTTCCCTGAAGGGGGGAACGGAGACGTCACGTCGGAGGACCAACAAAATTGGGATCTCGCTTAGAGAGACCAAACCACTTCGAGTGTAAACTAAACGAGCCAATGCACATTGGCATGCGATTATTGCATCCAGCTGCTGCTGATCACAGCGTGAGTATAAGTAGGCACCAGGTGCTGCGCATATTCAGGTTTTCGCTGAGGAGCCGAGCCGGTGACCCGGCCGCTCAGCGGTGGTACAGGAGCTGTGGCGACGGGACGTGACTTCTCCGTTCCCTCCTTCAGGGAACGAGGGTTTACATACGTAACCGAGACGTTCCCTTTTCAAGAGTTCAGGTCGGTCACTCGCCGCCGTCAAACGTCGGAGGACCGACGAAATTGGGATTCCTACCAAAGGGCCACAGCTACTGCCCCTTCCGGTGTCCTGTGGAAGCCACCTGCGCCCTTATTTTTTGGCGTAGGCCCGGGCTTCTTCACAAGAGGACCAGCTACTGCTGCTATGGCACTATCCAATGAGTAAGACTGGATAACACTGTGAAACGTACCCGTTCTACTTGGAACAGTGGCGTTACGGAAGCTCCGAACCTTCCCGAATGAGTGTTCGGAGCAATACACATATCACATCCGTTTAGGTGCATATGGAAGATTAGAAGTGATTATAACCTTCTTGGAAATGGCAGAAGTCTGCCGGGGAAACACGGGCTCAATGCTATACCGTGGACTTTACACATATGGGATCCAATTAGTTCTTACATATGGAACCCAGCCTTCTATCAGTTCTCGAGGATTCAGCGAGTGAATGCCTGGCGCCGGACACTCCGCCACGTCTTGCTGCCGAGGGGACAGAGGAGCTCGACAGGGGAAATAGGAGTACTAACTGTAGTACTCGCGATGGATGAAATTGATCAAAAGCCTACCCGAAAATCCGGAAAAGAAAAGAGAGAGGCGTCACAAAAGGGTCTGGGTATCGAGTCCTAAAGAATGAGCTTCTCAACATAAGCCCCCGCCTTAAGTTATGAGTAGAACACAGAGGATCCGTAGCCCACCGCAGGTCTAAACTGAACGTGCGGTCTAACCTCCGGGCGAATGTTTTGTTGTCCTTCGATTGACGCAGGAAAAATAACTATAGAAATCAGAGCGGGGGACCCGCAGCCGAAGCTACACCTATCTTTCAGCGAACCGGGCCACTAGCCAATCGAGCGCGACCATGAGGATGTCCCAACAAAACCTCGATATTTTATTGATCCTCGCCAACCTGAGCTGGCCAATAGTCACACCCTGGGCCTGCTAAAAGGGCGGAATGGAGGGCATCCATATCCATGGCCTCCCTCGCTTTGACGAGCAATTTTTCCCTCTGCCGGCCGCCGTTGACAGACAAGAGCTGGTCTGAGGTTCTGAAGCTTTGCGTCCGGTCTACGTACCACCTTAAGGCTCGGACGGGACAGAGCAAGCTAGGGCTGGGTCTGCCTCCCTCCGAGGGCAGCGCCTGGAGGTTCACCACCTGATCCCTGAAGGGAGTAGCGGGAACCTTGGGCACGTATCCGGGCCGGGGCCTCAGGGTTACCTGTGAGTCAGCCGGCCCGAACTCTAGGCAAGAATCGTTGACCGACAATGCGTGCAGGTCCCCTACCCTCTTGAGAGAGGCCAATGCCAGCAGGAGCAAAGTCTTCATTGAGAGGAACTTCAGCTCCACTGCCTGTAAGGGCTCAAACGGGGCCTGCTGTAGTGCCTTGAGCACCAGACTCAGGTCCCAAGAGTGTATAGAGGGGGGCCGTGGAGGATTTAACCTTAAGGAACCCGCCCCCTTAAGGAACCTGACGACCAAGTCATGCTTCCCAAACGTCCCTTCTACGGTGTCGTGGTTAGCAGCGATTGCAGCAACATAACTTTAAGGGTGGAGTGAGACAGCCTTCGCTCCAACCCTTGCTGCAAGAAGGACAGCACGACTCTGATCGGGCATTTTCGGGGGTCTTCTCGGTGAGAAGAACAGCACTCAAATGAACAGGTTCCACTTCAAAGCGTGGGCGTGTCTCGTAGACGGTGCTCTCGCTGAAGTGATGGTTTCAAATACCTCTTGGGGCAGGTCACCTAGAACCTCCGCGTCCCACCCAGGGACCAGACATGAAGTTTCCAGGGTCTGGACGCAGGTGTCAAATGGTGCCCCGTCTCTGAGTCAGTAGATCTTTCCTCAGAGGAATCTGCCAGGGAGGGGTTGTCGCGAGGAGCATTAGTTCCGGGACCCAGGTCCGGGAAGGCCAATAGGGTGCCACAAGCAGGACCTGCTCTTCGTCCTCCCTGACTTTGCACAGGAACTGTGCCAGAATGCTCACTGGGGGAAATGCATACTTGCGAAGGCCCCGCGTCCAGCTGTGTGCCAGAGCGTCCGTGCAGAGTGTTCCGTCGGTCAGGGC